>OZ035998.1:25683441-25978441 GCA_964035015.1 Corallium rubrum
GTCATCTCTGTCCTCCTCACTTCTGTTGGAGTCAATAACAAATGTGTCAGACAAATATTTATCAACAACCACAGAGGGATTGTGACTGGCTTCATGATCACTTCTTACTTTACACTGTAAATCTGGCGGTGTTGTGGGAACACCTAACAGGTGTAATGTTACACGGATTTGGTGTAAAATGAAAGTTAACACCATTCAAGTGTAACTTAACACACCTAACGTGTATTTATACACTGCTCCTGGGTAAGGGTAACACTTCTTTAGTGTAAAATAGAAAACTGTCTTGTTGACACTTATTGGGGTGTAAATTTACTCAAAATGGTGTAATCTTACCTAAACTCAGTGTAATCTCACGCACTGTTAAAGTGTGAAAATACACTTGTTGGGTGTAAAAAACACCAACACCAGTGCAGTGTATATTTACACTTGACGCGGTGTGACATTAGACTAACGAAGGTGTGCAAATACACTATTTTGGTGTAAATTGCAATGCAAAATTTCAACACCAATAAATGGTAGATTGACACTTCTTTCGTGTAATTTTACACCAGGAAAATGTCATTACACACTGATTTGGTGTGAAAACTGAGTCATACATTAACACTACTTTAGTGTATAAACGCACCAAAAATGGGTAATTTTACACCAGTAATTCTACAACTTGTTAATGCTTTTAATTTACATTCTCGTGAATTGTTTACGCTAGGCCCAAATAAGTCCCTTACGAAAAAATTCTATAGGATCCATAGGAATTCCTATAGAAATAAACTTTTCTATAGTAAGTAAAATTTTAATATTTTATAAGAAAATATACACTAAGTCATAATACGTAACCGGTATAAGGTATTCATCGATCATCATCGCGAAAGCGTGCATAAAAGCCGGCCGCGCCGAGCAATTAAGTAGACTATATACAAAATCAGGCCGTTGTCTGATTCTAGTATAAATGTGAGAGTTCTAAAAAAATAAATGCCCACAAGTTGTTTGAAACTCCTTTACTTCATCGTTTTAGGCTTTTAGCAATAAATTTTGTTCGCCAGTACATATTTTTTCAAACATACCCATGATGCCATGCCCGACTGGAAGCTAGCGCCAGCGTTGCATTGCGGGATAGCGTCGTTTGGATAGCGTTGGTTCAGTCGTGATGGTTTGTGTAAATTCTTGGCGAGTGGGCATCAAATTAACTATTTTAAAGTATTCACCGGCATTTTAAATTGTTTGTAAGTTAGCTGGATAAGTTAATAATCAGTTATTTTCACCCAAAAGTGAAGTGGGCCGTGTTTGGATTCGAAGACTTGCCACTGTTGCGAAGTTAACAGACAACAATCAACATGGATGATGGATATACTCATAGTGATATATTATATATACACTGTATGGGGAGGACGAAAGTCTGTTCAACATCGACTGGTTTTTATCGACATGGACCTGGCGACAGGCTGACTGAACTGTCCGATATTGAGAGGTATAAATCTTAATTTATTAACTTATTAACAAGTGTTATAATTTTGCTGTTTTCTTAATAAACCTAACCTGAATGTCAGGCCTTTATTTGTTCCCGCCTTCCGCTAAACCAGGCAGCGCGGGCAGAGGTGCGGGCGAGCGAGAAGGCGAGAAAAATAAAGGCCTGAGGAAACTCTTAATAAAACTGTGGGTTCTCCGTCCATCTCATGGACGGGAGCTCTGATTGGCTGACTAATTGAAGAAAGGATTTTGATTGGTTCATTCAGATAAACAACTTCCCCAAAGGTGCACCGTCAAGGTGCACACCGTGACAAGGTCCTCGCCATTTCTCGAATCTGTTTATGGTGTACGTTTCTGTGACCAATTCATTCATTTAATCATTTATTATGTCGCAAAATCAAACCATAGAAGGATTTTTCGAAACTGCTTTTTTAAATCATTGACGCATTTCGGCTATGAGTCTTTGAAACCAGAACAAACGTCGTGCATTCGAAAGCTCGCTGTTGTCTGTTGACAGCCAAGATGTCTTTGCTGTTTTGCTCACTGGTTTTGGTAAAAGTCTGATATATCAGATATTGCCATTTGTGTTCTGTGAACTTCATCGACTTCAACATGGCACGGTGAGGAATTTCGTTGTAGCAGGTGGAGACCGTGTGAAAAACAGTCTACTGGGTCCTTCGTTCCATGATCAGTGACGATGGCTACTGAAGGCGAAGCCGATGTTGTTTATGGCAGTGCTGAACCTGCTGAACAATGGTTGTCAGAAAAGTGGACCCGTAAGTTACAAAACGGGAATCTCGGAGCAGTTTATATATGACTGAGTTTATACGGTTGAGACGTGTTTATAATGTATCAATATATTAATTCTAAAATTTAAATTCTAATGCCACAAAATTATATAATTATTAATTTCAGTCGAAACTATATCAAGGCGGCTATCAAATCGTGTTTATCTTTTATTATGGTGGAATTTTGAATCAATATATATGTATATTCTCAAATTGTCAAATTTCTTGGTTTCTTGTCGTAGTTTCCAATTATTCGACTTCTTCTCTAGATCGGGTCTAGATATACCATGGATAAACGCCTTCAATTCGAGCTCGTGTATTTATTGCAAGTCTACCTAGACTAGTCTGGACTAAAACCAGACGCGGAGAAAGACTATATATTTCTGTGGGATGAAATCAAAACATACGCTTTGATATTTTGACAACTCATATCAATCATACTCGTTCATATTTAAAAATAGCAAAGTGGGCGGAAGACGGTTTTGTTAAGAGTTTCCTCAGGCCTTTATTTTTCTCGCCTTCTCGCTCGCCCGCACCTCTGCCCGCGCTGCCTGGTTTAGCGGAAGGCGGGAACAAATAAAGGCCTGACATTCAGGTTATAATAAACCTAAATTTGTTGACTCAGTCACTCCTTGCCTAATGACCTGGTCAGTAGTCACCCTCATTTAGAACCAAATATGTTGTTAACACGAAGATAAAGTTACAGGGTGAATGGGATATTCAGCCTGAAAATTTTACTTTTAGAATATAAATGACTATCCCTGATACTTGGGCACCTTTGTCATTTCAACCTGGGTTGGGGTTTCAAATGTGAAAATTTAAGAAACAATGATTTATACAAATAATTCACTATTTACAAATAATGAGTTTAGTTGAGCCAAACAGTCTATGGACTGGAATAATTGATGTGGAACAGTAAACTCAGATGGGGAGACTAATGGTATATGTGCTACTCTGAGCAATGAACCATACTTAGTGATAGAGGAAAACTGTATTCGACCAAGGCTTTCAGATTCAAACTGGCAACTTTAATTTATTAGTCCGACACTCCACTGACTGACTGAGCTGACTGTACCTGTACTTGATCAAGTTGGGAGCAGGTTGTGAGATGATGGCACTTATATTTAATATTTAAAATTCAAATCTGGTTTCTTCCAATATTGAGAGACTTAACTCTTCATCTAGTTATGTTGTTGGAATAAATAGCTGTATTGTGGGACAGCAAACTCAGGTGGCAAATAATGATATTCAGTAGGTACTCCGAATGACGAACAATTACTGGGTAACTGGAGAAAAACTTTACTCAACTGTGGCTGGGATTTGAAGCTGTGGCCTTCAGTTTACTAAAGGATTATTTAGTAAATAATCCAGTGATTGTTTATAAATAATTTCAGAATGATTTGATTAATAAGTAATCCAGATTTAAAATTTATTTCTAAATTTTTGGCTTCACCAATTTGATGTTCAATTTATAGTTTGTCTCTCTGAGTTGCGGGTGGAATGAGACGGGCTAGTGGGTAGAGTGGATTAATTACTATATAATCTATGGTTTATTCAAACAATACATGGATTAATTCTTTGAAAGTTTTCATGGCAACAATGTAATATAAATAAGTTTTGTGGAAACACCACATAAAATATTTCTTTGCTAAGCTTTGCCCTGATGAAGGCCTGAGTCAACAGGCTGAAAGCTTAGCAAAGAAATATTTTCCGTGGTGTTTCCACAAAACTTATTTATAATACATGGATTATTTATTAAGTAATCAAATTATCCTGATTTAATCATATTATTTACAAACCATTCCTGGGTTATTTACTACATATTTAATGGTTATTTTCATACATGGAAATTATTTACAAACATTCCCTTGAAACAAATAATGTATGGATTATTTAATTGTTTGTTAAATAATCCATAAATTGTTTAGCTAATATAAATACATTTCTAAATAATGAATTTAGATAAATAATGCTAAGCCTAAAATTAAGACATTATTGCCAGTCATATAATCATTTTTTTTAAATTTGGCACCCAAGTATTTCAACTTTGAAGCTCAGGTTTTCATTCAAGTAATTTTAAATTAAGCTTCCTTTTACAATGATTTTTAACTTAGCATATAGAATACTGTCTAAGATTTTAAATTATTACATTGTTGAGCACAAGGCTTTCCAATTACTGGTAGTAGTAATTCATTATGTCCACACACTTTGTATTGCAGGACTAATAATGAAAAGATTTCACCTGGTGATTGACAAAGAAATCCAGAACAATATCAAAGCAAAGTTGAATAACATTGAAAAATGCCATAAGTTGAAAAAAATAATTAACTATTGTAAATAGCTAGTTACTGTATTCCACTACTGCAATTTTTTTTATTTGTAATTCTTCCGAATTTGTTTTGGGTGTTTTTTCTTAATATGGGTCAACTAAGAACATAGGCAGTTATTCGAAAGATGCAAATATTTATTAAAAGTCCCCACTAAGGTTTTAATTTTTGTGAAATAACTTTTTCAATGAGTTTTTACTAAATAATTTAATGTAACCGCAATAGTGATTTCTTATTGTAAATTTTAGTTGTACAATATTGTTAATTTTCAACTAGTAATAAAACCAGTTAACTTTTTTATACTACTGTAGTTTTTAATGTTTATTCTCCATTGTAGGTACCCGTACGAAAACGAAAGATCTTACAAGGTCTTTAAATAGACTATGATAGGTCTTGGAGACCTTTCCTAGACCTTTTCTAGACAATTATAAGATTTCAATAGTCTGTCAAATGTCTTGCAAGACCTTTGTGCCGCGATTGTCCAGAAAAGTCTTGAGAAAAAGTCTTGAAAAGTCTTAAATAGATCTACTAAATAGATTAGGCAAAGTATTTTGCCTTAAAGGTCTAGTCATATGCCGCAAGGTCTAGCAAGTAGCAATTAACGTCATTTAGGTAAAATCAGAATTAGTTTGAGTCCGCTGTATAGCACGCAAAGTTTGTGCTGTGACACAAATTTATCTGTCTAAGGTTCGCTGCAAAATTTATGGAAGATTCTTATTTTACACAGTTCGTCAATACTATAGCTTTCGCTATGGGCTCGGGCTAGATTCAAACCGTAATATTTGTCGTATGTTAAACTAAAGAATGAGCCGTTTAGTCCAAATACTAAACTGATGAGACGTTTTGAAATATTTTTTACAGTTGTCTGATTGCATGAGCGCATGCATGTACTTTTACTTCGAATTCTTTTAATACAACAATACCGCGGCCTAACCTTGGCAGGAAATAGAAAAAATACTTTGTTCTGATGCCGAAGAGATAACTTGCAAACATGATTATTATCATTGAACACTGTATAAGGACGTTATAGGCAGTAACTTGTGGCAGTTCTCGTATGCTAACCCAATCTAATACCTATGAATCTTAAGCCTAAATAAAATATACTACTCATTGACGACTATTAAACTTTTCCTAGCCTGCGCTGTAAATCTCGTCAAAGATGCTTGCGGCTAATGAGTAATTCTATCTTGGTCAAGTGTCAACTGATAAACCATTTTGGCGCCTGCACTTAAACATTTGAATACTGTGCGTAAAGCCGTTGATACGGAAACAGGATTCCTTGGTCCTCTTGAGTGGAGATTCAATGATTGAACCTGTTTAAGAAAGAAGGAAAAGTGCGCTGGTACTTGCATTTAAAGCTATAGCTCTTAGCTGCTCTCAGTTTGCTGACATGGCATTTACAAAGAAGCACAATAAGCTAGCAACGGCTGGATAATCGGTGCCATGAGAGGTAAGGTTTCTCCTGTATGTAATCGCGTTACAGTGCTGCTTATAATCTGTATTACTGGCTTTTTTTTCGTAGTCCTATACATTACCACTTTGTGTAAATTCTTCTAATTGGCATCGCGTGTATTTACGTTAAACTGAATCGAATCCGCCAGATGACCAGATCGAGGTTAATAGTTTTGTCTATACTTGCTTTTTAAATATCCAACACATATTTTATTAGTACGAAAGAACATTTTGTAGTTGTTATCCCAGAATCACTGTTGAGCGGCTTGAGTCTTATCAAACGAGAACGTTACGCAAGTCATCACAAGTTGGCAGTCACGCTATCTCAGCCAGCCCCTCTGAATAATTTCCCAAAATATTATGAACCGTGACAAAGTTAAAACTTGTTTAAAACACTCATGAAACCTTTATTTTGTTAATTTAGGTGTTCGAACGACCGCCACAGAAATTTGTGACTGCCAACTTGCGATGACTTGCGTTCTCGTTTGATTATAAAAGGGGTGTTTACATGAGGCCAGCCAGAACTCAGGACGGACAGCTAGAGTTTTCCATTTTGGTTTTTGTTTACATGAGGTCGGCCTTGAAATTATATAGACTTGGTTCCTCTGTTGCTTCAAGATTCATGTCAATTGTCTTCCAGCTTGTGAGTTGTGACCGCCAGAGAAGAATTATTTCATGTGGATTTGACACTAATCTCATTTACACAACGCCGCGTGAACTGAAACTGAATCTCAGGCCGGACTCATGAAAACGATCAACAGTAAAAACACTACAACCGACCAAAAGTCAAACACCATATAGATCAGTGCAAACACCCCCTAACTACATGTATCCGCGGTCACAGTGGTTCTAGTGTAATCATTGATATTCAATTGCGTATATGTTTCACGACTTCGCGTGTTCTGTAATGATTTAATAGGATATACTTATTTAAATAAAAGTAAAATACTTTTGATGAATTATTTAGGCCATTTCAAGACCTTTCGAAATCTCTCTAGACCTTTCTAGACCTTTCTAGACCTTTTCTAGACCTTTCTAGACCTTTCTAGACCTTTCTAGACCTTTCAAGACCTTTCAAGACCTTTTTGTTCTAGCAGCGAAATGTCTTGAAAAGGTCTTTCGACCTGTCAAATTAGGATCACGGGCAAGACATTTGGAAGACATTTACTTTAGGCGATCTCTAGATCTTTCCCAGACAATTTTCTAGACGTTTTCAAGACTTTTTCAAGGTCTTTAAAAGGTCTTACATTTTCCTACGGGTACTATACTTTTACTCCCGGTCAGTTAAACAAGAAGTTGTTTTGGTGTAAGTTTACTCCCCAAGTGTAAATTTACACCAAGATGGTGTCCACACAGCTGCCAGCTATTTCACACTCATACAGTGTAAAAGAACATGTTTTGGTATAAGTTTACTCTCCAAGTGTAAATTTACACCAAGATGGTGTCCACACAGCTGCGAGCTAATTTACACTGTATTGGTGTAAAAGAACATGTTTTGGTGTAAGTTTACTCTCCAAGTGTAAATTTACACCAAGATGGTGTCCACACAGCTGCAAGCTAATTTACACTGTATTGCTGTAAAAGAACATGTTTTGGTGTAAGATTACTCTCCAAGTGTAAATTTACACCAAGATGGTGTCCACACAGCTGCAAGCTAATTTACACTGTATTGCTGTAAAAGAACATGTTTTGGTGTAAGATTACTCTCCAAGTGTAAATTTACACCAAGATGGTGTCCACACAGCTGCAAGCTAATTTACACTGTATTGGTGTAAAAGAACATGTTTTGGTGTAAGATTACTCTCCAAGTGTAAATTCACACCAAGATGGTGTCCACACAGCTGCAAGCTATTTTACACCAATACAGTGTAAAGACACACTTCTAGTGCAATTTTACACGCTTGAAAGGTTAGATTACACCAGTTTTTGGTGTAGTTTTACACCAACTTATAGTGAATTTACCCTTTCGGCAGTGTAACATTACAGCAGTTTTGGTGTTAGTTTACACCTTTTTGGTGTCCACACAGCTGCAAGAATTTACACCGATTTTGGTGTTGTGGCAACACTCCCAGATTTACAGTGTACCATCATGGGCAAATGTTTTATGACAGCCACGTGCTCTACAAGGATATCTTCCTTCTGAATTTACTTCCCGTTCCTTTGCTTGTTTGGCACGCTGCATTACCTGGACAGACTTAAGAATGTCCTCATTTCTTTTTTGGTCAACAACGTAGTCATCTACAACCATGGAAGCAATTTTCTTCAGGTAAACAACTTTCTCTTGCTTGGTTGCAATACTTCCATCTGATAAAACATTCTTTGTTGGCTTTTCATCATCTAAGCTGTTCATTCCCAAAACCTTAATAATAATAATAATAATTAATAATAATAATTGGAAACTTTATTAAATGTCTTTTAATAATAATAATAATAATTAATAATAATAATAATAATAATAATAATAATAACAATAATAATGATAATAATTAATACTTAATAGTTGTAATGATAATGATAAATAATAATTAATAACAGTAATGATAATGATAATAAAATTAATAATTATATACCTACAGTACACTACCAAAGCATTTTTTCAACAGTGTTCTGTAAGGGCTGGTTTACACGTCTACGTGTCTGATCAAAGATCAAAGTAAAGGATGTCCTAATTTGATCAAAGAATTTCAAAGGAGTTACTGTCTTCAAAAAGGTGTTTAACCTATCACACACTTTGATCAAAATATACTTTGAACAAACTACACTTTGATCAAAGAAAATTTAATTATCTAAGCCAGCCTTTACAAATTACATCACAGAATAGTTACATGTACATTTTACCTTTACTGCAGCAGCAATAATTCTGGCCTCAACCTCTAGTTGAAAAAATCTCCTACAGGGATTAGCTGCACTGGAAACATCGCTTTTAACATTTCTCCGGTTGATCAAGTTGCGGTCACTATACATGGTACACTTATCTGCAGTCGAGGATGGATTATACAAGTTGGTAAATGCCACCTAAGATAGATATAAAATTTGAAACTAATTAGCAATTTCAATTTGTGGCATCTGACCTAATTGTTGACAGATAATTATATTTGATTACATGAATGGACATACCAGTAACAAGGGATGAACCGGAACCTAATTTTAAAGTTCTGATGTCACATGGAGGAGCATAGGTGTATGGGCTCAAACATTTAGGGGGTGGGAGGGGGGGGGGGGGACAAACAAAGGTTTGCCCGAATGTTCATACAAATTGTAATAAATTTGCCTGAATTTTTTATTTCCCCCAAATTTGCCTGAATTTTCAGGGTTTTTCTGAAGGTGCCCCCCTGCCCCCTGCCACATACGCTTATGTGGAGGAGTGACCCACAGGGATGATTCACCTGTGGTCACTCATCACTACTGGATGAATGACCTCATACAGTAGATTTAATCCAAAAGAAAGAGTAACTTCTCCCAACAATAACCCTGGCACAAAATTGCTACACTAACACAGTAACACAAGTAGGTCATGTACGTGTAACTAGGGTTGAACGATAGAGGGGTCACTCAATACAGAGGTCACTCATCCCCATTAGAAATATGCTAGCTCTGGTCAGAACTGCCTGGTCGGAACCAAGTTCTGGTGCATGTAGTATTGTATAAAAGAGGATCGTTCACTGCCACTAAATGTGTAATGAGAACCCGTACAAGCAATCTCATTACACATTTTGGTAGCACATATACAATCTACATGTTTGGAAAGATTTATAGGAAGAGTAAACAATCTTCCTTTGTATTCTTTAATTTATACTGTAAGAAAATTAAAATACCTCTAAAAATTTGTTACCAGCATGCCAGTCTGCTACCTCGAAGTGTAACCCCTCAAGACGCTCTTCAGAAGTAAATCCATTTGCCAAAGACATATGGCCATTCAACGCTCTCTCCACACTCAGCTGGTCTCCCACTACTCCCTGCTCCCCATACTGCTTTTCATCACCTTCATTACAAAATGGCACATACTCATGAAGGGACCTTAATATGTTTAATATCCCATCCGCATCATTCTCATTTTCATATGTCATTCCAAGGAAGGTCTAAAAGTTTAAAAAAAATATTACAAAACTAAGTACACTGTAACTCACATAGATCAGGTAGTGTAGTAGCTGGAATAGTTCTGTCCTTTCCTTTATCCATTTAGTTATAGGCCATTTCTCGGATCATGGACACAATTTTGGAGGGCTGCATGCATAAAAGTTGGCAGAAAATCAATGAAATTCAACAATTTTTGAAGGTATTAGATTCAAAGATTATTTCTTTAAATTTTGAAGTTAATATCTTTGGAAATAGTAGAAGTTCCTTCAGTTTTCATTTGGCCAAGCTTGTATGCATGTGGCCCAACGAAGGCGAAATTATGTGTGTGCACAATCCAGGTAATGGACTATCAACCAACAACAAAATTAATGTAAAAGAAATAATTTCCTGTCAACATCGTACAGTACCAACAGTCTGATGATCTACCGTTTGAGACACACTCTTCATTTCTTTACTGTATTTGTGTGGAATATGAGCTGTGGAGACATCAGATAGAAAGTTAAGGCATGGAATGTTATTACAGATGAGTCGTTCAGCCAAAGTTATATAGTTTTCCCGCTGTCTCTCATGATCCTGGATGCTTGGTAAACACTTCCCATTTTCCATCCCTAGCACACCGGTCTCTGGGCATTTGTCGCTTAAATGGTTGCCATGTACACGGTTTTCAGTGCTCATTGAAGTAACATAGTGTTTGTCTATGTTTTGATGTTCCTCGGTCATGTGGTGCACTTCCTGACGATAATCAAGATTATCGAATGTTATTTTCCTGCCATTGTTAGCATCAATCAATAACTGATTTGCAATGGATGGTGTTGGGACTGCTTGTTGCTCGGTAGATGTGCCTGCATGGCTGTCCTGTTGCTGTGCATGCAAGGTATCCATGTCCACTCCATGGTCAAAATCAGGAGATGTCGTTGATTGTTTTCTTGTTTCTTCCTGTTTTTGTGCCATGTATTTTCCCTGTTGGAGGACAGCATCTTTGACACTTTTGGTGTGATTCTCACCAAATTCATCCAGCTTCTTGTACAAATACTTGTGACTTGTAGTCAATCTAAGGGTACACAGTCGTGCAACTGTTGACTAAAAGTACAACATAAAGTACATTAATGTAATAAATTGAAAAGCTTAAAATAGGTATGGTACTCACAGATGATATAAATAATAGATTCATGTCATGTGTTAGAAAATTTGGAAATAAATTGTAAAAGGGTTGACACTAATGCACTTTCACACCTGAAATAACCCTTACTTAACTTTTAACGCAACCTAACCCTAACCCCACCCTAACCCCAGTGCGAAAGTGCATTAGCACCAAAGGGGTCTATATTATTTACATCACGCTAAATAATACTGAAATATTTTATTGACAAAAAAGTGACCTACCAGCCAGTTAGAATGATAAAGGAAAATAGTTATCACAAGTTGTACCGCAATCATGAATTTCGATCTATTCCGCAAACAAACTGCAGCTGCCATTGCTGTTCCAGCGTGTAGGACTTCATTCTCGGGTGCTTTGGATCTGCTCCTGCTGTTAACACTAGCTGCTGACATCATTGAATGGAAGAGCGGTGCTCTCTCCCTAAGTTCGTCGTAGAACTTTTCCATTGTGAACGACAGTAGACTTTCCTTGTCAGTCTTTCTCAAGCAGCTAGGGTTTTTCTTGGAACAAAGTTGTGTGCATTCTTTGTCAATATCCCTTGCCATGAGCTTTATCAACTCCTTCTTGATGTTTGCATTTTTCCATGCAGTATTGGCTATTTGTTTGTAAGTCCCACTCACAAGCATTTTACCTAAAGACTGCAGGTCTTCAGGGAGTTTTCTCTCTTTGTTTTTGGAAGGCCACTTTACTTTTACAGAGACATCAACTCGATCTGGTTCCATTGGTTGACCTGGCATTGGCAGTTTATCAGGCTGATCATGAAGTACCAACGGTCGACGAACACTTCCCGTCTTAGGTTGTTCATTTAAGGCTAAAGGTGATACAGGCCATTGAGGAATAGCTACGCGATGAACGGGCGAGGAAGTAGAGGGAAGCAATATCGTTGATGTTGATTCTTCGCAAATTTTCTTAGCAATGGTATGATTGGTATTATCCTGAATATCACACGCAGGTCTTTTCAGCTGTGGGTGAAGGTCTTCTACGTTGACCCTGTGCAAACTCTTAAAATAACTGTTAATGCTATCGAGTTGATTTAGTAATCCCCTTCGTTTCTTCAGCTTTTGAAGGCAACCACGACAGATGAATCGACTCGTACGTGCCACGTTAAATTCAAGACTTTCCAGCTCCAAAAGAACATTAAATTGTCCCCGTCCTTCCACTAAAAATCTCTCGTAATCTTTCTCAATCTTTCTAAAGCATAAATTACACGCATTTACGCTTTCAGACTGAACAGTTGCCATTTGTTTGACCTATTCAACATTTGCATGTGCCAACAGCACTTCCGCCATGTTGATTTTATTATTCCGCGGGAGAATGCTCGCTCTTGCCCAATCATATAGCAGATAAGAACGACCCAGAGCAAGAGCGAATCACAGGCGATTATAAAGAATCATGCAAATACACAGGGGTCGGAACACGAATCTGGTCGCTGGTCCGCAGACGGTATTTTCTCGGGTTTCCGAAGACCGGATGCGACGCAGGCTACATATTGGCAAAAGCTAAAAGGTCCGTTCGATTTCGGAGTCCCTTGCTTATGCTTGTTTCCGTAACTTCGTAAGCGCTCAGGCGTTTTCGTTTCGTTTCCTTCTTTGCCGACTCAACTTCCATCTGATAGGGGGGAGGGGGGCGCAATTATTATTTGCAGCGCAAATGTCCCGATAATTGTGTCACTGATTGTAGGAACTTGAAAGTTCTACCGCAAATAGCATTTTACAGTATCTTCTGTTTGATATACATTTCAAAGTTGTGCTGGTTAAGTATTTTAAAAACGGCATCCAAAATTCTACAACTGTTGTGAGAAGCCCATCATTATTACTTGACGAGCAATGGTGCGAAAATTATGGACATTTTAAAAAGTTACACACAACACAGAAACGTAAACTATACATCAAATAAATGCTGATGAGATGCCTAATAACATATCTACACGATGTACTTATACCATATGTAGCTTGTACATTATTAGTCATCTTCTTCCATAAACAAATATGGCGGGATTATATGATAATCAACTTGGCCCTGGAGCTTCGTTTTCATGAAACGTGACCTAATGATCGAAAAGGTCTGTTACTCTACCTCTATAGGTGGTGTGCAACCAATCCCTTGAGATTCGAAGGACAAAGATATTTTCGCCATGTTGGATGAAATTATAATTGCAGATGATGAAAAACTTTTGTCAAATTCGTCGAACATGGCGGCATGCAATAACGTAAGATGCACACCACCAATAAGGACAAGGTAAAAATAGACATCAAAGAACTGTCACGCCATGCATGCATTCTTCTGCGTTTTATAAGTATCATTTGGGGGGAAAACCCCATAAAAATCGTACATAATACAAAACATTGAAAAGTATGTATAAAAAAAATTTGTAAAAAGCAAACAGACAAAACGACAAAAACCCTATTTTTGTAAAATATCATTTTATGCATAGAATATTTACCTTCCTTTTACCAATTCAGATTGGATATTTTCAAGTTTCTCGTGGGATTTGAAAGACGTCTGAGTCTGAGGTTCCTAAAATTTTGAATATAAATTATATAAACATGTCATGGATGGGAGATAAGATGAGAGATGAGATAATATGATGACAAATTCTTACGCTTTCGATTTACCGACCTATAGAGTAAACTTAACTGTGTACATGCCTCAATTCTTTTCAATTGCATAAAGCTCGTTTACACAAGCGATTTTGGCTGCGATTTTTCTTCTTCTGACACATGCGATCAAATGGATTGACTTACGAATGTATTGTACCATTTGTTCAGAGCTACATAAGGTTCAATCCCTTGGTGAGTCATCCACGCATCCAATAGGCCATTTGCACGATGAACGTTGGGTGACTACAACTATCAGAATGCTTTGCCAGAATTCTAGGGTTTCGGCTAAAAAGGATAACTCAAAGACGACGACCCGTCCAGTTCTTTCGCCGCTTTTCCGAAGTATGTCGTCAAATATGTTTTCCCAAAAAGCTAGGGGGTACACCAGATTTCTGATTAGGGTTAGGGTTTATGTTGTGCCTTAGGGTATCGAAAAGATTGCTAAAATCTTGAAACTTGAAACTTGACGACAAATTTGGAAAAAACGAATTTGACACTGACATATTTGAAAAGTGGCGAAATGACTGGACGGGTCCCTTTAAGTAATCCTTTTCAGCCGAAACCCTAAAATACTGGCAAAGCATTCTGGTAGTTGTAGTCATCCAACGCTATCTCACGTCATCGTACAAATGGTCCATTGCATGCGTCAGAGTGAGGAAAATCGCAGCACAAATCGCCTGTGTAAACGGGCCTTGAACTACCCCTATATCCGAATATGCTTTGGCGAAGCATGAGACTATGAAAATGTCTGGAATTATTCATAACAATCGAAATACAGTAAGGTTAGATATATTGCCGAAACAGAGAGCGTAGGAGTCTAACCTTTCGAGCGAAGGCCCTTCGTCAGAGAGAAAGAGAGAAGGGCCCTCACTCGAAAAGTTAGACTCCAACGTTCTCTGTCTCGGCAGTATATCTAACCTACGCAGCACGCTACATTTATTTCACTATTTGGAAATATGTTCTGCACTCGTGGTCTCTCCCTTGAAGAGTATTTATAAACGATCAAGCCTCTTCTTTCCGATGAACCATTTGCGGATGAAGTGCGATCACCGCCTCAATTTATTTACCATTGAAACAACAAAGTTCTTAATAAAATGAAACGCACAAACAGCATGCTTCGTGCATCACTATTATTAGCTCACGTTCTGATTTGTTCTCTTAAACAAACATATTCGGTGGGCGAAACTCAAGAACACAGTTTTCCGGCAGGCGGTATTTCGCTTCGCCCGCCTACCGCCCGCGCCCGAACCCCCTAATACCGCCAGCTACGCAGGCTAAATGTTAAAGAAAGAGATAACCTAAAGTACATAAAGTACTTACAGTTGTTGGATGTTTCAAATCTTGGCCATCGGCTCCTTTCGTATCACTTTCTGCATCCAAAACCTTATTCACAGGAAGCATTTGATCATCACTGCTCTGTAAACAAAATTATAAAATTTATATAATGATCTTGTATTTAAGAAAGAGATGATGGTCGCCCATGTTTATAATTAGCCTCATGCAAACACGAGTGTGAGTTGAGAGAACTCGAAATTTTATGTGAACCCAAGGCGTATAGTAAGTAAGTAAGTAAGTAAGTAAGTAAGTAAGTAAGTAAGTAAGTAAGTAAGTAAGTAAGTAAGTAAGTAAGTAAGTAAGTAAGTAAGTAAGTAAGTAAGTAAGTAAGTAAGTAAGTAAGTAAGTAAGTAAGTAAGTAAGTAAGTAAGTAAGTAAGTAAGTAAGTAAGTAAGTAAGTAAGTAAGTAAGTAAGTAAAATCTTTATTTAAAAGAGGGAAACACTAAATAGCTACAAAGCTAATAAACTTGTGATACTCGATATTAAAACTATTAAACGATTAAAATATCAAAATACTAATAATTATATAAAGTGATATAAACTTTGTTGTTCATCAAAAATGCGTTTCCACAACCCAAGAAGAATCAGCAGATAGTTTTTTTTCTCAAAAGTAATGGCAAACTGTTCCATAACTTACTAGCAATAACACTAAAAGTTCTGCCCCCTTTAGTTTCCCTGATATATCGGGGACAAACTACATTAAAATTACTGTATCTTGTACTACGAGAATGTATTTCATTATATCAACAATCAAGTCATTTAAATAAGATGGTGAACTGCCTTATAAACACTTGAATCCAAAAAACACCAAGTAATGTTTGCATCTTCATAAAAAGGCAACAAGCACAATTTATTAAAAAGATCCACCGAGGAAGACTGACGCTCTGCGAAGAGAATGACTCTGGCAGCTCTTTTCTGTAGCCGTAACACTCTCAGTAAACTTTCTTTATTACAAGTTGTCCATATGACGTTCACGTAATTCATAATAGGACGAATCATGGAGTTATAAAATAATTTCCTTTGTCGTACAGGTAAATATGATCTGATTTTCCTTAACACAGCTATACGCTGGGTCGTTTTCTTACATAGTTTATTTATTTATAGCCGAGGGTTTACATATATAAGTATTTTCAAATTCTTTCAAACTCACTCGAGTTTGTTACTTTGAACGTCAGCCCATACCGACCTTGGAAAGAAAAAAGGTGCAGGTAGCCTGCATTCAGGAGAAAAAATGGAAAGGACAGGGCACGAAAGAATTAGCAGAAGGAACAAGATTTTCTTACAACGGCGAGGTCAAAGGCAAAAATATCGTTGGAGTAATTTTGAAGTAGAAGGGAAACGTAGTCGGACACGGTGTCGGATAGCCTCATGAGTGTGAAAGTAGCAACAGAGCTAGGATGTGGTTAACATTGTGTCACCAAAGGCAACGCAGCAGGGATATGATGTGTAGGGATCCATGTTTGTATACCAACTATTAGTAGCATTCAATAACGCTGTTAAAGTTACTTAAGTTATTATCATAAATAAGTTTTGTGGAAACACCACGTAAAATATTTCTTTGCTAAGCTTTCGGCCTGTTGGCATTTATGTGCGTTATCGCTTCACTGGAAAGCTATTTAATCTCCATCGTCTTAACGCTGAATCAAAATCTTTTATTACATGGTGAGGGATCTGTTATATGCAGACGACTGCGATCTTGTAACTCTGCCAGTTTCTTTAAAAGAATGTCATGGTTAATGGTGTCAAACGCCTATTTTAAATCAACAAATAAAACAGCGTTGATCATTCCATTATCCATGTTTGTATACCAACTATTAGTAGCATCCGATAACGCTGTTAAAGTTACTTAAGTTATTATCATAAATACGTTTTGTGGAAAGACCATGCACGTAAAATATTTCTTTGCTAAGCTTTCGGCCTGTTGGCATTTATGCGCGTTATCGCTTCACTGGAAAGCTATTTAATCTCCATCGTTTTAACGCTGAATCAAAATATTTTATTACATGGTGAGGGATCTGTTATATGCAGACGACTGCGATCTTGTAACTCTCTAAGAGAAAGATATGCAAATTGCCATGTATCTGTTTTCTGATGCGTGCACTGCCTTTGGTCTCACTATCAGTATCCCAAAGACCAAAGTAATGTTCGCTCCAGCTCCTGGTAATCCGTATGTTCAGCCCAACATTTATGCATGTTCACAGTGCTCGGCTACTTGTGGTGGACAAATTTGTGTATTTGGGAAGCATTCTTCACAGGACTGGTTCGCTAGAATCTGAAATATCCTACAGACTGGAGAGAGCATGCAAGTGTAGCTTTTGGTAAACTTGAGCACTGTAGTAGTCTCAGCATAACATAACGTTGAACACTAAGCTGATTGTCTATGACGCATGTGTCATTACTGCCCTGCTCTATTCCTCTGAAACGTGGACCACATACCGTCATCACGTGAAGCTTTGGAACGTTTCCATTAGAAGTGTCTGAGACGGATTATGAACATCAAATGGCAAACGTTCACCCCTGATACTGAAATTCTTGAGAGAGCAGGCTGTTTGAGTATCGAGTCACGCATCAAGAAGAACCGAATGCGATGGAGTGGACACGTTGTTAGGTTAGAAGATTGTGGATTACCGAAAATGGTTTTCTAAATATTTTACGTGGTGTTTCCACAAGACTTATTTATATTACATTATCGCCATGAAAACTTTCAAAGAATTAAGTTATTATCGTTGGGAAACTTATAAGTTTGATTGAAAATAATTTTTTCAAAAACCTTTGAAATCACAGATAAAATAGAAATAGGTCTATAATTACCAGGGTCAGATTTAGAGCATTCTTTATATATAGGAATAACTCTAGCTTTTTTCCAGTCAGTAGGAATAAGACCCTTTTGATAGCTAGATTAATTATATGAGTCAGCGACGCAGAGTGACTGGCATACTCGCCCTTAACAAAAAAGCCGGAATTTCATCAAGGCCGCTAGCTTTACCAACAGGAATTGTATTTATGATACGTAAAATCTCACTTGTACTAACCTCAATTACTTGAAAAGTAAACTCAGGGCGTTGAATGAGTTCATAACTTATATCACCCTGAATTCGGTATTTTAGAAGCAAGTTTTGGCCCATTTTCGGTAAAATAATTGTTAAAAGCGTTGCTAATCTCCACAGGATCGCCTATCACAAGTTTGGTTATTTTATTCGTTTGTGTTTTAGTAGAAAGCAACGAGTTGATCCCCTTCCAAGTACCTTTGATATTAGCAAAATTGTCAGCGAATTAATTACGAGTGAGAATAGCATCTTTTGCTTAATTTTATTTCATGGTTGATTTTGTTCTTAAGCTTCTTAAAATTGTCCCACGCTGATATTTAGTTACTAATAATAGCTATATACTCTTTTTAATCTCTCTCTCTCTCTCACACATTTTCCTCTTAATACCAAACTCCTATGTGTAGACAACTAAGACCTAGGTGTTGATTTTACGGAGGGAGGAAAACCGGAGAACCCGGTGAAAAACCCTCGGAGCACAGGAGACCAACTAAACTCTACTCACATAAGTCCCAAGCTGGCGGAGGACGGGGTTATTCCCAAACGGTCACCCATCCAAGTACTAACCCTGTCCGACCGGGCTTAACTATTGGTGAGAGGCAGCGCCCTAACAGCACACGCCACCCGTGCTCCCCGTAGGATCAGTCTGGAGCGAAGACTTCGTGGCGACCAAGACCAAAGCCTTTGAAATTAATTCTACGATGACCCTGAAGGCTCACAGTACAGTTTTACTTTTTGACAGTTCAGTTCTACATTTTGACAGTTCGGTTCTACATTTTGACAGTTCGGTTCTACATTTTGACAGTTCGGTTCTATACCTTTTGACAGTTCGGTTCTACATTTTGACAGTTCCATTTTAGATTTGACACAGTTCAGTTTTAAATTCTGGCATATGCGAGATCGAGGACGGCATCAATGCCGCTAAATTTTTCACATTGATGTTTGGAGAAGATTAATTTATAAAAATTGCCGAAGAAACTAATAAATACGCAAGTAATAAGTTGTCAACAAACCCAAGTCGTCTCCTTGCAGTGTGTCGTCTTCTTCGAGCAGTGCAAAGAGAGATGCTTCGTTGAGTATACCACAACGCTAACAGCTGAGTACATAGATAACTAGCGTGTTCAGACACTATTATATACTTTACTAGAAATACATGAACGCAAGAACCCCTCGCCCGCTTTATATGCATTTTTAACACACACACACACACACCCCAACCCCTCGCCCGCTTTACATGCATTTTTTAACACCATTCCCCCCCCCCCCCCCCTCTCATTGTATCAATGATACACAGATCAGAAAACATCCCAGAAAATTAGTTAGCAAGGTTCACCTGTAGTCATGTATTGACACACCGAAAGAACATGCAAAGCCAATATTAAAAAAACACACACAACCAGATGAACCAAATGACAAATTTTCATTCAAAAATAGATATAAACAGTGGCCAAGAAAAGACACAGTGTCAACGTCCTAGCGTTCAACTGACAACTCTAGACAATATATTATTTATATCAATTTTCAATTTCAAGATTTCTTCCGTTTTAGCTCAGCTATAAAACTGGTAAATACGAATCTCCTACCGTTAAACTTCTCCTTTTGTCACCTGACAAACACTGGCCAATTCAGTCTACTCTTTTTGGATTTTTTTTTCTCGTTCGCGGTTTCTTACTTTTTTCGTTGTTGACACATAAATAGGACAAGGCATCATTCAGTTCTCTTCATGATCTAAAAAGCCGTTTGTTTCAAAATTTCTTAATCGTTCCATCTCGAATTATGTAGAATACACCAGAGTAAAATTCTTTACCGGCTTTGAACAGTTTCAGGACACATCCTTCTTCTTTCAGTTACATTTCGGTCTGCACTCGGCATCGTTTTCGGTCTTTATCGTATTAATTTTTAGGCTTTTTTCAGTGGTTTTAAGTCGTATTTATTGTCTTTTTCTCGCTGCCACATCTCTTCTTAGCCTTCTTTCTTTGGTCTTTTTCCATAGTAATATTAATGTACATTTTAGCTGAAACCATTTTTTCTGGCAAAGATTTCTTTCGTCATGACTTCGTCATTTCGTAATCGAACTGAATTTCGTGATGTAAACTATATGCTAAATTGAATGTTTCTTTCAACTTTTTGTCACTTTTACAAATCAAAGGAGTGGATATATATTGTTTCAATATTGTACATGAAAATCCATGCTAAATTATGCAAGAAAACTTCACTTTTCCATCGGTTACTGTACGAGTGTACGGGCCAAGGAGATGTATTAAACGAGCCTCAAAGGATATGTTATGTTCGAGAATTTATTTATTATATTTTGCTGGTAAATTTATACTCATAGAAAACTCGGGCTCGTTGTCTAATTGTTAATTATTATATACAGTATTCTTTATATACTTTATAATACACTTTCTTTCATTTCTTTTGTGGATGTATTACCTCATTGGCTCTTCAAAATCGTGGGAAATCTGAATTTTGTAGCAAAACTGAAATCTTAAATATATTTGCATAAATTTTATTCCATGCATTTTAAATAAAATGTTAAAATCTTAAAAGATCAACATTTAAACTACCTTTGTGACTAATTATTTTCACTATTACAGTCCAACCGAATGTTCTTTACCGCGCGACCTTTCAATATTGACAGCAACATTGCAATGTTAAAGTGCTTATAAACCCAAATATGATATTACTACATATGGATTCTATTTAATGGGAAATATATAGTTGAATGTCAAAATACTTTTTGATTTGAACTTTTAGTTGTTGTTATATTGAAGTTTGTATTTCCAAAATGGTAATGAGGAGGATGTCTATGTACGCAGTATTCGCAGTGTTCCGTTACAGCAGAAATATTACCCAATCCACATGTTAATGGAATACTTGAATAGTATATGCTACATTTTATCACTTTTTTCACTAAAATCTCCACGCGGTTTATCAAGAAAAGAAAAAATAGGTACGCAATGCGTACATGCGAATACTGGTATTTATTTGGCTTGAGAGTCTAAGATAACTAATTGTGGATTGTAAATTCAATTTCATGCATTTCATGCAAACATACCAAATTGCATACCAAAATATACTGAAAATACTAGAGAATCTTATGACATATATAAGAGCACAAAACTCGAGGTACTTGTATTATTCAAAATATTTATTTAGACGTAATGTTTTGTTGTATTACTAATTACAACATGTTCAGAGGCTAAATTACTATTTCAGTGAATTTAAATATTTAAATGTTCATTACATTCAATTACCTATCTATTATTATTATTATTTATTATTATTACTCGGGCTACTGTGGTAGCCGACTCTAGGTTTCGGTGGCTTTTCTGGTCGACAAATTGCAACTATTGCATCATCCCGATAGGCGTTGCGAAACCACGCGGCGTGCTATCGATCTGGTTTTGCTCCGTCTCGAAGCTTTTAGAAGATCACAAGTGACTTTAGAACACTGTTATTATACTAGCCTTACAACTGCAGATCTTGATGACGGTAAATCTACACTAAACGGTGTTGAGCTATTTACAGTATATTTCGATCTGCGTTAATATTCCGCCGTCTCGATCAAGACAAACTGATTATAAACGATTTATATGATTTATTCAATTTTAATACTGAAAAGTTTTACTCATGCTCACAATCTGATAAGTAAACCTGCTGACTATTGAAAACTATCTGCAAGATGAGCGAGACATAAACAACGTTGAAAACCAGAGGTTGAAAACAGAATTGACAACTTGCAAAGGACGGCCGTATTAAATTCCTAAAACAAAAAAAACAGGAGACGCCGTCCCTATAATCGCATTTAAAAATATGGTACTTATATCGCTTTAATTTCGCTCGAGTGTAACGTGATCGTGCAACAGATAGCGCCGACGCAAAGCACAGCCTGAAAATTACTGCTTGTGAATTATAGTTAAACATCTCAGCTGAGCGCTTATCATGTTAACACTTCAAACATTAATTCAAAGGCTATTCAGGTTTCAGAAATATTGATTCGAACGGTTTAACACTCTTGTCTGAGCAAAAACGCTATAAATTGACTACAGTCACTACACCCTTCTGCCTTCTTTTCCCCTTCAACATGTGCTCTTAGTTTCTTACGTCTCACCAATAGAAATAACAATAATCGTTAATTTCTAACGATTAACCCTAATGTCTAACCCCTAATACTAAAATGTCTGAACTCAAGTTTAGGTAAATCGGCAAAAACAGGCAACGCGGGCGCTAATCGCATTGTTAAAGAATATGATATTTTTATGTTTTATATGTCTATGTTTTATACTCTGGTAACACATGCACTGATGCGTCTCGATAAATCAATGTTGAACGTGTTTTTAAATAAGTATTGAATACGTCTACATGTAACATAAACAGTGCCAAGCACGGTGGATTTCTGCGTGTAAACTTATAGCTACATCTTGGCCGTAACACGTAAACACTTGAAACATTTATTAAATCCGAAGACAAACAAGCGCTCACATTGTTTCTTCGTCCTCGGAAAGCTTGTCGTTTAGGCGACAAAGTCGAAGCGCGTTACGGAATTATTATAGTAATACCTTGTATGGTTTTATTACGTGATGTTGTATTGAACATAAGAAAGTATTGCATGTAAATGTGCATGTAGTCGCCGCACGCTTGTATTTATAGTATAAAACTAGAAATTACTATCGCAAGTGAAGTGCTGCCTCAAATAGGACAAAAATCTTTAGCCTACTCCACAAGCAACTCTATGTAGTCTATGGCCAAAGTGACACCCCCTTTGCCCACTCCACCCAAGATTGCCCACCCGAGTTTGCCCACTCCACCCAAGTTTTTCTCACCTCTTCACCATAAGACTATCAGGGCCCGCAGAGTTGCCTGCGAAGGAGGCTGGAAAGTCCAAAAATTTAATATTAATTACAATAGACAGAGTATTTACATATTTCTCCTATATTTTTTAATTATAAAATTGAAAACTACAAGTTACTATATTTATAACTTATCGCTTGATATGATATGGCAAGGTTCTGACAGGATATACACACAATATACAAATATTAAATAATCATGCCTCTTGCTCTAATGCTGTGGCAAAACTGTCAATGCAATTACAACTGCTTAATATGTTTTGACAAATCTAGAGCTTTAATAAAATTATACAGCAATGTACCATAATAAGCCCAGAATTCGTATCAGTCAACATACACACACGCAGTCAGAATCTTGATCAGCCAAACACAACGAACCCCACACCAATATACACCTAAAAATAGAAGAAAACAACCGTGAAATTTCCTACCAAGGAACGGTTCTCAGTTGTAGAAACTGATATCTTACCTCGACAAGATAAACTCTCTTCACTGAAACTGTAAGACAGTTCACAAGTGTATCATGGCATTGCCAATTTAGAAAATCCATCCCCGTCGTGGTGTTGACAACTTCTGATCGACATGTTTCAATGAACGACCAACGGCATGTTCTAACCAACGGCAACAAACAATAGTTGGTATTAAAGTTGTTCAGCGACAGAAATCCCTCACGAGGAATGAGATCAGTTGTCGAGTTCCACTCGATAACTGGAATAGTTTATGCTGTTAACAGCGCTGATAAACTCATGAAAGAGCACGGCTTTCCTCGAGACTGGCCACTGAAACATTCATGGCCTTGATGAATACCTCCACGACAAAGTAAAGACATGATGTATTTGTTCTTACCGTGAATTTTCGTTCGAGGAATTAGAACTTCGAGACCGGTAGCGGAACATGCGCACTGAGTCACATCAGCTCATATATGGTGACGTAATGCCGACATGTATCTACTGCGTTAATGCCTACTGTATTTGTGACAAAATTGATAGAATTGTATACTTGTAACAACCTTGTATTCAATCGATCTAGAGCTGAACAAGATTTTTGACAAAATTGTCTATGCTCTCAGACCACGTTGTGTTTCAACTTTAAACAAGACGCCTGCTCAGGCGTTCACTTGGGCTACTGATTTCTGAAAGCTTCGCGTAGCATGTGCGTACTCTAGCAAGACTACATGTATGGCAAAGATTTTCACAAATAGAATCTATGGTCTTATATGTGAACATGCATAAATGTTGGGCTCAACATACGGATTACCAGGAGCAGGAGTGAACATTACTTTGGTCTTTGGGATACGGAAAGTGAGACCAAAGGCAGTGCACACATCAGAAAACAGATGCATGGTAATGCAATTTGCATATCTTGCTCTGAGAGAGTTACAAGATCGCAGTCGTCTGCATATAACAGATCCCTCACCATGTAATAAACGATTTTGATTCAACGTTAAAACGATGGAGATTAAATAGTTTTCCAGTGAAGCGATAACGCACATAAATGCCAACATTGCAATTATTAAAAGCTTGTGATAGAACTGCAGCAAAGAAAAAAGAGAACAGAGTAGGTGAAGTTATGTCACCCTGCTTCACACCATTGTCAACAGGGATGGAATTGGACAACAATCCGTTGAAATTTACAAATGCTTTCATCCCATCATGAAGTTCACGAAACATAGTGACAAACAATGCTGGAGAGCCAAGTTTCTCAAGAATACGTTAAAGGGCTTTGCGGTTGACAGTATCAAAGGCCTTGGTGACATCTATGAATACCTGATACAGATCGACGTGATGTTCAATGCACTTTTCTTGCATTTGCCTAGTGTGAAGATCATATCCGTTGTACCTCTTCCTACACGGAAACCACTCTGAGACTCGGGAATAATTTTGGGACAGACACGCACAAGTAGCCTGTAAAGAAGAACACGGGAAAAGATTTTACCAATCTTCTCCCCCTTCATCTCCCCCAACCCCCTCCCCTCCCCCTCCCCCTCCTCTCCCCTCTCCTCCCCTCCCCTCCCCCTCCCCATCCATTTGATTTAGCTGCCTTCCATGGATATCCTCCAGCGCAATCTGCTCACCTTCTTCCTTAATGCTAACCATTGTCTCCGTCTTCTCTACATTCGTCCTCAAACCTCCTTTCTCCAAGCATTTCTGCCACTCTGCCATCCTTCGCTGCAGTTCTTCTTCCGAGTGCGCCTTCACCACCAGATCATCTGCGTATAGTAGCTCCCATACACCTGTATTCCCAATCATCTCACTCAGCACATCCATCACTAGCACAAACAGAAATGGACTCAGTGCAGACCCATGATGTAGTCCAACTTCAATTCCAAACTCCTCTGTGTCGCCATACATTGTGCTAACCACTGTTGATCCTCTATATATCCTTCACCACATCAATCAGTCTCTCTGGTACTCCTCTTCGCCTCAGGCACCAAAACACTACCTCTCTAGGAACCCTGTCATATGCTTTCTCAAGGACAACAAAACCATAGTATAATTTCTGATTTCCTTTCAATATAAATCGCATCACTTGTTCCTCTTCCTTTCATAAACCCGAGTTGAGTACAGTATTTCTTATCGTTATAGTTTCTCTCAACCTGTCATCCACAATCCTTTCCATCACTTTCAGTAGGTGTTCAGTCATTTTCAATCCTCTATAATTCCCACACTCTAGTATATCTCCTTTGTTCTTGAACAAACTACAAATCCTACTCCTTCTCCAATCGTCTGCTATCATTCCATCACTCTCCACTCTCTGTAAAAGCTCCATTAGCCACTCCTTGCCTTCATCGTCCAAAGCTGGATAACAAAGATATTCCACGAAAATTACCACATTGGTCTTTATTACCTTTACCTTTAAACAGAGACGCCATGATCGCATCTCTCCAGTTCTGAGGAACTGGTTGTCCCTGCCATATGTTAGAAAATAAATTCCAGATCGCAGTACAGCTAGCGAATCACCGCCACAGAGAAGTAATTGGATAGTAATACCATCTAGACCGGGGGCTTTGCCTCTTTTCATTTGCTTAATCGCAGATTTTACTTCATCCAAAGTGGGGCAAGTATTCAATTCCTAAATGATATCTTGTTGTGGAAGACTGTCAATAACCTCGTTGTCAACAACAGATGGATTTGTAAAGAGGTCGGTGTAATGCTCAGTCCAGCGTTTCAGCATTTCACCAGGGTCCCTGAAAAGGGTTAACCCATCCTTAGATTTTATAGGAACAATGTTAGATTGTTGGGGGCCAACACCTCCTTAATCAGATCGTACATTTTTTTTCGAATCCTTCTTGTCGGATGCATTCTGTATTTCCCGGGCCTTTTTCTGCCACCAGGTATCCTTCATGACCCTGAGCTCTCTCTGTAATAAATTCTTAAAAATACAATGTGATTTTTCATGGGATGCACGGTCACTAGACGATAGATTTGGATTGCATAAACGCTGTAAATCACGCTTCAACTTTAACAAGTTGGTTATTCTATCGTTGTTATCATCAAACCAATCCTTCTCTGATTGGGTTTTAAAACCCAACAGTTCAACAGCAGAGTTGTAAACCTTACCCTTGGGTCAAGACTGGAAAATGCCTCACCAAGAGAAGAATACATATTGGGATCTTTTAGTTTAGCGACATTGATGCGTCTAGAAGCACAGTTGTTATTTCGACGCTGTTTCTTTCTGCATGATGACCATATGTAACTTTGCCTTAACTAGACGATGATCTGTCCAGAAGTCTACCCTTCTAACAACCCTGACTTGACAAAGATCTTGGAGATCGCGCTTACGAACAATAACGAAGTCAATTAAATGCCAGTGTTTTGATCTGGAATGCATCCATGTAGCTTTCTGGGATGGTTTGAGATGGAAGAATGTGTTCCCAAGAACGAGTCAAGACTCTGAGCAAAGTTGAAGTAGATGAAGACCATTAATATTTACATTACCGATGCCAAACCGCCCAAGCGCTGCCCATGTCTCATGATCACGCCCTACTCGAGCATTGAAATCACCAAGCAAAATTCTTTTATTTTCATTGGGAATGTGAGTAATGACAGTTCTTAAGGTTTCATAGAATTTCGATGTTATTTCAGGAAGTGCATTCAAAGTTGAAGCTGACACCGAAATTACAGTAACATAATTCGACCACAAGGTAGAGGGATGTTCACTGTCATTATGCGTTCACAAGGAAACTCCTCTAGCTGTTTTACTAAATCTGTCATAATAGCAAAACCAACTCCACCAGCACGCTTTTCACCTTCAGGCTTACCTTTCCAGAAGAAAGAGTATCCAGATCCAACCACGTCTAACAGCCCTTCTCCAGAAAAACGAGTCTCTGCAAGAGCTGCTAAATCAATGTTGTACCGGTTTAATTCTTTGGTAACCAGTGCCGTCCGTCTCTCTGGTCTGTTGGATCCTTCCTTATCTAAGAAGGTTCTAACATTCCAATAGCCAATTTGCAAATTTACCTTAGTTTTCTTGCTTTTTCCCCGCTATGTGAACAGCCGTCAGTCGCGGTAAACCATAGCCACTGGAAAGGGAGAGGGCTGTGAAAGTGGGCGTGACTAAGATTTATGTTATTGTTCGCCAAATTCAAGATCACGTGACGTTGAACCTGCATGATTGAGCAATAAAAAGCAAGATTTTACATTAGAGCAGCGAGGCGCGTACGGAAGAAATTTCGTTGTAGCACTTGTAGGTGATGGTCTCGATATAAATTCCCTCACGAAAACTCCCTTTGCAAAGAATATTTAATAAAGTGCAGTAAATTCGAATAAACGTGCAATGGTCGGACCGAACACAATGAGAGGTAAAATAATGATACAATAGTTTTGCCAACAGGACAACTAAAACTAAAATTCGCTTTCGTCTTAACATGAATGATTGTGCTAAATTATATGTCGTTACAAGTTGAGTTGCCATTGAATATTAAATGCACTAAATGTCTGGTGTATTGCGCATCACTGGTTTGTTTCATAAACACGGTGAGGACAAGTTAAATTAAAGAATAACTAAAGTATTAAGAAACATTGCCATCTGACAACAAAAGTGCTGCAAAACTCCGATTTAATAATGGCACGGAGACAACAAATGCTTTTCGACTGCCTTGTTTCTTGGTTTTCTTTTAGTTAATAATTTGCAGACATGCGGCGATTTATGATAATTTCAATTTATTCACACTATTTTTAATACTTACAATGAAAAATACAAAGTTTACATAGTGACACATAAATAAATCAGAGTAACCCCGTGAAGTTAGCTGCCAATTCGCCAGCTGCCAATTCACTGCCAATTCGCCACTTCACGCTGAAACACGTGTAGTGTAATATGACACCAAAATCAAAAAATGCGGACAAGGAGTCGTTCGGTCAACAGAGGCTAAATAGGAGGGGGGACATTTTATTTCGTTTTTTATCGAAGAACTCGCGCTTATACTCGTTCCGTGTAAAAAATATCGTGCAAGAAGTCTTCCGTCGTAAGTGTGAGCATGTAGAAGTCGTGGTAGTGTTGTATTTAGATCTGTAGGAGCCGGTTTGGCTTTTTACGCTACACAATGGTCGCGAACAAACATTGCGCTTGGGGAACATGCCGAAACGATTCTCGTTATTCAGACCTTTGGGAAAGAAACAAGAATGGAGATGATGTATTTTTTGTTCGGTTTCCAACGGAAAAAAAGGACCCTGAGCGACGAAAAAAGTGGATAAAAGCGTGTCATCGCGGCGATGGATTCCATTGCTCAAAGGACAGTTATATCTGCAGCACACATTTCATCGGAGAGAAAGGCCCAACTATATCAGACCCTGATCCTATATCAGCTACAACGAGCAAAGAAACGGTAAGTTCTGAACAGGGCGTTTGTATAAGCGCCCTGGTTCTGAATGTAAACCTATATACGCTACTTGTTGATACGAATATTAAGATATTTTGCGCAAATGTGGCAAATATATATATATAGAAAAATTTAGCCGATGCGTGTTGATAATGATATACTGTTTTATTGCCTTTTGTATTTTTAGTTGCGCAAAATAAAACAAAAACGGAAAGTACCGATGGATCGAGATATTTCTGTTCAGAAAAGGCGTAATACGCTGTCCACGCCAGAGAATCGAGATCCAGATTCGTCAAGTTTTAGTATGCAGACGCCAATGTACGACGAAGCGGGTGATGGGTTAGAGGACATGGTCGCCGATCACGAACAAACTGCAGTGGAAGCATTATTAAACCTCTCTTCTTCGATGGATACATCGTTTCAAATCAATGAAACAAAAGTTAATAGTTCTGGAATACAGGTATAAAGTTCAATATTTAGCCAGTTTGGCTGCATAATGTAATGTGTTAATAATAACCCTTTGTTGAGATCACAAAGGCTGGTTTGCCATTTTTAAGTTTTATCTGTGTTGTTTGTAGACTAACATCAGCTTGAACCATCTAAGTTATTTGCCAACGCAAGTCCTTACTAATAAAGAAGAACTGAGGAAGTATGTATTCTTGGAAAAAATTGATGACAACATATATCACTATACTGGTGAGTGCCCTAGATAATTAACCTGTTTATGCCTCAAGTTTAATACCATATAAATAGTTTGGTGTATGTACCTGGTTTGTGCTATCTTGTAAAGATAGTAAAATATTAATTATCCACTTCTGTTTAAATAAATAGGCCTCGAAAAAGGAGTTCTTCACTTTTTGTTTGACATTGTGAGAGAAAAAGGAGACCGACTGTCCAGGTGGAGGGGGCATAAACACAATAAGAAGAAAGAATCATTATATAGGGCAAGTATAAATGTTTTGCGCTCACTTCTTGTGGGTTATATATGTCCAAGATTTAAGTAACAATTATTTTTATTTGTTCTTTGTCCTGTACACAGATGTTTTTCTTTTCATAAATTTGTAATTTTATAAATTACCTCTGGAACCAGGATATTTGTTCTTTTTGTTTTAATTTGTTAGCCAAAAAAAATAAATAACTGAAAAATAGAAAATTACCTCTGGATACTAGGATATTTGTTCTCATTTTTTATCTTAATTTCTTATCAGTTAAAGTGAAAATTGAAAAATCAATATAATTATAACCACAATATAACTAGACATGACAACAAAAATGTAGATCTATATTATAACTATATTAGAGTAAAACCTCAACAAATGGTAGAGAAATAGTAGTAACTGATGATCCAGGCAGGTATCTTAATCTTAATATAAATTTGATATTTATATTAAGTGTTAGAAAAATGTAATGAAAGCTTTTTGACTGTGAAACCTTTAATACCTGTTTATATAATTATTGCTTGTTTTTTTATGTACGACAAGGTTGCTTAAGAGCCATCTTGCTATGATAAAAGATGCCTCTGAGAGTCTCTTCTCCCAAACCTCCATTTACTTCCTTAACATTACTGAAAATGATATAAATAATAAATATGAATTATGAATATATATTATAAATAATATAATAAATAATTAATATTATATAATAAATATATATTTATTATTAATATATAATATAAATAATAACTGTAAGTACATGCAATAATAGATAATAAAAACATGTATGTGCACTGTATATAATTATTATATAGAGAATAATACATGGATGTGCAGAAATATGAAATTTATTTCGAGTGTTGACCAGGATATCTGACGAGTGAGTGAAGCGAACGAGTGAGATACCTTGGTCAACACGAGAAATAAATTTCATATTTCCACATATCCATGTATTGTTCTGTTTATTATATAAAAAAATTGTCCTATTGCCTTCAGCGATAATCATCACATGAGATTATCATGAATAATCACACATGTGAGATTATCATTTTTATTAGTGGTGGAAAAATCAATAAAACACTCTATTTTATATAATAAAATATGAATAATTATAGGATATGTATGTACAGATATTACAATATTAGTCATTTATATGTACGTTTCTTTTGCAGGAAAAAACAGAAGATCCTACCAGTATCAAGAAATTGTCAATCTGGGAGCAGTTTCTACTCACACTGATAAAGCTAAGAAGAAACCCCAGTATGCGTTTCCTTGGTGACCTTTTTGGTGTCTCCGAGGGTCATGTCAGTAATATTTTTATAACCTGGGTGTTATTCCTAGCCAAAGAATTGTTGATTCTACAACCATTTTCAACTCTGGAGGAAATGGTAGGATTGCATAGGCCAAAAACATACAGAAAACACCCTTTTCTTCGTGCTATTATAGACTGCACTGAATTTTACATTCAGAAACCATCGCTGCCATCAAGTCAACGCATTACTCACAGCGCATACAAATCAGCAAACACATTTAAACTCTTGGTTTCCTTATCACCAGTTCAACACTTCAATTTTATTTCTTCCCTGTATTGTGGCAGTACCAGTGATAAGGAAATGGTTGTACAAAGTGGTTTCCTGGATGCATTGCAACCTGGAGATGAAATTATGGCAGATAAGGGGTTTAATATCCAGGATCTGTTGGCATTGAAGGAAGTCCGCCTCATTACCCTCCAATTATGGCTAAAGGTACAGTATCAGCTCGTGCATCCACATCTACAAGAAGAGTAGCTACAAAAAGAGTCCATGTTGAGCGCATTATCAGACGTATTAAATGTTTCCGTATTCTTTATGGTGTAATACCATTGACTATGAAACCCTACGTTGAGTCAGTTATCAAAGTTTGTGCAAGTTTAGTAAATCTGCAGCAAAAGATTATTGCAGAATGATCATCACAATCAATGATACACAAAGCTATGTACATTTAAGTGAACATTAAAAGTGTTAAGAAAGCATGTTATTATGTTGCACATTGAAAGTGAACAATGTGTCTAGTTCTGTCTTGTAGTTAACTCGCAATGCTATTGAATCTTCTTCAGAGAACCAGTCGTGTACAGATTCCACATATTTTGCTGGATCATCCTTGTAAATATCTAAATCCTACAAGTACACAATTAATACAAGTTAGTTTAAAATGTCTACTCAGTCCTCACTTTAAACAGTCTAAAACCTTAATACTATACTCCTGTAGATCATGAATATCATTATAAATACAACTCAATGTGGATTTATGTACCTCCATGAAATGCTTCACAAACAGTGACATATAAATGCAGCAGTTATTGTTGTTATTAGCTTGTCTTGGTACCTAACATGGGTAATGACAGATGTTATGTTAATTCAGCTACTGTACCTGAGATTCCAAAATCCCCCCAAAATGTAACTGGTAAAGGTTTGTCATTATACAGTAAGAGGATATTTTTACCTTCAACATTTTGATCTCCTTGTTTTTATGGTCTACCTCAATGTCATGTAAACTACATAAATGATCAAGGTAGCTGAAAGCAAATTTTGAGAAAAATAATTAGTATTTTGTAAATGATCAACCAACCTACTGTGTGTGTATGGTATGTATTACGTATATAGTATATGTATATCTATATAGTATATAGTATATAGTATATAGTATATAGTATATAGTATATAGTATATAGTATATAGTATATAGTATATAGTATATAGTATATAGTATATAGTATATAGTATATAGTATATAGTATATAGTATATAGTATATAGTATATAGTATATAGTATATAGTATATAGTATATAGTATATAGTATATAGTATATAGTATATAGTATATAGTATATAGTATATAGTATATAGTATATAGTATATAGTATATAGTATATAGTATATAGTATATAGTATATAGTATATAGTATATAGTATATAGTATATAGTATATAGTATATAGTATATAGTATATAGTATATGTATATATAGTATTGACGGTACATTTTCATGTACCTTAAAATGAGATCAAACTCTGTCTTTCTGTCATGCATTTCCCATGTCAATGAATCCAGTATTAAAATGTGCCTAGATGGTTATTAAAGAAAATAGTGGTATGTTCATTTAGATTAGTGGTTTGCAACATGGCAAATATTACATTATATATAAATATTTAAAATGCTATAATACACTTCATTTTTTGACTGGATATACTTAGCATCCGTTTAACTTTTTTTGTCATGAATAACAACAGCCTGTAGCCACTAGATAGAGAACTCTGAATAGCTCCCTAGTGTAAAACCCTGGAAAATGAACTGCAAACAGGGAGTCTCTTACCATGGTGTTATGATACTAAGGAACCAGTGCTGGCTAAAATAAAAAAAAGGAAAATGTATAATACAACATGCAGTTCATAGTTATATACAGGTACACATAATATCACCATGTAGTATGTACAGTATAGATGCACTGTAGTGCAGTTGACAGTACATTTGCGAGGTTGATGTAATGTAACAGACATTCTAATTAATCGTTCAACACAGGCCTGCCATTAGATGGAGCAATTTGTACTGGACAAACACCTAACAAACATGTAATCTTTATGATAGTTTTACTCTCAAACAGTACAGTATTGTTGATATTACTTACAGTATATTAATATCATTATTATTATTATTATTATTATTAAAAAAATAATTTTATTTTTATTATTACAAAATTATTATTATTATTATTATTATTATTATTATTATTATTATTATTATTATTATTATTATTATTATTATTATTATTATTATTATTATTATTATAAGTAATAACATGACTCGAGGGAAATTAGCGATTAAATTTCCCCTTTGCCTCAGGAAGGTTTGTGAAAGTCCGAGGGCCACAGGCCCTCCGACTTTTCCTGAGGCAAAGGGGAAATTTAATCGCTAATTTCCTGAAAAGTCATGGTGTTATAGTTTGTAATAATATGATCACTGAGAAAAACTTTGAGAATCTTACCAACAGGAAATTTACACAGTTGATCAGAGAAGTTGCATCAAATTTTCCCGCGCATGTTGACAAGGGAAAATATATGCAAGTGGGAAATTTAGAAGAAGACAAAGGATTTTTTTGTCTTCTAATTTTCCCTCATCAACATGCATGGCAAAATTAGAAGACAAAGGAAAAATTTCCCTCTTGCATGAGCAATGAGGGAAATACGAGGTTTACATTCCCTCGGAGAACAAAAGAATCCGAGGCGATCATGGTATTATTAAAAAAATTAATTTATTACTATTATTATTATTATTATTATTATTATTATTATCAAAAAATATATTATTATTATTATTATTATTATTATTATTAAAAAATATATTATTATTATTATTATTATTATTATTATTATTATTATTATTATTATTATTATTATTATTATTATTATATATTAAGGTGTGACATACTATAATAATAGTAGTTACATACCTTCGACAGATTGGAATAAAAATAAAATCACTGCTCATTGCACTGTGTTTGAACAGAACTTCTGCTGTTTTTAATCTCTGTGACCTACATGTATAAATTGCATTTTACTTGTTATTAATAAGCAGTATAACCGTTTTCTTAACTATGAACCACAGCAAAAGTACTGTAAAACACGGCTGATAACAAAATATTATAACCATTAAAAGTGCGTCATCCCACCTTGAAGTATTCCCCATTGAGTCTTGTTCTCCACACAATGCAGTATAAAAGAATGTGCTGATTATAGGATATGGACAACATTGGTCACTAAAATTTTGATAACAGATCGCTGAATTAGTATTTAGCATAAAATAATGGACATCCACAAAATAGTCACAAGCTAAATCACTAAATTAAAATTATAGTATTAAGTCTGTTCTGCATCTACTTCAATAAAACCTCAGCAATGGAATCATTAATCATTCTTTTCCATTTAGAGTCTGTATGTCTGTTTCATACAAAACTACTCCATTGTATTTAAGATATGGACGTGGAGCAATATTCAAGTTGCCTGTGTCATTAAGAGCATCATTAGTTAAAAGGTTTATCTCTTCCCTTCTCCTTTTTTCTGGTTTCTTTCTTTCTGTTGCTTTAAAATCTGTGAAAAAATTACAAAAGTAATACAAATCAATATCAATAAATTTTTACACAATAATAAACACGGTGGTCGGTTGCTATGCAATTTGCTCCCGCTCAGCTCATATGACAGATGACTAGTGCTTAGTTCCCTTCCTCGCATTTCTGACGCGGATCAAGATACTCAACTTCAGTGGCGTATATTTTTGATAATTAATGACCTAATCTTGCAAGTTGTGGCAAAAATGTACGTACATGAGACCTATTTTGGCCCTAAAAAACTAAAAAACATCGTAACATTCACAAACATTGCGAAATACGTACCTAAGTAGACCCGTCTGTCAGCTGGTTTGCTTGTTTACACATGAACACAGAAGACCAAATATAACTTTCAGGGGCTCCCTGGGTAGGATAAATGTCGGATAAACAAATCCCCCTTGGCAACCCCGCAAAGAAAGCCCAAATTTTCACGATTTTCGCGGATTTTGACTAAAATTACTAGTAAAAGCTAAACTACATTCAAAATTCTCAAGGGGAATTTTAAGTTTCATCTGTGATTTGAATACGTGGATGGCCAGCAGTTCAAAACAAAGGTAAGAAAGTGCGCTGTAAATCTCAAACTGATTTGCATAACATCCTTTTATTTGTGTCAAGCCATTTTGTTTGCTTGACCCCTGTGGTGCTTTCAATTTCAGCTCGCCTACACTTTGTTCAAAATGCAGTAAAAATAAGTTTCACCTTGGCAAATGTAACTCGGAAAGGCAGGTTAACTCTTTCTGGGAAAAATCGACATTTTTCCAGCTTAAAAATACCCAAAAGGTCAGCTGTTTATAATGGATGCCGCGATCAGTTCGTGACATTGAGCGACACTACTTGGCAAAGCAAGAAGAACTGGAGTGTCAGGTTAGCGTCACAGAGGAGAAAGTAGCAATTGGAAGTAAGTTTTATTCATCTAAGTTTGTATTTGAGACCTGAAGTGATCAAAGTTAGAACTCAATATATCTAGTGTCACTTTTAATGCAAGTGAGCACTTGACTGATTAATTGTAATTGTTCAACCACTATTCGGCAGACTGTCAAGACTTGACTAATTCAGTGTTGTTCGACCACTATTCATCAGCCAAGGCTTGACCGGTTAATTCAGTGTTGTTCAACCACTTATTTATCAGGCAAGGCTTGACTGGCTAATTCAGTGTTGTTCAACCACTATTTATCAGGCAAGGCTTAACCGGCTAATTCAGTGTTGTTCAACCACTATTTATCAGGCAAGGCTTGACCGGCAAATTCAGTGTTGTTCAACCACTATTTATCAGGCAAGGCTTGACCGGTTAATTCAGTGTTGTTCAACCACTATTTATCAGGCAAGGCTTGACCAGTTAATTGTTGATCAACCGCTATTTATCAGACAAGGCATGACCGGTTAATTGTTGGTCAACCACTATTTATCAGGCAAGGCATGACCAGTTAATTGCTGATCAACCACTATTTATCAGACAAAGCATGATCGGCTAATTGTTGATCAACCACTATTTATCAGGCAAGGCATGACAGGTTAATTGTTGGTCAACCACTATTTATCAGGCAAGCCATGACCAGTTAATTGCTGATCAACCACTATTTATCAGACAAGGCTTGATCAGTTAATTGTTGAACCACTATTCATCAGCCAAGACTTCACTACTGTAGCCTGATTTGTTGTTCAACCACTATTCATTAGCCAAGGCTTGACCAGTTAATTGTTGTTCAACCACTATTCATTAGCTGAGGCTTGACCAGTTAATTGTTGTTCAACCACTATTCATTAGCTGAGGCTTGACCGGTTAATTGTTGTTCAACCACTATTTGTCAGTGAAGGCATGTTGCCCAAACTCATCTTTTGCTATACATTATCCTGAATATGAAGCCTGACTGTTTGTATATTTTACATTGTAGCATTTGCAGTAGGTTATTAAGCTAGTGTACTCTAAGTGCAAGTTGACTATGCATTATATTTAATATTTTGCAGTTGTCCTTCTATCAATAGCTCAAGGCACTGTTGATGGATTATTACCACAGATGAAGATAGTGAATGACCAATTTTTCAAAAGAGTTCTTTGAATATTTACTAAGAATAATAGAGAATTAAAAAGACAGTGTGCAATACTGTAGTAATTTAAAAAGACATATTCTTACTTGTTACCTAACTTTATTATTAATTTTTTGACATATTTATGTACATTGAACTTTGGTTATATTATGCGATGGTCTGTTGTCAACTTTGTCCTCATGGTTTATTTGGTAAAGCCAGTTAACTAACAATGATTATGTTTGAATGACCTGGCTTGAGTGAAGCTTCACACTAGCCCTGTTTGGTTGTTCTCACAATTAAGCAATCATTAATAAGCAATTATTGAGTATTTATCATGTAGGATACATATTTCAATGTTATAAAAATTATGTATTGCAGTGTAGTATTTAAGAATAGCACAGACCAACAACCATTAGTATTTTTATTTCGTTGATAGTTTACAAAGTCTTAATACAATTAAGTCAGAAATAATTATGATGTTTGCATAATGAAGCTGTGAAAGTTATTGCTGTTGAAGGGAGAGAACGCTTCACAATAATTATGAAGCGTTCTAATTGTGCTGTGTATTACTCGACGGTTCCACTTCCATATTGAACAACATTTCTATTGCGATAATTTGGGGTTATCACTTATCCGTCGCTGCGCGCGACCGTAAAACGCCATTAGTTTGCCTTCCTTCTTGTGGTCTAAGAAGGCTCCAAATATCTCGCAACGTTAAACTTAACTTGAACACGAAATATACCTCTATATGCTCTATCTGAACTTCTGAGTCGCCGAATCCGCCATTTTGTTTTAGCTCCGAAAATTGTCCCACAGAGAAACCGCTGGAAAACCGAAGCCCGCGCTTCCGGGAGCAAAAGCCTTAGCAACCGACCACCGTGAAAGTTTCAGAAATCAACATGTCATACTGTCACCTAGACCTAAACTACTCTGGCATTATAACAGTTTGATCCTCTTACCTGTAGATACATGTACATCCATTTTAATCTCTTCTCTAGGTGTAACCATTTCAGCATTTGTCCCATTTGAATTAGCTGAAAATAGTGTAAACAAGAATATATGAGATAACATTATACTGTACAGTGTAATGACATGTATATGACAGAAAAGTAGTCTGCATTAATAGCAAATGTCTTTCACATCTCATTATCGATTTGTTATTGTTATTTTGATTTGATTGGCTAATTTTTCGCATCTCATCATCAATTTGTTATTGTCATTTTTATCTGATTGGCTTATTTTTAGTCACATGATTACCTTACAAAATGTTATATATATATATATATATATATATATATATATACACAATACAAACGAGCACGTGTGATTTTGTTCACAGAATGTCGGAAAGTGCTCAATACCATAAAGGTAGAGCGAATATAGTATAGTTTAAGTGGTCTTACCTCAAAATGTTGAGTTTTGCAACTATCAGTTTCACGCGGGGCCTGTAGATCGCTCTGCGTGAAACTGACAGTTGCAACAATCAACATTTTGAGGTAAGACCACTTAAACTATACTATACTATACTATATATATATATATATATATATATATATATATATATATATATACACATACACACACAATGTATATATATATTCAACTAACAAACCAGGTGTAACCAGGATGTAAATGTAATGGGCATTTTTGACCTTGGATAACATAAAAACTTTTTTTAAACCATTTAAAGACTTTGATGTACTGTATGTAGATTTTCTAAAAATATTTCAAGAATACTATTTACCTGATAATCTTGATGCCAATGTTGGTACCACTTGATGCAGCCAGAATGTTTCCAGCTTTAAGTACACATTATGCATGAAGGACATATCTAGGGGAATCTCGACACAATGTATGCCCTTTCTTGTCCATACAACAAAATGACACAGCAACAATTCACACACAAACATCGTCATTTGAATCTGATGGTAATATTTACAGGATTCACTAAGATAGAAACCATGTTGCTTCTTTTCTCCACCAATTTCTTTGGTAACAAAAGCCTCTTTGGGATGTAGGTCTCGGTGCTTCCATGGACATTTATATTCCACCAATACTTTCTGGCACTGAGGAATGCACTCACATGATCTGATGTTGTCAGGGGTTGCAGCCATAAAGGGCTTTTTCATTGATATGTGCAATCCACAAGACTCTAATCTGAGATTGTGATGGTAATGGCTTTGAACTTTCTTGTATGCATTGTGGGCACTTTCCTCATGTTTTAGGCCCCAGTCTCTTGGATTTGTTGGCTCATCTGAAACCACAGGACTCTGTTTACATTTCTGATGGTCGACAATCTTGTTGACCAAACTGCTCACTTTGCCTTCCCCCTTTTTCTTTTTGGAACAGACATCTTTGCACTTTGATACTGTAATAAAGCCAACTCTGTTGTCATACCAGCTTTGGCATCTCCACTGCTTTGTCGTTGTACTTTTAACACTTTCAATCTCATCATTACTGAACTGCAGGCAGCTTAAAAATTCCTGTGGTTCACATGTTTCTCTGTTTTGTTCGACTATGTGTTCCAACATTTTCTTTTCCATTATTCCCTGGCCTGGCTTGAGTGACTCTGCTGGTTGGTGACTGGTTTGTTCGCTGTTTTGATCTGCACAATAATCTTGATTGAAATTCTTAGTACCAGCTACAGGTAGGCCAAGAAGATAAGGCTCGAGTAGGTCAGGCTTGTATTTTTTGCACAAAACTTGGGCAATTGTTGGTTTTGCATCTGGTACTAGCAACAACTTTTCTGTGATTACTTCCATTTGTGCAATAGATGGTATTTCTCGATCAGTGGGCAAACGAGGATCAAAGACAAAGTCAATGGCATCTTCATATTTACAAATTCTTTTCTTTTTCTTTTTCTTTAGTGGTGCAGGTTTAACTTTCTTGATCACTAGATTTCTGACTTCTCGAACCTGTGTTCAAAGAAGGCCTTGGTATCCACATACACCTCCCACTGGTAACACTTTCTTCCCCTTTGGTGTTTAGAAGGTCTTCCAATGAGTACATGGCCGCAGCTACATGCTTGCATCCTCCGTCTCTTCCACCCTTACATAAACAGTATGCATCAATCACACTACCCCTATTTGCCCCAACGCCTTCAAGAATAAACCAAAGGTCGTAGCATGGCTCACCATCATCGGTTTTCGCTTTCATTGCGGGCTTCACTTGCGCGACGACAACATGAATACCTTCAGCTTTGCAATGCATTGTTCGAAGTGATTTGATGTATCCATCTTCAAACAAACGGTAATCGTCAAACGATCTGTAGGAAGCTAGTCCTTGCTTGTCGTATGTCGTCGAATGATAAACCAGGTAATTAAAAATATCATAGAGACCAAACGGAGGACAGTTAATAAAATCATTCTTTACCGCCATCTTAAATGGGTCTGGGAGCTGGATATCATGAATAAAAAGTCGCTGTCGCAGATCTTTCACGTTATCGTCCTTACGAAATCTTGGATCCAGTGGCAACATCATCTTTTCCACGGCACATGCTATAGACACAAGACCATTCTTCAAGTATCCTTTAACTGAGACACCACGCTCTTGAAGATAACTTTGAAGCGACTTGACGCTCATCGCTCGGAATTTCTCCTCATAACTCGCCATCCTTTGCTAGCAAGGGGCTTCTACATGCTCACACTTACGACGGAAGACTTCTTGCACGATATTTTTTACACGGAACGAGTATAAGCGCGAGTTCTTCGATAAAAAACGAGATAAAATGTCCACCCTCCTATTTAGCCTCTGTTGACCGAACGACTCCTTGTCCGCATTTTTTGATTTTGGTGTCATATTACACTACACGTGTTTCAGCGTGAAGTGGCGAATTTAAGATAGCTGCCAATTCGGCTCAGCAATGTTTCGCAATGGCGCTTCCAGGGGGGCGCGGTCGAGCAGCAGTCTGGCTTCGAAGACTAATGTTTCGCCGGTCTTTTAAGTCGTTCAATCCAACTTTAACACAAAATAATCATTCACCGTCGATAATTTAGGACATTTACGTTAGTACAAACTACATTTCTTCAAGTAAAATTATGTTTTAAGAATGCTCGGCTTTAATAGACTTAATATCATTCACTCCATATTAATAGTCTATTAAGATTTAATAACAAACAAGACGCGCTCCATCTAAATAATTTTCTGCTCGGTAGATAGCGAATCCAAATATACCGTTCAATTCCTTATACAATTCTGCGTCTAGTGATATTAAATATGTGATTTCCATTATTTTTCTAAATTTTCTGAACATCTATTTTGTAACGCGCGCTTGCTGACTCAGATCAAATGACACATTTGATTTGCCAACAAAATATTTTGTGCACGCTAGACGGAGATTCTGTAAACGGCGTTAGATCCTTGTAAAATTCTGCATAAGACAGTCTACGAAACGAATGTTCAACTGTAAACAAAGTAATTTATTTATATTTTTTAATATGATCGTCACTTAGCGCGCGATTGCTGACTCAGATCAAATGACACCGTGATTTGCCAACAAAATATTTTCTGCACGGTAGACGGAGATTCTGTAAACGGTATAAGATGCCTTGTAAAAGTCCGCATAGGACAGTCTACGAAACAAATGTTCAACTGTAAACAAAGTAATTTATTTATATTTTTTAATATGATCGTCACTTAGATCAGAAATATACTGACTCAGATCAAATGACATCGTGATTTGCCAACAAAATATTTTCTGCCCGCTGGACGGAGATTCTGTAAACGGCATTAGATTCCTTGTAAAATTCTGCATAGGACAGTCTACGAAACGAATGTTCAACTGTAAACAAAGTAATTTATTTATATTTTTTAATACGATCGTCACTTAGCGCACGCTAAGCATAGTCGTAACATTTTTGGCTATATCTTGATCGCTTTTTAATATTTTCGAAAAAAATATTACGGTAATCGAGAGATTTCCAGTTTCTTACTGTAAATCGATAAAAATGTAAAATATGATGAAATCAGTGTTTTGTCATATAATGTAACCTTAATGATACAATATTACCTCTGTTTGCAATAATGTTATGGTGTGAGTTTACGTGCTTTGGTTCCACTTTTATTGTCGACAAACCATCACAAGCCGTATAGGATTGTTAAATTTTGCACTGCATAAAACAGCCGTCGTTGGTCATACGTCAATGTCGTTATCGTTATCGTTCTCATCTTTGTCTTTATCCTTATCCTTGTCTCTATCGGTATTACCGTTAAATGTTTTTGTAATTCTTTTCGTTGGAACTGTTACCTTTTCCGTTTCAATCTAACTTTTGTTTGGATCATTGACATTAGCGTTTCCGATACAGCATCTGGCACCTGATTAACGAGAAAGGCAGAAAATTTTACCGCTGAATCATTCTAACATCTCATGTGGATGTGCATATCTGTAATATAATTTGTCTTGAAAATACCTCATCTGTACGGCCAGAAAACACAAATGTCTGGGTCTTCTTACTGATGCCTTTGTACTCTAGAAAATCGAAGTGCGCTTCCTTTATAATTATGCAGTCAAAAAATTCAAACATAAGGAAGACACAGAAGATTCTACATGCTTAATAAAATGCTTAAAAAAGGAATCTAATGCCGTTTACAGAATCTCCGCCTACCGTGCAGAAAATATATTTTATTGGCAAATCACGGCGTCATTTGATCTGAGTCAGAAAGCAAGCGCTAAGTGACAATGATATTAAAAAATATAAATAAATTACTTTGTTTACAGTTGAACATTCGTTTCGTAGACTGTCCTATGCAGAATTTTACAAGGAATCTAATGCCGTTTACAGAATCTCCGTCTACCGGGCAGAAAATATTTTGTTGGCAAATCACGGTGTCATTTGATCTGAGTCAGCAAGCATGAGCGCTAAGTGACGATCATATTACAAAATATAAATAAATTACTTTGTTTACAGTTGAACATTCGTTTCGTAGACTGTCCTATGCAGAATTTTACAAGCAATCGAATGCCATTTACAGAATCCCCGTCTACCGTGCAGAAAATATTTTGTTGGCAAATCACGGTGTCATTTGATCTGAGTCAACAAGCGCGCGCTAAGTGACGATCATATTAAAAACTATAAATAAATTACTTTGTTTACAGTTGAACATTCGTTTCGTAGACTGTCCTATGCAGAATTTTACAAGGAATCGAATACCGTTTACAGAATCTCCGTCTACCGTGCAGAAAATATTTTGTTGGCAAATCAAGGTGTCATTTGATCTGAGTCAGCAAGCGCGCGCTAAATGACGATCATATTAAAAATATAAATAAATTACTTTGTTTACAGTTGAACATTCGTTTCGTAGACTGTCCTATGCGGAATTTTACAAGGAATCTAATACCGTTTACAGAATCCCCGTCTACCGTGCAGAAAATATTTTGTCGGCAAATCACGGTGTCATTAGATCTGAGTCAGCAAGCGCGCGCTAAGTGACGATCATATTAAAAAATATAATAAATTACTTTGTTTACAGTTGAACATTCGTTTCGTAGACTGTCCTATGCAGAATTTTACAGGCAATCGAATGCCCTTTACAGAATCCCCGTCTACCGTGCAGAAAATATTTTGTCGGCAAATCACGGTGTCATTAGATCTGAGTCAGCAAGCGCGCGCTAAGTGACGATCATATTAAAAACTATAAATAAATTACTTTGTTTACAGTTGAACATTCGTTTCGTAGACTGTCCTATGGCTATGCGGAATTTTACAAGGAATCGAATGCCCTTTACAGAATCTCCGTCTACCGTGCAGAAAATATTTATTTATTTTATTCGAACGGTATATTTGGATTCGCTATCTACCGAGCAGAAAATTATTTAGATGGAGCGCGGCTTGTTTGTTATTAAATCTTAATGGACTATTCGTATCGAGTGAATGATATTAAGTCTAATTAAGTTCAATTAATTAAGTCTAAGCATTCTTAAAACATAATTTTACTTGAAGAAATGTAGTTTGTACTAACGTAAATGTCCTAAATTATCGACGGTGAATGATTATTTTGTGTTAAAATTGGATTGAACAAGTTAAAAGAATGGCGAAACATTAGTCTTCGAAGCCAGACTGCTGCTCGACCGCGCCCCCCTGGAAGTGCCATTGCAAAACATTGCTGAGCTGAATTGGCAGCTACCGTAATTATTCGAATAAACGCCTCCCTCGAATAAACGCCGCCCTCGAATAAACGCCGCAGGGACAAGCAAAAATATTATTAAACGCCGCCCTCGAATAAACGCCGCACCTGAAGCGCCAAAAATTTAATAAACGCCGCGGCGTTTATTCGGTACTTATCTTTAAAAAATAAGACAACATTAAATCTAAAGCAGTCTTGGATATTTATTCTTCTCGATTACAATGTTATTTAGTTCAAAGTGGCTATACTTCATAGCTTTGCTACTTAGTTCTCTCTCTAAAACTTCTGCTATGCGCAGTTCCGTGGTGACAGCCGAGAATTTTGCCGGTACAACTAGTCCGATTTCTCTCTTTCTTTTTCCAGTGGCTTTCGCGAATAGTTTGTTCTCAGTGTTTGCGTCTAGGAAGTTCTTTAATAAGCGAGACAGCTCAATTGGGACGTGGCCAGCAAGCGTCTTCTTCGAATTCGGCTGCTTCGTGCCAGTGGGAGGTTTATAAACACCAATTGCGTTTTCATCGTGTTCCTTTGCCTCTGCGCGAGTATCTTTCTCACATTCAAGTATTTCATGAGTTTTGGGAGTCCACACAGACTTATAAACATGGTGACCTCGGATAATCGTGTCAAAGTCTACCTTGAAATACATTTTGAACTCTACTGGCATTGCCCTTGCCATTGTTGCGACTTGCGAGTTAACTTTGTTTGAAATTTGAGAAGGTTTGCATCAAGTTTGTGACATTAAGTTATTACTCGCACTTACTCAAATTACAAACATCGCTCGTGGTCCAATCAGCAAGTGCGGTTTGTATTCATGCTAATTGCAACTAGATCTATATTTTAGCACATGCAATGGCACAAAACCTACAACAAATGAGGAATGGCAGATTCAAATAGGGACCAAATTTCGCACAAAGGACAAAAAAGACATAAATACAGCCTTGCAGTAAAAAAACAAGCAATCGCATATGCTGAAATACACGGAAATCGACCTGCTTCTCGCCAATTTCAAGTCAAGAAGAATACGAGAATGGAGAGCAAAGAAGAGTGATATCGAAGGTGTTCTTGCGGTAAGAGGTAACAAAGTCAAACAAAGAAGTAGATTGTGTGGAGCTGGCCGAAAACCGCTAAGCACGAAGTTAGAGGAAGTTTTAATGGAGTGGATTGAAAGCAGACGATCTCGCGGTCTTCGAGTTTCCAGTAAACTTATAATGAAGAAAGCACAAGTAACATTCAACGATATAAACCAAAATGACGTGGGTTGGCAAAATTTATGAAGAGAAATGGTTTATCTTTGAGAAGAAAAACCTCTATTGCTCAACAGGATCCAGAACGAATGATAGCTAAACTCGTGTCATATGTAATTCAAGTAAGACGCCTACAGAAAAAGCACGAATACAGCCCCTCTGATATCATTGCAATGGATGAAACTCCAGTTTGGTGCGATATGGTATCCGAAACCACTATTGACGCAACCGGGACAAAGACTATTACACTGAAAACGACGGGTCATGAAAAGGCTAGAGTATCAGTTTGTTTAGCTGCCAAGGCCGATGGGACAAAACTTAAGCCTATGGTAGTCTTTAAAGGAGCAAAACGAGAATCCGCAGCGCTAAACGAAGAGTTCAAACGTAGAGCGGTCGTAGCCACTTCGGTAAATGGATGGATGGACACTGAATTAACTCGTACCTGGACCAACTCTGTTCTAGGAGCGTTTTCTTTCAACCGAAGGCTGTTAGCTTGGGACTCCTACGAGTGTCACCTTGTGGACAGTATAACCGACTCTCTGAAATCCAAGAAAATCGATCGCGTGATTGTCCCGGGAGGTTGTACCAAATATATACAGGAGCCCGACGTAAGTTGGAACAAACCATTCAAATCATTGTGCACAGAAAGGTATGATGAATGGCTGGCGACAGTAGGCATTCACGAAGAAACAGCAGCTGGGAATTTGAAAGCGCCACCAAGAAAAACCATTTTGCAGTGGATTCTGGATTCCTGGGATGAATTGCCTACAGATGTCATCAAGAAATCGTTCAAAAGTTGTGCATTGAACCTTCCAGTTGACGGCTCAGAAGATGATGCGATTCACTGTTTCAAGGAGGGACAGCCGTGCAACACTGGACAAGCCGTCCTGAAATCACAACTGGATATTCTCGACGAGCCAGAAACGAATCCTTTCGACACTGAAGAATACACGTCTTCCGATGTTGAAGAGGCATGCCCTACTATTCAGCTGTTAGACTCGGACCACGAAGGAGACAGTGACATTGAAATAGAATGAAACTTAGTCATTATATAAGACAGTGAACAGTTCAATTTTCATATATATTTATATATATTTAAAAGACATATGAATTCTATTCTTAGTTTTTTAATAAATTCACAGTTGTTGTTACAAAATTTGCAATAAACGCCGCCCTCGAATAAACGCCGCACCTGAAGCGCCAAAAATTTAATAAACGCCGCGGCGTTTATTCGAATAATTACGGTATCTTAATTGGCAGTGAATTGGCCGCTGGCGAATTGGCAGCTGGCGAATTGGCAGCTAACTTCACGGGGTTAATCAGAGTTAGATATAAAACAAAATATTCTATGAAAGAATATACATATGTGAGAGTGTAATTAAAGTTTTAAGCTTTCGAGTTTAATCACTGCCTATATTTACATATTAACTAGCCATTATTATCACAAGGGGAATGCTGCCTGGTTACGAATCCCTATGATTATTATTAAATACCAAAAGGAATATTGGAGGAAATTCGTAAAATAATCAATGGGCTCATATGATTGTGGTGTTGGACGCGAAGGAGAACGCGATCATAATTTTGCAAGTTATCAGTATGTTTTTGAGAATAGTATTTAGCGCCCAACCAAACTATTGATTGTGAGCCGACCATATTCTTGTATGGACTGACTCTAACAGTTCCCTCACCCCTGGATGGGTGGGGGTGCTGCAGGAAATATATTTCGTGTCACACACGTGAGTACCACGCCGTCCACGCGCAAACTTTAACGAAGTTGTATAAAACAATGGCGGGAAGACACGACGAATTTTGAAGTCATGAAGATTCAGACTAAAAAATACACAGATTGTCGGAGAAGAAAGACTAAAAAAATATACCAAAAAGGAACAAGAATGCATTCAAAATATTTAAAGGCAGTATACATGGTGTCGAAGCGTCGGAAACAAATCAAGAATGTCTTGACGCTACAGTGAGTATCAATATATTCAAAGTTGTTTTGGTATAATATATCATTTACAACCCCTCCGGTGATATAACATCATCCCTTGGGGTAATATTTTGTGGAATTCCCCTGGCTTTGGGTCTATAAATGATAAATATTCATGCCCGTATTTTTAATTTACTTGTAATATAGGAATATAATAGTAATAGGAATATATAAGTTATAAAGGACATAAGGTATTTTATTAATTGTGCATATATAGAATAAAGCAGAAGTTGACTTTGTATTTTTAACAAGAACATAATTTTAACATTTTTAACCATAAATGGTTTTAAAAAAGGTTGTAAATTTAATAACAAATCATTACGACAACAACTAATTGTTCTGTCAATGGTTAATAATATTGTTCAAACTGGAATTAAAAAGAATGTTAGATTGTTAAATATGGTAACCAAAGTTCTTCTAATAATGAAGTTCGTGTAGTTAGCAAAAAGTTCAAAAATGTTTATATGTTGGCAATATCGGTTACTTTGTATGTCATTGAATCAAATGTCACTTTAATTTCTTTGCTCGGCTGTGAGAAACGATGAACTCACAACAATATATACTAAAATAGAAAGTACATTTTATTCACAAACAAAGCAATTTGATAATTGATGGTAGTGATGGCATGACATCTTATAAATTTCTACCTCACTCAACCATATATTTGCCGTTTTAAGTGAGCCTTTAAGGACAAACAAGAAACATTAAGTACGCAGAACTATCTTAGTTGTCTTACCTTGACAAAAGAATAACTCCTTCCTCAAATACCTTGACAAAAGAATATCTCCTTCCTCAAATTAATTGAAATTCGCGACAGCAGAACAGATCGTTCGCGAACTTCGTCACTGTTGGCACAGTTCACTCACCTCATGGCGTTGCGAGTTCACAAAATGCCATGTTCGTGGTGGTGTTGACAAGTTCCGAACATTAATTCCGTACAACTTCCGTGCAAACGAACAACCCTCTGGAGTATGGATGTAAATTGGCAGCAACTACGTCACAAAACGTCATAAAACTGGAAAGAAATCCATCCGTACGCCAATTTTCACATATCGAGATCTCGTCGACTATACATAGGTGCGCAAAGAGGTCTGGACACGAGACATGGACAAGATTAGTGTGCTGCCTACGGCAGCAATGAGTTTTATGGGGATCAGCAGAGGATGAAATATTACGAACGTGTCGAAGTAACAAAACAGACGTTGTATAATACGAGAATGAAATTCAGATCAAACTTTGTTAAATTAATATCGTTTAAATTGAAACAGAAAGGGTTTTTAAATCACTGGGAGTATTTTCCTAGATTTTTGTAGCTGAGAATCTGAGAAAGTAGTTCGCGCTACGGCTCACAATGCCAGAGTGTGAATTATTTGAGTGAGCCATGACAGCATTAGTTTTAGCGCTTGATACGATTGTGTAATATTCAAGGAATGATCATTCTAATGTCACGATCAAGTCCATCATGAAACCGAACGCCGATCATGATGATCGTCTACACAACGATGCACCACCATATATACTTGTTTACCTCTTGTTTTAGAAATGCGCGACTTAAAAACTGTCACGGTCCCGTTAAAACCAATCCGATCTTTTTTAGGTGATTTCTTTGTGCACACAATCATATTATTGAATAAACTAATATCTAAAATTAACGCAGAATCAATGTAAAATATAAAATTTGTCATAAAAGTGACTGACTACAGTAACACAGCGCTGTCGCTGTTCGTAGGTCGTCAAAAACCGACTAATTTTGTTAACGAAATACAAGGGTACTCCTTTGGACTTGTAAATATCAAACACTGGCCATGCCGGTTCAAGATCACGTGACGCTCAGGCTTCAATTTTCAACATCAAACCGGAAGTTCTATTGTTTCAGAGCGGAGTTTCATACTGTAGCCCTCTCCTTTCCAGTGGCTATGGGTAAACTGACCAGCAGCATAAAAGGCAGACAATGTTTAGGACACCTTTTCTAGTCCCTTCCCAAATTCATGGGTGAGCAGTGGTCTCCTAAAAAGGGCTGCTCACACACAGAAGATTCCGCCCAACTTGACCACTGCCAAAGATGATCAAGAACGACGTTACGATAAACCCTCTGCCGCCTGTGTGCAGGATTGTAACTATGTGCTCCGGGTTTGAAATAGCAGCCGCCTGCTGGCAATAGCCGGCAGTTTTAGGACCTTGCCAACGATTATTTGGGCGAGAACGTAACTTTGCTGCTTGGGAAACAGCTGGCAAAAAATTTGACCTACAAAAAACAGCCTACAAAATTAGGCATATTTACGTTATTTCGAACCCTGGTGCTTCCAACCCGACAAGTCTGCACATGTTGCCACAGCGCACCCCCATTGCCACAGAACTTTGTAATATTTTAAAACAAACAAAACAAAAAAAAACAACAACAGAAAAACAACAACAACAAAACCCCCATTAAAAAAATCCCAAAACAAAACCCCCCCCCAAAAAAAAACAACTTGTGTATGGTCAGTAATGGTGTCAGATAGCTTACAGAAATACCAGCAGAGAGATTAAAGTTATAAACACTTGTACAACATGAGTACCACCCTCTATTGTATCAGAAGTTATTAGTCCAGTGACATGCCGAAGCAAGATGACTGGCAGCTACTTCAACCACAGGCTATGCAAGGCAAGGGTGCCCAGAGATCAAATGTTGAACTCCACCTTGAGACAAGCCAAAACTCATCTGCCTACCATCTGTATATATATATATATATTTAGAACAATTATTATGGAACAATGAACTTGGGTGGAGAATAATGATATTAGGTGTTACTCCAAGTGACAAATCATACCAGACAAGTAGAGAAAACTCTACTTGGCCCAGCTAGGACTCGAACCCACGACCTTCAGTTTACTAGTCCGACACTCTACCGACTGAGCTACAGGTGCAGTTGGGAGCTGGTGGTCGAAATAACCCAAGTACCATCATTCGACCATCAGCTCCCAACTTGACCTGTAGCTCAGTCGGTAGAGCATCCAACTAGTAAACCGAAGGTCATGGGTTCAAATCTCAGCCAGGCCAAGTACAGTTTTTTCTACTTGTCTGGTATGGTTCGTCATTCAGAGTAACACCTAATATCATTATATATATACATTATATATATATATATATATATATATATATATAACAATTATTCACCAAAGTGGAGGTGAATAGTGCTGGATATTCACCGAGCCGCTTCAATGAGGTGAATATCCACACGATTCACCGACACTGAGGTGAATAATTGTTTTAGCATAGACCTCATAAATGAAATAACAAGTTTAACATTCTTATATATTTTCGGTATTTTTATACAATCTGACATGGCCACTAGCAACTTGGGCACTTGGTGACGGCGTACTCGATATTTGTTGACAAAACAGTTTTTACAACTTTTGAATATATTAATGGCTAGAAAATTGTAAAGAAATGTACCTGTGGACACTCTTCTACCTAATTTTGTTGACTTTTCTCATTATTGAACTACATCAGCCTAGTTTATCAACAAAATCTCCTGCTTTGGTAAACATTAAGCAAAACTGTCCACCATTTTGTTTTGCCCACAGGTGAATAGTGCAAGATATCCCGAGCTAGAGGAACCAATCAGATTGCATGAAAAGCACTATTCACCTGTGAGGTATATGCTAAAGATATATATATAATATATATATATATATATATATATATATATATATATATATATATATATATATATATATATATATATATATATATATAATAATATATATATATATATATATATATATATATATATATATATATATATATATATATATATATATATATATATATATATCTTCATGGAAAAAATCTGGCTATGGCAGCCATTTACTTTTATATATAAGTAATTATAACTACTTTTATGTAAATAAGTTTTGTGGTAACACCACGTAAAATATTTCTTTGCTAAATAAATAATATTTCTTTGCTATTTCTAAACAAAGAAATATTTTACGTGGTGTTTCCACAAAACTTATTTATATATATATTACTTTATCACCATGAAAACGTTCAAAGAATTAAATATACTTTTATGATATAAAAAATTAACCACTATAAAATAATGTCATCACAAGATAATACACATTGTATATAGAATGATGGGGATTCTACATGGAAGTAAGATTATTGCTAATTGTTTGGCGCAATATATATAATTAACTAGATATTGTACGGTAAATAATATTATAGCAGTTAATTAAATAAGCACATACTTCTTTCAGAGAGTAAAAGCACAGAGGGGTATTTAGCAACAAATTAATAATAGACTAGGAAATATATTATTATTTTAGCAAAATGCATTATCGATAGGTACGATAAATGAACAGGCTAATATGTATGCGTGTGTATGTATGTAAAATGAATGTATAACCTACCTCATCTTCGCTGTTTTCGACCTTCTTTTGTCCCAGTGCAACCATAATTAAGTTTCTGTTGTCCAAATACACTTTACCGACAGCTTCATAAGGTTTATATATAACGGAACTGTATCCACATTTCTTCATTTGGTGACTGCGTCGCAAATAGTTCTGCTTGGCAACTTGATGTCTATCAGGTACCTTGCATGTATAGACTGTAGCGCTTCTCGCTGCAACTCGCAAGCCTTTGTGAGATATCGCCGACACTGGCTTTGACTCAACGTAACTTCGAGGATCAGTATATAAAGTGCTCATCTTTCTTTTTATATTTGCTAAATAGTAAAGAGCGGACGAGTTGCCTGCACCGCTTTTGGCAGCTATTAAACAAGAAGGCTTCATATCGTTGCCTTGGCAGCGTTGAGCACTTCCGTCCATCCGTCGCGACGCGGGGGTACGAGGGTACTAATCTCGACGGAGTGGGCGGTAAGTCCGGTCGGGGATTGTACCCATGGAGGTTTGGAGTATCATTTGTGTGTATTTAGCATTTAAATCTCGATGGGTAATATTTCATCGAATTCCCCGAGCGAAAGGTCTATAAATTATATACTAGAAATACATGAATGCAACAACCCCTCGCCCACTTTTACAGGCTTTTTTGAAACACCCCCCACCCACCCACCCCCTGATTAAAAAAAGCACTCCTGATTATACAGCCAATATAAAAACAAACAAATATAAAAACAAATGATATTAAATCCTTGGGATATTAAATTATACAATTTATGGATAGGTCAATAGGATGACAAAACTGATTTAAATCATTTAAAGAAAGTTGAACATATCAAAGCAAAACTTAGATTTCATTATTAAATTCTGGTTGTAAAAAATATATTGTTTTTAGGAGTTTTCAAAAGGGATTATTTCTAACAAGCCTTCAAATGGCTTCTCTATGCATGTACATTTTGCAAAGGCAGAATTAAAAGTTGACAGCTCAAAAATTACATTTATAATAGAGTCTGAGATAAAAACAATTCAGTAGAATCGGATTCCAGAAAGAAGTATTAAACAGACAACGTTTCAGTCGAAAATTTGGAATCACAGCCAAGAAACCGACAAAGCCCACGTCCACCACGGTTAATATAAGCGTGATATAAGCCTAAGATAGTGTTTTAAGTTAGTTTTAGTTAAGCTGACTGATGGTTAATTTGGACGAGCAAAGGGAGAGCACGAAAACGCGAAGCTGCATGTATATTGTTTTAGGACATAAGAAAAAATTCAAATCCCCTACCGTTATAAACTTGAATGACTTTGAGACGACTGAGTGACCACAAACACTGCAATCCAGCTCGAGGTTTTGTTTACCATACGGCGTTTGGTTTCTTCAGGACGTCTGGTTTCGCTTCAACATATATTAAACCGGCTGTTTGTATCCTTTTCTTCGTTGTTCTCTTTTATTATTTAAGTAGAGCACGCTCCATTTCGTTAAACGAAAGCAAAATACTGACAGATTTTTAGTTTTCTTGTCGCTAGTCACCAGTGTCCAACTATTCTTACCGCGTGACACCGTCCCAAACATATATATATATATATAAATAAATAAACTATTTCCCAGATTTTGGCTCCCTCGCTTTTTCTACACGCGTGTAAAATGGACTCCACGCGTGTCGAGATTAGCACCCTCACCGGGCTCCGGGCCGTCAGCCCGGTGAGGGGATTATACCGAAACATATTAATCTTTCCAAAAAAAGCTGAAATAATCTTAATAAAGTTCGCTTAGCTTAACTTTTGTCCGCTTTTCATTGTCTGTTTCCATTCTGTTGTCGTCTCAAGGCTTCTGGATGCATTGTTTGTTACTTTCGTTGTATCCCTGAATCCTTATTTTCTTGTAACCTAACAATCTTCTTGTCAACATCTGAATGTTCAGGCGAAACGTTTTCTTGTCTCGCCAAACTTTAACCTGAATGTCAGGCCTTTATTTGTTCCCGCCTCCCGCTAAACCCGGCAGCGCGGGCAGAGTTGCGGGCGAGCGAGAAGGCGAGAAAAATAAAGGCCTGAGGAAACTCTTAATAAGACCGTCTTCCGCCCACTTTGCTATTTTTAAATATGAACGAGTATGATTGATATCAGTTGTAATTAGCGTATGTTTTGATTTCATCGCACGGAAATATATAGTCTTTCTCCGCGTCTAGTTTTAGTCCACACTAGTCTAGGTAGACTTGCAGTAAATACACGAGCTGGAACTGAAGGCGTTTGTCCATGGTATATCTAGACCCGATCTAGAGAAGAAGTCGAATAATTGGAAACTACGACAAGAAACCGAGAAATTTGACAATTTGAGAATATACATATATATTGATTCAAAATTCCACCACAATAAAAGATAAACACGATTTGATAGCCGCCTTGATATAGTTTCAACTAAATTAATAAAATATATAAGTTTGTTGCATTAGAATTTAAATTTTAGAATACAGGTAGACCATTTAATATATTGATACATAATTATAAACACGTCTCAACCGTATAAACTCAGTCATCCACAACTAAGACTAACTGCTCCGAGATTCCCGTTTTGTAACTTACGGGTCAACTTTTCTGACAACCATTGTTCAGCACTGTCATATAAAACAACTTGGACTTTCGCATCGGCTTCGCCTTATGCACTTGTCAAAGTTTAGCCCCAGGGGAGGGGGGACGGGCAAACCCAGGGGCATTTGACATTTTTCAAAAATTTACGTCAAATTCCCTACCCAGGGGACAAACATTTGTGTCAAATAATGTAAAAAGTCCCCTGGGTGAGGCACCACCATTGCATCAAAAACAAATTATATATAAGAATAGCCCTTTCCTTAATTTGAGAACTTGCAGATAAAAAATGGAGTACTTTCGTCTCCTGTGAACCTCCACGCGTTTGTGGTAACGTCTACTTCCGGTCATCAAATATCCCCTCCCTCGGGACGGTCGGTAATGTCAAATTCCCCACCCTTGGGGACATGAGAGTTGTCAAAAGCCCTTGGGTTGCCCGTCCCCCCTCCCCTGGGGCTAAACATTGACAAGTGCATTAGGCTTAGTATCGTCACTGTTCATCGAACGAAGGACCATGAGTAGACTGCTTTTCGCAAGGTCACCACCTGCCACAACGAAATTCCTCACCGTGCCATGTTGAAGTCGACGAAGTTCACAGAACACAAATGGCAACATCTAATATATCAGACTTTTATCAAAACCAGTGGGCAAAACAGCAAAGACATCTTGGCTGTCAACAGCGAGCTTTCGAACGCACGTCGTTTGTTCTGGTTTCAAAGACTCATAGCCGAAAAGCGTCAATGACACGGTGGTCGGTTGCTATGCAATTTGCTCCCGCTCAGCTCATATGACAGATGACTAGTGCTTAGTTCCCTTCCTCGCATTTCTGACGCGGCTCAAGATACTCAACTTCAGTGGCGTATATTTTTGATAATTAATGGCCTAATCTTTCAAGTTGTGGCAAAAATGTACGTACATGAGACCTATTTTGGCTCTAAAAAACTAAAAAACATCGTAACATTCACAAACATTGCGAAATACGTACCTAAGTAGACCCGTCTGTCAGCTGGTTTGCTTGTTTACACGTGAACACAGAAGACCAAATATAACTTTCAGGGGCTTCCTGGGTAGGATAAATGTCCGATAAACAAACCCCCCTTGACAACCCCCCTTTCTTTTCTACCTCGTTGGCGAAATCGGCAAAGAAAGCCCAAATTTTCACGATTTTCGCGGATTTTGACTAAAATTACTAGTAAAAGCTAAACTACATTCAAAATTCTCAAGGGGAATTTTAAGTTTCATCTGTGATTTGAATACGTGGATGGCCAGCAGTTCAAACAAAGGTAAGAAAGTGCGCTGTAAATCTCAAACTGACTTGCATAACATCCTTTTATTTGTGTCAAGCCATTTTGTTTGCTTGACCCCTGTGGTGCTTTCAATTTCAGCTCGCCTACACTTTGTTCAAAATGCAGTAAAAATAAGTTTCACCTTGGCAAATGTAACTCGGAAAGGCAGGCTAACTCTTTCTGGGAAAAACCGACATTTTTCCAGCTTAAAAATACCCAAAAGGTCAGCTGTTTATAATGGATGCCGCGATCAGTTCGTGACATTGAGCAAGACTTCTTGGCAAAGCAAGAAGAACTGGAGTGTCAGGTTAGCGTCACAGAGGAGAAAGTAGCAATTGGAAGTAAGTTTTATTCATCTAAGTTTGTATTTGAGACCTGAAGTGATCAAAGTTAGAACTCAATATATCTAGTGTCACTTTTAATGCAAGTGAGCACTTGACTGATTAATTGTAATTGTTCAACCACTATTCAGCAGACTGTCAAGACTTGACTAATTCAGTGTTGTTCGACCACTATTCATCAGCCAAGGCTTGACCGGTTAATTCAGTGTTGTTCAACCACTATTTATCAGGCAAGGCTTGACTGGCTAATTCAGTGTTGTTCAACCACTATTTATCAGGCAAGGCTTGACAGGCTAATTCAGTGTTGTTCAACCACTATTTATCAGGCAAGGCTTGACCGGTTAATTGTTGATCAACCGCTATTTATCAGACAAGGCATGACCAGTTAATTGTTGGTCAACCACTATTTATCAGGCAAGGCATGACCAGTTAATTGCTGATCAACCACTATTTATCAGACAAAGCATGATCGGCTAATTGTTGATCAACCCCTATTTATCAGGCAAGGCATGACCAGTTAATTGTTGATCAACCACTATTTATCAGGCAAGCCATGACCAGTTAATTGCTGATCAACCACTATATATCAGACAAGGCATGATTGGCTAATTGTTGTTCAACCACTAGTTATCAGGCAAGGATTGATCGGTTAATTGTTGAACCACTATTCATCAGCCAAGACTTGACTACTGTAGCCTGATTTGTTGTTCAACCACTATTCATTAGCCAAGGCTTGACCAGTTAATTGTTGTTCAACCACTATTCATTAGCTGAGGCTTGACCGGTTAATTGTTGTTCAACCACGATTTGTCAGTGAAGGCATGTTGCCCAAACTCATCTTTTACTATACATTATCCTGAATATGAAGCCTGACTGTTTGTATATTTTACATTGTAGCATTTACAGTAGGTTATTAAGCTAGTGTACTCTGAGTGCAAGTTGACTATGCATTATATTTAATATTTTGCAGTTGTCCTTCTATCAATAGCTCAAGGCCAGTGGAAAGAAAGTATATAGTAACTAATAATGTTGATGGATTATTACCACAGATGAAGATAGTGAATGACCAATTTTTCAAAAGAGTTCTTTGAATATTTACTAAGAATAATAGAGAATTAAAAAGACAGTGTGCAATACTGTAGTAATTTAAAAAGACATATTGTTACTTGTTACCTAACTTTATTATTAATTTTTTGACATATTTATGTACATTGAACTTTTGTTATATTATTGTAATACAGATACAGTGCATGCGATGGTCTGTTGTCAACTTTGTCCTCATGGTTTATTTGGTAAAGCCAGCTAACTAACAATGATTATGTTTGAATGACCTGGCTTGAGTGAAGCTTCACACTAGCCCTGTTTGGTTGTTCTCACAATTAAGCAATCATTAATAAGCAATTATTGAGTATTTATCATGTAGGATACATGTTTCAATGTTATAAAAATTATGTATTGCAGTGTGGTTGTTGGTCTGTGCTATGCTTAAATACTATTAGTATTTTTAATTTCGTTGATAGTTTACAAAGTCATAATACAATTAAGTCAGAAATAATTATGATGTTTGCATAATGAAGCTGTGAAAGTTATTGCTGTTGAAGGGAGAGAACGCTTATGAAGCGTTCTAATTGTGCTGTGTATTACTCGACGGTTCCACTTCCATATTGAACAACATTTCTATTGCGATAATTTGGGGTTATCACTTATCCGTCGCTGCGCGCGACCGTAAAACGCCATTAGTTTGCCTTCCTTCTTGTGGTCTAAGAAGGCTCCAAATATCTCGCAACGTTAAACTTAACTTGAACACGAAATATACAGTACCTCTATATGCTTGATCTGGACTTCTGAGTCGCCGAATCCGCCATTTTGTTTTAGCTCCGAAAATTGTCCCACAGAGAAACCGCTGGAAAACCGAAGCCCGCGCTTCCGGGAGCAAAAGCCTTAGCAACCGACCACCGTGTGAATTTATTAACCAACCAGTTTCGAAAAATCCTGCTGTGGTTTGATTTTCCGACATAACAAGACACCTGGTCAGGCGTTCACTCGGGCTACTGCAAAATCACAGTGCTATATGCAGTGCTAAGATCTAAAGTCTATTAAACACATTGGTCACAGACAAAAGTCAAAACACAATCCAATTCTCCGATAGAAAACACAATTTGCAATAACAAAACACGATTGTCTGTATTTATTCACTGGTATTTCCACACATGTACACAGCGTTCATATGTCGAGTCTCTTCAGATATCAACACGACTAATATTAACGGTGAGTTATATAATATAAAGATACTTGCCAGCGATATTACTGACCAATAACTATGTCTGTGAACACACAGAACACATCCGAGACGGGTAATCAGACATCAGGAAAGCAAAGAAAGAAAGTATTATTTCCATACATGTACAGCGTTCAATATGTCAAGTCTCTTCACCTTATTACACAGCTCCTTAATGAACAGCGATTGTAAGCGTATATAATAATATCAAGATACTTGCCAGCGACATTACTGCCCAATAACTATGTCTGCGAACACACAAAACACATCCGAGACGAGAAAGGGCACTCACTCAGTCGAAATCCGACATAATAAATGATTAAATGAATGAATTGGTCACAGAAACGTACACGATAAACAGATTCGAGAAATGGCGATGACCTTGTCACGGTGTGCACCTTGACGGTGCACCTTTGGGAAAGTTGTTTATCTGAATGAACCAATCAAAATCCTTACTTCAATTAGTCAGCCAATCAGAGCTCCCGTCCATGAGATGGACGGAGAACACATAGTTTTATTCAGGCCTTTATTTTTTTCGCCTTCTCGCTCGCCCGCAACTCTGCCCGCGCTGCCGGGTTTACCGGAAGGCGGGAACAAATTGAGGATTTTGCAAGGGCGCGAAGCGCCTGAAGTAAAGTCGAGATTATATGAGAACACAGAAGTGAGATATAACAATGCTTTATTCCACATCAAAACGCTATACACAGCTGATGGAGGACTAGGTCCTACTTACAGAAAAATACGTCATAGCTACAGCCTCGTTATCGTACCAAGACAGTTCAAAATCAGCGAGCGAAGCTAACATAATGTTCCTAATTTATAACCACGTAAAAATACGTTAATTTTTACAAAAGTCAAAGACTAAACAAACTTCGGTTCGAGGATGAAAACCAACGCAACCCATCCCAAACCATGGTCAAGAGCAATCTAAACGGAAAAAAACACCATACATCACGGGAAGGGAGGGTGGGATTGTTATATCTCACTTCTGTGTTCTCATATAATCTCGACTTTACTTCAGGCGCTTCGCGCCCTTGCAAAATCCTCAATTATATTTCGAACACAGAAGTTCGATATAACAATGCTTGTTTAAAGCTAAAAGATAACCAACCAGGACCGAAAACAGTTAAGAGGGATCAGTTAGAACTGCCCTCGCATACAAATCGCTAAAACGTGGACGGTAATAAAAACGAATGAAAGTAGAGGGGCCAGACCAGTCGGCCATTTTAACAACTTCCTCCAAGGACACCCCACTTTCTCGAGCTTTCGAGGTTGATGCAGACCGCGTAGAATGTCCTTTGAAAATAGTAGTGTCAATTCCTGCATTACCCATGACGGATTTAATCCAGCGAGCAATAGAGCACGCTTTAACCGGTCTGTGGGGTCTATGATAACTGATGAGAAGTTGATTTGGAGTTGTAAGACTATTAATAGCAGGACGAAATGAATTTGTTTGCTTAAGATAAGCTTGCAAACAGCGAAGAACGCATAGATTCTCGTCATCATCAAATTTTGCAAAGAAGACGGACGATTTCTCAGAAGAGGTCTTTGTCAGACCCGGTAATGTAAATTCGATTCCCTCAGGAAGGAGGCGCATAAAACGAATATCCAACATTTTAAGTTCAGAAGTGCGTTTCGGCGCTGTTAAGGCAAGCAACATCGCTAACTTGTGTGTCAGCAGTTTGAGGGATATGGCCTCATTATTGGGTAACGAACGCAAGTAATTTAGCACCAAATTGACATCCCAGGAGTGTTGGTAGCGGGGCATAGCAGGACGTAAATTCAAGATTCCCTTTAACAAACGCACAACCAGCGGGTGTTGCCCAACTGCAAAACCCTCAATGGGAGCAAGAACCCCGGACAGAGCCGAACGATAAGTATTTATCGTTCTGTATTCTAAACCTTGGTTATAAGACCAAGCCAGAAAACTGGTTATATTTGCCAAAGAGGGACAAAGTGGATCAATTTCCCGTCCGACGCACCAGCTATGCCATTTCTTCCAGGCGGAGTTATAAACTGCGTTTGTACCTGGCCGCCAAGCTGCCAAGATGAGCTGGGAAGCGTCTTCACAAATACCTTTCGATTGCAAGGATTGTTGGATACGTGCCACGCGGCCAACATCAAGGTTTCGTTCTGGATTAAGGGGTGTATCTCCCCGCATGGACCAAGAAGCAAGTTCGGGCACGATGGAAGGAGTATTGGGGACGAAACGGACATGTCTAAAAGGCTGGGATACCAAGCCTGTGTTGGCCAAATTGGGGTAACTATTATTAACTCTCCTCCCTTCTCCCGCAACTTGGCCAGCGAACGCATAATGAGGTAAAATGGAGGGAATGCGTAATTCCTCTCGTGAGACCAATCCTGCTGCAGTGCGTCCGAGGCTAGCGCCATTGGATCTGGTCTCCAGCTGAAAAACTGGGGAAGTTGACTGTTCAGTCTGTCTGCAAAAAGGTCCTTCGCGCAAGGTCCCCGAATTTTCATGACAGAGCGAAAAACCGCTGGGTCTAAGTGCCAATTGCTGGTGTCTTTGAAGTGGCGAGACTCCCAGTCCGCTATGGTGTTGAGGTGGCCCGCATAGTGTTCCGCACTGAGAATGACTTTGCGCTGCAAAGCCCATTCCCAAAGTGCTAAAGCTAGATTGGAAAGGACCAGAGAGTGGGTCCCTCCCAACCGATTCACATACGCCACCGCCGAAGTGTTGTCCATTCGAAGTCTCACGTGGACACACAATCGGTCCTTTGTGAAACTCTTGACAGCAAAGGAACCGGCTAGGAGCTCCAGACAGTTGATATGCATCTTGCTCTCCATTTGGGACCATAACCCCCCGGTTCTCACACCCTGACAAACCGCCCCCCAACCTGACTTCGAGGCATCCGTCTCGATCACCAGATCGGGAGAAGGGGGTAAAATTGCACGGCCGTTCCATGCTTCGAGATGGACTAACCACCACTGAATCTCCTCCCTGGCCTCCCTGGAGAGGGCCGTGCGGGAGTCGTAGCCCTTCCTCTGCGAAAGTGCTTGATGTTTTAGGTTCTGAAGATGGCGGTAATGCAATGGAGCGGGAAATATTTCCTGAATCGACGCTGTTAACGTTCCTATCAATGGGATAAATCCCTGACTGAAAGCTCTCGTTGGCTTAGGAACGTTGAGCAAAGAGCTTTTATCGACTCCACCTTGTAACCCGGAAGATGCAGAGTCATCTCTAGGGTGTTGACCACAAAGCCCAGGTATTCCAGATTTTGAGAAGGTGTGAAGTGTGACTTCTCGAAATTTATTACGAACCCTAAGTTCTCTAGCAAATATTGGGCTGTGGCCATGTCCTGTCTGAGACCCTCTTCCTGCGAATTCATGAACAAGAGGTCGTCTAAATAAATTATCAAGCGAATGCCTGACCTGCGTAAGAGTGCCACCACCGGTTTCATGATTTTGGTGAACAACCGTGGGGCCAGAGCCAGCCCGAAGGGGAGGCAAGCAAATTCCATCAGAGTGTCCCTCCATACAAATCGGAGGTATTTCCTGTGGTTCTTCCAAATTGGAATCACAAAATACGCGTCCTTTAGATCGATTTTCCCGAGCCAGTCCCCTGGGCGAAGCAAGTCCCGCAGAAGATGAATACCCTCCATCTTGAAGTGATTGTACGGGAGAAACGCGTTTAAGCCCTTGAGGTTGATCACTGGTCGGGATGTTCCGTCGCGTTTCGGAACTAGAAACAAGTTGCTTATAAAATGGCCTGAAGCCGGCGTTACAGTGCTCAATGCCCCCTTTTGGTGTAAATTTAAAATCTCGGTGTCGATTTTGATTGAGTCTGTGTGTGAAAAACGTAAAGTTTGAGGTGTGTTGTTTTGCGTCGGAGTGGCTATGAACTCGAGTTTGTAACCCCCGACGGCCGATAACACTTCCGGATCGTGTGTGATTAAACGCCAGTTTGGCAGGAAATGAGCCAAACGACCGGCCAGAGCGACTGTTTTGTCGATTGTTTGAAAATCTATTTTTAAACGACTCGAAACTGGCAGATGAGCAGTTGTCGAAGGTTCCAGACCATTTACTGAGATTGGTCTGAGAGTTTTTTGTAATAAATCTGTTACAATACCTTTGTTTAACTTCGGTTCGATTGGTTGTAATGTGAACCTGTTTTTCCCCCGCGATGGGAGAATCCTCCTCGAAACGGCTGCTTTGTCTGGCCGTTCCAGATTCGCTTGTCGCTCCACAAGCGGAACCCCGACCGGGGATTGTAGCCCGGGCCTTTCCCGGGCTGTGAACGAAAAGGCTTAAAGCGGTTGTTATGGTTACCGCGGCTCACGAGACTATCCATTTCTTCGGATAGCTTTAGATCCTTGAGCAACGCCTTTTTAAACTTTTTCCCAAAAAGATCTGAACTTCCACTGGTGAACAACTCTGGATCGTCCAGAAGATCCATGCACTCTGGTGAAACCTTAACCAGAAGGCCTTTTCGACGGTCAACAAGGCCACAAAAAGACGCGTTGCCAACGAGCGAGATCGCCTGGCGAAGAAACTCGACAACCAGGGTTGGATCTAAACCAGTACCCTGTTTATCGGCTGAAATAGCTGTCTCCCACAACTGAATTAGTGGACCGAGAGGATCTAAGACCCGGGCAGCAAGATTTAGTTGTCGGCGGTCCATGACCGGATTAAAATTGATGCCCTTTCGTTTTAAATATTTCTTGACAAACGAGTCAACTTTTTTGTGCCGTAAATCGGCGTGAAAAGGGACAGGCGACTCCTTTAAAACATTCTTTCGCTCAGACTTAGACAGTCCTTTGAAGGCTGCCATAGCAGCGAACTCGAGAACCGCTTCCGAAACTGAATTTTCTTGTTCACTGGCGATGCCATGTTTTCCAGCAACTTCGTTAGCGGCTGAGCTTTTCGAACATTCGGAATCCTCCGAAGAACCACTGGTAGTACTAGAACTCTCCGAAGTGGAAGAATAGGTACGTGAAAACTTAGATCTTTTTGATCTTTTTGAGCTGGATTTAGGTCGCTTCACCTTGTGAGCTCGTTTTTTCCCCCCGACCGCCGAGCGGTTTTCGGGGATAGTTTTACTCGGTGACTTCGACACCGGTTGTTTTTCTCGCGAACGAACTCGCGGCGTTTCAGAAGGCTGGCCATCTGTAACCTGGAGCACATTTTCCTCCGTGGATGCCATGAAATACCTCCTGAATTGGTCGGATTGAAAACCCTTAATTTAGATTTCGAGAAACAAAAAACCACGTCTGCTGTGAACAGCGAGCTGATGAAGAACTGTCTTGGTACGATAACGAGGCTGTAGCTATGACGTATTTTTCTGTAAGTAGGACCTAGTCCTCCATCAGCTGTGTATAGCGTTTTGATGTGGAATAAAGCATTGTTATATCGAACTTCTGTGTTCGAAATATAATAAAAGCCTGACATTCAGGTTACGCCAAACTCCGTCATTGTTGACAGCTTCGTGAATCGTGCGTGGCGTTCACGCGTGGTACACAAAGCATATTCCCCGCTGCAGCGAGAAATATTACTTTTGAGGGTAATTCGATGATTAATTGACTGGTCACATGGTACAAATCCAGCTTTCTGACTGGACAATTTACATTTGAGGTATAATATATATCTATTATATAGATGCGAGTGTTTTACTAGAGAATATGCAGTGTCGTATTTTCCATATCCTCACTGGCGAAGATATCGATGACGTCATTAAGAATTTTACCTCTTTTGCATTGAATCTATATAATAAAAAGAAAATTACACGCTGGCTTGAAGATATGAATTTTATCTTCTCGTGGTAAGAACGATATTTTACTCATTCGCTACGCTCATTGTAAATACTGTTTTCACCACTCGAAAATAAAATCCATATCTGATTCTTCGCACAACCGTGTGATATCCTCTCTATATGTTGATCAACGCTTTTTTTTACATCGAAAACATCATTTTCGTTCGAGTTTGAGTACAAAAGTTCGGAGAAGAAAAAATGTTTATAAGCTAGAATTGTTGAGACTTATTCAAGGGAAAGGCAATTGCAAGACAAAGAAACAAGCGAACGAACGAAGGAAACAGGCCGAACAGCACTAGGCCAGAGCAAGATACAAGGAGAACTACAGTATAAGCGTCTTGAGGAAAACAAAACACAGCGTCTAAAATTACATCAGAGTTTATAATCGAAGAAACGAAAAGAGCGACTCGCAATATCAAGGCTAAAGCACTTCTTTATAGTTCAAACACAAGGTAACATAAACCATTCCAGCTGAAATCTTCAAATCCATATAGGACTCAAGGTTAGTTTTATGAATAGCTATCTGCGGCATAAAAAAGTACATTGGTTGGGTTTGTACATTGCGTCAAGGGCGTCAATCCTGGGGGATGGGGATTGAAGTGGGGGGGGGGGACGAATATCTAATTATCTCCCCCACTTTTTAACATGTTTAAAAAAAATCGTTTCTTGGTAATCTTAAAACCCTATGCCTGGTATGCTATTCATCGTGAATTGTGGTTGGAACGAAGACTTTTAATAAGATGAACGTATGACATTTCTGTAGCCGCTGAGAGCAAATACTGACATCGCATATGATATGCAAATACTAAAAAATCTTCAAATTGAATTCAAATTTGTGTTGAAATTTTATAAACATTTACATAAAGGCACTATTGGTCTTATTCACTTCCTGTTCTAACTGGCAAGCTGCGTTAAACGAGACAATAATTCGTTTCGCTATTCGATGTAATCGTAAGTAACTAATTTAACGACTAAATCAGTTAAGATTTAAGACTGGATAAATTTATTTTACCATTTTTAAAAGTTCAAATATAGTAAAATATTAAACCTAAACATTCCATTTTTGTAGTCTCTCGCCTGACACCAACTAAAAGTTGTAGAAATAGCATTGCAATCTAACCTAATGATGTAGAGATAGAATTACTATCATTCCCAAATGGCAAATACTGGCAATTTATACAACGAACATGCCTCGAAAAAATGCCCCGAAACCTTCTAAACGTGCCAAACTATCAGGAATCGGAAGATTTTTTAAGGATGCACAGCAAGTTGAGCAAACCAGTACCCCCGCAAGTCACGCATCGTCTGATTCTGGTAACAATCTACCTTCCACGCCATCGATACCAATTGTAAATCAGCGGCAAGGTAACGTTATTCATGTCGACAATGCTCCCACTTTGGCAGAGTTGGTAACAAATGACGAAGCGGAAAGCCAAGGGACATCTTGTGCCAGTTGTGCGGCTATATCTTGACCCTCGGTGCGCAATGAACAACGACCTTCCTCTGAAGCATCCGGCTCTGGGGATTTTCTTACCAGTAACAGATGCTCATCTGCAACAGTTTCGACTTCGAGTCCATTGACTGCAAGATCGAACAATATCCTTAGTTTGGACAAGCCTAATCATCCAAAAGTTTCTGTTATCCCTGCTCAAAAGTTATCAACGCGAACACTTTATTTTCAATCAAAGTGGTATGAAGATTACGAATGGATTCATTATGATCCTGATTTGAAAGCAATTCTGTGTTTCCACTGTTCAAAAGCTAGTGCTATGGGGATAACAGATTTAACCCATTGGAAGGATCCAGCATTCATTTCACAAGGGTTCAACAACTGGAAGAAGGCAATTGAAAAGTTTAAGCTGCACCAGACATCTCACACACACGTTCTTTCCGTCAATCAAATCGCAGCCGTTAAAAAGCCATCGGTAAGTGCGCAAATACACACGCAGAAACAAAAGGAACAAGCACAAGCAAGAAATTCCCTTTTGAAACTGTTTACTTCGGTAAGATATTTACTGCGACAAGGCTCAGCACTTCGTGGCCACGACGAAAGTGATGGAAATTATTCACAGCTCCTAAAGCTTAGAAAGGAAGATGTTCCTGATCTGCAGATGTATTTGAGAAATACAACAAATTTTACTTCGCCTTGTGCACAGAACGAGATGGTAGAAATGTTTAGTCACCAAATTTTGAGGAAGATTGTCAGTGATATTCAACAGAATGAATTTTACGCTGTAACTGCTGATGGAACACAGGACATAAGCGGTCAAGAGCAAGAGTCCTTCTGTTTGAGGCACGTCGACTCAGATCTATATGTACACGAAGATTTTTTCGGCATGTACGAAGTTCCCAGTACGACCGGTGACGTTCTTGCTCGTACGCTCTTTGATGTCCAAACTCGGAATGGATTATCCATAAGCAATTTGCGTGCTCAAACATATGATGGTGCCGCTAACATGAGTGGTTGTTACTCTGGATGTAAGGCAAGGGTGCAAGAACGACAACCACTAGCACTCTTTTTCCACTGCGGGTCACATGCTTCCAATCTTGTAATGCAACATGCTGTAACATCCTGTCAATTAATTCGAGATTCCCTGCAGTGGCTGAATGAGTTAGGTGTGCTTATGAAGAGATCTGGCAAGTATAAAGCGATATTCCTGGCAATTTGTGAATCAATCGAAGATGAGAATCTGCATCCCACAGCGACCAAGCCCCTTTGTGCAACCAGGTGGTTATGCAGACTAGCAGCCATACAGTCAGCATTCTATCAGTACCCTGCTATTCTCCAAAGTTTGGAAGAAATGGCACGTGGTGAAATGGACACTGCAACGAAAGCAAACGGTCTACTTGATCGGTTTCAGAAGGGGAAAGTCTTTCTTGGATTGAAGATGGCAGCTAAGCCAGTCGCGATCCTGGAACAGTTGAATAGCGCACTTCAAGCAAAGTCAGCAAATGTCTCTGGAATGGTAGAAGCTGTTAAGACATCATCAACGCATATTAGCGCTCAGCGCACAGATGAAGCATTCCATCAATTATTTTGTGCTGCTGAAGAAAAATGTGAAGAATACCAACTGGATCCACTGGAAGTGCCTCGGATACGAGTCCCCCCAAGAAGATACACAGGTGAAGCAGCTGCGTATCGGCCTGACAGCACTGAAGAATACTACAGGAAGCAGTATTTCAAGTTTGTCGATGTCATAGTCACAGGTCTGTCAGACAGGTATGACCCTGACAAATCTGGCCTAGCACAGTATTTGAAGCTAGAGGCGATGTTAACATCTGGAAAAGTTGACGAAGAACTGGTGTCAAAGTATCCTGAACTTGACAGTCTTACTTTGCCAATTCAGCTAGAAATGTTTAAGCAAACATACAAGGCCGAATCGTTGCATGAGGCAAAAGTTGCTTATCGGAGTATGGAACATGCGGTGCGCTTATTGTTTCCCCAAGTGCTGGTTGTTCTGAAACTTCTACTGGTGTGTCCAGTTTCGTCATGCGAGTGTGAACGCAGCTTTTCTGCATTGCGACGACTGAAAACGTGGCTCCGAACCACCATGACCCAGCGTAGAATTCACCACGTTTCCATCTGCCATGTTCACCGGGAACAGCTAGACAACGTCAATGTACATGAACTAGCAAAATTGTTTGTTCAACAATCTGAAGTCAGAAGAAAACTATTCGGAGCCTTCGAATAGTTCTGCGAATGAAAACCTAATTGGAAAGGCAATAAGCGGACCTCAGCCTCGTACACATTGATCATTTGCTATAAACTTATTCAAATTTGCTTTTGTTTTTATTGATCATTGTATGTACAATTGATATAATTGTTAAAGAAATCATTTCATTTTGCGATTCAAATCTTTATTGTTTTATTAAAAATAATACGTATTCAAGAGCAAATACTGACATCGACAAAAATTTCTCATAATTTAGGCATGAAATTCGGCGGAATTATTTTAGCAAAAGTCGTCCCCAGAACGCTGGAAATGGCATTTGCGAGGTTTCAGATTTCAAAATTTTTCGGGGGAGCATGCCCCCGGACCCCCCTAGAAAGGGCGCGCCTACGGCGCGCGATGCCCCTTCGGCGCGTTTCATTACTATCTGGCAACAGTCAGATTTTTGTCCCCCCCACTTTTTGGGATGGATTGACGCCCTTGGACAAAAATAACAAAAAGTAGAGGGCCCAGGATGCTCCCTTGTGGTATAGCTGAGGTAACGGCAGGGACGTAGCCAGGGGGGAGCCGGGGCGCCCCCCTTTTAATATAAAACAACAGACATGTAACTACAAAACTGATGCAATATGAATTGTATCAGGAAATAAACTGTAAACAGTGTATTCATGTGACATTTGCGTGTTTTGAGTATTTTATATGACGTTTTTAACCTTTAGAGTCTGTAAAATCTTCCTCCATGCAAAAGCCAGGAAATGGCATTTCAGCGACTCTCGATTTCAAAATTTCCCGGGGGAGCATGTCCCCAGACCCCGCTAAAAATCTGTTTTGATTTCGGCTCCCCCTTTCAAAATCCTGGCTACGTCCCTGGGTAACGGGTGACCATTCAGACTCGGCGCCTTCGAAGACTACTCGTTGTTGTCTATTTTCTAGGTAATCTTTAAACCATAATAACAGGGACCCACTTCTTCCATGTAGTTCAAGTTTATTTAGAAGTACCGAGTGCTCAACCGTATCGAAAGCCTTCGAAAAGTCAAGATAAAGTGTGTCAACTTGAGTGTTATATATTTAATTAATTAAATAATTATGAGCCGTATGCTCACGAACCTTTGGCAGACAGTTCTGAGAATGACGAACAGGGTGAAGTTGATATTGATGGTATACTTTTGACGACGATTCAAATCGATACGAGACGTGTGGCCATTGCGACTCTAGTTTGTTGTGTGGGCCCAGGGAGTATCGTTGCTGCAATGAGATTGAAGCTGCTAAACAATTTCAGCGCGAGCCAGCATTACAACAACAGGTTGATTTTAATGCCGTTGTTTTGCACCCATGAGTTGCAGTAACAGACAACTAGGAAGCGACGAGAATGCTTTTTTGAGAGCAGTGGCTTACAGACTTTTTATTTCAATGGTGTTTGGTTTCATGGGATTTGATACATACAGTACTGGCAATTGCTCATTTCAACGAAAATGTAAAAAGAGAAGTCAAAAAGACAAACGAGGGAAGGGCATACTTTAGTACTACTATCTAAAATACAAAAATGGCCTACATACAACTATTTGAATGATTTGAAAAATGTATTATGATTTGAAAAATTTATTATTCAGACTGAAAATAAATGAATATATTCACGCCAAGACAGATGATTAATCAATGACAATTAACTTACTACCAGTGTATAAAATGTGCAAAAACTGTTTTTTTCAATACAGTTATTGAGCGAGAGCGTCTTCAGAAAACTGTTAATGACCAGGAAACTCATGGACCAGCAAAGAAGACACCATGTTGCAAAAAGTGCAAGAAACCGATGAAAGGGCATAAATGTGGACAATGCTAAACATAGTTGTGGAGACAGTTATTTCTATTTTTATATATTATTTGATATTACAGTATTAATTGCAACTGAGTGAGTTTGGCAGTATTTTAAAACCATACTTGTGTTAACCGAACAAACTTTTAAGTTTTCCTAGATGCTCATGCCCATATCAGGGTGGTAGGGTATATAAACATGGGATGAGATAACCAAGTCCAAGTGTTTTAGACAAGAAAGTTCTCATCTGAATGAAATAATGATTTACTGTATAGTCAACATGTTATCATTGTGTTGTATAATAGTTCAAGAATCTTTTTAGCCTTTTTGCTGTATATAGAGCATAAATTATATAGATTTTATTGCAACAGGTCAAAGTTTGTGTTATGTAGGAGTAAAATCCATTTGCAATAATACCCCAGGTTTACTCCAAGTCTACTTAGTTGAGTTGACCGTTGAAAAAAAGTTGGTCAGCAGTAGTAAATAATGTGATTTTCTTTGCTGGTCATTCTTCGTAGATAGTTTCTTGTTTTTTGAATAAACATGGAACAATAAAAGACTGAAAAAAGCATCATCTTGATTTTTGGAGTCCTAGATTTCTACCCACATAATGGGGAATTGGACCAAATATTTTCAAGTACTGTACCTGCGTATTTTATACCTGGTGGATGCTCACAGATGGAATTTTAATAAGTAGTTATGTTTAAAAAATATAGTTACCTGCTACTTGCTTAAATATAAATTATAGTATTTATGAAGTTACACTATTCCATCTCAACGTTTTACAAACATGTCAGAAAGTAACATTCAGCTATTCAAAATACACCTCCCTTCCACTGACTTATATAAACCTGTGAAGTTTATATTCTTTCCTTCTGAAAATGTTTTTTTGTGTTTTGGCGTATGCGCACGCTGGAAGTGGTCTTGATTATCAAATCCCATGAACCCAAACACCATCGAAATAAAAAATCGGTAAGCCACTGCTCTCAAAAAAGCATTCTCGTCGCTTCCTAGTTGTCGGTACCTTGTACTACACCTCGTTTTTAGGCCATTTACTGCAACTGGTAGAACTCGTGGGTGTAAAACAACGGCATTAAAATCAACCTGTTGTTGTAATAATAATGGAAACTTTATTTATTTATGATTTACGTATACTACAATGATAAACCTCTCTTTTACAGGTAGTTTACCAATGTCCACTTGAATTAACACTATATGGTATAAAAATATTAGTATGACATTAAAGTCGGGTTATCCCATTCTTTGTTACGTTTACAAAATATATAGTAAGAGGTCCTTATGCAAGTGTTCATAATTTTCTGAGTATAGTACTTTCTACATCGTTCGTCAAATTTCAGGTCTTTCAGCATTTCAATAAAGTCTATAGATGACTGATTAAAAACTCCAAGCGAACTGATAGATAAATTTATAAATTGCACTTTTTCATAATTTTTGTGCTGTTCGTTAATAAGTTCTAGATATTTTTGTCTCTTACGGGTTGCATTAGTAAGAAGATTAGATTCAAATCCAACAGTCAGTTCGAGTATGTAGATGTATTTGTTTCCGATTGTTATCAGAAGATCAGGGCGTAACTTATCTACGGTGATAACAGATGGACTGATGAAGCCAGGTAGGTCAGCATAAAGGTTAATATAGTGTTGCACGGATTTAAGAGAGGTTGCAATGAAATTAAGAACGGAATCGTGTCGCCACGTAAAACGTCCTTCGTTTAGGTATGTCTTGCATCCGTTGACGACGTGGAGCAAGGTTTCGGGTTCCAAGCAGAAAGGGCAGTCGGATGTTGGTGATATTCCCCATTTCAACAGATTTTTGCGAGTTGGGAGCGTATTATTTATGTACCGGATGGTGAAGTTAAAGATATTCTTAGGAAGTTTGTTTTGGACCGAAGACCATATAGAGTTGAGCGAGAGTGTAGAGTATTTGATGATATTGGAGAAGAATGAACCTTGTGAAATGAGGTGATTTTGAAGCCTTTTTTCATTTTCTTTCCTGATAGTGTTCAGTACGTCTTTTGTGTTTTTGTACTTGTCATATTGTACATTTTTGTAATTGCTTGTGGCCATCCATAGGTTTTTGATCTCGTCATTTGGTGATGATTTCAAAACTTTCCGAGATATAGTTTGACATTGAAGAAATTTAGTTGATGGGAGAATGAGATTTAAGCCGAATTTGTTATGAGGAAGTAGGACGTTGCTAAGAGTTGTGGAAATTGGAAGCTCGAGCCACTTTCGGATATATTTTGACACGATATTATCTAGATTCTCGTTTACCCAGGTTTTACCTATATCAGAAACGGTGAACTGCCAAGAGATTTTTGAAAGAACATAGCGATTGTACATTAGAATTTTGTTTTTCGGATGTAATGGTAGTTCGTCGATTTCATTCATGGTATTAGTCAGTGTGTCATACAATTCTGATTTGTGATCTCCGTCAGACATATTGAAGTTAAAGTAGCGACCTAAGTATCGAAAGGATTTACCATTCTCAACACGTGGTACAAAACAGCTATTTATAAACAGTTTAGGGAGATATTGAACGGATTTTGTTAGTTCTTTTTTAATTCCAAATGTTGAGCATTTATCTACACGTATAATCATAATGGCCCATTGACACCAGATGGTAAAACGGTTTAGTAGCATTTGATTTTCTTTTTCCTGACCAGTGATAACGGCAGCATCGTCGGCAAATTGGAACCAGTGGATTGGGTTGCATAAAATACCATTATCGCTTAAATTCCAAAATCCAAGTTGACGGTATTTTTCAGATTTGATGTGCTGAATAAATGTATTGAATGACATATTGAATAAGAGAGGGCTGAGAGAGTCACCTTGGAGAACACCACGATCAACTGTAATGAAACGTGTGTTGAACTCTTCGGTTATGATGGAAGTTTGGAAATCAGTGTAGAGGCTGTGTATGATATTTTTTATGTGATCGGGAATGTGATGATACTCAAGGACTTCTTGAATAAGGTTATGATGGACTTCACCAAAAGCGTTCTTAAGGTCTAATAATGTTATGACGAGAGATCGTTGTTTGGTACGCGCTTTGTTTATTATGTGTGCCATCTGAGCTGTGTGTTCTAGCGTTCCAGAGAGTTTGGGGGTGAAACCTTTCTGGATGTTTTGTTCTATGTACTTGTTTTCTGCAAGAAATTGAAATGTTTTATTACGAAGGCATGATGTTAAAACTTTAAGCGGAATGGATTCAAGTGTCATTGGGCGAAAATTTGCAGGTTCGTCTGTTTCCCCTTTCTTGTGTATTAATATTGTGCATGCTTTTTTCCATTCTGAGGGTACAACACCGGATGACCAGGCAGCGTGAATTATCTCAGTTAAGTGTGAACGTAAATAAGGACAGCGTTTAAAGCAGATTATAGATATCTGGTCAAGTGGACATGGAGCGCCAGACGGTTTCATTTTACGGATGACGTTAGTAATCTCTTGATAGGTCGGGGGTTCAAGATTAAATGGTGTTTGTGGTGAAGCAAATTTTGGAATCCAACTTGGGATGCTGAATGTTTTACTTGGATTGATTGCGGAGAATGTTTTAGTGAAATAAGATGTGCATTGAGCCATGTTAAATGATGGAAGTGAGCTTGTGTTCTTTTTAAAAAATCTTTTGACATATCCCCAGAAATTTTTATTAATTAGGTTGTCATGATCAATTTCTCCTGGTTGATGGTTAACAGTATTACTTTGATGAGTATTAGATTTGAGAAGGTTGCGCAGTTGCTTCGCGACGAATTTAATCTCTAGAACATCTCCGTTTTGTGATTTTAATTTCTTTAAAGCTTTCTTCAAATCTTTGGCGGAGAATTTTTCATATTTTCTTTTTAATTCCACATCATTATTATTTTCGACATATCCAAAATTTTCACAAAAATAGTTGTACATAACTGTTGCCATGGTATTGATATTGTTATTTAAATCGTGCGGTGTGATTGGGTGGTTTAAAAAAGTTAATTTGAAAAATTCGTTGGCTGTTGACCATTGTAACGGCGATTTGGGTAGTTTAATTCCTTTCTTTAATACAGGAAAGTTTTCTTGGCGAATTAAAGACGGGATTTCAGGGTCGGTTTGCTCTACATTATCCTCATTCTCATGCTCGTTTAATGCGTCTGTCATTTGTTGTTGTAGTTCGTCTTCAAGGTCATCAATGACTTTACAGCTTCGTTGGTGCATTTTAAGACCGCTAGCCCCTTTGCAGACTTTACCACAGCAACATTTAACAGCCTTGTACGATTTAACTGGCAGACACTCATTTGCAGGCAATTCAATAGCTGGATTTTCATATACGTTGTTTTCTTGCTCGTAATCCACTTTGCTTTTACAGCGCCATGAATGTCGACCCAATGATAAAAATTCTTTGCCACAAAATCCACATATTATGAGGGTAGCAAACAGTGCAAGTAAGCTTGCACGGATCATTATAGATTAAATGTAAATATAAAAGCCAGAATATGATGTAATTTGTTAATTCAAGTAAAATTTTCTCGTTGAAACTAAGGACATGTACAGAGTGCGTCTATACGCCACTGCTCAATGTCATATAATAATAATAATAATAATAATAATAATAATAATAACAATAATAATAATAACAAGACACCGGGGCAGGTGTGCACTCGGGCTACTGAAAAGTAGCTGGCTTCTAACAAAATCGTGTGAAAATGTTTTGTACCCTGCTTTTGTGTTGTGACCATAGTTTGCAGACCATCAGTGTAGACAATGTTAAATGAAAGGACAGCATGATTGTTCTATAGTATTGATATACAGTACATGCATGTTAACAATGTGACTCCACCAACATTCTGTGTACATGCTGACAGCTGTGACAGTAAATTTAACTTCCAGGTTTTTAGATTTATCTTCCAGAAATATATCAGAAACATCAAATTTTACCAGCACTGATCATGACAGGTAGTGATTTTCCATACCTGGCTCTGGGCCTGGATCTACAGATTATAAAACAAAAATTAGAAAAAAAAGTACTGTGCAAGAGAAAATAGAGCCATGGTCCAAGATTTTCATGAGTATCAGCCAAAGTTGATGATGGTGGCAGATAAAAAGGGATTGACCCACTAATTCTGCATGTTAGGTACATAAAAGGCAAGTAATAAAGACCCTGGGTTTGTGACAGTTACAGTAATTTAGCCTGGGGTACAAAAGTGGAATTTCAATCAATATCAGGTGGATGAACTAAAGAGAACATGTGTTTTAAACCTTGCTCAAATACTGTAGCATAACTATCTATTATGCTCCATTATGATTGGCATAAAGACAGGTAAAATGAATTAGTAGATGACAGTAAACACAGGAGGCAGCTGACACTGAAGCATTAAAACTTGTACCAGCTGTCATCTAGAACTGGATATACTGGAAGCGATGTATGTCTGGAAGTCATTGTAACCAGGAATGGTCTTAAAATGAGGTGCCTAGGGCTCTTTCTTGATACAGTACATGCACAACCAAAATGGTTATGGGTTACGGTTTGCATTGTGCATGTTATATATCGAGAAAGTGCTGTTCCTTGGGTCCTTGGTCCCTAGACTGGTGTCTTGTGTGGGAATCCATCTTTAATACAGTTTTGTCAAAAGTTTTTTCAAGAACACAAAGAGTGGAACTATATTTTTGCCTCACTATTATGCTCAAAACCATGTTGATATAATGTGGACAACCCTAAGGGTCCAAGGCTCAAAATCTTGAGTGATTACATGAGTCATTACATGAACAAATCCATGAAGCTATACCACACTAGAAAACTTAGCGTGTTGTAAGCGTGTTTTAAAAACATCGATGTGTGTTCCAAAGACACGTAGGCGTGTTCTAAATACACGTAAGCGTGTTGTTGGCGTGTTGCGATATGTTAGACGTGTTGTGCCGTGTTGTAACAACACGTCGCCAGAACACACTAACGTGTTGTTATAAGCGAATATCCGTTACAACACGCCTTCAACACGCCTTGCTACACACAAAACGTGTTGCAAACCAGTCCAAAACACGCTGACGTGTAAAAAGTCAGACATTTTGTAACACACTATGCGTGTGAAAAGGGAGACATTTTTAACACTATCGGGGAAAGGGGTAGGGACAGTAAGTAGCTCGACCAATCAAATACGAGAACAGATTGCCGCCAAAAGGAAGTTTTCGAAAGAGATTTTCAACACGCGAAGAAGAAGGCCGAGGAAACGACGAGAGCTACTAGTATTCCTTTCAATTTTAATGTCAGGAAAGCTACGCGGAGGAAGAAACAACAGCGCGCTGGAACAGTGCAAGCAGTTTTACGTATACGAGAGATTTTTTGATGTTTATCTGTCAAGATAAAACTGGTTTCTGTAGAGAAATGCCCCGAAGTAGAGTCCTGACAAGCCGCCATGTTTTGAAAGTGAAGACGAAAAAGCAAGACATCGCAAGTAACACCAGACGTCGTCGACTCTAGCCTAAAACTATAGTTTAAGGTACTGTACTTGACTAGAGTTAATCCTATGGAAAAATTTCTAAAATTTGAACCATTTTATAGCCATTTTACTCTCAACTTATATTAACTCGTATTTACTGCTTTTGTGTGGTTGGAACTTGACAGCAAACTTTTTTGTCGTTCGTTTTGATAGTTTGATAGTTTGATAGTTAGATGGCTCATGCTGCTAAACCAATAAACTACTATGTATTATTTTTCGGAAACAAACATTTTACTATTTAAGCTTAAATATTGTAATGACTGGATTTCATCTTCAAAACATAAAGCTTACCAAGTATTAAATATAGCCAATCAATATTTGTAACCAAACAATTGTAATTTTTTTATAGTATCCTAGTTTATTAATATTTCAAAGTTTAATTTTATAATTAATTGTTCTTCAGTTCAAATCAGAAGTGGATCATGCTTATTTGATGACTGAAGTGGTCTGAGTACATCTCCCTCACATTGTGGTTTTTACTCATGCACAATTACTGAATTACAAGTGAGTACATATTAATTTTGTGTTGCATGAAAATTGTTTGTAAATAATTATTCTTTGCAATTCTTATTTAATTTAATTATTGCATATATGCTAAGAACTTGTGTACATTTTTGGCTCGAAACAATGTTTAGCACTATTCACTAATGCCATTCAAATGGTGTATATTTCTACAGACTCTGGTTTAAGGTGTAAAAAATTTAACTTTTGTGGATGATATCATCTTAATTTTCATCGATAATTAGATGAAAAGGAAACTACACGGGGGCACCACATTGAGTGGGTGTCTCCCCCAAACTATCTTTTTTTGAAAATTAGGGTGGGTTATGTGCGCAATACTAAAAAAATGTAAATATAAAAATATGGGGTCACCATCATGACTTAAATTAAATAATTATAACTATAAAAATATGGGGTCACTACTTAATGTGGGATATCTCCCCCAAAATGATATTTTTGGAAAGACTACACATTTAAGTATATATATATAGTGACCCCATATTTTTATAGTTATACATGTAATTATTTAAGTCCTGCAGGTGACCCCATATTTTTATATTTTATATTTACACTTTTTTAGTATTGGGGAGATACCCTGCACCCTAATTTTGCAAAAAATATAGTTTTGTGGATACCACTCAATGGGTCATTCCAGAAAAGATCCATACGTCCCCCACAGAGAAATTTGTGCCATCCAGGGAGGGGAGGGGAGGGGGGTAATCTACTGATAATAGTAAAATGTACCAGGACATCTGAAGGGGGGAGGGGGTCAACTTCACATTTCCTCCGTGGGGGAGGTGTGGATGTTTCTGGAATGACCCAATGTCAGGTGACCCATATAGTTTCCTTTTCATCTTATTTTTTTATTTTATTTTATTTCTATATTAACTGGTGAAAATGAAGATCATAAGTGATGGTGGCCAGACAGTCTGTACTAATGTGATCATCATTTTCACCAGTTAATCAGCACAAATATGCAGACTGCGTGTAAATAGACAATATATCAATATAGAGAGAGTTTAAGTAGGCTGCCTGGTTTCAAACCATGCATATATGTACCATATGCATAGAGTTTTGTTTTTGTCCAGGGGGGCTGAACAGGGCCTTTCAAAGAATTTTCCCATGGGGAGTCTGGAAGCATGCCTCCCCTTGGGAATTTTTGAAATTTAGAGTCCCCGAAAAGTCCTGCATTCTGAGGGGTGATTTTTAAGAAGACTGAAGGTCATGAAATATCATAAAAACTAGTTAAAATACAACACATGTCAACTATTTTTCGATGTTGTGTTTACTGGGTTGTCTTATGTGTACATGGGTGCTTTTGGCTGGCAGGAATGAGGCTGTAACAGTTACTTTACTCTAACCAGTATAAAGTACCTATAATTTGTGAATGGTGGAGGGGCTGAGTTCCCCCATTATGATTTCTCAGGGGGGGATAAAGCCCCTCAGTCCTCCCCATACTCTATGCCTATGATATGTACTCTCCGTGCATATATTATATTCTACTTTTACATGGACAAATCTTAAGGTGGCTCCATACAGTTTCTTGAAAAATGGAAAAATACAAGTTTGGGAGTTCAAAACACGTCCATAAACACGTCCATAAACAATTCGGAAAAAGAATAAAACTAAATGTTATACATAGTTAAACAATCTGACAATCAAAAACTGTTACCAAATAAATGGTTGCTATGGCAACAATGACGTTTCAAAATGGCTGCCAATTACCCTTCAAACTAATTTAAGTCGAAAAAAACTTTATTTATTATTCCCCATTAATACTTCGTTTGAAGTATGAGTAAGGAATAGGCCGATTTTAAAAAAAATTCTGTAAATCCAATTTTCTTAAAAAATTAACGAACATGATTTTTCCGAGAAAAAAAATTATTCATTCCACAGAATTTTTTTCAAAATCGGCCTATGCATTATTCATACTTTAAGAAAAGTTTTAATGAGAAAAAAATTGGGGTCACCATCGTGTTTTTTCGAATTAAATTAGTTTGAGTGTAATTGGCAGCCATTTTGAAACGTCATTGTTGCCATAGCAACAACTGATGCTATTTATTTGGTAACAGTTTTTGATTGTCAGACTTTTAAACCATGTGAAATGTTTATGCATGTATTTTGGACCCTCAAACCTGTATTTTCCCTTAAGAAAAATATTCAATTGAAAATTCCAAGAAAATTATGAACACAAAACAGGAACACTTTAATGCTTTAATGAAATACTCCTAAATCAGTGTTATTACACTATACTAGGAGGTTAGGAATGAAAAAATAAGAATGATAAACAGCTCAAAGAAAATATTTAAATAACATATTTAAGTTTTATTTACAATATTTAACATGCTGAATCCATAAATTCGTTATCATATTAAGAATTTACCAGAAATATTCACAATTTATTTTGTAGCAAATAATCAAATTTATCATGATCATTATTAACATAAGAAATGCATTAAAACTACATAAGCGTTATAAACGAACAAATTATCTAAAACATGCTCTTCCTAAAATTTGAAATTTAATGAAAAATACTAAAACTAATATTACCCGTACCGAAATGGCAGCGCTGCAGAATAGCTGCAGATGTAATTTTTCTTGACTGCAAGTCAAAATGCATTTAAACTGCAGCGCATCTGCATTACAAATTGATGAAATCACTTACGCAAAGCGCTGCACATTGAATGCGCAGTCAAACAAAGTTTTCAAATTCGGTGTGCATTCAATATGCAGCTAATCTGCAACACAAAGTTCCGATCTAGCGCTGCATGTTCGATACTGATCGACTTACATAATTTAATTGGTGCCGCAAACGTGTTTCACAACATGCAAAACGCCATCACGCACCGCGCGCTAATATCCTAGCAAAACTGTAGAGAATTTATTAAATCGGTTAACGAAAACGCTTTGTCTTACAAGGTCTTTAAAAGGTCTATAAGTCGTCTCGTTTAATTTTTAAATTTTACGCAATGAGTCAATACTAATAAACTATATAGCTCTCGCAGCGAGTCGCTGTTCAAAAACCTGAAACTTACCGTAATTTGGAGCAAAGAATGAGCCGTTTTGTGCAAATGGTAAACTGATGAGAAATGCTTTTGAATTGCTTTTTACAGTTGTCTGATGTAGCTCATGCAGCTTTTACAGTGTTATCGCCTAGATAGCCTCGAACCTTGGCAGGAAATAGCAAAAATACTTTGCTGATGCCAGAAGATAACTTAATCTCTTTCAAACAATTATTACCATTGAATATTATTTAAGGACGTTCTGAGACTTGTAGCAGTAGCAGTTGTCGCATCTGCAATCTAACTAACCCAATAATATCTATAAAGCATAAGACTAAATAAAATATACTATACCCGTCAGAGATGCTTGCTACAATAATGAGTAATTCAATATCGTTATCTGGTCAAGTGTCAACTGATAGCATTTTTGGCGCCTGCACTTGAACATTTAAATATTGTGCCTAAAGATAAAGCCGTTGATCGTTTGCGCGTTAACTGCTTCTCTTGCGTCTTGGGGATTCAACTGAACTTGTTTGGTGAATGTCTTAAAGAAAGAAGGAGAAGGGCGCTGGTACTTGCATTTAAAGCTGCAGCTCTCACTCTGCTGATATTCTCTTAAATGTTTACAAAGAAGCACTGACAATAAACAATAGGACAATCGGCGCCATTCAGAGGTAAAGTTTTGTCTGTATGACTATATAGTCGCGTTTTCGTGTTTAACACTATAAACGTTTAATGGAGTTTGTTCAAATGCTCTGTCTGATTGTCTCAGTAAAACGCGAACACTGATATTAAATAATAGAATACGTTCTGATGGTTCTGTGACTTGGTTTTGTGATGCGCGTGTCTTTAATATAATTGAGAATTGAGAATTTGGAAAAAATTAGTATTATAAGGTCAAGACATATTAACGCAACAATGTAAAGCAACTACTGGGCAAGTAAAGAAAACTCTACTTGCTGACAACGGTTGAGACTCAAAATATCCCACAGCTGGCGCTTCCTAAATCCGATGCTCTGAACGGTACGTTCAAGCGCTAGTAAACCGAAGGCAATTGCGGGCATGCACTTCGAATCCCAGTCGAGGTCAATTAGTTTTTTCTATAGTTGCTTTAATATTCTTGCTTCTTTCATATCCAACAATTTGTTCATTATTTGTTCTGTTCTTAAGTAGACGCATAAAAGTTGACAGCTACTGAAGCCGACTGACATACAACAGAGGTGCTAAAGGCTATAATATAATCAAACTTGTAAGTCAAAATACAGCGCAAATGCAGTACTGATTACTGAAGTCAAAATGCAGTGAAAATGCAGCGCTGAAGTCAAAATGCAGCGCATATGCAGTGCTTTATTTTTGTGTAGATCTATATCAATGCGCTGCAGTTGCATTCAATATCGACAAAAAGTGCAGCGCATACTGTGCAGCGCATCTGCAGCGGATCTGCAGCGGATTTACAGTCAAGAAAAAGTCAAAATGCAGTTACCATGCAGCGCTGCCATTTCCGTACGGGTATACATTTAAAAGGGAAACAAAAAAATATCTTTACAAATTTAAAACATTAGTTAACAATACCATTTAAAGTTTTAAATATGTAAATTAATTAATGATTAATTAATTAATTTACATGGTTAAATAGTACTGTTAACTAATGTATTACATTTCAAGGAAATATATTTTTGTTTCTCTTTTAAATGTTATTAGCCTCCTCCGCAGGCAACTCTCTAGTCTCTCTGCCTCTTCTGCGCGCGGGGACTAGTGGGCGAGGGAGGCTAGGGAACTGGGGAGAGGGACGCGAAAAATTCGGGTATATTTACACAGTAAAGGTTCTAACCCTACCCCAGTTGTTTGTTTTTCGTTTGTCTATTTTGCCGCTCCCTACCCCTGTCAACCATGAATTATCATGCGCGAAGCTATATGCGCCATGACCTTGTCGATTTTTGGCAGGCATCTCTTCTTTTTCTCTTCCCCTCCCCCCCTTTTTTCCTTTCCTCCTCTCCCTTTCCCTCACCTTAGTCTTCCTTCCCTGACTTCCATTTGCAGCTTGAGCCTGCCGTTTCTGATTTGAGATGCCTGCGGAGGAGGCTAAAATGTTATAAGATTTAATATTTTTTACACGTATACAGTACTTATATACTGTTCATTTACACTATCTTCTTTTTGTTTGTATATAGTTTGTACTGTTCTCTCATTGGCTGGGGTACTCACTGCCTATTGATAACAGACCAGGAATCAATTTTCAAATTCAAACGATGGAAAATGCTTGTATGCCATTTAGTCACAAGTCGAACTGTCATAGGATTACTGAAACTGTGGTTGGCAGCTGACACTGTTTAATATCCAATATGACAAAGAAACACTTAATACTGCACTACTTCTGGAGGATGCTGTTTTTGATTGGGGATAAGTGACAAAATACTATCCGACGTATATTCCACAAGAAGTTGCCCCTAAATCAACGAAGGCTGCCAGGCCAAACAAACTTCCGACATTTTACGGACGCCTAAAATTGGCAGGATTGAACTTTGACATTTGAAAGACACATCTGTCTTGCATTATGTTCCAGAACTATAGATCAGTATAAGATTAATAAATGTATATTGTTTGCCTCCATTCTGTTTTGTGCGTTTAAATTTAGAAGCAGAACACGCCTTCAAACGAAACACACCAGGTTACAACACGTCTGTGGTGCAGAACACGCCTTCAGAGATCGGCAACACACCAAAAATGTCCGAGCTGCAACACGGCAAGTGTATCACGCTAAAACTTGCAACACGCCAAATACAACACGCCAAACGTGTTAATTTAGAACACGCACTTTTGTCCGCTATAGTGACACGCCATTTTGGGGTGCGTGTTCTGAAAACATGATGTGTGTTACCGTAACACGTTATAGTGTGTTCTTACAACACACGTGAATTTGGAACACGCTGAAGTGTTCAACACGCTTTTAGCGTGTCAAAATTGACGTGTTGTTACAACACACTTAATGTAATGTGTTCTAGCAACACGCTTCTACACAGAACACGCTTGTATTACAACACGCTTTTAGCGTGTCAAAATTGACGTGTTGTTACAACACAATAACGTGTTCTAGCAACACGCTTCTACACAGAACACGCTTGTATTACAACACGCCAAAGCCGTGTTGAACACGCTTTTGGCGTGTCACTATAGCGGACAAAAATGCGTGTTCTTACAACACGTTTGGGTTTCTAGTGCAGTATAGTAATCACAATGTCAATTTTTAAGAGATTTGTTTACATGTATCCATGTCTGTTGTGTCTATGGTTATCCAAATGAGTTTAAGTTAATTGTGTTCAACAACTTTTCAAAATGTTTAATACACGGATAACCGATTTCAAACTGCTCAAACAAAATCGTTTAAACATGGTATAAAAAATTTGTTCTATAAACTAAATTTAGACAACGGCTATCTAAATAAGCTTACGAACTGTACCAATGGATATAACGAAACAGCTTACCTTTACTTCAACAGATCCTGGCGAGTTTTGGTAAAAGGCCATAAGTCTTACAATCATTACAATGTCTAGTATCGCCGAGAAATTGACTCCTTGTTTCTTTCGGAGAACACATAGTCAGACAAGATGTCATAGACGTAGCCATACTAAAGGTCCGCCGTCGCATTGATAGATCAGAACACTTTAGATATAGTCAAATAGTGGCCGCCAGAGGACTAATAACGCGTCGCAAAAAAATAAAAACAAGACGCCTGGTCAGGCGTTCACTCGGGCTATAGGCCGTGGGCCAACCAAGGAAAAGTGCTCTAGAAAAACGATTCCGTTGCACATGTTCGGGAAATAAAATATTTTCACATGAACTTACGTTTTGAAATGTGCTGAGTTCCCCCAAAAAGTTCCCAAGCCTGAAACCTGCCAGTTTTTTCGTAAATGGCTATTCATTTTCACTAATTTCATGCAAAATGTGAGTGAGTTCTGCCATTGTTCACCGATACGGAAGGATGACGATACTAGATAATATTACTCAAAAGGACCTTCTTAGGAACCAGTCTCTCACGCGCGTTAATATTGTTAACTAACAACAGTTTAGCTCGAATCCTTTTGAGATATGTAACTTAACACCCTGCATGTAAACAAACAGAGCTGCTGTGTTGATTGTGGACATGGTTCGAAAGAATATAGATATTACTTTTAAATTCCTGATTTATGGCTGTATTTGTATGAAATCAAAAGGATGTTGTTGCTTAGTCATTGGGTTATTTATCTGCATTGTTTTATAAGCGATCGCAGTGTTCAGTTCAAATGTGTACGCCGTAAGCCAACGTGATATACCAGCATTTCAATTTCAAATATTGCTTTAAAAGCCTGAATTCAGAGGTAATATTAGTTTATCATTGACCTAACATAACGTGTATGTCAGTTATTGCTTTTTGCCAATAAGCGAATAGACATCTATCTATATGTACGTCAGAATCGCCACACAATTAGCACGTGGAAATCTTTCTCCAGTTCGTCGTGGTTTTACAGAGCTGATAATCTACATTGGTACAGTTTCTGTTCTTTAACGTTCGTAGACTTCCTTCTAGTTTGAAGTTATGTGAGCTCTGTGCTGTCTCAAATTTTCTGTGAACAAACGATCGGCAATACTTCATATTAATGTCATCTCTGATATCAGATTCGCCTACGCCATACCTTTGAATTGAGCCGGTCGATCGTTTTTAAAACTTTCTTCCTTAATCCAGAGCAATAACCCAATGCCTACACAACAACATCCTTTTGTTTTCATACAAATATAGCCATAAATCAGGAATTTAGAAAGTAATATCTACATTCTTTCGAACCTTGTCCACAACCAACACAGCAGCTCTGTTTGTTTACATGCAGGGTGTTAAGTTACATATCTCAAAAGGATTTGGGCTAAACTGTTTTTAGTTAACAATATTAACGTACGTGAGAGACTGGTTCCTAAGAAGGTCCTTTTGAGTAATATTATCTAGTATCGTCATCCTTCCGTATCGGTGAACAATGGCAGAATTCACTCATATTTTGCATGAAATTAGTGAAAATGAATAGCCATTTACGAAAAAACTGGCAGGTTTCAGGCTTGGGAACTTTTTTGGGGAACTCAGCACATCTCAAAACGTAAGTTCATGTGAAAATATTTTATTTCCCGAACATGTGCAACGGAACGAAACGTTTTCCACTTGTGGCCCACGGCCTACTACTGCAAAATCACAGTGCTATGCAGTACTAAGGTCTAAAGTCTATTAAACACATTGGTCACAGACAAAAGTCAAAACACAATCCAATTCTCCGATAGAAAACACAATTTGCAATAACAAAACACGATTGCCTGTATTTATTAACGTATTTCCACACATGTACGCAGCGTTCATATGTCGAATCTCTTCAGGTATTAAATATCAACACAACTATCAACGGCGTGTGCGTTTGTAAGTGTATATAATATCAAGATACTTACCAGCGACATTACTGGCCAATAACTATGTCTGTGAACACACAGAACACATCCGAGACGAGTGATCAGACAGGAAAGCAAAGAAAGAAACAGCGGTCAATATGTCAAGTCTCTTCGCCTTTAATTACACAGCTTCATGTTTACCTAGAAAGTGTCACCTGCAAGTTCACTTAATGAACGGCGTGTGCGATTGTAAGTGAATATAATAATATCAAGATACGTGCCAGCGACATTACTGCCCAATAACTATGTCTGTAAACAAACAAACACATCCGAGACGAGAAAGCTCACTCACTCACTCACTCACTCACTCACTCACTCACTCACTCACTCACTCACTCACTCACTCACTCACTCACTCACTCACTCACTCACTCACTCACTCACTCACTCACTCACTCACTCACTCACTCACTCACTCACTCACTCACTCACTCACTCACTCACTCACTCACTCACTCACTCACTCACTCACTCACTCACTCACTCACTCACTCACCACTCACTCACTCACCACTCACTCACTCACCACTCACTCACCACTCACTCACTCACTCACTCACTCACTCACTCACTCACTCACTCACTCACTCACTCACTCACTCACTCACTCACTCACTCACTCACCACCACTCACTCACTCACCACCACTCACTCACTCACTCACTCACTCACTCACTCACTCACTCACTCCCACTCACCACCACTCACCACTCACTCACTCACTCACTCACTCACTCACCACTCACTCACTCACTCACTCACTCACTCACTCACTCACTCACTCACTCACTCACTCACTCACTCACTCACTCACTCACTCACTCACTCACTCACCACTCACCACCACCACTCACTCACTCACTCACTCACTCACTCACTCACTCACTCACTCACTCACTCACTCACTCACTCACTCACTCACTCACTCACTCACTCACTCACTCACTCACTCACTCACTCACTCACTCACTCACTCACTCACTCACTCACTCACTCACTCACTCACTCACTCACTCACTCAGTCGAAAAGAAAGAAGGCACTGGTCAACATGCATATGGTCAGTTAGTCACATGCCTCAGTTTCGCAAAGCTTATTGGTTAATAGGGAGCTTTAGCAAATACAACGCGAACGTCAAGGAGAACGTCCTTAATACAATCGAATTTTCCTCACACAACAAAGAAAATGCATAATTTTTAGTCCCAAGAGTAATCGTGACGCCGTCCCCGTTCTACATACAACGTTATTCAGATCATTTTCACGTCTTCAGGACGACGTTAACTGGTGAAATGGTAAAACCTGTTAGTTGAGTTCGACTTTAAACTATGCGGAAAAATCCTTTTAGAACTCTAAAGCTTTTGGATGTCAAAAAACATACTTTAAGTATTCAATACTACGTAAATGATTCGCGGTGTCTGCTAGATACTGAACTTTAGATTGCCGTCGTCGTCCTAGCTTGCTAAAGCTCCCTAATATCGCCAGCGGGGCGCCAAATGTGACAAAATATATTACTGTTCTTGTGATAAATATTTATGTTAATATACATATCATAGCTCGTGATAAACACATTACTTCTGTAAATATATACGTTATACCTCGTGATATATATTAGAACTTGTTAGATACATTGTAACTTCGTGATATATATCATAAGAAACATGATACTTATCACCGATCATGCGTATTTAAAAAAATCCGCGTGACATACGTTACATACAGGAGAATGGGTACTAGCGTTCACGTGGTCGTATCGCCCGCGGGACGAGTCCAAGATTGGCGCGCAGCCGCATATTATTGAAAATAATATGGCGGACAGTAATGCCAGAGATATCCAGTCTATTGTAGAAAACGCTGTAAACAACCGGCAGTTTCGTTCATTGATAACAGATGTTGTTGAGAATTCGACCCAATCTAGAGCAGGACCCCAAATTACCAGTACAAGCAACGGTTCCACTTCCAATCCTGCAGTAATTGACGTTGACAACGTCGCAACCACCACAAATAGCCGCGGCAACCGTACGACACACTCGAGTCCTGCTGCAGAATTTAATGCCATTTTTCGACGTGGACCGTCAGCCGGTCAGCAACAACAAGGTGTAGGCACCGTTGCTTCTTTCTTTCCTGGCATAGCCATTTATACGCCAAGATCAAGATCACACAATGCTTCCAGCACTTGCAGCAGTTCACGAGGTCGACGCCGAACCTCAAATACTTCAACCAAATCTGCAGCGTCAAAGACAAAGACCAATTCCATCTTCACCAGAGAAGTAGTTTTGCTAAGCTGCCCTGATTCGTCTTCCGTAGTGAAGGGGAAACGAAAAGAAGAGCTGATGAGGAAAGGTCAGGTTATCAGCGCGTTTGACTTCAATCGAAGTTGGAGCGAAGATGATGTTAATCGTCACCTTCGTTTAGCTTTCAAAGAAAAATTACAGGGAGCAAGGTAACTGAACTTATTTGATGCTTTATTCAAATTTGTGGGATTGCCATTGGGCATGTGGTCTTTTACAAAAATAAACCGTACCCCCCTGTTGATGACTCCTATTTTCTGTCATCCCTCCCTGGAATTTCAAACCTCGATTCGTTGGAATTTTCAAAGCTTCTTGCATGTAGGTACCCCCCTGATTGGGGCTTGGAATTTTCAAGGTTCCTCATCATGGGTAGGGGTAAAAATTTGAATAGCTTATTGCATAAATCATGTATTCATGTATATACTGTATATTTATCTATTTGCTGAAAAGCTAAAAATTATAAGATTATCTGGGGGAGTCATGATGAATACTGAATAGTATTTAATATTACAACAGTACAAGGTTGAGAAGAGACTTCTCTTGAAAGGGGTGATGACTGTCTTGACTGTGTACATTTTAATGGCAGGGATTATTAAAATTCAAATTTTTCTAATATAATCGTGTTACCTTTTTATTATGTATGGGCACAGTTTCCAAATTGTAGTAGGAGTTGGAAATGAACTTGTGGCACCAAACCTTATGTCAGACCAGCACTTGGATGGAGATAGATTAAGCAAGCTCTTCATCCAGAGAACTGTGTGGCTTATTCCTAATATTAAGGTATACATTTTTCATAATGGTTTTTTTCATAGTGTTATTCTATATATTTTCCAGAAACTTAATGATAATTGAGTATACACAGTGGGTATACTGTACATTTGGATAATGAATAAAATGGTGTAATTATGACTGTGACAAGCAGTGGCAGTTGGAAATGTTCATGGGCAACTTATTCCCTGGCCATCAGTAGCATAGCCCATTGTGGTGCATTGACTGCATACGGTGCATAGCCGGTATACATCGATTTTTTAGGACTACATATAATTCAGGCACTGGGACACAGTTGACAGCGCTTACCTCACTAAGCAATTTGAAAATGCAGAATTGAATCAAAAGAATATATCATTGACCATTGAAATTGCATTTCTACCACAATTTTTCATGACAAGTACTAGAGTCTTCACCATTGTATTTGGAAGGTAAAGAAATTATTTTTTTGAGGAATTTCTTTCTACTGATATTCTTTAAGATTTCCCACTTTGTGATTGTTTAGTCTGTGAATACTGTTCTCTTAATTCTCAGATGATGCCTCAGCTATTGATACATGTAGGATTAGGAAGCAATCTTGTGTAAGTACAGTGACTATTACTCAAATGTAGGTTACCAGTATGGAAGTATGTAAGGGTTAGGGTGGATAGGTCAGGTACAGCTTAGTAGTCTTAAAACTATTTCCTTTTTATTTGCTCCGAGGAACCAAATTCAAATCCAGAAAAAGATACTTCAGGTCATGAAGAACATCCTAGTGCTGATAGCCAGAGTCAACAGCAACAAATGTTTCCTGACAAAACCCCAGAAAAAATACAACAGTCTCTACTGGGAAAGGACATTACTGGTGCCATCAACTATCTCTTGGATGATGACAGTAAGTACAGTAGTGCTCTACACGTTTTACGTGTGGTGGGCATTTACATTTTTTGGCCGGATACCTATGAGAAAGTATGTCAATTGTATTGGATATTTTCTGGAATGCTCTATTCTTAAACATTTTATTATTAATGCGATCTGGAAAGTGAGGACTGGATGATGCCCCTTGCAGCCACAAAGATTAGAAAACTAGACCCATTGGACGCTTTGCAAGCATTTATCACTAATGTTACTCGACCACATGCACCAGAGGAGGACCTTGTCATCACAAGACAGAAAATCATAATTATGCAAATTTTGAAGAAATATAAGAATCCTGCATTTGATCTGAGGAGCCCTCTCAATGTGCAATTTGTAAGCTCGGGGACATTTGAGCTTGGGGTTGATGCCGGTGGCCCTCCAAGAGATTTCTTCTATATTCTTATGAAGGAACTTGTTGGAGGTAGTTTCAATGGCATCAACCTGTTTGAGGGAGAAACAGGTCATCGGACACCAATGTTTATTATGACCTGCTGTCAAGTCACTTTTTCGTATTTGTTGGGAAGATGGTCATTCACTCTGTTCTCCATAAATGCCAAGGATTGGAGGGTATTTCGCCTGCTGTTGTCAATTATATAATAAATGGTAGCAGGGACAGCGTATTGGAATACCTTACAGTTAAGGATATACCGGATCCATGTCTGCGAGATAACCTTAGTGAGGTACAGTATTGCGCACCATCTTGTGCCATATTTAATATTTGTTGGTTTTAGGGCTGTGTGTTTATAAACTACTCACAAATAATGCTACTCACAATTTTTTTTGTTAAATTGTACTGTTTAGGGGGTCCACATGAGGCCAAACTGGTAGATTTAAAACATACAATGTAGGATAGCTAATACGTTGTATTAAATCTGCAAGTTTGGGCTGAAGGGTAGATCCCCTAAACAAAGTCTGATTTTACGCCAAATGTTTTTTGATTAGTTTATTTCGATAGTGGAACAAATGTATAATACGTAGAACATACTTTTGAAAATCAAGGGGTGTTTGATGCACCCTAATATACATGTTAATAATGCACTCTAAGAACAATGTTATTGTTTTTTCATCACTTTATCACAGTACAGTACTTGATGTAACAATTACAAGTTTAGGCGAAAAGTATGTATTCTATCTTTTTAGCTGGTGAGTTGTTCTGACAGCAACCTTGGCCAATTTATGAAAAATGGTGATCCACAGAACATAGCTGATGTATTACAAGCTGCTGGGTTTCCCCATCTTGAAATCACTCCTGGTAACAGGTTACTTGCATACGAATGTTGATTGACCTATCGTCTTCATGTTTTTGTAGGAGTATTTGCCCATTTTGAGCGCTTGCATTCCTTTCGCCGCGCTTTCGATCTGCATTCCTTCCATTCGTAGTTTCTGGAGGTCCCATGAATTCTTGAGGGCTTCTTCTCGTATTTTGTCATGTGTTGTCCCGATAATAATCAGGTCTCGAATAGCTGTATCTTCTGCAGTGCAGTTTTCGTTGTGACATTTGAAATTGCAGTGTTCTGCGTCTTTATATACGCGATTACAGAATGACGGGAATGCTTCATGGGTGCCTGTGTTAAAGACCGGAACTGGTGGTTTTTGAGAGTGAGATTCTCTGTTGGCTTGTAATAGCTTTGCATCTTTGTGACGAAATTTTCCCATGTGGCTTTCGTTCTTTGTGTGTCATCGGGCTCGGCGACCTTCCAATCAGCGAACAACCGTTTTGATGAGAATATTCCGAGGAGTTTAGCCACTCGATCTCTTGATCGCCACTCGTCTCGGATAGTGTCGTAGTTTTCAAGGGAAGGTTTTGCATCGTCATTTGCGAGCTTCCACCGCTCAGTGGCAGCATCAAGAGAGACTTTTGGAGGATCCGGATATTGTGCGTCATATCGGAGCTCGAAGCATTGGGTAAATTCGTTAGAAGCTCCCAATGTGGCGTCTGGATGTAAATCAGGGTCAAAGTACAGTGTTGATGTTCTCGTCATAGCCTGGTATTTCTCCGTCCTCGTTTCTTTGTAGTTCTGGATATTTGCTTGTTGATCGAGTCAATGACTTTAGTAAGTGATTCTTTAATCCTCGTCGCCAAATATAAATTGTGTTTTTATACACTATCAGAATGTCTATGCCAGAATGAATATAAACCCTCTCTCTCTCGTGTCTATTTCCTTCTCTCCCTTTCCCGCTCTTTTCCCATTATCCTCAAATGTACCTCATGCCCCGTATTATCCATAACAGCAACATATGTTATTTATATACAATATATACAATACAGTACATCAACTAGTACTCTTCTAAGGTCTGCCCAAAGCCGTTCAATCCTCTGGTTGTGCACGCTTTTCCCCGTAATCATGCTGCCCCTGTTTAGGCCTCGTTCTGGGTGATGCAGCATGAAGCGGGCAACATCAAAATTTTCAATACCAAAATCAGAACGAACTCTTGATGGCAGACCGAACTTCTGGACAGCATCTTGAAACAATTCCACCACAGTAGCAGCGTAATTATTTGAAGAGCATTTAAAGTACACAATACTCCTGCTGAAACCATCTATAGTGAATCACCAGACGCCAATGAATGAGCTTGTGATATCCATCAATATGCCTGCAAAAAAATCCAAATTCAAAAACTGCATGCATAGTCAGGGCTCCAAACTCACATAAACACTAAGCAGTGATTTGGCTACCAAAAAGAATATTTTGCAACATCTGTCACAGGCACATATTTTTAATACCCTATCTAATTTATTTTGATAACCATGTCAATTTGGTATTCCATGTAGCTCGAAGACACAATAATAAATATAGTTAGATACAGATCATCAGCAATGGCAAATATAGACCTAACCAAACACTGTAGTAAATAACAATTAAGTCAGAGGGAGGAACTCCATTCCGGCACAGAGTTCTAAAGACATGCGAACATTTAGTAGCTTGTTCAACCAGTATCAGTATTATTATAACATTGGCAGTATCCAAGTGGGTTACCAGGTTTCTGAGTTTGGTATCCCTCCTTGAAATCTAGTATCCCACTTTTGAATACTAAATATTTCAACTTGCCACATGATTAACTATAACAGTTTGTGACAGTACCTACTACCTGCACTGACGTTACATAAGACATTACGCTACATAGGATGTTACGCTACATTGTAAGACGTTACGCTACATTGTTAGACATCACGTTACATTATGGGATGTTACGCTACATTGTAAGACGTTACGTTACATTATAGGATGTTGCGCTACATTGTAAGACGTTACGCTACATTGTAAGACGTTACGTTACATTATAGGATGTTATGCTACATTGTAAGACGTCACGTTACATTATAGGATGTTACGCTACATTGTAAGACGTTACGCTACATTGTAAGACATTACGCTAATACATAGTATCCAAAACTAAAATCTAGTATCCTGTGGATATCGGGATACTGCAAATTTCAAGCCCTGATAATTAACAATTATTCGCCGAAGGCGAGGTGAATATCGGTGTTTAGCATATACCTCGCAGGTGAATAGTGCTTTTCGCGCAATCTGATTGGCTCCTCTAGCTCGGGATATCCTGCACTATTCACCTGCGGGCAAAACAAGATGGCGGCCAGTTTTGCTTTGTTTACTGAGGCAGGAGATTTTGTTGATAAACAAGGGTGATGTAGTAGAATAACGAGAAAAGTCAACAAAATTAGGTAGAAGAGTGTCCACAGGTATGTTTCTTTACAATTTTCTAGCCATTAATATATTCAAAAGTTGTATTAAAAAACTGTTTTGTCGACAAATATCGAGTACGCCAAGTGTCCAAGTTGCTAGCGGTCGTGTCTTGTATAAAATACCGAAAAATATGAGTTAACAATGTTAAACTTGTTATTTAATTTATGAGGTATATGCTAAAACAATTATTTACCTCACTGTCGGCGAATAGTGTGGATATCCAGCACTATTCACCTCCACTTCGGTGAATAATTGTTAAATAATAACCGAGACGAAGTCGAGGTTATTATTCACCGATATTCACTGAGCCTGAGGCGAATAATTGTTTTAGTATAAATACACATTTCATACTTTTAGGAAGAGCATTTTCTTTAAAATTTAATTTCCTTGTCTGTCGCATTGACAACTTTGGCTGACGGCCATTTTGAATAAACGCTGTAGGTGATTATCGAGAATTAATCCGAAGTAGCTCGACCAATCAGCGCGCGTGATTTTCTATAATCACCTGTGTATTTATACTAAAAGACAATATTCTCCATTTAGATGAAAAGACAAATGGTCCAGAAGATTGTATATTGATAAGTTCTTTAGTATATTCTCTCACAGCCGTTCAAGCTATGATAATATAATAAAACAATAAAAATTGGGAGAGGCCAATAGAAGCATGCCTGACCTCCATGAGTCCCAGTCCACAGAAAAACTGAGTGGAAATCAAAGTCTCAAAGGTACAACATATTGATGATTTTACGTATTTTAAGTATTTTGATTTTGGCCACAAATTTTTTATTCTTGTCACATTTGGAGACCTGACAGTAACCCACTGTAATCTACTGGGAATAATATAAGATTAATGCTAAATCACAATTTTAAAAATATAAATAATTAATATACAGGAGGGCTTTAACCCAATAGATACGGGTGTACCTACATGTACTCATGTACTGTACATAGACAGACCAAAGGACACATTGAAATTGGCTTGTGCAAAGGAATATACATATATCATGGTATAAGTGACATTTATTCTAATTAATTAAATCACAAATATACCAAGTCTGAGTCAACAGGTCCAAAGCTTAGCAATAAATAAAAGCATGGTGTTTCCACAAATTTATATCTTAGTTAATACTAAGAGGAAATATGGTGATACCAAAAACTTTTCATAAATACATTATTATACTCACCATAATGCATTGGGACATGGGACATTGTAAACACGGCGAAGAATGGCAACACTACGCCTCATCGCACGACTTAAAGGGTCTACAACACGAATTGCATCTCTGACTTTCCACCTTTGGACGTGAATATGTCTTTGTCTTAGAGCTCCCAAGACAAACGTTTCACCAGCATTAGGTAAGATCTGAAGAACTTCTTGAACAACATTACATAAGTCATTTTGAGTGATTTCGGAATAGGTGTTTCGTGGCCCACTGGTATTATTGACAGTCAAGCCATATTCATGGCGTCGTCGCAGTAAAGTGCGATAGCTTACCCCAGTTTCCACTGCAACTTGCTCCCATCTGCGGTGAATCTCATACAAGTTACGAAGGGTTTCTTCGGGAAGAGAATATCGACGCCTAACCCTTCCCTTTGTTTTTGTTTTTTTCGTGTTTTTCCTGTGTTTTGCTCTGCTTTGCTTTGTCCCCTTTTTCTTGTTTATGCAATTATTAGATGACAGTTACATGTAATATTAAAAGCCAAGACGGAAGGCCCGTTGCCACGGCGATACACAGAGATTAAAGCAAAGACTCTCCGAGACACTCACTTTATTCACAAACACTTAACGATCATGCCTCAAACTTTATTCACAAACACTTAACGATCATGCCCCAATAAAGTCTTTTAAGAAGCGCATATCAATTAACTCCAAGTTGATAACAGCAGAAATACGTCAAGCCATGAGGGAACGTGATAAACTTAAGAAAAAGTTTAATAAAACACGAAACCCGGAAGACTGGAATAACTACCGAATAAAACGCAATAAAGTAGTCAGCATGCGAAGACGAGCTGTACAAAAACATTTTCAAAATCTTTGTGCAGAAAAAAACGTTGATCAACGGAAATTTTGGAACACGATAAAACCTTATATCAATTCGCGAAAAAACACGAACAGGGGAAATAATGGAATTGTACTAAAAGAAAACAATAAAATCATTAGGGACCAACAAGAAGTAGCAGAGTGTTTAAACAAATATTTCTCAAGTTCAACCAAACCTAACGATCTCACCCAGGCTTATCCAAACCCAGATATGTCAGAAATACAAAAGAATCTAGGTGATATAGAAACCTTGACCTTAGAAAAATCAAAACCGGAAGAGGTGTTCGAAATTATGAAAGACATTAAACCAAGAAAAGCGACGGGGTGTGACCTAATTCCCCCACGCGCAATAAAAGAATCAGCAGAAGTCCTGTGCACACCTTTTAGCACTTTGTTTAATTACATATTAGATATCGGTACAATACCTAGCCAGTGGAAACTTGGAGAAATCACACTGGCTTACAAAAAATTATCCCAGTTAGACAAAATAAATTATCGACCACTAACTATTTTATCAGCGTTATCAAAGGTTTTTGAAACACTCATTCATAAACGCATGAGTCCACATTTTGAAGAGATCTATCACAAGTATGTATTTGCATATCGAGAATATCACGGGTGCGAAACAGCTATATTAAGTCTAACAGAACAATGGAGAAAAGAACTAGACAAACAGAAAGTTGTCGGACTTGTCTCAATGGATTTGTCAAAAGCATTTGACTCCATGCCGCACGATCTTCTTATATTAAAACTACAGGAATATGGTGTCGACGGAAAAACGATAAGCTTGATTAAAAATTACCTCTCCAATCGATACCAAAGAGTGAAACTAAACGATAAGTATTCAACATGGCAAAAGTTATCAAAGGGTGTCCCACAAGGGACAATCTTGGGACCATTGCTGTTTAACATCTTCATGAATGACTTAACGTATACAATTAAACAGTGCGCTCTAAGTACATATGCAGATGACACACAAATATTTCACACTGAAAAAGATCTGACAAAATTAAAACTTGCTATAGACAGCGATTTACGTCGCGCCGATGCATGGTTTGACCAAAACAGAATGAAGAGAAACGCGGCAAAATATCAGGCAATGATTATTGGCAAAACCAAGGAGCCCATCAAGTTCCAAACCGGAGATGGAGATATTCCAACAACCAACGAAATTGAATTTCTAGGAGTAACAATCGATGACAAACTAAAATTCGAGAGACAAGTCAGCAAAATATGCAGAAAAGTTAATCAAAAAATATCTGTCTTGAAACGTATGAAGAAAATGTTGCCGATTGAAGTAAAAAAGGACCTATATCGCGCATTTATTTTACCGCATTTTACATACTGCTCTGAAACATGGCATAATTGCAGTAAAAGATGTGCAACAAAGCTGGAAAAACTTAATGAACGGGCCATCCGCCTCGTATTCAACGATAGAAACACATCATATGAAACTCTCTTAAAGAACATGGGGCTTTTAACGCTCTCAAACGAACGGCTCTGTAAAATAGTAAAAACTGTCTTTAATGCTTTAACCAACTCAAGGTCTCCTACTACAATACAAGAACTACTATCAAAGCGCAATTCTCACTACGATCTTCGAGGATCGAACATACTAGAACTTCCTAAAGTACAAACAACAACATATGGACTAAAATCATGGCGCTACACTGCTGCGAAACTTTGGAACTCACTGCCAGAACCTGCGAGAGAAACAAACAATTTTAATTTATTTATCAAATTGATACGAAACTTGGACGCAGAATAAATTAAATACCTTACATTATTCATTATATAGAACAAATTTCTGAAAATTTATAATAGATTAGTATTTTATAGTTTATAGTAGTTATATTTTTATCTAAATAGTGGCATGCCTGTAAACTAGCTGGATTAGCTAAGCGCATTTGATCACTTTAAATAAAATTGTATTGTATTGAATTGTATTGTATAACCGCAATTGACGCAAAACGCACGGCGTTATTTTTGTTCAGTTCCGTAACAGCCTATTCTATTTTATCCAACATCGTTGATCGAACGTCACCCCTAGACAGTACTCAACAAACCATGTGTAAAAATTACAAATCCAATAATAATCAAGAACCAATTTCCTACGTGATGCATACTAACTATAGCTTGGCGTTGTTTCGCAAGATATTGACACTCGACACAAAGTTTGTAACATAATTGCGTTGTGGAGAAGCTGCTGGTTTCGTCTTGGCTCCACCCAACTTTTTCCTGTCATTGGCTTTTCCCACAGGGTTTTTACCAGCGTCAGGTTTTTTCTGGCCTCCCTGACATTCCAGCATGTAAGCTTTGAGTGTCGGTATTTTCCTAACAGCACCCGTTTTCCAAAGCCTCGTTTCACACATCAGTAGTACAACTATAGCGTCAACTGCGGTCATTATAATCCAATATTCATAAATATTTCTACTTTCTAATTATTACTACATTAAAATATATATACTTTTACTACTATACAAATCCAAAACCTTCAAGTGGCAGGAAGTGCTGTCATCCTTGTCACTTCACAGAAGTGCTGTGCCTCACACACTTCACCCACGTGAAGGATTTGGATGCGGTAAGGCATTTTCTGACCTACAAGTGCTGAGCACCCCTCAGACTTCGTCAATGTCTCTACTCTAAAATGGGCGATCCCCATTTTAGGCCGCCGGACAGGACACCCTCCTCCCGGTTCAGTTACTTCCTCGCTATCTCCTTTTGCCACAATTCATTACAATCAATGCCTCTGTCTCAGTTTGTATAATTAAAATACGACCGTGTTCAGTAATTTAGAAATTTCATATTAATAAATTTAGGTTAATGTAAGGGAGTAAGATAATGTATCTCCTGCCTCAAAGCGATCATTAAGTGTAGTTCCTGTGACAGGTGAACAAGGTCAGATGCAAAAGCCAGATAAACAAAGTGCATAAAAACATGTGCCAAAATGGAAAAAGCCGAACCCAAACCTTTATCTAAAGATTCCCCCTTATCAAAACAAAATTCCTCCTTGCGGCAATGATATAAATGAATGCGGAAAGAGTGACGGTGGTCATTCTATCACAGACTCACAGTCAGAGAGCTCACTCAAATCGTTCTGTAAAATAGCAGTTTAAGTTTTTCGGGGATTTTTATTCCACCCACCACAACCCCTTTTGTAACAACATATAAATAGTCTACTCTATACTTATAGAAATTATAATAGTAAAAAAAAAATGTAATAATTTAATTATCTAATAAATGAGTGGCAGGAAGTGCTGTCATCCTTATCACTTCACAGAAGTGCTGTGCCTCACACAATTCACCCACGTGAAGGATTGGAATGCGGTAAGGCATTTTCTGACCTACAAGTGCTGAGCACCCCTCAGACTTCGTCAATGTCTCTACTCTAAAATGGGCGATCCCCGCCGGACAGGACACCCTCCTCCCGGTTCAGTTACTTCCTCGCTATCTCCTTTTGCCACAATTCATTACAATCAGTGCCTCTGTCTCAGTTTGTACAATTAAAATACGACCGTGTTCATTAATGACCAATAACTATGTCTGTGAACACACAGAACACATCCAAGACGAATGATCAGACATCAGGAAAGCAAAGAAAGAAAGTATTATTTCCACACATGTACAGCGTTCAATATGTCAAGTCTCTTCGCCTTATTACACAGTTCCATGTTTACCTAGAAAGTGTCACCTGCAAGTTCAATTCACTTAATGAACGGCGTGTGCGATACAAACAAAACATATCCGAGACGAGAAAGCTCACTCAGTCACATGCATACGGTCAGTTAGTCACATGCCTCAGTTTCGCAAAGCTTATTGGTCAATATCGCCAGCGGCCGCGCGGAGGACTAATAACGCGTCGCAAAAAAATAAAAAAAAATAATAAAAAAACCCGCGAAACCTAGACTCGGCTACCGCAGGTAGCCCGAGTACATAGCAATTGGGAAGGTGCAACGCCTGTGACGGAATGAGGCGTTGTCCAATATGCCAACAAACAGCCATATAGCTCTTCTTTCCAGTTCTTTCCTTCTAGTTTGGCTGCTTTAATCGCCTTTCCAAGCGGTTTCATGAAGGCTTCTGCCTCTCCATTGGCTTGGGGCCACAGAGGCGTCACCCGGCGATGCCGTATTCCCCGTTCTTTCATGTAATTGTTGATCTCTAGACTTGTGAATGGTGGACCATTGTCTGATCGAATTTCGTCAGGTAGTCCGTGCGTCGCGAACATGCGATCGAGCTTGGTCATAACCGACATTGCCGATGTTGATTTCATAATTTCAACCTCTGGAAATCGAGAGTACGCGTCGATCACCACTAGTACTGTTTCCCCACTCGGAAATGGTCCACAGAAATCCATGTGTAGTACACTCCATGGCTAGTCCGGCATAACTGTTCTCTGCATGGGTGGTGGAGGGTCATCTTGTCCTAAACTTTGGCATGCATGACATCTTTTGACGTAGTCCTCAAGCATCTTCTCCATTGCTGGCCACCACACTTTCGTTAGTAGTGCTTGTTTTGTTTTGACAATTCCCTGATGTCCTTGATGTGCCAGCTTGATCGTTCTCTTGCGTAGTTCATTTGGCATGACGAGCTTTGTTCCACGCAATATAACACCATTCTGCGAAACCGAATTTGTTGCACAGTAATTTGCTAGTCCCAAGAAACTCCGCAGTTCCGTGACATCCTCCGGTGGTGGGGGGTGTTTTATAGCATCTGTCTTGCCTGGATCCGCCTTTAATCCTTCGGCAGTTAGATAGAATCCATAAAACCAAAGCGAATCTTGGTTGAATAGGCACTTGTCAGTGTTAACGGTGAGCCCTTTCGTTTGCAATCCTTCCGTCAGTTGTTGTAATCGTTGGTCGTGTTCAAGCTGAGTTTCTCCCCACAGAATAATGTCATCGGCGATGTTGCGCACACCGTCGATTCCTCTGATTGCATTTTCGATGACGTTTTGGAAGACTTCGCTTGCGGATTTGATCCCGAATGGCAATCGTTTATATCGAAATAATCCTCTGTGTGTAGTAAAGTTGTTATTGCCCTTGAGGCCGTTTCGAGTGGAATCTGATGATAACCAGCTCTGAGGTCGATCTTAGAGTACTTAATTGACAGCTCCTGTCATATTTTCTCTAGAAACTCATCAACTGTCGGTATCGGATATCGCTCTCTCTTAATAGCCAAGTTCGCTTGGCGATAATCTCCGCAAACACGTACCTTTGTTGGATTTCTTGGCTTGGGTGCAACGACTAGCCCACTAATCCGGTCCGTACTTTCATCAAAAACGGGTTCTATGATGTCTTTGAGTTTCTCCAGGTAGTCGTCCAACCATCCATCCAACTGTTTTCGTAAATGAAAAGGCACCCGACGATATGTTTGCGCGACGGGCGGTACCTCTCCATCGATATGCAATTTCTGTTCGTGGTATTTTCGCGCTAGCTTTCACCGCTGATCTATGCACTCGTGTGTTTTCTTCTTCTGAGGGAAATTGAGATCTGGCATGTGGATTTGACGCCGCGTTGAGTCGTAAGGTGATTAAACGCAGGTCAGCTGACGTCTCACAGCTAAGAAGCGAAGCCGACGATGTGCCTTGATGAGCTATCGCGACGTAAAAGGTCGCAGCGCTGAGTCTTTTCTTTGACTCCAACACCGTCTCCAACTTTCCTTGAAGCGGTACTGAGATATTCGAGCCAAACGCATAACTTTTTGTCGATGTTTTCTGTAATGGAATTGTTGTTTCCGACTGTGTACAAAGCTCTTTGTAATGCTCTGCCGAAAGCACGTTTACTGAAGCGCCAGTGTCACTTATAAAGCTGATTTTTTTTCAGTTTTTTTCAGTCCTTCAATTTTCAGCTGCGCTGTCGGTACGGGGTTCTTTGTCTTCCTTTGAGACGAAAGAACAAATCCCTTTTCAATGCCACTTTTAATTTCACTGTCGGTCGAGGAAGAATTGCCACTTTCACTGTCAGTCGTGGAGGAATTTGAGGAATGCTGGCGTCGTATTTTTTACTCGCGTCGCTTGATGGCACGCACTGATTTCGCTCGCGGTTTAAAGGGTTGTCTGCTTCGTGTAGGATGCTGTTCAGTAGTTTTTGATTTGCACATGCGTTCAAAATGTCCGAGTTTTTTGTAACCTCGACACTCTTTTCCAATCGCAGGACATGGTTGGTCTTTATGAGGGTAATGCATGAGTCAATGTAAACCCCGACCCACCCCACCCCGGGACAAGGTGGGGGTTAATAGGGGATTGGTAGGGGATTTAGACCAGTGAACATTCCCAAGGGGGTAGGGGATTTGAAGCTTTTAGAATTTATTTGTCCCGAGGGTACGGGCATTGCATAGGGATTAGTCATTAGCTCATTAGCCTGTTGTTGATATTTCAGCGGTTGTTCATCTCAAGTAGCGTTTTTGTATGGTCTAGCGCGCGTGTAAAATCGTCAAACTTTGAGGTCAAAGACAAAGCTTTTCGATAACATTGACAGGTATGTGTGTTTAATATTTAAATCGCTAAATTTGTGAAACTATGTCTTAATAGTGTTTAAAAACTCTTAATTTTTTGACTGCAGGCCCCAGGTATAGGGGGCATTTTACGACATTTGGAGGCATAAAGTATCCCCAGAATGTGGGGCATTTGTAAACATTAGAAAAAGGTCAAAATCACATCCCCACCTTGTCCCGGGGTGGGGTGGGTCGGCGTTTACATTGACTCATGCATAACTCCTCCGCAGTTGTAGCAAATTTGCGCGGTTGTCGTTGGCGGTGGTTTACTTTGATTGGTGCGCCGCGACGGGGTATTATAGTACACCTTTTCTGCTACAGTAATGTAATGAGTAATGATTTATTTAACGTCGTAAACACAGGATGTGGTCGCCCAATCATCCGAGCCAGAGGCTCATGTTAAAAGTGCACGACATAAACTAAGACCCAAGTGTTGATTTCACGGAGGGAGGAAAACCGCAGAACCCTGCGAAAAACCCTCGAAGCACAGGAGAGACCAACTAAACTCTACTCACATGAAATTCAAGTTCGAGAACGGAGCTATTCCCAGACGGTCACCCATCCAAGTACTAACCCCGTCCAACTGGGCTTAACTACAGCGGTGAGAGGCAGCGCCCTAACAGCACACGCCACCCGTGCTTCCCGTGTGGTGTTTCTCTACCTGATCTGCCTGGCGGTCACAGATTTCCAATGCTCGACCGTAGGCCATGAAGTCGTCTAACGTTGGGTTGTCTCGAAACGATTTACGACGGAGGCGAGAAGACTTGCAGTGTTCCACCATCTGCGTTTTAATCTCGTGTGGGACATCTTTGAAATCGCATGTTAAACTTAGTTGACGCAGCCTGGTATAGAACTCGTCGATGCTTTCCTCGTCTCGTTGGCGTGCTTGGCAAAAAACATGCCTTTCATACAAAGGGTTACATTTAGGCGCAAAATACTCCGTGAGTTTGGCTTCAGCGGTGTTGTAGTCATCGTCATCGCCGGTAGCTGGTCAGTAATGTTTCGAAGATGCGTTGCACCGCTGGTCCTGCTCGATACAGAAGAAGCGCTCGCTTGCGTTTGGGTTTCTCGATGTCCAGACCAATCCTACATCGTTTAAAACGACTCAGCCATTCTTTCCAGCGAGTGCGGAGAGAACTAGGTTCTTGATGCGGATCGAATTGTTGAATCCCAGAGAAATACAATCCGGCCATCCTCGTCGCCAATGTTGCGTCTATACTATACACAGAGTTTTGGAATTTCTCAACCTTTTATTTAAACTCTCTTTATACAAACTTAAACGTCCTTATCCACCAACTAACTCTCTCGTATCACGTGTTCTTATTTTTGTTATTTTACGGATTAATCATATGACACTTAAAGCGTTCAATCAACACCTAGATCACTTATTCTATTAACGTCTGTTGTAAATCAATACACTACAGTCCGGACAGAAGGATATTGATCTCGTTCTTTTTGCGGATACTGGTTGCTAAACCATATCCGCTATGTCATGATCGCGGTTGTGTGTGTGTTTGTGTGTGTGTGTGTGTGTGTGTGTGTGTGTGTGTGTGTGTGTGTGTGTGTGTGTACGAATGTTTTCGTCAATCACGTGATCAACGCAAACGACCAATAGCGGATCCGAATCAGCATACTTCAGAAGACTTATTTGTATGTCCGAAGGGTTTATGAACGTGTACCAGAACAATGAATGGAAGATATAGAAGGTTGAGTTTTGTTTCAGGTAATGAACATTTGCGCGCTATCAAGAAATATATGACAAGTCGACAGCTGACAGTGGACTACTGGTCTGTCGGTATAAATTTGAATGGTTTTGAGAATTTTTGCGGATTGTCTGGTTTCGAAACAATATGTATTTCAGCATTTTAATACATTTTTATGTACATGTATGTATGTATTGTTGTTTTATACTATAAGTCCAAGCGCGCAGTGACTGCATGTATTTACATGAAATACTTTCTCGTGTTCATTTCAGCATCATGTAATCAAACCATACAAGGTGTTTATACTCTAATAATTCTGGAACGCGTTTCGACTTTGTCGCCTAAGCTTTCCAAGGAACGAAGAAACAGTGTCAGCGCTTGTTTGGCTTCGGATTAAAGGTCTTTCTGAAATTTGAATGCCCTTTTAACTATTAAATGTTTGAAGTGTTTACGTGTTAGGCGCTCGGTCAAGATGTTTTAGCTATAGGTTTACACGCAGAAATCCACCGTGCTTGGCACTGTTTATGTTACATGTAGACATATTCAATAATTATTCAAAAAACGCGTTGAACATTGATTTATTGAGACGCATCAATGCATATGTTACCAGAGGCTAAAACATAGACATATAAAACATAAAAATATCATATTCTTTAACAATGCGATTAGCGTCCGCGTTTCCTGTTTTTGCCGATTTACCAACTATGATTTACCTAACCTTACCGTGTGTTCAAACATTTTAGTATAGGGGTTAGATTGCCAGATTGGGGTTAATCGTTAGAAATTAACGATTATTGTTATTTCTATAGGTGAGACGTAAGAGTACATGTTGAAGGGTGTAGTCAATTTATAACGTTTTTGCTCAGACAATAAGTGTTAACAGTTCGAATCAATATTTCTGAAACCTGAATAGCCTTTGAATTAATGTTTGAAGTGTTAACATGATAAGCGCTGGGCCGAGATGTTTAACTATAATTCACAAGCAGAAATTTTCAGGCTGTTCTTTGCGCCGGCTCTAATGCTTTAATTCGAATATACGTGTGGCATGACCACACGCTTATTGTGTTGAGTTCTAACATTACACTCGAGCGAAATTAAAGCGATATAAGTATCTTTTTTAATGCGATTATAGGGACCGCGTTTCGTGTTTTAACTAATGTTTCAAGTGTACTATTGACGTGTTAGGCTCTTGGCCAAGATGTCTTAGCTATATGTCCGATTGTCTGTATATATACGCAGAAAGAAATCAACTGTACTTGGACTGCTTGAGTTACATGTAGGCGTATAATAAGATACTTATTCGAAAAGCGCGTTGATCATTGTTGAGACAAATCGATCATTTCATGTGTTACCAGAATCTAACGTAGTAAAGATTAGAACGAAAGCGATATATCACATTCTTTTAACAATGCGATTAGCGATCGGGTTTCTTGTTTTTCCCAATTTACCTATAAAATTGTCATTTTAAGATTAGAGATAAGATTAGGGTTGGGGCCGGGCTTGGGTTAGGGATTGGGTTGGAGTTTAAGTAAGGGTTAGAATTAAGGATTATTGTTAAGTTATTAAGGGCATTTAAAAATTAATCATTATTGTCGATTATAGATGATACATGAGAGCATATGCTGATATGTCGCAAGGTTATCAAGCATTTTCAGTATGTTTTAGTGAACAATTTACGTTGTTCAATCATAATCTGTAAGCCAAATAAATACCAGTATACGCATGTACGCATTGCGTACCTATTTTTTCGCTTGTATGGACCTAGTCGAAGGCGAGGTACATATACAAGCGAAAAAAGAACTCGATCAATAAATAGACCGAGTTCTTTTTTCGCTTGTATATAACAAGCTCGGTCAATAAGCTATTTATTGTAATGGCTATGAAACAAATAGAGCCGTTGCTTCCAAAAACGGATTTTAATTTAAGAATTTTAAGTTGTTTACAACATTTGAACAATGGAAGCCGGTAAAGGATTTAAGACCTGCGCACTCAGCGGGTTTGTAAAGCTTCTCTATCTTTTTACTGGCTAAATACAAAAACAAGAACGAAATGGCTTTCTAATTATATCAAAAAGTTCAAAAATAACTTCTAATCATCTTCGTCATCACTAAAAACCGTCGGCGCTTGCGGCTGGTTTCACTTTGTGAGACCTGAGTAACTGGACCATTCATGACTTGGATGTTAAAAGAGCAGTTTTCAAACTTAGATCCGCGGAATATGCCCAACTCATCTACTTCTTCAGCGACGCTTTGACTTGGATATCTACGACAGACGTGCAGGCACTCGGTCTGGCACTTGTTGTCTGAACATTTTCTGTGCGACTCAATGCAATCGACATTCTTCGCTGGTGTTGAATAAATGCTGACTTGTATGCATCGAGCCTTTTCAGGTCAATCTGAATCGAGAAGCCTTGAAACACAAGTAGTATAGAATATGAGGCTATGGGCGCAGTTTTTATTTTTTTGCCAAAAACAGCCCCAAAATGCTCGGATTCAGCGAGAAGGGTTGTTTGAAACGGTGAGCCTTTTTCTTTTTTTTTTAAAGTATAAGCAAAAGGGACCAAAAGAGACCCAAACCAAAAAAAAAAATCCTGGAATTCATCAAGAAGTGATGTTTGAAAGGGTGGGTTGTTTTCTCACTTTCAGAAGTATAAGCAGACGGGAGAGTGGGTTTTTGGTCAGAGTGGTTTTGACACACCTTACTTACTCCCCGGTTTCTGTTCAGGTACTTTTGTTTTGTGTTGGTACACATGTTTTCCCACAGTTACACCACCAGATAGCAGTCCGAGACATGGTATGTACGGTGTGATCATGGCTACAACCTTACCAACGTCACTTTTTAACAGTTTGTCTTTTTGTAATCATGACAGTTTTAATATGGAGGAATTTGAATTTAAACCATTAGACCCAAATTATGACCCGGACCCAAATCCTGAGAATGATCAGAATGAAACAGATTTTGGGGGTGTTGATGCTTTGGAGAACTTTTCAGAGTATAGTAATAGTGTTGTATCTGGTCATGTTATTGATGGTCCCATTGTAAATAATGTGTCAGAAGCTAGAACTGAGAGGATAAGAAGAAGGGCTGCATATAGAGACTGTTAGGATTTTTTCGTAAATATACTAGAGCTGGAACCACAATGTGCAGATCCACTGTTTATTGACTATCTGATTGATAATAACATATTAAGTATATCCAGGGAGTTTAGTGAGTCTGGTTTAGTTATCGATTATTCTGTGAAGCACTTAGGAGATGAGTTTCGGACAGTCGGACGGGCTTTAACTGGAGAGGATGATGATTTGCTAAGGGATGGTATTAGAACACACTATGATGAGTGGACTAAGGCTAACCTAAATAAGACACTGAAGAAAGCTGGGATTGTGACTGCCATTGGTTTAGGAGCGATTGGGTTAGTGACTGGTTTGTCTGTAGGTCTAACCAGAAAGGGATCTGATATAGTTCATCAGGCTAAGAAATGGGAGAGGTTACATCCGTCGAAGGGAAGAGACACAATACCATGGACAGAGATACAAACAGCTGGTGGGAAGGTAGTTGTTTTCACTGGGGAGTATTTAATAGTGATTATGGCGGCTGGATTATTTTTCTATCGTTACTCCACTAAGGGAGAGTGAGTGGGTCCAGCCGGAGCGTCCCCCTGGGGTATGTGTTTTAGTGGGGTGAGAGACCCTGAGACCTTCTGCGCATGCCCAGTGTCACGCATGACACTACACATGCGCAGTTGTTTATGGAGTGTTTAGATGCCCGTACGCGTAGGAATTAATCCCATCTTCCAGCAGGTACCTCTTATCATCAAAGCATGAGAGTGACACCTTATTTATCTCATAACTACCCAGCTTATGTTTATCACTCCGGATTGTTTTCATTTTCTGAAATACCTGTTTCTTACCAAGTAATACGTTTTTGTAGTGTTCATGTCTGATCTGTTTCTTAGTGACACCCTTCTTAATTCCCTTCGCGGTTTTGCCACCTGTTCCGTCGTCTTTCAGGTAAGAATACATCTTACTTCTGAGACCAACAAATTCGGTTATGGGAACGCCAGCCGCCTCGTCCTTCATCTTCCCAATAACCTTTTTGTTCGACTTGTTGTGATACGGCGAGTTTTCTGGATAGTCTGAGTTGTCAAAAATATCTTTGTCATCCCAGAAGTCTGCGTAAACGTCTTCCGTCTCAATCTCATATGTCAGGCTGTCCGTATCTGTAAGCAACAACTTAGCCCTACTTCCATATTTCTCTAACACATAATTGTAATGGAAATCATACATCAGGGTTTTTGATAGATCCAAAATACACATACCAACGTATGCTGGCCGGTTCAACGTCAAGACTTCCTTAATCTTATGAACGGCAACAAGGTTTTCGTTGAATATTTTGGCGGACACGAAGGTTGGTTTGGAAGTCAACCTCAACAGCTTTTCCTCACTGGTGACCAACCGAACGTCCACACGCTTTCTCAGGTTTTCCATTGTTTTACCGAAGACGCTGTTGTTCATTAGCTTGAAGAAGTCCTTTCCGAAGGCGTTCCTGGCAGCAGTTCTCTTCACCGTGTTGAAGTCGATGTACTGCTTCAACCAAGCCGACTGTTTAAACAACAAAACCCGGTGAACTTTTTTCACCTTTATTCCAAGCCTGACGTACAGCTGTAGGTTTCTATAGTGGACAACATACCTTTCCTTCCCCATCAGGTTGGTTACCAACTTACTAACACCACCAACACTGACACCGAACTTCCCTCTGATTTCCCGACAATAGTCAGACAGCATATCTTCCTGTATTTCCATCTTTTCCGGAGCTAATGGGTAGTCGTTGTGTAGGTTGTGGAGCTCAGGAGGATATTCAAGATCAACCTCAAGTATCATTCCTCTCTGACGGTCTTCACGGAGTTTCTCCAGGTTTAGGTTTTTCAGTTTAGATTCGGACATCCACCTGAATCCACCAGTCGGAAGGCACTGGCTCATTGCCCAACCATATAGGTTGTTGGCGTCCAGATACATTATATACTTCACAGCCTCGTCCTCACTATACCCCTTCATATACGGATTGTTCGCCCTCCCATACCTATTGGCTATGTAACTGACCCCACCTCTCAATCCTTTTTCAATGAACTGGAACATGTCGATGTCAGTCATCAGCTCCAACATCACCCCAGTCATCTTCAGCATGGCGTCCCATGCCAACCCAGGTGAGGTGAAGTAATGACTGGGGTCCAATCCGTAGTATTGAACACAAGTCTTCCTAAAGTTTTCAAAGACGTCAGCTAACAGCAGCACATCCGATTTCAGGTACACGTCATGGTAGTCCCCCATTGTTCTCATCCCAAACGATTCCCAAACCTCCAAAGCATGGGAATACTGCTTATCGGTTATCGGTTCATCATTCAACACACTATAAAACTCATCCTTCGGAGGTAACCCCGTTTCCTCAAACCGATTGAAGCTATCCATGTAGTCATAAGGGTAAACACCTTTTGCCTTCATAAGATACAACCGATCACCGAATTCTTCAGCTGTGTATCTGAAGGCGTCAGCCGGTAAGTTCCCAACCAGCCTATCCAATGAGCTACTCATGAACTGAAGACTGTCCAGAAACACAAGGTTTTTACCTAACATGAAGGCCATGTACTTTTCCATATTATTCGGAATGACGTTAATCTCCTGTCCGAACTTCCCAATCTCACCCATGATGAGATGGCTATCATAACCCCTCAGGTTGTGTAGGATGACTGGTATCTTATCAGTCATTCTGTGGTTTCTGTTACAAAGCTGGTGGGCCGATCCCCGGTACCTCCCAGTCATATGACAGTGGTCCCGGTCCCTAACGTCCCTTTCCCCATACTCTCGACCACAGATGTGACACCCGTTGGCGTCTCTGAAGTCCGCCCTGTCAGAATCAGTCAGGACCATGTCCTTATTGAAGTGTTCTTTTCGAATACCCTCACAGTACTCCACCTCTTCCAACATCTTTCCGATAAACTTGTTGACAGCACCAGGGCCCCTATACACCTGGACGGGCTTACTATACCTATCGTCATAACAACAGACAACCTTATACCCATAACCACAATCAGTATGTTTTTGGTACCTCTCCATGTACGGTCTCCTCTCTTTCTCCTCTCGGTCTGACTCCGACACCTCCGGTCTGTCGACCTTTTCCGTGATCGCCTCGAAGTCAGCGTACACAACAAACGGAACGTTTAGCTGTTTGTGAAAGTTACTATACTTCAACACGTTCTTACCAGGGTCAGGCATCCTAACAGCTTGTTTACCATTCACACTGACGCACACAACCTTATGCCTATCCAGAACCTCCGTTGAACTGAAACATTGTAGACAGTAAACACAGAAGTGTTTTTTTCTCTTATGTTTTGTTTTGTTGTACATAAACCTATCAAAGTCCTTGATGAGGACGTAATGTTTGTTGTTTCCGTTGGTTATAATCAGGAGGTTCATAAGGTCGGTGAACCTTTCCTCTGATACGTAAACCGGAAAGGTTAACCCATCCTCATAACCAAAGACGTTGATACGTATCTCATTCTGTTTCTCCACCCGGTTGTACTGTTTTTGAGTCACTGGGAAGCTGATTCCACTGTAATCCAAGTCGTTAACATGGTCCTGGTACTTTGTGACCCTTTGTGAGTCCTGTGGGACAGGAAACGTATGAGCCAGATGACACCACATAAAGCACTTGTCATCATTATTCTTAACGTTGATCAGTCCCTTTCGACTATGTCTCAACTCCTCCGGGAGGTCTACGTATGATGAGCCTTCCAGTGGACTGTACACAGTCAGATTAACGTAGTGACCATCCACTGACTCCACTGTCCAGCCAGATCCCTCGCTTATCCACCGGGCTATCCTAGCCACCACCTCCTCATTCGCGACGTCAACGTCCTGACCGATCTCACCGTCGTTGATTATAGTCTTGATGTGGCTATTGAAGTGAGCCGTAAGTTGTTCCGCCGGACACCTCCTTCTCAAGTGTCACAACCAACGTTTCAGCGAACTTCAGCCCCCTAATCTCAGCCAGCTCCCGACGTAGCAGCCGTACCACATCATTCCTGAGGGCGTTTACCTGTTCCAGTGGGTCCTGACTCACCACAGCACAACTGAACGACTTGGTCTTACCCCTCAAGGCTCTGTCTAACTGATTTATGTCGTAACCGATTAGTCTTTCGTAGAGACGGAGGTCTTCGCCGGAATAGTCGTCGTCTTGGTGGATCATAACACCTGAGCTCATCGTTATAACAGGGGTGATCACATTTCGTTAGGTGTCGTTCCAACCAGTGTAGAACTTGTCCGGGGTACGGTCCCAACCAAGTTCCCTATACACAATCCCAAACAGATTGTTATCAAACAGGTCCTTCATTTTTCCCTTTTTAGGATCCTTCAAACCACTCAGTAACCCAATCCCTCTTCTTGAACACAATCTGATGATGTAATAATTGTATCCGGACAGGTTACGACCTCTTATCAGACCCTTACTTCTCATTACCCGAAGGACCTTGGAAAAGTCGGATAAGACAACGTCAACGGCTGTGTCCCTGACGACTCTGGTGAGTCTCTTCCTCATCCAATGATTTCTCGAATGCTCACTTCTACGACCAACAGCCCCCAGATATCTCCCGACAACATATCCATACTTCGTATCACCACATCCTGGACAGGAATACATCTCAGTGCTCACCTTCACACGGAATCTGGAACAATCTCCACACCACAGTTTCGTACTAAGTCTGGGTGGATCCCAGGCCGGGGCTAATAACTCAATCCCCATCTGCTTACAGACCCATTCAACGCTTGAAGACGGTAAATCCTTCAGCCCCTCCGGTAAGTCCGACCAGGAAACAGACATTATAACTAAACCCTAAGAAATCCCCTTAACCCCTACAAAACAAACCTAGACATCAGATACCCACCAACCAAACCAACAGACCCGATAAACAGGGTCTGATACTCTTTCATCTCACTCGATGGCTTGTAATAGTCAGACAACTCAGGCTTTGGCTGGGGCGACCCAGCGACCTCAACCTTCCCCAACCTATCCTTCAGCAGATCCAGAGCATGGTTCGTTGTGTTGATGTCACCGTTAGCGTCAGACAGTTCCTGTCTCAATCTCTGTATCCTATCCTTCCTAGCCACCTCACTCTCGTACCATTTCTCCCTCGCCCTGGCCAGCTGCTCGAGGGCGTGGTTGTGTCTCTTAATCTCAGCCTCATATCCGGTGTGATTTAACTTTGAAAACAGGAATCCAGCACCCGCGAAGGCCAAGGCGTTAAACAGTCCACCAGCAACCACACTAGCCATATATAACTAGAGATAATACACTCCGTTACAAAGATCCGATAATAGAACGGATGTTACGCCTTTCCCAATACGGAATTCTGACTATCTGATAACCGTTGTTCTCGGCGTACTCGTCTTTCATCCGATCGTGTATCTTTTGTACCCTAAAGCGTCTTTCTGCCTCCTCCTGGGTTAACGTACCAGACCAAGTGGAAGGGCTAAAATGTTGTTCACCATCATACTCAATCAGTAAGAAAGTACCACCGCTAAGGGGCACCGCGAAGTCATACCTCAAAAGGCCACCACCCAACCCCACTAACCCATCAAAGGTTTTCTCCCTAACCGCCTCAATTCTGTTAACGCGTAAAGCATCCCACACATTCCTCTCTCCCCTAGACATGGGGGGGCAGCCAACGTGTTTCGACCTCCACGCTCATAATAACCACTGCATATGGAACCCCCTTAGGCTACTTAGGCCCCGAAAAAGGGTCAACCGGTAGGTACCCCTTCGACTGGGCATATTTAATCCCAACTGTACTAATTCCAACAGCTAGAACTAGCTTGACGGTACCCTTTACAGATTCAGGAGTACCCAAAGGTTCCCTCAGGACCTTCTTCGAAGCCATGGAGACCGCCACAGCTCCGCTTGTGATCAGGAGGGCGTCGTAGAGCTCGTTCATCAGTTCTTTTCGGTCGGTGGTTGACATTATACTAACACATATTTCATTCGTCGAAGGTGTCTAAAACCGGGGAAGTCCGAACGGGGTTCTGTGGTTCGACAGTTCCTTCCATTACCTTCTCCTCATCAATGGTTTTCAGCCTCTGGACCTCCCTTCTCTCCTGCCTCATAGTGTAATAAAGTGAGGCCCCACCGATAACCAACCCAACGGTTCCGATTATGTAACCATAATAAGCTGACCAGCCACCAACCCCAGGACCGATCTCAGCCGCCAACCGCTCCCTGGCCTTAAATTCCTCTCCTTGGCTGTCTTTGATATTTGAGCCAGCCGTTTACCAGCCTCCACCCGTTTCGGATCCTTGACTCTCTCCGTCTTGACCACTGATGTCACCTTAGGGACTTCCGGGGTTTTCTCAGATGTTTCGTCAGCCATCTATACACTAATCTATGTTTCATCTGTGAGATCATCTGTAGGAATCTCTGAGGAATCTGTGAGACCATCTATAGGAATCTCTGAGGTCGTCTCTGGGCAATCTGTGAGACCATCTGTAGGAATCTCTGAGGCTGTCTCTGGTGAGTCTGTGGGGTCACCTATAGGGGTTTCTAAGACCGTCTTTAGGGAATCTGTGGGAATCTCTGGGGTTTCTAAGACCGTCGGCCAGACAACAACAGACTCAGTCACGTAGTACTCCCCCCTACGGTTCCTCCTAACACAATGTCTCATCACCCCGATAGCTCTTCTGAGGATGTGGAAGATAATCAGTATGGGTCGTCTAAGTCTCTTTGGAATCTTCATATAAAATACAGGAGGTTTAGGGTCATACCCTATACCTGGGGTATAATGACTGAGACAAAGCTCGGTGCTCGGCTGATCGCCCTCGACGGAAACATCGGTGTGGGGAAGACAACATTCGTGAAACCGTTCGCTAGGAGGAACCACTACCACCTCATCGAAGAGCCAGTTGAGAGCAACCCATACCTGGAAAGGTTTTACGCTGACCCCGGGAGGTGGGCGTATGAGATGGAGATCTGGTTTCTTGGTGAGAGAATCGACGCTTACCTGAAAGCTCTGGAGTTAGTCAACGAGGGGGAGAATGTGATTATAGAGAGAGCACATCACAGTTGTATGACTTTCACTAAGAATTGTTGGCGCGGTGGGTGGATAACCGACGAACAGTTTTCTGATTATTCCAAGATCTTCCACTCACTAAACAATCTACTCCCAACCCCTGATGCCCTACTACTCCTAAGCGCTTCAGTTGACACCTGTTACAAGCGAATGCTCAGGAGAGGTCGGGAATGTGAGGTCGGTGTGACTAAGGATTACCTAGAGCGGATACAAAGGTGTATGAGAGAAACGGTTGTGATGGTTTGGAACAAGGGGACCAAGGTGATTGGTCTCGATTGGGAAGACTTCGGTCCGGACGAATCGGAGGTGGTCGGTACCCTCAGTGGGATCCCTAGCGGATTTCACGGTTGGATGGCTCGTGTGGGTGACCGGGACGTCTACATACCAGAGATAGTCAGAACCGTTAGCCTGGCCCGGCAGGCTCAGCTGAGTCATAAGTCCTATGGTACCGTGTGATCATACTGTCGAAATGTGGACAGACCTCAGTCACAATGTCGTCGAGTACACGGACGTCGGATAGGAAGACAGTCTCGTCGTACTGGACCCCACGTAGGAAGCTTCTGATTTGTGTTAGAACCTTGTGATAGTTGATATGAGCGAATTCACAGTTCTCCAGTCTACCAGACATCCCCGACTTGGTCATATACCCTTGAATCAGAACGCCAGGACCGGCTATGGTTCCGAGGATCAGTGGGTTAGCTGTGACACCGCCGGCTATTCCCCCGACCACAGTCAACCCAATAGAGACCGTCTCGAGGATCATCTTCAGTCTCTTCAGTCGGGTGTGTTTCCACTTGTAACAGGTCGCTAACCTGTGGTAATACGAATAGAGTCGGGTTAGTTTATCTACTTCAGCCGATTGGAGGTTTTTACCAATGTGGTTGAAGCTGATGACGTTTTTTCTTTTTCTCTTCATTCTAATTACAGGTCATATTCAACCATGGTCCTGTTACAAATCCTCTCAATCTCAGGATTCCCCAGACGACCCTCTACGATCTTCATGCCGTAGAAGTTGATGTCTGAATAATACTTCTTAAAACTGTTTAGCCCGAAGACATCCATATAAGATGTTCCTATCTGATCGATGTTACTGATAAAAAATGAGTCTCTTAGTATTTCACCATTTATCCTGACGTGTGACACTCTAAGTCCGGATAGCCAGTGGGCAGATATCAGGGCCTTCTTCCCAATGAACTTCGCCGGAATCGTACACTCATGAATCCTATGTGGTGACGACCCATCTATAAACAGTTTGTCATTCACCCCAGCTTTAAACCCAATGCTTTTGCCGAGACTGTTGTCATTGTTGGAAACAATCATTTCCCAGGTACCCGACGCCGATCTCACACTATTCCTCTTTACCACGACAAAGACCGAAACATCGGTGAACATGAGTCTGGGTATGCTAACGTAGAAGGCTGTTCTTATTGAGGACTCAGGGTAAAGGAAGTGGTGGTCGCCAGCAGTGTTAAGCTGTGGGTTGACACTAGGGGGTCTCCAAAACATGGTTGAGTTGGTTCTTGTCTCACCGTCCCTGTCTTCTATGTAATCAACAAAGGGGGGGAGTTTGGACACTGCGTTCTTACTGGCCCTGGTCACATTCAGATCAAAGATAACTCTGTGGTCACGGGCCTTTATGTGAGCTTTCAATCTGTCGTTGAGTTGTTTATTAGTGACCGGTCTGTTGTAACCATAAAACAGACTCATATACTATAGGACAGATACCCAGACGCGACTACAGGTCATATTCAGCCATAACCTCCTTACAAATCCTCCCGATCTCGGGTTCCCCTAGACGACCCTCCACAACCCTCATACCATAGAGGCTGATGTCTGAATAAAAACTTTTTAAGCTGTTCACCCCGAGGACGCTCAGGTAGGGTGTTCCCAACTGTCCGATGTCACACATAGAGTATGAGTCCCTCAGTATCTCACCATTTATCCTGACGTGTGACACTCTAAGTCCGGATAGCCAGTGGGCAGATATCAGAACCTTCTTTCCGATGAACTTCGCTGGAATTGTACACTCACGAAACCTAGACGGTGTCATCCCACCGAAAACCAGTTTGTCACTCACCTCAGCTTTAAACCTAAGGCTTCTACCATCGTTAACATTGACATTGGAAACTATTGTTTCCCAGGTACCAGACGCCGATCTCACATTATTCCTCTTTACCACAACGAAAACTGAAACATTGGTGAACATGAATCTGGGTACGTTAGCGTTAAAGGCTGTTCTTATCGTTGTCTCAGGGTAAAGGAAGTGGTGGTCACCGGCGGTGTTCAGCTGTGGGTTGACACTTGGGGGTCTCCAAAACATGGCTGAGTGGGTTTCACCGTCTCTGTCTTCTATGTAATCAACAAAATGGAGTTTGGAGACTGCGTTTTTACTGGATCTGGTTACGTTCAGATCAAAAATGACCTTATAGTCGCGAACCTTTGTGTTAAGGACTTCTCTTAGCTTATCGCTGAGTTGTTGCTTAGTTACCGTGTCCAGTCTGTTGTAACCATAAAACAGACTCATATACTATAAGACGTATTTAATGAACAGATACCCAGACACAGCTGTCAGGACCAATAGGATTCCCAACTCATTGTCTGGCTTTGGTTGTCTGTCAGGTGTATGGACGGTTGGTTTGTTAGGTGTGTGGATGGTTGGTCTGTCAGGTGTGTGGACAGCTGGTTTGTCGGTTTGTCCGTCACTGTCGTCTAGTGTTTCCAGGTGTGGACCGCTTTCTTGGTGTGTCTTTGGTGATTGTTTGTGAACACCTTGGTAGTTGACTTCAGAATTAATACCAAACCTCATCACCTCCGACGCACGTCTGAGTAAGTTGTTATACCCTAGGATTTTCTCCTTCAGTATCGTCAGTGACCCCGGTACTAACCACGTGTCAGGACTTATGGCTAGGTTCTGGGTGACGTTAGTATCTGATATTGCCCTGTTCATATTCAGAATCCAGGTGCTGACACTGTAGTTAACGATAGCATCCTCCACAAGGACTCTAAACTCTTGCTGTGTTTCGAGACTGCCAGCACCTTTGTTAACAATGCTGACCCTTGTTTTAGCCTGTGAACCGAGAACGGCGTAGACATAAGCCTCGATGGACTCATTCAGATACTGCAGACCTACCCTGGTGAAACCATCTGTTCGTAAAGGGATGAACCTTCTGTAGTGTGTCTTATAATCGCTATTGAGACGCCACATCCACTCATGGAACGAACGGTTGTGTTTGTAACCAGACTTCGGATTAATCAGAAACTTTTTCTCTCTGGGTATGTTCGCCATGTTGTCAATCACATCGTGTCCGACGCCAAACTCTCTCATTAGGTCACTCCTCTTTTCCGTTATGAGACGTCTTAGTATACGCCGCGTGGTGAAATAGAGGTGGAAACGCATGATAGAGGAAACCACTGGATATACGTCTTCTGAGAATTTCAGGTGTTCTACCCCAACGCCACAGCAGTACGAACTGAGATAGACAGCGAAAATGAGCTGGTAATAAGGTTCATTGTTATTCCACCATACCGCGATGTCCGTCCGGTTCCCTGGATTCAGGACTGGTAACTTTGCCATAAAAAAGTCTTGGTCGTTAACGTAGATCCTGAAATTGTTAAGGTCGTAGTCTATAGCGTTGTCTGATAGGTACGTGAACTTCGAGAAGTCGTATTTTCCCTCAATGTCCCTCTTCCAGTGCCGTTTACCCTGAATCTTCTGTACCGAACCACCACCAAGCCATATCTTCGGAAATCTTGGCGGTGGTTTATTTATTGTCAGATACTTGGTGTAGTCTCTATTGTTCTTAAACTCCGCGTCGCCAGTGTAGATGTTTGTACCGTTGACAGGCCCAAAGAACACACCAGGTTCTGACTGACCGAAGACTGAATCAGTTATAAACTTGGTTCTATCGGCGTATGGGTATTTGATGAAAAACTCTCTCAGGGTCTTATCCATATATCATAGGTTAGGTTATATGGACGCTGGGGTTGGGCTGGAACAGGAACTGAGAGATATATGGTATAATCCGAAAACAGGATATCAGTCAGCTGAACGGTTATACGGGAAGGCGGTGGGAGAAGGTCTTGATGTGAGTAGGAAGGTGGTGAGGGACTGACTGAAAACACAGGACACGGACACGAGGTATAGGCCGGTTGTGAGGAAACATAAGTTTAGACAGACGTTCGTCAGCCACCTTGGTGAACAGATACAGATGGACTTGGTTGACATGGGGAAGTATAAGAACCAGAATAGAGGGTACTACTGGATTTTGACTGCTGTTGAGATTCTGAGTCGATATGCTTTCGCCGTTCCCGTTTACAGGAAGGACACGAAAAACATGACTGGGGCTGTGGCTGAGTTGTTGGAACAGTTCAGAGGTCGCTTTGGTGACTACCCAGACCTGGCTCAGTTCGACGATGGAAAGGAGTTTTATAACGTTGGTGTGAAAGGTCTGCTGAAGGAACGTGGTGTTGAGTACTTCAGTACGTTTTCGGACAAGAAAGCAGCGATTGTTGAACGGTTTAACAGAACACTTAAGACTGCTATGTGGAAGTATTTCTACACCAAGGGGACTTATAGGTGGATTGATGTTTTGGGTGATCTCTTTGAGGGTTATAGCAACACAAAACACAGTGTCGTTATGCTAAAGCCCAGGGACGTCGGTAAGTCAAACGAGAATCAGGTTTGGAATACGTTGTTCGGTCATCACTTTGGTGATCATCCTTTACCCAAGTTACGGATTGGAGACACTGTGAGGGTGACAAAGTATAAGAGCATATTTACGAAGGGTTATGAGGCTAACTTCACTGAGGAAATCTTCAGGATTACGAAGGTCATTCGTGGTGATCCAAACGTTTACGAGATAGAGGACGCTGAGGGTGAACCGATTATCGGAAAGTTTTATGAGGAGGAGTTGTCGCCGGTGGATAAGAAGGATGATGTTTATAGGATTGAGAAGGTATTGAGGAGGAAGAGAATCGCGGGAAGGGGAATGGTGTTGGTCAAGTGGTTGGGTTATGGTGATAGGCACAACTCATGGATACCCGAGAGTGACGTACAAAACCTGGGTTAATATATACGCGGGTAATGAGGCTAACATTATTCATTGAAAACGGTGAGAAAACTGTCTATTTCGAACAACCTATCATGGTGACAGGTCCAAAACCACAGGTGATGCTGAAGAAAGCTACGGTATACTGGAACTACAACAATGTGGTGTCAGGTCTGAACGATTCGGTGTCGTTCGATGGTAAGGAGGCATCCGCTGCTGAAGGTTATTTCAGCTTTGACGCGTTGGAAACGTTCGTTAAGGGTTTGTCCGGGACCCACAGTGGGGTGGTTGAGTTTGGAAAGAATGTTTACAACGGGACTTCTAAGGTGAAAACGTCTGAAAAGCTGAAACTTGGGAAGATGGGTCTTCTTTTAGGGTTTGATGAGAATGATGTGATAAATGGTGGTGGGTGGACAAATAGTCCAAATCAGGTGGACATCAATAGAGGGTTGAGGTATGTTGGGATCTCGTGTGACGCTGTTGAGAGTGAGAAAAGTCTGGACAACGGGAGGAGGAGTAATCTGATTGGTACTCTTCCAATAACCTCTGAGCAGAGTCTGAAAGGGAGCGTACAGCACTACACAGACATTGAGTCGAAAGCTGAGATTCGTAAGGGTGTTTATGGTAAGATGACCTTTAGGGTTCGTGGGAATAATGATCAGTCAGTAGGTCGACCGGTTGGCATTGGAGCTGTTCTGCTTGAGTTGTACATAGGCTAGTATATAATGGCTGAAGAAGAATCTGAAATGAATGATCTCGGTGATGGGACGAAACTAACCCCCCCCCCCGACTATAGGCAAAGATTTATACCACTTGACCCAGATCCCTCCATAACTCCAGTCGGTACAACAAATGATACAAACAATGATACAGACAATGCCAAAAATACGCTCAACACCAGCAGTGACGAACGGGACACGGATGCACCTATCAGAAATGAAAGAAAAGAGGCGTTCAAAGAATGGGTAGGTGTAGATATAGATGAGAATGCTGGTGAGGCCTCTAAGGAACTGTTAATACAATCTTTGATTAGCCGTAACAAAAAGAATATTCCCGACGGTGGAATTATGTATAAGGGTGTGAAAGTTTTGGTACGTGAGAGTGGTATAACCAGGCTTAGCAAAAACAGAACAGAAAGAAATAAAAGGATTATTAATGAGTTTGATGAGCTGTCAAAAAGGGCCATAGCTGAAAATCTCAGAAGGACCAGAGGCGACCCTACAACCTCTCAGGAAGTCGGGGATGACATCACCTCACGAATCAACTCAGTGATCAGCAATCGGAGTGAGGAGAGAAAGAAATAACCGATAAAACAGGCGGAAAAATTATCCCTACCCGAACAGGAAATAAGAGAGATATCTGGGGTGGTCAACCCAAAGGGTACGGATGAGGTGATGACTGAATCTCTTGAAAGACAAATCAAGCACTACAGACGGGAAGCATTAAATGGGACCGACCCTTTTAAGAAACAATGGTACAATGACGCCAAAAAACTCACGGAATTAGTGGTAGACAGCATAAGAATTAGGAACGGTGAGAGACCTAAATATGAGGAAGCCATGTCTATCTCAGAGAATGAGGTGAAGAACAATGACCTGAATAGGTTGGAACGTTTTAAGAAGTGGGCCAGGGAAAATATGGTTGGTCTGTCTGCCATAGCCATCACCATAGCTGGGATTGTAACCACAATAGTTGTGGCGGCTAGGGGGGCTGTCTCGGGAGGAGCGAGAGCCGTTGGTGGTTTTGCTAAGGCACTCGCTAATCTGGGTAAGAGTTTGGGACCTCTGTTGGCACCACTGTTCAGTGTGATAGCACAGGTTCTGACCTGGAGAGCAAAAGGAATAGCGTGGTTAGCCAACAATCTGTGGGTTTTAGCCATAGCTATGACGTGGTTATTGTATGACTATTGGAAAAACAGAAAATAAAACCTGTTATGTAGTATATGACCAACAGAAGTCAAACAGAGCTGTTACCTGGATTTAGACGAGCGAAAATGTCGGAGATCAAGGGAAGTAGAACAAGACACACGATCACCATGAATCCCAACAAAGTCAACCCTGGTGAGGACCTCTACATCGACATACCAAAGCTAAAACCTGATAGTTGTCTGGTCCCGGGTAGCTTTCACTTATTGTTCGACTTCAAGAACATGAACACCAAGTCGTGGTTCCTAAACAATCTTTCCAGGCTTCTGGTTGAAAGGCTGGTCGTTAAGCTAGCCGGCGAGACTGTTTACGACAATACAGGTGAAAGTGTCCTTGGTGTGTATAGGGATCTCTGGCTACCAAAGAGTGTGAGGGATCAGATGGTTGGGTATGGAATCGGTCCAGAGAACCTGAGAAAGCTGATGTCTAAGGACGACAGTGGGGCTTCCTCTGGGGACGCTGAGAAGGTAGCTGACGCTCTAATGCTCACAATCCATGGAGTGAGGATGAAGGTGAGATTGGATAAGATCCTCGGGGACCATGGACTTTATGCTCCCTTTGAGATGTACAACAACTTCCGCTATGTCATTAGCCTACCGAAAGCGAGTGACATCATGGTGGCCCAGTCAAGTGAGACTGTTGACGGGTACACATTGGAAAACCTTGAACTGGAGTATGAGACGATTGATAACACCGACATCGCCAGTGAAATAACCTCGCTGTACACAGCTGGTCGGTCGTTGTCCTACGAACATGTCACGTTAATGAAGTCAACTGAATGGTTGGCCGGATCAACCCTGATCAACGAACACATTAACCTTCCACGGAAGTCTATGAAAGGTATTGTGATGATGTTCACAAATAAAACCCGGACTGATAGTGAGGAATACGTCTATCTAAACATTGAAAGTGTTAAGCTAACAATTGAGGGTGTACCCAACGCTGTCTTCAGTCAAGGGATCCCAAAAAGTCGGTTCTATGATGAGGCTAAAAGACTGTTTGGTGGGAAGGAAAACACAGATCAGTTTATGACAATCCAGAAGTTCTATAAGAATGGTTTCGCTCTAGCGATTGATCTGAGAAGTATTGAGGACCGTGATAGTGTCGGAACTGGAAAAAGAATTGTTAATACACAGTCTGGGGTCCTGATTGAGATTACTAAGAAGGTGACTGTGGCTAACGTAGTCTGTCGGATCTTTGTGCTGAGTGATGGTTTGGTAAATATGGTAAACAAAAATCTAAAATTAATCCAATATTAAATGGACCACCCATTCAATATGTTGATCGTTGGTATGACAGCCTGTGGAAAAACCTGGTATCTCCTGAAGATGTTAGAAGATGAATACTTCGGGTTCTTCGACTACATCGTCCTGCTCTGCCCAACGTTTAGCTGGAACAAAACCTACACCACCTGGAAATACACCTCCGACCCGGACTTCATCGCTGTGGATTGTAGTCAGGACGACGTCGAAATTATACTAAAACACATCGTCCGGATATTCAAGGGATCCAAAACATTGATAGTCCTCGACGACTGTGCCAGTGGGCAACCCGTGAAAAACAGAACAAGTGAGTTGGTTAAATTAGCCTTCAGCGCTCGACACTACAATCTATCAACTATCGTAATCACACAACAGCTAACAGCTATCACAAAACCCTATAGGGAGAATATCAGTAAGCTGGTAACGTTCTACAACCCCAACAAAACCGATATGAGGGTTATTACTGATGACTACCTTGGTGGTATAGACCGTGATGAGGTTATGGGGATAACTGAAAAGTTAAAAAAGAACAAATGCGCTAGGCTTGAGATTATGTTAAGGCATCCATACGCGTATAAGGTGGTCATCCCAAAATCTGATCTATAGTAAGATGGCCGAAAAGAAGAGTAAGACGGTGAGAGCTGGAAAAAAAATCAAAACACCCGCTGCAGAACCAGCTGAGACACCTGTTGGGGGGCCAGAAACGGAAATACCTACTGAAATCCCCAAGCTCGTCGATGAGCTCGTCAATGATCTGAAAAAGACTAAGGAAACCAACCCAACACCTCCACCAACCGATGACACCAACAAGAAGAGAGGTGAGCTGATAAAATTATCAGAGGATGGTGAGATAACTCAGTCAGTCAGCTACATCAAAAAGGCGTCTGCAAAGGTTGTGGATAAGCTGTACGCTGAATATGAGGCCAGAAGGATGGAAAGAGCTAATGAATTCCTGACTGATATGCTAATCAGTAGATTCTCCAATCTTCTTGGGGGTTTGGACGCTGTAGAAAGCTCTGAGGCGTTAGACAACGAATTACAAAAAGACAAACTGTTAAAAAGTGACGTTGGTAAGGTTGTAGCCATGATCACACCGTACATACCATGTCTCGGACTGCTATCTGGTGGTGTAACTGTGGGAAAACATGTGTACCAACACAAAACAAAAGTACCTGAACAGAAACCGGGGAGTAAGTAAGGTGTGTCAAAACCACTCTGACCAAAAACCCACTCTCCCGTCTGCTTATACTTCTGAAAGTGAGAAAACAACCCACCCTTTCAAACATCACTTCTTGATGAATTCCAGGATTTTTTTTTTTGGTTTGGGTCTCTTTTGGTCCCTTTTGCTTATACTTTAAAAAAAAAAGGAAAAAGGCTCACCGTTTCAAACAACCCTTCTCGCTGAATCCGAGCATTTTGGGGCTGTTTTTGGCAAAAAAATAAAAACTGCGCCCATAGCCTCATATTCTATACTACTTGTGTTTCAAGGCTTCTCGATTCAGATTGACCTGAAAAGGCTCGATGCATACAAGTCAGCATTTATTCAACACCAGCGAAGAATGTCGTTTGCATTGAGTCGCACAGAAAATGTTCAGACAACAAGTGCCAGACCGAGTGCCTGCATGTCTGTCGTAGATATCCAAGTCAAAGCGTCGCTGAAGAAGTAGATGAGTTGGGCATATTCCGCGGATCTAAGTTTGAAAACTGCTCTTTTAACATCCAAGTCATGAATGGTCCAGTTACTCAGGTCTCACAAAGTGAAACCAGCCGCAAGCGCCGACGGTTTTTAGTGATGACGAAGATGATTAGAAGTTATTTTTGAACTTTTTGATATAATTAGAAAGCCATTTCGTTCTTGTTTTTGTATTTAGCCAGTAAAAAGATAGAGAAGCTTTACAAACCCGCTGAGTGCGCAGGTCTTAAATCATTTACCGGCTTCCATTGTTCAAATGTTGTAAACAACTTAAAATTCTTAAATTAAAATCCGTTTTTGGAAGCAACGGCTCTATTTGTTTCATAGCCATTACAATAAATAGCTTATTGACCGAGCTTGTTATATACAAGCGAAAAAAGAACTCGGTCTATTTATTGATCGAGTTCTTTTTTCGCTTGTATATGTACCTCGCCTTCGACTTGGTCCATACAAGCGAAAAAATAGGTACGCAATGCGTACATGCGTATACTGGTATTTATTTGGCTTACAGATTATGATTGACAACGTAAATTGTTCACTAAAACATACTGAAAATGCTTGATAACCTTGCGACATATCAGCATATGCTCTCATGTATCATCTATAATCGACAATAATGATTAATTTTTAAATGCCCTTAATAACTTAACAATAATCCTTAATTCTAACCCTTACTTAAACTCCAACCCAATCCCTAACCCAAGCCCGGCCCCAACCCTAATCTTATCTCTAATCTTAAAATGACAATTTTATAGGTAAATTGGGAAAAACAAGAAACCCGATCGCTAATCGCATTGTTAAAAGAATGTGATATATCGCTTTCGTTCTAATCTTTACTACGTTAGCTTCTGGTAACACATGAAATGATCGATTTGTCTCAACAATGATCAACGCGCTTTTCGAATAAGTATCTTATTATACGCCTACATGTAACTCAAGCAGTCCAAGTACAGTTGATTTCTTTCTGCGTATATATACAGACAATCGGACATATAACTAAGACATCTTGGCCAAGAGCCTAACACGTCAATAGTACACTTGAAACATTAGTTAAAACACGAAACGCGGTCCCTATAATCGCATTAAAAAAGATACTTATATCGCTTTAATTTCGCTCGAGTGTAATGTTAGAACTCAACACAATAAGCGTGTGGTCATGCCACACGTATATTCGAATTAAAGCATTAGAGCCGGCGCAAAGAACAGCCTGAAAATTTCTGCTTGTGAATTATAGTTAAACATCTCGGCCCAGCGCTTATCATGTTAACACTTCAAACATTAATTCAAAGGCTATTCAGGTTTCAGAAATATTGATTCGAACTGTTAACACTTATTGTCTGAGCAAAAACGTTATAAATTGACTACACCCTTCAACATGTACTCTTACGTCTCACCTATAGAAATAACAATAATCGTTAATTTCTAACGATTAACCCCAATCTGGCAATCTCCCCCCCCCCCCCCCCACCTCCCCCAGGGGCGGATCCAGGATTTTTCGTACGTTAGTCAAAAATTTCGTTTGTGAACATTCGGGGGGGTGGGTGTACGGAAATTTTTCTGCGGGGGGGCATAACTAGTTATTAATACCCACACTAGATATTTTTCAGGATTTTCGATAAATAAGACGTGAGGTGCAAAAATGACTGTTTCGCCCAATATCAGGGCTCATCAGCATGCCTAGAAAACACATAATACCACACGGCAAGCTTGTGATTCCAACATGGACAGCCTTTTTAAGGCCGAAAAAGAGCAAACTGGTTTTAAATCAATTTATTTAAATAACTTATTATTAAATCTGAACTAGAGATCGTATTACACCAGGCCATGTCAACAAGACAAGACACTGACACAGTCCATATACATTATGCGGATAATAGATATCCAAATCAAAATCTTAAACTAATATCAGGAGACAAAAAGCATAAACAAAATGCCTACACTACAGTATATATTGGTTCGGCTGGGTTCGCGGTATATAAGTGAAATATTTAATATTAATAAACTTTTGACCGCAGCCGTAATATATGCTAATTTCATAAACGATCATGCCAACCGGTCATGGCGCACAGATTGTTCGGTTAATACAAGTCCAAAACTATTATAATAAGAGTCAAATTTAGTTAAAACAGAATATATTTACGTTATGGCTGTACAAGACTTGTTTTTCCTTTCTCGAACATACTTCGGGATGAAAGATTCGGCACCAAAATTTCTACTGAGGCAGAAGCTCGTGTTGTTGATAGCACTCAACAGCTCTTCAACGGAACTCTTCGGCAAAGCGTCGATTCGCTTCATCAGATTAGCGTAAACATCTTGAAGATGTGGCCTATCGTTTCTCTCAAACGCGGACTGCACAGTCTCGTAAATACTACAAGACATTGCAGTATATTCGCTATTTCGCTTTTATATTTCTGTGGTACTTGAAATTGAACCTTCGCGTACAAGCTGCGATCAGAAGGCTGATGCATATGATCGATCAAAAAATGTAGCCCATGAGAATTCAGATATTTTTTGAATTAGTCAATCGGATAGCTTGTATACGATCCCCTGATACACAAACCGATCAGAACTCCCCACAGATCGATCAAAAAGTAAATTGGCCAATCGGATGGCTGGAATCAGACTACAGAGCGATCAAAACTCACGCGCAAGACCACTGTTCTGTGACTTGATATATTATATCGAAGGCCTTGCCGCTGTATGAAACTTGATAACTGGACTACAAATTTTCAATATTAATGTCTTTGCTATGGACCGCAGTTTGAATTAATTAACTTAATTAATTAACTGGGGAATTTTTACCTTAGTCGCTCGCGTGATCGGTTTGACTACCCCTAGATCCGCCCCTGCCCCCCCCCCCACTTCTCGTACTCTGGCGCCACCACTGCCAAGTAGAGCGGAGATTCTGGCTGATTCATTTCTGAAGGACGGTGACTTTTGAACGTTTTGTGATACTTAACCGGACAGCGTTCATTGCCAGTTGCTTGAGCGGTGGTATAAAACGCTCGACGTCCACAGGAATTCTCTTGGCCGTGACGGGATTTTGATCCTCTCTCCGCTTTCCATACAAGGATTTCATTTCCTGTTTCGGGGTCGTTTTCCAACAAAACGTCTCCCCATAGAAAACGTCGAGACTCATCTCTGGCTCTGAAGCCAAAATGCAAAGCCAACAACCACCAGACAGTGCGCTGCAAAGCGACTGGGTTTTGGGAACCAAACTCTCCTTCGGCAAACAGCTTGTCTTCCTCGGTCTTACTCAGTTCTCCAGTGGCTTGTGGACGATTTATTTTGCCATGCTCGACTACCAACTGCTTTCTTCTGGATTTTAAAACTTCTCGGGAAAGTTTAAACTCGTCTCCTTTCAGCAAATTTGCCGTTGAACCCTTGCCGTTGAGGTGCCGCTGAATGCTTCGTTGAAAAGACGTAAGAGTTGCTGGTTCGTACCACAGAATAAGGATCAACCAGAAGTCCAACTCGCAAAAAAGCAAGTGCCCCCGGGAAATTATCCCTCTCGTCCTTACGACCCTCGGGCTCCGCTCCTGTGCTCAATTACTCTTGACCTTCTTGTGACTTTTAATTAACTTTATATTGCTATCTATACATTATATAAATAACATTTAGTTAAGTAATAAGTAATTACTCGGCCTACCTGTGGTAGCCGAGTCTAGGTTTTGCGATTCTCCTTATTATTTTTATTTTTTTGCGACGCGTTATTAGTCCTCTGGCGGCCACTGGTGATATTAACCAATGAGCTTTGCGAAACTGAGACATGTGACTATATCTATGCACGGTGCATTTGCCTTCTTTGAGTGAGTGAGTGAGTGAGTGAGTGAGTGAGTGAGTGAGTGAGTGAGTGAGTGAGTGAGTGAGTGAGTGAGTGAGTGAGTGAGTGAGTGAGTGAGTGAGTGAGTGAGTGAGTGAGTGAGTGAGTGAGTGAGTGAGTGAGTGAGTGAGTGAGTGAGTGAGTGAGTGAGTGAGTGAGTGAGTGAGTGAGTGAGTGAGTGAGTGAGTGAGTGAGTGAGTGAGTGAGTGAGTGAGTGAGTGAGTGAGTGAGTGAGTGAGTGAGTGAGTGAGTGAGTGAGTGAGTGAGTGAGTGAGTGAGTGAGTGAGTGAGTGAGTGAGTGAGTGAGTGAGTGAGTGAGTGAGTGAGTGAGTGAGTGAGTGAGTGAGTGAGTGAGTGAATGAGTTCTTTCTTTTCGACTGCAGTGGTGCAAAGTGTTCTTGCGTGCTTGCGCAGGAATAGAAGTGTCTGGGATCAGTTATGTGGCTGGCAAGTATCTTGTTCTTATTAAATACGCTCACAATACTTACAACTGCACACGCCGATACTATCGATCGCAGTGAACCTACACTAAAATATGAATTGGGTGTACATATTGAAGATGTGCGAGAGGTTATGCCAAACTGCGTCGTAAACGATGTCAGGAAGAGATGGCCGAATCCACGAGAAGTGCCATACAAGGGACACGTTCCTACTATAAACTAAATAAGAAATTTTAAGTAATTTTACAAGTATTTAACGTAAGTTTAATAGTTGTGTTTGCACTCACCATACCTTTTGTTCCCCTTACCTTGTTCCCCATGCTGGATAAAGCAGGAAAAGCAGCTAAAACAAAACCACAGCTCATAATTACATTATGTCGCTCTATTCTCTGTCTATTTACATTATATTTACACTATTAACTACACTGTCTATTTACACTACAGTATCTACACTGTCTATTTACACATAAACCACACAGCTGTCTATTTACACATAATCTACACTTTCTTTTTACACTATTAGCATTGTGAGTGTACAACTGTACATTGTCAGTGTAGATATACTGACTGCAGTATGTCTACACTGACTGTATCTCACTGATATCAAACTGGGTTACATTGCCTAAAGTTCAATATACTTGGTTTCTTATATGTAATATTTTGGGTGCTATGAACCATTGAAGAATAATTCTACCAAAGGATGTAATTCTACCAGTTGATAGCAAAGAATGATGACCAAATGTTGTCTCTAAATTGGTACTTCTTTGGTTTCAAAACCCTGTATGGTGCCACCCGATCTGGTCTTTTGATACTTTGATAGTATTTCTCAGTGTAAATTTCTCGATCTACATTTTCATTCTAAATTAATTAAAGTTATCATGGAATTATATTATTTGCAAATGGTAATACAAAAATAGTATGACTGTACAATTTTGCCAAAAATAAAAGAATAATGGGTTAACATACCCAATCTAAAATTGCAAGATTAACTCTCATGTTGTAGACATCATCTGTAAAATGAATTCTTTTTGGTGTATAGACAAGAATAACATTGTGGAAACTTTCAATGTAATAGGTATCCCGGCACTACAATTGTATCATAAAGAAATATATAAATAATTGTACTCTTTAATTACTGTAATTCTTCATTTTGTGCATATGCATGGTTACCGTTAGTGTATATATAATATATGGTCAGTTTGCATACTGCATGGTCGGCTTGCTACAAAGAGACATCACATCAGTAATTCAGTATACATGTACAGCACTGGTCAAACATAGTAACATTAATAGCCACTCACCATGGCAAAATCATTAGCATTTTTATAAATACTTGTTGAAGTAATAGCCTTGAGAAGAGCTTGGGCTGCAGCAGGACTCTGTATTACCACTTTTGTTGGAGTGTAATCAGACTGATTTTTACATCTGGATACCTGACTGCATTCGTTATGGTTTCCCTATCAACAAGGAAGTGTTGATGCAAACTCAAAAACAAAATAATACTGTACAAGTGATACAATGTTGGCATAATGTAAATAAAGAGGTGTTACACATAATTAAATTATACAACTGTTGAAATATTATCCAAGCAGATCAATAAAAGTACTAGTGTGTGCATATATATAGGTACCATAAATCAAGATAACAGAAGGTTAATTGTTGCACTGCTAAAAACATACAATTTAAGTGTTCTCGTTTCTCCCTGATCTTCACACAGAACATTAGACACTTTTCTATATTTTTGGCAGTACCATGGACCATAAACCTTCTCAAAGTCATGATTTCTGTAACACTATTTATACCTTATAATGTTCAACAATATTTAATAGGCTTTTCTGAAGTATTGTTGCATCCCGGTTACAGTGCTTCATGGCATAATAAAAATGTGTTTTCACGCTTTTCACTACAATAAAATATACAGTGTTTATATGTAACATAGCACACATAACATTACTAGGTTAAAGTACATTATTTGAAAAGATATTATCAGTGGAGGAGAATGTGGTCAGGTGCCAGGTGATGTGGTGGGTGGGGTGATCAGCTACATGCACTTTAGGCTCATAGAGAAAAAAGTAGGAGTAAAAAGTTCGTCTCAGTGACACTTTAAACATTCCTCGTGAAACATATTTATGCGTAGTTTTGTGCCAGTTATTATCAAATAGCTTCATCATCCCAAGGGGCTGCCATTACTCAGAATGATTTTACATAGTAAACTAAATTGCTAATTTATTTTTCCCACCCTCTAAATTTCAACAACTCCCTGAGAACGTTGGTTGGACACAGCTAACCCAAAGTAAAATTAGTTTGCTGCCTCTGTGTGGTCTGCAGTAATAAGTTAGCTTGTGAGTAATTTAAGATTTTGAGGTATTAATACAAAAGTCATTTAATACAATAATACAAATGGCAATTCCTGTAGAAAACATTCCTCTCACGAGAAAGGGCAATTGGTTGCCCCCGTGCTGCCCCCACGCTGTGAGGGCAGGGGGGCAGCTGCCCCCACTGCCCCCGTGGCTCCGGTGCCCCTGCTTGTCAGTGGGGTTTAACAACCGAAATGGAATGTTTCCTTGGGCACCAGGACATACCAGGCATGCTGCAACAGCAAGGTGGTACCTCTCAAGAAGTTGTTACCCTGGCTCAATTAAGCCAATGACATTAGTAGTGGGTGGGTTTACAGTTGCAGGGATGACAGCTTCACAATGAGGATCAATTACTTCAGTTTTAAAAAACTTCACTGGCAAAGGAACGGGTGGAGAATCTGTGTTGGAAAATCTAAGCACATCATCACCAAGGAATTCAACGGTCTGGGCTCCCATGTCGATAATTGCACGGTTTTGCTGTAGAAAGTCTCTCCCAAAGGACAACAGAGTAACTAAGGTCCGGCACAACAAATGCATTACAAGGATAGTGGGTTTGTCCCAAGAGTAGATTAAAAGTTGTGATACCTTCGATTGGGATGTCATTACCATTGGCTGTTTTGACTGACTGAAGTATTTGGCTAACTTCGTGAAGGGACGAGGCACTTAAAACCTTATGATCAAATTCTCCACTGATAACGGTAACAGCAGCTCCAGTGTCTACAAGAACTTGTACTGGTGTTGTGGATACAACACCATGAATTAAGACATTACTATACTGGGTTGTTTGGTCCAAAATGTTAGTCGAAGGTGGAAAATTGGGGAATTGAGGTTTTTGTGCATTGGTGGAAATTTGAAGAGTGTCTGATTTTGGAGAACATTGGTTTGTACCTCTTTTACTTGATGGTATAAATGGTGTTGAATGTTCATTGAGATTGGTTCTTACTTGACTTGGGACATGCACATTTGGAAATGGATTGTGAGAAATTGATGGGGAACATTCACTCAATGGGACCCGCCATGTCCCCGGTTGGAAGGCCCTTGGTCGTTTAAATTACCCATTCTTGCTTGGTAGAACTGTGGGACTGGTGGGAACTGTGGAACTGGAGGGAACTGTGGGACTGGTGGGAACTGATAATTGCGAGGATCAACTGGTGGAGGTGGTACATACTGGTTATGGACTGGAAATGATGAAAAATTTGACATACCTGATTCTTTGCAATACCTTGCAACATGACCATCCTTTCGACAATTGTTGCAGATGGGTTGACCATCAGTCGCTCTGAGATTTCTTCCTCTGCTTTCACGTCGATGAAAGCGACTAACATCAGTGGATCCTACCCCCTGTCGACTTGATGGTGAATTTTGCTGGGTTTCTTTGCGGATTTCATCTCGCACTGCAGCGATTAGTTCTTTTTTTCATGGCATCAACATCATTGTTTGCTCCACTTTGATAGGTTGTTGTCAGAGGAGCAATGGTTGATTCCTTTGGACGACTAGCGGCTGTCATCAAAAGCTGAACTTGCATTGGCCTTCTAGTTCGATAATTCTTTGACGTTGTTGTTCATTAAAGCTTGGTCTGTCTGGTGGGTTGTCAGTTGACTTTCTTTCATTTAGGAGGTGGTGCAGTTGCTCTATCAAGTTTGAGCTCTGGTGCTGGGGTTTGACAGCTTTTGCAGTGCTTCGACTAACAGCGTCTTTCAGCCGTACAAGCGACTCTGCGTCTTCGAATGTCTCGCGGCGGTTTAAGATAACATGCGGTTTTAACTCGTTATTGAGACCAGATATGAAACAGTTCATTCTATTTGTGTCCTACTAATAGGTACCATCTATCGCTCTACTAGTATTTTAAGCACACAAGACAGGCTGCCCCGATTTAATGATCTATTGTCCAACGTGGTGTCAACTGCCTGAGATGGTCTTTTAGTTGTTACAGGGGATATGAGCATTAATCTGCTTGATCGATCCAACAATGTTACAAAGCAATATCTGGAGATACTCAGATCTATGAACTTGACACAACATATTTCTAAACCTACCAGAATTACCCCGACAACAAGAACATTAATAGATCATCTTATTTCAAATTATCCATCAAAAATTATACACATGATGCAGTTTATGCTACAATCAATACACGTGTCATTAGACATGTTCCACGCTACAAATACATTCGCAATGAAAAGAAACTCAATTATGATTCTTTCAAACTTGATTTTTTCTACTCTGCCACTTCAAACTATCTAAGGAGTGGAATCGCCTGATGACATGGTCAACATCCTTAATTCTCTTATTTCGGAATGTATTGATAGACACCCGCCACTTAAGAGAGTAAAAGTAACACGTCCTCCGGCGCCATGGATGGCTGACCCTGAAACATAAGAACTGAAAATTGGAGGCACATGAAAAGAACACAGTTGACTCATGGCCCGCTTTTAGATCAATACGCAATAAACTTAAAACAATAATGCACAAGGCAAAAAGATCTTTTTTAACTACTGCCTTGTCATCAAAACGACCAAAAGAAGTTTGGAGAGTTATTCACCGTGTACTCTATCCCAGTCCACAGCCTATAAGAGAAAACCCAGATACTCTCAAAGATTACTTCATTACTACTGCAGAAAGAACACTGGACATAGCAATCGATGATATTGAGGACCTTAACGAACTAATTCAAAACTTGCCCCACCATGACGAATGCTGTCCTTTTGCGCTAGGCCAGGTGTCACCAAAGATATTGTGTTGATATTTAATACGTATACCCGAAGAGACTCGACATATGAACGCTGTGTACATGTGTGGAAATACGTTACAGGCAATCGTGTTTTGTGTATTGCAAATTGCGTTTTCTATCGGAGATTGGATTGTGTTTTGACTTTTGTCTGTGACCTGAATGTGTTTAGACGGCGGCTTTAGATCTTAGTACTGCATGTCACAACCTGCGCGTGATTTTGCAGTAGCCCGAGTGAACGCCTGACCAGGCGTCTTGTTATTATTACTTGGGCTACCTGTGGTAGCCGAGTCTAGGTTTCGCGATTCTTATTTTTATTTTTATTTTTATTTTTTTGCGACGCGTTATTAGTCTATGGGGCGCCAAATGTGACAAAATATATTACTGTTCTTGTGATAAATATTTATGTTAATATACATATCATAGCTCGTGATATATACATTACTTCTCTAAATATATACGTTATACCTCGTGATATATATTAGAACTTGTTAAATACATTGTAACTTCGTGATATGTATCATAAGAAACATGATACTTATCACAAACAGGAGAATGGGTACTAATTCAAATAATCAAATTCCAGTTTTCAAAATGGCGGATAATCCAGAAATCAACATCGAGTCTTTCTTATGGGATATACCTGGGCAAATATCAGAGGCTTGCCGTCAGTTGTTTTGTAACAACATCAATGTCATCGAATTTATTCAGCGACGGCTAGAGGACAGTTTATTTGTAGTGAATATACTTTGGCAGCGTTCTGTGGATCGTTGCGATCGAAAACTCCAGAACGATCTCGGTTCTTTCGTATCGCATTTGCATTCCTTACACCAAAGTTACGACGAAGTTTGGATTAGACACGAGAATTCATCAAACCCTCTTCATTTTAGGTGCCCAATAGAGGAGAGAAATAGCAGGGGTAGAAATTAACGCGTTAGTTGAGAACTATTGAAGGATATCGAAGGTTTCGAACAGTTGTGAGATTGCCTCATTATGTAAATATATACTATTCTTTTCTTTCTTTTTGTATCCTTATATTTATCGTCGACTGACCGAGACTGGAGTGGCTGTCGACAAGTATTATTAAGCCGGCCGAGTCATTTCACCGCAATAAGTTATTCTCGAGGTCGAGTATTATAAAGGAAGAAATTTAAGGAAGAAATCCCAAACCTCACGCGATGTAAAGACACAAGTACATATATGCTATGGACGGGAAAGCAAGGAACATACTCACAAATACTTTTCGCTGAAGCGGGTCTTGTTGTTGCATACCAGAGCCTCCAGTTGTAATGGTTTGCTTGCAAATGACAGGCGATTGGATTTCATTAAGCAGGGGACCATGCAAGTCAGATGATGAATTATAAAAATCCCCGAAAAAGTTAAACTGCTATTTTACAGAACGATTTGAGTGAGCTCTCTGACTGTGAGTCTGTGATAGAATGACCACCGTCACCCTTGCCGCATTCATTTATATCATTGCCTCAAGGAGGAATTTGTTTTGATAAGGGGGAATCTTTAGATAAAGGTTTGGGTTCGGCTTTATCCATTTTGGCACATGTTTTTATGCACTTTATTTATCTGGCTTTTGCATCTGACCTTGTTCACCTGTCACAGGAACTACACTTAATGATCGCTTTATCTCTTACTCCCTCACATTAACCTAAATTTATTAATAATAAATTTCTAAAGTAATGTCGCTGGCAAGTATCTTGATATTATATACACTTACAAACGCACACGCCGTTGATAGTTGTATTGATATTTAATACCTGAAGAGACTCGACATATGAATGCTGTGTACATGTGTGGAAATGCGTTAATAAATACAGGCAATCGTGTTTTGTTATTACAAATTGTGTTTTCTATCGGAGAATTGGATTGCGTTTTGACTTTTGTCTGTGACCAATGTGTTCAATAGACTTTAGACCTTAGCACTGCATAGCACTGTGATTTTGCAGTAGCCCGAGTGAACGCCTGACCAGCCAGTCGTCTTATTAACAGAGAAGTACGAACCAACGTCCCCGCGGTTGTTGTCACGGCGACGAAGGGAAAGATAAACTACAAAAAGATGCACGAGAAGGCGCAGAAAAACACACAAGAACGAAAGACCAAAGCGAGAGTGTATGCGGACGTCAAACGTCGTGTGAAAGAATCTAAGATCAAGATTGGAGATGTTGTACTGGTGAAACAAGAAAAGAAGAACAAATTCACTACGCCATTTGATCCGAAGCCATTAAAGGTGATCGCAATAAAAGGAACGATGGTAACAGCAAAAAGAGTCGACAAGAAGATCTCCAGAAGCATTTCACATTTTAAAAGGTTTGTTGGAAATTCGCGGGCACCAGACGGTGAGAAGGAAATCTCGGACAAGGAACTGGATGAGGAAATCACCATCCTACCGAGAGAAGCAGCACCTCGGAATATACCCAGGAGATATCCGAGAAGGCAGCCAAGGAGATCCCAGTATTTGGAAGAACAGCATTCAATAATGCTAAAGTGAAGCTTGGAACTGTACATATGTATATAGCTGCAGAACTATAAGTTTGAATTCGAAAGAAAAAGGGAGATGTAGTGTATTGATTTACAACAGACGTTAATAGAATAAGTGATCTAGGCGTTGACTGAACGCTTTAAGTGTCATATGATTAATCCGTAATATAACAAAAATAATAACACGTGATACGAGAAAGTTAGTTGGTGGATAAGGACGTTTAAGTTTGTATAAAGAGAGCTTAAATAAAAGGTTGAGAAATTCCCAAACTCTGTGTATAGTATAATCGCAACACGGACCTCGCGCTCGGTCAATAACATATATGTATGCACGAGGACCGAAGTTCTGTTTGATTTTTCAGAACGTGATTTTGCTATATTATGTATAGTTAACTGATCACGGCAATCAAGGCCGTCAATCCATCCCAAAAAGTGGGGGGGACAAAAATCTGACTGTTGCCAGATAGTAATGAAACGCGCCGAAGGGGCGTCGCGCGCCGTAGGCGCGCCATTTCTAGGGGGGTCCGGGGGCATGCTCCCCCGAAAAATTTTGAAATCTGAAACCTCGCAAATGCCATTTCCAGCGTTCTGGGGACGACTTTTGCTAAAATAATTCCGCCGAATTTCATGCCTAAATTATGAGGAAATTTTTGTCGATGTCAGTATTTGCTCTTGAATACGTATTATTTTTAATAAAACAATAAAGATTTGAATCGCAAAATGAAATGATTTCTTTAACAATTATATCAATTGTACATACAATGATCAATAAAAACAAAAGCAAATTTGAATAAGTTTATAGCAAATGATCAATGTGTACGAGGCTGAGGTCCGTTTATTGCCTTTCCAATTAGGTTTTCATTCGCAGAACTATTCGAAGGCTCCGAATAGTTTTCTTCTGATTTCAGATTGTTGAACAAACAATTTTGCTAGTTCATGTACATTGACGTTGTCTAGCTGTTCCCGGTGTACATGGCAGATGGAAACGTGGTTAATTCTACGCTGGGTCATGGTGGTTCGGAGCCACGTTTTCAGTCGTCGCAATGCAGAAAAGCTGCGTTCACACTCGCATGACGAAACTGGACACACCAGTAGAAGTTTCAGAACAACCAGCACTTGGGGAAACAATAAGCGCACCGCATGTTCCATACTCCGATAAGCAACTTTTGCCTCATGCAACGATTCGGCCTTGTATGTTTGCTTGAACATTTCTAGCTGAATTGGCAAAGTAAGACTGTCAAGTTCAGGATACTTTGACACCAGTTCTTCGTCAACTTTCCCATATGTTAACATCGCCTCTAGCTTCAAATACTGTGCTAGGCCAGATTTGTCAGGGTCATACCTGTCTGACAGACCTGTGACTATGACATCGACAAACTTGAAATACTGCTTCCTGTAGATTCTTCAGTGCTGTCAGGCCGATACGCAGCTGCTTCACCTGTGTATCTTCTTGGGGGGACTCGTATCCGAGGCACTTCCAGTGGATCCAGTTGGTATTCTTCACATTTTTCTTCAGCAGCACAAAATAATTGATGGAATGCTTCATCTGTGCGCTGAGCGCTAATATGCGTTGATGATGTCTTAACAGCTTCTACCATTCCAGAGACATTTGCTGACTTTGCTTGAAGTGCGCTATTCAACTGTTCCAGGATCGCGACTGGCTTAGCTGCCATCTTCAATCCAAGAAAGACTTTCCCCTTCTGAAACCGATCAAGTAGACCGTTTGCTTTCGTTGCAGTGTCCGCTTCACCACGTGCCATTTCTTCCAAACTTTGGAGAATAGCAGGGTACTGATCGAATGAATGCTGACTGTATGGCTGCTAGTCTGCATAACCACCTGGTTGCACAAAGGGGCTTGATCGCTGTGGGATGCAGACTCTCATCTTCGATTGATTCACAAATTGCCAGGAATATCGCTTTGTACTTGCCAGATCTCTTCATAAGCACACCTAACTCATTCAGCCACTGCAGGGAATCTCGCATTAATTGACAGGATGTTACAGCATGTTGCATTACAAGATTGGAAGCATGTGACCCGCAGTGGAAAAAGAGTGCTAGTGGTTGTCGTTCTTGCACCCTTGCCTTACATCCAGAGTAACAACCACTCATGTTAGCGGCACCATCATATGTTTGAGCACGCAAATTGCTTATGGATAATCCATTCCGAGTTAGGACATCAAAGAGCGTACGAGCAAGAACGTCACCGGTCGTACTGGGAACTTCGTACATGCCGATAAAATCTTCGTGTACATATAGATCTGAGTCGACGTGCCTCAAACAGAAGGACTTTTGCTCTTGACCGCTTATGTCCTGTGTTCCATCAGCAGTTACAGCGTAAAATTCATTCTGTTGAATATCACTGACAATCTTCCTCAAAATTTGGTGACTAAACATTTCTACCATCTCGTTCTGTGCACAAGGCAAAGTAAAATTTGTTGTATTTCTCAAATACATCTGCAGATCAGGAACATCTTCCTTTCTAAGCTTTAGGAGCTGTGAATAATTTCCATCACTTTCGTCGTGGCCACGAAGTGCTGAGCCTTGTCGCAGTAAATATCTTACCGAAGTAAACAGTTTCAAAAGGGAATTTCTTGCTTGTGCTTGTTCCTTTTGTTTCTGCGTGTGTATTTGCGCACTTACCGATGGCTTTTTAACGGCTGCGATTTGATTGACGGAAATAACGTGTGTGTGAGATGTCTGGTGCAGCTTAAACTTTTCAATTGCCTTCTTCCAGTTGTTGAACCCTTGTGAAATGAATGCTGGATATTTCCAATGGGTTAAATCTGTTATCCCCATAGCACTAGCTTTTGAACAGTGGAAACACAGAATTGCTTTCAAATCAGGATCATAATGAATCCATTCGTAATCTTCATACCACTTTGATTGAAAATAAAGTGTTCGCGTTGATAACTTTTGAGCAGGGATAACAGAAACTTTTGGATGATTAGGCTTGTCCAAACTAAGGATATTGTTCGATCTTGCAGTCAATGGACTCGAAGTCGAAACTGTTGCAGATGAGCATCTGTTACTGGTAAGAAAATCCCCAGAGCCGGATGCTTCAGAGGAAGGTCGTTGTTCATTGCGCACCGAGGGTCGAGATATAGCCGCACAACTGGCACAAGATGTCCCTTGGCTTTCCGCTTCGTCATTTATTACCAACTCTGCCAAAGTGGGAGCATTGTCGACATGAATAACGTTACCTTGCCGCTGATTTACAATTGGTATCGATGGCGTGGAAGGTAGATTGTTACCAGAATCAGACGATGCGTGACTTGCGGGGGTACTGGTTTGCTCAACTTGCTGTGCATCCTTAAAAAATCTTCCGATTCCTGATAGTTTGGCACGTTTAGAAGGTTCCGGGGCATTTTTTCGAGGCATATTCGTTGTATAAATTGCCAGTATTTGCCATTTGGGAATGATAGTAATTCTATCTCTACATCATTAGGTTAGATTGCAATGCTATTTCTACAACTTTTAGTTGGTGCCAGGCGAGAGACTACAAAAATGGAATGTTTAGGTTTAATATTTTACTATATTTGAACTTTTAAAAATGGTAAAATAAATTTATCCAGTCTTAAATCTTAACTGATTTAGTCGTTAAATTAGTTACTTACGATTACGTCGAATAGCGAAACGAATTATTGTCTCGTTTAACGCAGCTTGCCAGTTAGAACAGGAAGTGAATAAGACCAATAGTGCCTTTATGTAAATGTTTATAAAATTACAACACAAATTTGAATTCAATTTGAAGATTTTTTAGTATTTGCATATCATATGCGATGTCAGTATTTGCTCTCAGCGGCTACAGAAAGGTCATACGTTGTACTTCATGTCTTCATCTTATTAAAAGTCTTCGTTCCAACCACAATTCAAGATTACCAAGAAACAATTTTTTTTAAACATGTTAAAAAGTGGGGGGGATAATTAGATATTCGTCCCCCCCACTTCAAAAAGTGGGGGACGCGTCCCCCCCCCCCCCATCCCCCCCAGGATTGACGCCCTTATTTTTGTCAACGATATTTTAGACCGCCTATCGATTGACACTGACATTGCTCTGTATGCAGACGACACAAAGTTACACAGACACGTAAAAACCTTGAACGACTGTCAAACTCTTCAAGATAATCTACACTCTTTAGAACTATGGAACCCCAAAAGCAAAATGAAATTTAACACTGACAAATGTAAGATTCTAAGGATTACAAGGAGCCCAAGTCCAGTAAATTAAAATTACACATTGTACGACCTAGAACTGATGTCGAGTTAGATCTGGGCATTACAATCTCCAGTGACTTGAAATGGGCCGCCCATATAATGAACATCATTGCTAAGAGTAACAAGATGGTTGACCTCTTGAAACGAACCTGTTTCGATCTGCCGGATACTCGTGTTAGGAGAACATTATACCTCTCATTTGTCAAAAGCCAACTTTCATATGGTTCCGAAATCTGGTCGGCTCAAAGTAATACCTGGATGAAGAGGGGGGCAGGTGTTCAAAGGAGAGCTACAATCTTGGACAATAATAGTTGTAACAGTCAACCCCTACCCCCCCCCCCCCCCCCCGGCGATTCAATGTTGTTGTATATGAAACTCCAGTCCAACGTGGTTCAACATTGTTTCATTTCGGTCAACACTGAATCTGGGGGAGGGGGTGTTACAACATTATTGTCCAAGATTGTCCTTGACTGATTTTTCTTAATATTGTATAAAATACAGCTAAAATATGATTTCTATTTGTAAATTAAAGTCAGTAAACAAATTGTGAAATTTGAGACTGTTTCGTGCAATTAGTGGAGAGATATTAGCATTTAAAGATGTATAGATTGCGCTCTACTACGCACGCTTCTCCGCCATATTTCTCTGCCCGAGGCCCTTTCTTTGTTACTCAAAAATATCGACGTCATTGGAACAGTATTGCGAGAGAAAGTGTTGAAAGAGATGTATTTATAATATTAGTATTGTTTAGATATGACGCTCATATTTCAGCCGTTGAGTGATTGATATCTGAGCCCGCTTTAACTGAATCTATATCTGAGACATCTGACATTATGATGATTGGGGAAAAACAAGCATGGTGTGTTTCATTTCATAATAGAACATTTTATTTAAATTTGAAAATTATTTCCGCAGCTAATACTATCAATGAATTGTTAATGGAGCATAATTATTTATATATTAAGATTAATAGCTTCAAAAACTACAGAAGACCATGTCGTTGGAAATTTGAGAAATTAACGTATTGCGGCACGCGTTTTAGGCGAAGCGAAATCTGGAAGAGGTTGAAATCATTCAATAAATAAATGTAAAGTTTAAGCCTTTTTTATAGAATGCTTGTAAAGCCACATTTATTCATAAGCAGTTGGCTTAATTTCTCCTGCGCAATTATATACCGCCTTATGCAACGGTCTACCACGGTCTACCATGGGTTTCAAAGGGAATTGCATGTATATTAATATTGTTATATTGTAGTGATTCAACATTGTTTCATTTTGGTCAACATTGAATCGGGGGGAGGGGATGTTACAACATATTGTCCAAGATTGTACGTTATGGATTCTGAAGAAGAAACGAGGAGAACTGACGTACTCTGAACGTCTAAAATTCTTAAACCTTTTGCCACTAGCCTACGACCGTAAAATCCGTAACTTGATCTTTTACTACAAATGTAAATACAAACTTATAGATCTAAACGTCGACTATTTTAATCCTGTACATAATTGTAACACCCGATCTGGCTCGTCCTCACTTCTCAAAACCCCACAATGTAAAACTGGTACCTTTCAAGGATCTTACTTTAATAGAATAGTTAAATCCTGGAACTATTTACTTAAGCATGCACCATCTGATATATTTTCTTCTTTAACTAGGTTTAAGTCCTATCTGGCCTAACTTATACTGAACTCATGAACACTACCTTTGACCGAGATTCGCCTTGTTCCTATTCCATATGCGGGAATTGTTCCTGTCATGTCTAGTCCAACTTAATCTTCGATAGATCTATGTATATATAATTAGTTTTTATTTTATTTTAATTTTACGGTCAGCACCTTGCATGGGACTTTTCTCGCTCGTGCTCGCCGAATTTGGACTTGTAATTTTAGACTTTTTTTTTCCCCTTGCTCCAAATAAAAGTTGAAAGAACGAAATACATCTTTGGGAGATTCATCTAAACTGTTTGACATGTCTACGCTGTTGTTCGACATATCAGAAGACATGCTTTCTTCCTCTAAGTTCTAAGTCGTAATCACATTTCGTTGACATCCTTGCACAAATCCAAGTATGCTTATTATGATCACACTTTCAGTTTAATAATTTTGCAATCAGCAAGCAAAGCCAAAGACTTTATTCTATGACTTTAAAAGAAGAGAAACTCAGCGCAGAACATGTATTATTAGTATAAATACACAGATGATTATAGAAAATCACGCGCGCTGATTGGTCGAGCTACTTCGGATTAATTCTCGATAATCACTTACAGCGTTTATTCAAAATGGCCGCAAGCCAAAGCTGTCAATGCGACAGACAAGGAAATTAACAATTTTAAAGAAATGCTCTTCCTAAAAGTACGAAAATGTGTAATTTATACTAAAACAATTATTCGCCTTCAGGCTCAGTGAATATCGGTGAATAATAACCTCGACTTCGTCTCGGGTATTATACACCGATTTTCACCTCGCCTGCGGCGAATAACTGCTAAATAATATTCACAACTTCCTACGTCATAACTCGGGCCTAGGCTTCTGCTGCGAGTTGTGCTCGGACATGTTAGAAAGGCCAGTTTCGAATGCTATTTTGACAGTTAAAACGAACTTTTAATAAGAAATAAAGTGCTTCATTGAAAAGAGGGCATTTTAAAGTGCCAAAATCATCACACTATATGAAAACAAAATTTGCGGTTCATATGCCCTTTAATTTTACAACCTTAACTCTGTTTGCAATAATGTTATGGTGTGAGTTTACGTGCTTTGGTTACTATTTTTATTGTCGACAAACCATCACAAGCCATGTAGGATTGTTAAATTTTGCAGTGCATATAATAGCCGTCGTGGTCATTCGTCAATGTCGTTATCGTTATCGTTATCGTTCTTATCTTTGTCTTTATCCTTATCCTTGTCTCTACCGGTATTACCGTTTTTGTAATTCTTTTTGCTAGAACTGTTACCTTTTCCGTTTCACTCTAACTTTTGTTTGAATGATTGACATTGGCTTTCCGATACAGCATCTATCACTTGATTAACCAGAAAGGCGGAAAATATTACCGCTGAATCATTTTAACCTCTCGTGTGACTGTGCATATCTGTAATATAGTTTATCTTGAAAATACCTCATCTGTAAGGTCAGAAAACACAAACTTCTGGGTCTTTTCCTGATGCCTTTGTGCTCCAGAAAATCGAAGTGCGTTCGCTTTATCCAGTTCCAATCATCTACTACTGCTCTGTATAATTATGCAATCACGGAAAGTCAAACAAAAGGAAGACACAGAAGATTCGACATGCTTAGTAAATAAATTACTTTGTTTACAATTGAACATTCCTTTCGTAGACTGTCCTATGCAGAATTTTGCAAGGAATCTAATGCTGTTTACAGAATCTCCGTATATCGATCAGAAAATATTTTGTTGGTAAATCAAGTTGTCATTTGATCTAAGTCAGCAAGCAAGCGCTAAGTGACGGTCATATTAAAAAATATAAATAAATTACTTTGTTTACAGTTGAACATTCATTTCGTAGACTGTCCTATCAGAATTTTACAAGGAATCTAATGCCGTTTACAGAATCGCCGTCTACCGATTAAAAAATATTTTGTTGGCAAATCAAGGTGTCATTTGATCTGAGTCAGCAAGCGCGAGCTAAGTGACGGTCATATTAAAAAATATAAGTAAATTAGTTTGTCTACAGTTGATGATTCGTTTCGTAGTCTGCCCTATGCAGAATTTTACAAGGAATCTAATGCCGTTTACAGAATCTCCGTCTACCGATCAGAAAATATTTTGTTGGCAAATCAAGGTGTCATTTGATCTGAGTCAGTATATTTCTGATCTAAGTGACGGTCATATTAAAAAATATAAATAAATTCCTTTTTTACAGTTGAATATTCGTTTCGTAGCCTGCCCTATGCAGAATTTTACAAGGAATCCAATGCCCTTTATAGAATCTCCGTCTCCCGATCAGAAAATATTTTTTTGGCAAATCAAGGTGTCATTTGATCTGAGTCAGTTAGGCGCGCGCTAAGTGACGGTCATACTAAAAAATTTAAATAAATTACTTTGTTTACATTGTCAGTTGTTTGCTGTACAAGCTGTGTTAGTTAGTTAGCTGTGTTAGTTTGTTTACAGTTGAACATTCGTTTCATAGATTGTCGTATGCAGAATTTTACGAGGAATCTGATGCCGTTTACAGAATCTCCGTCTACCGATCAAAAAATGTTTCGTTGGCAAATCAAGGTGTCATTTGATCTGAGTCCGTGAGCGCGCGCTAAGTGACCGTCATACTAAAAAATATAAATTACTTTGTTTACAGTTGAAGATTGTCATTTGATCTGAGTTCAGCGAGCGCACGTTACAAAATAGATTTTCAGAAAATTTAGAAAAATAATGGAAATCACATATTTAATATCACTAGACGCAGAATTGTATAAGGAATCGAACGGTATATAGAGATTACTTCATGGTAAATGCTTGCGAATGATTTTTATTCACGAGTTGTGAAGTATCATAAAACGAACGAGCGAGGTACGAGCGAGTGAGTTTTATTATAATTCACAACGAGTGTATAAAAATCGTACAAAGCATTTACCATGATGTTATTTGTTTATTTCATAGGTATTGAGATTTCTTAACAAAGACAAGGGAAACTTAAGAGGACTGTTTTCTAGCTCAGAGCCAGAGGATGCCACTTGGTTGACTTTTTTCTTGCTATAGATCTATAAACAAGTTTACTGTGATCTCGAAAACCAAATCATGAATAGTTCTTGCCGTTATTTTATCTTTGAAATATCTTTTGGTAAAAGCTGGTCAAATTCTACCTCGTAGAGAAATCGGTTCGCATATTGGCTCAGTTTTGGCACGAACTTTGACCAGAAACTCCGACAAAATAGTGCTCGAGCTCTGTTGCTATCATTATCTCCATGTTTCTGTTTTCAGCTTTCCTTCATTATGCTTTTCTGTATACGTTTGTGTCCTTTTGAAAGTTTTCTGTTCTTCTTTTCCTTTAATAAATAACCTGATTGTTGCCTACGTCCAACGAAACAAAGCTTCAATTTCGCTTCATTTTCAAAGTTCAGACACGACGGCCATTTGTGTAAAACGTCTTCGAAATCTATCTTCGCCTCTCCGGCTTTCGTCGCCCGCTGCTCCTTTTGCATTACGTAATAACTCGTGCGACAATTTTTCACTCTTCGCCTCTCCGGCTTTCGTCGTCCGCTGCTCCTTTTGCATTACGTAATAACTCGTACGACAATTTTTCACTAGTGAAATTTTGTCGTTCGTCGTCCTGATTGGACGAACGATGTTGTTTCACCGTGAAAAAATATCGTTCCCCATTCTGATTGGCTGTTGAAAGTTAGCGAACGATTTTGACTTCACTTCTTTACTATGAAGAAATCTCAATACCTATGAAATAAATTTGGATTCGCTATCTACCGAGCAGAAAATTATTTAGGAGCGCGGCTTGTTTGCTATTATTAAATCTGAATATGGACAGAATGATATTGAAGTCTAGCATTCTTAAAACATAGTAATGTAGTTTGTACGAACGTAAATGTCCTAAATTATGGATGGTACTAGAAATACATGAACGCAACAACCCCTCGTCCGCTTTATATGCATTTTTTAACCCCCCCCCCCCCCCCCCCCCCCCCCCCCCCGCCCTAATTTCTGTTTTTTGTTGTATTATAAATGACACACAGATCAGAAAACATCCCAGAAAATTAGTTAGCAAGGTTCATCTGTATAGTCATGTATTGACACACCGAAAGAACATGCAAATAAAGTCAATATTAAAAACAAACAAACAACGAGATGAAGCAAATGACAAATTTCATTCAAAAATATATAATATATAAACAATGGCCAAGAAAAGACACAATGTCAACGTCCTAGCGTTCAAAGACAATTCTAAACAAAATATTGTTTATATTAATTTTCATTTTCAAGATTTCTTCCGATTTAACTCAGCTAAACTGGTAAATAGTAATACGAATCTCCTACCGTTAAACTTTCTTCTGCTTTTGTCACCACAAACACTGGCAATTCAGTCTAGTCTTTTCGGACTTTTTTTCTCGTTCGCGGTTTCTTACTTTTTTTCGTTGTTGACACATAAACTTAAATTAAATATGACAAGGCATCATTCAGTTATCTTCATGATCTAAAAAGCCGTTTGTTTCAAAATTTCTTCATTGTTCCCTCTCGAGTTATGTAGAATATACCAGAGCAAAATTCCTTACCGGCTTTGAACAGTTTCAGGACACATCCTTCTTCTTTCAGTTTTACATTTCGGTCGGCATCGTTTTCGGTCTTGATCGTATTAGTTTTTTCCAGTGGTATTGTTGTCTTTTTCTCGCTGCCACATCTCTTGTTAGTCTTCTTTCTTTGGTCTTTTTCCATAGTAATATTAATGTACATTTTAGCATTTTAGCTGAAACCATTTTTTCTGGCAAAGATTTCTTTCGCCATGATCGTTGAAAAACTATTTCGTAATCCAACCGAACTTATAAATTATATATTTGCTGACGTAAATTTAAATAATTTGAATAACTTAACAGGTTAGTTACCAGTACCCTGCTATTCGAACTGCGCAAGTTGTGGATTTGATAACATATATACAAACAGGTTTCAGAATTGCTTTCGGCTTTTCATCTCACGTGTAAAGTGGACTCCACGCACGTCGAGATTAGCACCCTCACCCGGGCTCCGGGCCTTCGACCCTACGCCCGGGCTCGGGGAAAAGATTATTTTGTGTTAAAGTTGGATTGAACGAGTTAAAAGACCGGCGAAACATTATAGTCTGCGAAGCCAGACTGCTGCTCGACCGCGCCCCCCTGGAAACGCCATTGCAAAACATTGCTGTGCCGAATTGGCAGCTACCGTAGAATCCCGAAAGTAGCGCCCCCCCCCGAAAGTAGCGCCCCGGCAGATTTCAGATGTCTTAAAAATTTCCGAAAGTAGCCCCCCCCCCCCCCCCCCCGAAAGTAGCGGCCCCTCGTAAGTAGCGGCCCCCGTAAGCAGCGGGTCTTTTGAAGAGCGGGCTTCCGCGTTATGCAGTGAATACGATTGATGATGATAAGATGGCTTGAAGGAAAGAACCCAGCTAACAAATTTACGTTGTGACAACATTGTAACAACGTTAGACGTGTTAACGTTGTGGCAACGAAAATTTGTAGACAGCAGAGAAGGGATAATACGAACCACACCACGATTGTCTTTATCTTATTTATTAAACTGTAACACAACTCTCTCTTCTCAACTACACAACTCGACATTCGACAACACACACCACCAACGCGAAGCTGCCTCCTTCTTCGTCAGTCATTTCTCATCCCAGTCCCCCATTTCATATTACTGTACAATTACCTAACCTTACACTCCTCTTCATCAGAATAACAAAAGTACTACGTGAATCTAATGTTTAAGTTCTACTCAGAGCTGCTCTCTGAGAGATTTCGTGTCTCAAGTTGATGACCCCCAGCCTCATAGGTAAGGCGAAGTGGTGGCCTGCGTGCTCGCCGTGGGTGCCTGTTCACTAGTTATGGTGTCACTTCTCTTTGCTCTTGGTCATCATTCAGTTGCCAACCATCATCAACAACCGCACCATCGTCTGCTGGTTCTTGTAATGCTGGTGGTGCATCCTCGTCACTGTCCGTTTCATGCTCTACGTTTCCTGGTGATTGTAGATGTGGAGGGCGTGGAACGTGCCTATTGAGTCTCCTGTGATTAATCATCAGCTCCCGTTGTCCCATGCCTTCCAACTGTATCTTATAGGTTGTGTCGCCTTTCCTTGCTTTCACGACATATGGACCCTTCCAACGATCACCAATGAGTTTTCTAGCCAGACACCACATTCTGTTTTCATGCTTCTTCCACACCTTCTCCCCTTCTTGGAATGGAGTGAATTGCACGTTTTGATCCCTTCTTTGTCTGGCTGGCTGTTCCCGTAAGATTCGCGAATGAACTTTAGCATGAAGATCCTTCAGATCATCTAGACGACCAATCCACTACGTTACGCTCTCTTGTGCTCCAGTTACTGTGTTGTCTCTTTGGATGATGTCCTCTGGATTTCTGGACTAAAACCACACGCCATGAAAAACGGTGTTTCTTTCGTTGTTTTATTTTCCACTGTTCTTATGGCCGATAGCTCAGCAGGCAGTTTCTTGTCCCAGTCCGTCTGATCTGAGGCCTCTATGTCCATGGCTAGGCGTTTTGCCAGCGTTCTGTTTGTTCGTTCAGCCTGGCCGTTTCCTTGAGGGTTTGCCGGTGAACTTCTTGTCCTCTTGATGTCCATACGTTTGCATAGTTCACGCAATAGGTTTGCTTCAAAATTCCGGCCTTGGTCAGCGTGTAGACCCTCGGGAACACCATATCTATACCTCTGCTGTGGTTCTTGCTAGGGACCTTAGCACAGCGACGGCAACTCTTAGCGGAAGTGCCTGCTTTCTTCCGGTTTTGTTCTGCGCATGTGTTTCACCGTCATGCTTGCCGTCGTCCTCTCGGCACCGACGCGAAGTGGGCTGTTTTGCCGTTGTGCCTAAGACGTGAGTACTGTTATTCATATTTTTTGTCGAATTATTAACTTCTGTCTTGGTCTTAATGAAACTTAGTCAGATAGTGATTTAACTACAAGGTTTTGTATCGTAATGTTATTTGATAGCGTTTTCTTAATTAATAGATTAAAAAAGGAAGTGAATTAAGATGTCAAATGCTGTGCCAGTGTTACTAAGCAACACGAGTGGTAAATCAAAGTGAGTATCTAGATTGGAAATATCTACAGGAAATGTTGACTGTGATGCTTAGATTTGTTTTGTAAATTAACTGACAGATATTTTGAAGCTTACATTTCTCGACCTCTGTCTGTGCAAATTCAAACGTTTTCAAAATATGAAAGTGTACGTGAACCAAACACTTTTTGTATATAAGTTGTTTTTAACGTCTATGGAGTTTTAAAATCAAATGAAAAGTACACTTTAAAACGGGAATTGTATTGTTCGTAAAAGTTGCATATTTTTAAAAAAAAAGCACTGACAGAAATATGTTTATAGTATTTATAATATGTAAATGATGTTGATTGCAATAAAATTCAAAACGTCGAGAAGTGTGTTGAACAGCGAGGCGATTGATTACTTCTCTCACATCCCAAACAAATCGGTATATTATTAGGTAAAAACATTTTAAAGTGTTCGAAATTTTGTCGTGATTGACTCCTTTTGTGTTTTCCTCAAGAAATATAATATAATATAATATAAAAATATAATAATATGACATTTGTTTTGGTTTTATTTTGTAGGTCAATGGAGTGGACCACTGAAAAAGATGTGGCCCTTTTAAGAGAAATGTTGGTCTCTGAACTGTTTACACACAAAAAGGGAACAGTAGAAAGGGGTAAAATATGGGACGACATATCTGACAGGCTTAATGCAATGACAACACTGGAATTTTGGATAAAAGACAAGGGTGGAGTGCGGGATAGGTGGACCCTTCTTCAATCAAAATTCAAGAAGAAAATGTTGGAAGAGGAAAACTCAAGTGGTCTTGATATTGAAGATCTTACTGAGAAAGAGGTATTGATAGAAGAACTTATTGCAAAAGAAGAGGCTGCAGTTCATAGGGTCGCATTGAAGAAAGGAGATAGATGAATAGCTGAAGACGCAAGGCAGAGGGCTATGGAGCTATTGAGTGAAACAAGAAAAAAGATGGCTGACGAAGGCGAGCTACCAGAACAAGAAAAAAGATCACGAAGAAGTACTTCAAATGTTTTTGGTTTTTTAAGAGAGAAAGATAAAGTACAGCAGCAATTCAAAGAGGAAGATCTGAAAATGAAGAAAGATGAGCACAACCTATTGTCACAACAGATACAACAGCAGCAGGCACAACAACAACAACAACAACAACAACAACAACAACAACAACAACAACAACAACAACAACAACAACAACAACAACAACAACAACAAGTATTAGAAATAGTGCAGCAACAAAACATGCAAATGCAATTATTTCATGAGCGAGCACAGCAGCAGCAGCAACAGCAAAACCAGCTGTTGATGGGATTGTTTAACAACCTCATTTCAAAGTAAGTATTTAATATGAACATTAAATCTACGTTTCAAAGGATATTCTGTAGTTATTAAAAAGCAAATCCAGTTCTTAATCAAAGGATATAGTTGAGTAGTTGTTCATATTTTGTTTTATTATTGAACCTTTCAACTGGCACTTCAAATTTGTTTTTGCATTGTATTAAATAGATTTAAATAGTATACAAATTAAAACAGTTGTGTTTATATTTAATTTCGTGTTTATCTGTGTGACAATCTAGATCTACTATGAAAATGCTTGTCATCTTCCAGTTATTTTTGTTACTTTTTGTTTATTGAAAATATTCCTCAAGTGTTGGGGGCTGAAGTTCAAAATAATCTGATGTTTGGTTCCCGTAGAGTCAGGTAATTGCATTACGGATGAGAACACATACAGTATACATTTTCCCAACACTGCTGAGGCCAATTTTTAAATTTTGTTTGAAGTCCAAGAACTTGAAGAAGAGGGTATGCCAGGTCTCGATAGATACACATGGACTGTCCTGTTGGTGAAACTGCATACCGTTGAAGGTCATCCAAATGTTCTGAATCTGCTAGTATTCCAGCATCACGCCTCCGTCCTTCTGAAAGATGATTTTTATTTATATAAAGAACAATAAATACAAGAATTGCTCACAACTACAAAAGTATATATGTATTAAACAAAATACAACAGGACTTATATATTTGTTCATAGGAGTATGGGCTTATTTCTAGTCAGGGGCTTATGATTAGCTAGGGAAATCTACATTTCAAAAATGCTATATTATGTACATACAGTATTTCCCCTATTAAGCCCCCCCCCCCCCTCCCTCTATTAAGCCCCCCTTCTAATAAGCCCCCTCATTCAGTGAAAAATAAAAATAACCCCCACCCCCACTCCCACCCCCCTCAAGTAAGCGCCCCCTCTACTAAACCAAGATATTCTATTTTAAATAAATTGCTCCATTAACGGAAAATCGGTTACAGATGGCTTTAGAAATTTGGAAAATTAAATAACCCCTCCTTCTATTAAGCCCCCTCCCTCTAATAAGCCCCCTCTCTTGATGGTCCAAAATTAATAAGCCCCCTGGGGGGTTTAGTAGAGGAAATACGGTACCTATATTATACAATTACAGACCTGGAATGCGGGGTATTCCACAAAAAATTATCCTGAGGGATGAAATACCCTGAGATGGGGCTCGGAATATGAGCCTGAGTCAGGCCAAAAACATGCTGTGTTTATACCCACAAACATCAACTCTATTATTATATTATACCCTACTGTAGTGGGATATATCACTTTAGTACTATGAAGTGAGGGGTAATTCGATGATTGACTAGTCACGTGGTACAATTTGAAGCTTTCTGACTGGACAATTTACAGTTGAGATATAATATTATAAATAAACATTGTAGGCTCATTGGAAGGGGGGGCTTAATTTCAGAAGAATTTTTGTCCAAGTTGGACTTTTCTATTTTTCGGGGGGTAACCTATCCAAGGGTGGATCAAGCATGAGTGGGGCCCCTGGCACATTAGTAGTGGACTTACATCTGCACCCCCCACCCCACCCCTCCCCCTGAAGTAAGAAAGAAAAATCTGAGAAAATTAACAAAAGAAAAAAGCCAATAGCAACTAGCTGGCAGCTACAAATAACTATCTTGTAAAAATGTTTGTTTATATCCTATGCTACATCTCAACCTACATTTCTGTAACTCTGGTTGTATTTTTAAGATATTTATATTTATTTAAAGGCCCCAAAAATCTGCAAGGCCCCCTAAAAGTGCAGGGCCCCTGGCACTAGCCCAAAGTGCCCTCTCCTTGATCCGCCCCACAGGACCTATCAGTAGTTCCTGGTACTCACAGAGCCACAAGATAAAAAGAATTGGGGGTGCTCAATGAACAAAAATGTCATGCAATCCCTTCTCCAGGTTGCAGCAAATTTTTTTATATTGTGAATATATACAGCAACTCTTACCAACTGATCCATAAATATTTCCAATAAGTCCATTCGGTAAAGCCAACGACTGGAATTTAAGAGCATGGACCCTCTTATGACCATTGTACACCACTCTTTGTCCTCTGTTCGGTCTTGAAATTGGTCGGACTGTCCCATCTACGAATCCGAAGCAATTGTCAAGAGCTGCACCTTTACGTGAAATTGCTTCAGCATAACTCTGCGGGGCTTGAGGATTCATTATAGCATGATTCCACTCTGTGAGACGGTGCTTGTGCATTTCGTAGATGTAGTCAATGACATGATTGATGATAAGACTCAACACAGATACTGGTTTTCCACCAAAACGCGGTATCAGATCGCTGAGTCGGCAAAGATTACATACCCGTCGTAGCAACAAACACAAGCCCTCTATATCTTGGCACACACTTCTTTGATCCAACTTGAACCGTGGAGGTAGCTGTAACGCTTCTACTAGACGAGGTATGTCTCGCTTTTCAACTCGAAATTCAGCTTTACATTCAGCATCATTTAGAGTATCGAGCCTGAACTTAGGGTAAGTTTCATACGGGAAGTATGGATTTTTGGACGTAAAGCAATCATACAACCATATAAAATCGTCATCACTGATAATTTCATCATCCCAAGAAAGTATAAGGGCCTCTCGAACATCTCTAAAAGAAGCCATTTTCACTGACTTTGAATTTGTTTACACCAAAGGTAGCCGTCGCATGAAAGCTAAACGACTCAAATTTCGCGGCTGCGCATGCATCGCTATCCCCAGTCCTACTCGAAATAGGACGTCGCCGTCGTCCAGAAAACGGTGTTGCTAAACGTCCCTGCTAATTGATCTGGGACCGCAAATGCCTCTGGCCACTTACTAAACGGATCCGTGAGTGCGAAGATGTACTTATCACCTCTTGGAGTTTTGGGAAGTGGCCCTGCAAAGTCCATGTGCCACCACTGAAATGGTCTGTCTGGTACTGGCGGCTCCCCTACTGGCTGGATGTCAGGAACTGTTCGACACTTTCTTCGTAGGCAAGTTTCACATGAGCTGCTTCAGTCCCTTACATCTCTCTGCCAGTTGAACCAAAAGTAGCGCGATTTGACAGCATGCTGTTAATTTTAAGGAGTTGATACTACTCCAAAAAAGGAGTAAAAAAAAAAGGTACCAGTTGACTCTGTTTTGGGAGTATATTTTACTCCATCATTTTAACTCCATTTTTAGAGTACTTTCTACCTCACTAATGGAGTAATATTTACCTTTGCAGGAGTAAAAAATACTCTAGTTTAAAACTTCACTCTCATTTTGGAGTAAAAAATAACCCAAAAGTGGAGTAAATTTTATTCCTATGGGGGTTAAAAATACTCTGATTTAATTTTACTCTCATTTTGGAGTAAAAAATATACCAAAACTGGAGTAAATTTTATTCCTTATGGGGGTGAAAACTACTCTAATTTAGAATTTTACTCTCATTTTGGAGTCAAAAATATACCAAAGGTGGAGTAAATTTTATTCCTTATGGGGGTGAAAATTACTCTAATTTACAATTTTACTCTCATTTTGGAGTCAAAAATATACCAAAGGTGGAGTAAATTTTATTCCTTATGGGATGAAAAGTACTCTAATTTAGAATTTTACTCTCATTTTGGAGTCAAACATATACCACAGGTGGAGTAAATTTTATTCCTTATGGGGGTGAAAAGTACTCTAATTTAAAATTTTACTCTCATTAGGGAGTCAAAAATATACCAAAGGTGGAGTAAATTTTATTCCTTATGAGTGTGAAAATTAATCTAATTTTGCTCTCATTTTGGAGGCAAAAATAGTAAAACTGCAACAAATAAAGGAAGCAAATTTTAATAAACATAACACTTTGGTCATAGGTACAAGGTCAAGGATTATAATATCTATAATTATTTATGTTGGTTAACGGTATACAAAAACTTACATCCATTACGGTATTACTAATACTGCATGTCAATTACATAGATAATCACCCAGGAATACATTCTTAAGGTTGCTAGCATACTCAATATTAAATATATAATAACAAGCAATTAACAATGCAGTCAATACTAATGCTTGTGACACAGGCATTCCAGAGTTCAGCTTCAGCACCACCTTTCCTTCCGCAGCCAGATATAATGGCACAATGTCACCAACATGCCCCCCTCCAATTAGTTTTGGGGCAAGCGTATCTTCGATGATGGCATTGATTGAATCATCATCCTAAGGGAAAAAAAATATCTAAATTTCACAATGCTACAATGTATCTACCCTTCGTCATAGACGCTGGTGGGTGGGCGAAATGTGGGAGGGGGGCTAATTTCAAAAGATGGGCCTGTAGTTATCAAAATTAACTACAAATATGTAGTCTATAATGTATCCCACAGTGCTTTTTTAAGAATTCATCAGTGGATGGGGGGCATCAATGGAAATTCTCCCCTGGAAATTTTTGTATCTTCGAGCCTTGTGATCTTGACTTTCGATCTGCATTTTCAGATGGCATACTGTATTGAATATCATGCAACCAAACACTTACCAAACAAATTTTCAGTAGCTCGCCAATTCCTTTACTACTCATTAACTTTGGCAAAAGGATGATTGCTGTGGCATCTTCAATCAGAACAATACTTTTGATTGGTTGGAACAGTGCTGTTTAACAATATTCTTTTGCAACTAGGTGTATCAACCAATATGGCTATGTAATGTAATGTTACTGTGAATGTAGCTAGAAAATCAACCAGTTGAAGAATAAGCCCTTTACTATTATTACACAAGGCCCTTCCTTTGATGAGCAACATTGTTTGGGATTAAACAGAGAAAAGTAACAAAGTAGGCGGTGCAGTTGGGGCATTCCAGCTTGTCCTGTGTCGTGTAGACTGGGTCTTATAATTCCGGACACAACAAATTAAGGTGCAATGCGCCCTGATGCACCATACAGTACTTTGTTATTTTACTCTAATGCCAGATGATTTTACTCATCAAGGGGAGACTCTTGCACCTTAATGGGTTGGACAAAACTATCTGCCAAGGTCTCTTGTTAACCCATTGTGCACCCTACTTTGTTATTTTACTCTGTCTAACGCAAGACAATTTTGCTCATCAAGGCTAGACTCTCGCACATTAATGGGTTAAAGCACTAGTATATAATAAAGATATTGAGTGCATTAAAGATGATGTATATAAATTACCACAGTTACATGTCATGTACAAAGGGTCATACTACAGTTTATAGTTTAAAAGTAAAAACTGCTGCACCCATGCACCCGTATGTAATTACAGTATATGCTTTGTTGGGCACTAAGGTACATGTATTTTAATATAAACCCGGTAAATAAAGTTATATTTAAGATTATTAGACTTTACCAATATGAGGCATAAATGTTCGTGAAATTATGTCCACTCGTTTCTAAGTTTTTTGCTTCTCTGCATTAATGCATTACAGAATATCTCCATATTCGTCCTTTGGCAGCTTTATGTATTAACACGCAACGTAAACTCTTGTTCACACGACTTGTATAGCCTCCAAATACAAGCAAATCACTATGCACATTCAGTAAACAATTTGGTTGAATAGCCGCCATTTTGAATTCTACATGTAAAAGCTATTACGGGGGGAGTTAAATTTACTCTTTGGGGGAGTCAAAATGACTCCTGGAGTAAAAATTAGGGAGTAAAAATTACTCCGTTATATTTACTATTTTGGTGGAGTTATTTTTACTCCTTTGGGGGAGTCAAAATTACTCTTGGAATAAAAATTAGGGAGTAAAAATTACTCCGTTATATTTACTCTTTTGGTGGCGTTAAATTTACTCCTTTGGGGGGAGTCAAAATGACTCCTGGAGTAAAAAGTAGGGAGTAAAAAGTACTCCGTTATATGGGGAGTAAAAATTACTCCGTTATATTTACTCCTTTGGTGGAGTTAAATTTACTCCTTTGGGGGAGTCAAAATGACTCCTGGAGTAAAGATTAGGGAGTAAAAATTACTCCGTTATATTTACTCTTTTGGTGGAGTTATTTTTACTCCTTCGGTGGAGTTAAATTGACTCTCAGTGGAGTAAATTTTGGAATGTATACCAAAGTGGAGTAGTTTTAACTCCATCTTGGGAGTAGATTTTACTCCAATTTTTTTACTCTCCCGGGAGGAGTTATTTTAACTCCTATGGTGGAGTTAAAATGACTCCTTGAAATTAACAGTGCAGCCTTTGTTTTCTCAGGTCCAAAATGCCAGGCATCATCGTGTAGGACTTTGAGAACTCGCTCTGCCACACTCCTTGCAAGAACAACCCTCCGACTCTCCATGTCATCATGTCGTGTGAGTAAGACCAGAAGACCATTGTCAATCCTAAGTTTGTCACCCTCCATGCGCAAGAAACTGTTCACGTGATTTTTGGATATCTCTGGGTTTAACTTTCGTTTGCACCCATGACATCTTCGTCTAACTGTTGAAGGGCAACTACTGCAGATTCTGTCCACAATCCTTCTAACGCTATAGCACCAAAAGGAGCTCTAGATAATGCGTCGGCTACTATCATTAATCGACCAGGACGGTGATAAATCTCGAAATCGAAGTTATCCAGTGCCACTCGCCATCTCGCCACTTTTCGCCTTGGTGTCAGCCTTCTAGATACATTGCAAACTTCTCCAGCGCCCACACGACCCCCAGGAACTCCTTTTCAGTGGCCGAGTAGTTCTTCTCAGTAGTGGTTAAAACTCGTGATACATACTCAATGACGTGATTCCCTGGCTCAGTATAGCACCCAGGCCGATATCACTGGCATAGGATTCTACGACAAAAGATTGAGAGAAATCTGGGTATGCAAGTATCGGGGATGACGACAAATGTTCTTGCAGCGTTCTAAAGGCTTGTTCGCATTCCGGAGACCAACTGAACACCACGTCCTTCTGGGTAAAAGCATGCAATGGCGCTGCGATGTTTGCAAACTTGTCGACGAAGCGACGGTAATACGATGCAATGCCTAGGAACCGACGAACCTCAACAACTGATTGCGGCTGTGGATAATTCTAGATTGCTCTCACCTTCTCTGGGTCAGGTGTAACACCTTTGCTTACAACCACATGACCGACATACTTCACTTGTTGACGACCAAAGACACACTTGTCCGAATGAAGCTTTAATCCTGCGGCGTGGAGCTTGTTGAAGACCAATTCCAGATGTTCAAGATGCTCTTCAAAACTTCGTGAGTACACGATGATGTCATCCAGATAAATGAGAAGACCTCCCAGTTCAATTCACTAAAAACTGCGGTCATCAGCCTCTGAAAGGTAGCTGGCGCCCCTCAGTTCGAAGGGCATTGTATTGAACTCGAACAATCCCTGGTGGCAGGCCGGTAAAAGCAGTCTTCTGCTTGTCCTCCTCCTTGACTAGCACTTGCCAGTAGCTAAAGATTTTAGCCCCTCCTAATGCTCTGAGGCTATCATCTATGCGTAGAACTGGAAATGAATCAACCACTGTAACATCATTTAATCGACGAAAGTCTACACAGAATCGTGTACTCCCGTCGTCTTTCTTGACCAACACCAAAGGGCTAGATCTGTCGTCAAGGGCAGCATCAACCATTACTAGTGTACCCGGATCCAAAGGAACTTTTACTTTTCCCTCGAAAACAAACATAGTGCGGCTTAGAATTTTCACATATCTTGTGGTGAAAATCCTTCCCACCATTGGTGATGTGGGCTTGCATGCAGGTCTTGCCTGGGTGTTTGTGGCACTTGCATTGTCATAACACACGTTGTTCCCCAGCTGAAGTTTTACGTTGAGTGCGGGGAACAGATCCATTCCCACAATTGCTGGATATGTGCAATCACTAACCACCGTAAAAGGATGTTGATTGATGGTTTGACCACCAGTTTTACAGTCAGTTAGGAGGTCACAGACGGTTTTCATATCAGAACCATCAACTGTGTGTGATGTATATTGTGCTGGAACTCTCACCCCTTTTGCTGTTCGTGCTATGTTCTCCGATAACACGCTTATTTGTGATCCAGTATCCAACAACCAGATGCATTTCTGACCACCTACTTCTCCTTCAATTTCGATCCGAGATTGCGGTCCCTGAGTACTCGTTGCTGACACAAGAGGTGAATCTACCAAATTAAACTTTGAACTAACGTTTCCATGTCTGGCCAGTTTTATAGCTGAAGGAAACTGGACCCTTCCTTCAGCCTCTACAATCATTGACAAAATTAGTTGAAACGACTCGAGTGAATCATGCCATGTTAATTGCTAAGCCTCTTTTTTTGCATGAATTGCTATCCCCCGTCCCCCCTTTTCAATGTTGATACTCTGAACATGTAAATGTAATGGCAGGTGACTGAGTGCAAATTGTAAACGTTTTGAGTTCCACCACATTGAAGTGGGGGGAAGGGGGGACATGAAACCATTTCATGTTAGCTTTGTTTCAAGAATTATGTCAATGATTGTCTGAGAACAAATTGGACGCAAACGCAACAGATTTAATTCATAAAAATCCATTTTCTCTGATGGATTGACCATTAATGTTTTAAAATATGCTAAAGAAGAATATGTGGTTAGTTTATATGCATGGAACGGGATTACAATAATTTTTTTGTAAGCATTTGAAGTTAAAGTTTTATGCGATCAACAAGCGATTAATTACAGTTGTAGCCATTTAAAAGAAGTTGCATATGCCACAGCTCACAGGCATAATGACCTCTGTGACAAAACAAATCGAAGAAGCCACTCTAGTCAAGAAATTACCAAGTCATTTAGAAAAAGATTAGTACTGTAGTTTGATAAAGGAACTCTCGTCCTATTGAATTTCTATAGAACCGTGGCGAAGTCGAGTGGCTCATGTGCCGCTGGTTGCTCAATTACTTTGCATGATCATTTTTCGCGAAAGAACATAGTGGAATTAGTGTGGCAGCATAACAGGAATTATTCGTAAATAAAATTTAAGCGTCAGGAATAACATGGAATTTAGGCGGTTTCTGCAATCGATCGTATACGATTACGTTCAACCGGAGAAATGAGCCACATGTCTTGTTTTTTTTAACAAATCTCGCAGGGGGTCTATCGCAACATGGCGCCTTGCTGCTTAGCATTCGCTATATTGGACAAATAAATAGTGTTATAGCATTATTTCGAGTGAAATGAACTGTTTATAGTAATTTCTTAGCTACATCGTTTTATATCAATTCAGTTTATCATATCAATTCTGTATTTTGCCACACTTTACCACACTTTACCATGCTTATGTTAATAAATTAAATTATGATTCTTTTATATATGCAGATTGTGGTAAAGTGTGGTAAAGTGTGCTAAATGTTAGTGTAAGTATATGGTAAAGTGTGATCAAATGCAACAATTATGTCCACTTAATGCTTAAAGTGGCAGTACGACCGAAAATCGTTAGCGATTTTTGCGGCTTGATCACTTCTTATGCTTAGAAGTTATACAAATATAAGAGTAAAAGCAACTTTAAGGTTGATTTGAGTGCATAAACGTCGATTAAATCACTCCGCCATTGCGTTTTTGGAGTCCACGAAATCAGTCAGCGGTACTACTTTGTGACGTCATCTACTCAACGCAAACGAAGCGATACACCAGCCAAACTATAGAGAACGTCTTGTTGATTTGTTATACCTGTTTTGTTAAAAACGTCTTCACCTTCCAAGTCGGGTTCTAGAAACTCTGACAGCGAAAGCGAACTTGATGCGGGCATTGCTGATATGGATGGGGTCAACAATGAAGTGTTTGACAACGATCTAGAGCCGCTTGTAATGACTATATGAGGAAGAAGCGCACCAGAGCCAGAGGAAGCGCGCATAATTTTAGAATACGAAGGAGAATACAAGAGAACAACAAGAACAGTCGGAATTTTCAAGACGTTTGATCAAACCGTGAAGTCCCAGTGCATTCATATGGTACGTAGTTATTAAAATCTTTTTATTGAGAGAATCATTGGTTGTGTAGTTTCCAAAACAAGCGAATGTTTTTCTAGCTGTATTAAAGTGTTCGTGTTGCTCTCTCGAAGGTGTCGTTGCTGTTGTGAGATTGGAGCCGTGCCGGAGAAAAACTAAGTAACAAACAGTGCTTGGGCGATAAGGAGAATCAAACTCGCTGTATTACCGAACACCCAGGATTCAACGACGTTTGTTTACTACGCATTTTATTGTTATGAGCCACGGATATATTTTACACACGGCGTTCGACGTCCGACGCAGACCCTCTATCAACATCCATGCGTCAGTCATCCAAGCTTTCCTTATTGACTCCCTCTCTGATTCTGTTGTCGTATTTACATGTAACATCTAGAATATAATTGATAAAATCTAAATAAGTCATTGTTACCATACTGTATATGCATTACATGTAGCTGAAGCTAAACCATATCATAGTATTTTGCTATTACCAATAGTTGTATTTTATTATAATATAATATGTAACATTTTTATCTGTTTATACTGTCTACTAACTGCTTGGCTCTGAATAGTACTGCCGTCTTTCTACTTAAACTATTATTTGTTTTGAATAACTATCCTAAAATTGAAATATACTGGAACACTGGTTGAGTTGCTGTCAAAACAAACTACATGCCTTATATATATTGTTATTGAATACTGCCATTTTACAGCGGCGGCGCATAGAAGTACATTTACCTGTGAAACGGCAATGTATTCTCTTGCATCTGTACATTCTTGTAACGGTATGGGGTTTCATCATTCCGCGTAACTGTTTATTACATGTTATGGTGTTCGGGAAAAATTGAGGTTACATAATCAACTTACCTCTTGAAAGATAGGGCTTCATATCTGGTGTGTGCACGTTTGGCGCTGCTAATCTTCTGGTGTTTTCTTGCACATTTTGCGAACTGAACAATTCTTTAACGGCCTATAAAATTTTCAAGGTCCACGCAATATTTTTATTGTTAGCTACGTGTGTGATCAAATTTGATCCGATAATGAAACACGAGTCATAACAAATTTGTGTAGTTAATACTCTTCGCTGGCTTCTCTTCGACGACGGTCTTTTGGTTTCCATATTGACGGGTTCAAGTCATCTTTTAGGCAACGAAGGCTCGCACCTTTGGCCCCTTACGTGACGCCTTTCAAAACAGTGATCAGCAAAATGCGCAGAGCAAATAACAAAGCGCCCCATTTGTTAAATTAGCGCGATATGTATAAGGGACCGTATTGGACATTATTCAGAACTATGTATGCAGTATGCTAAACTTCAAATACGTTCTATACTTTTATATTCATTATGCTAAACTTCAAATACGTTCTATACTTTTATATTCAATATGAGGAACTTGAAAAATACGTTCTATACTTTTATATTCATTATGCGGAACTTGAAAAATACGTTCTATACTTTTATATTCATTATGCGGAACTTGAAAAATACGTTCTATATTTCAAATACATAGTAGTAAAACCAAAATATTGCTTCTAAATATAAAACTTTACCACATCCTAAAACAGCATATATGCAGTTGTCTTTCGTTTATATACCGTGGTCTTCTTTCCACACCGTATGCTATGATGCAATGCGACGCCATGCCAATCTCCAACCCAGACCCCATTTATGTTCGGTTCGCGCTGATAGATTACAAAATGGCAGCTGAAAATAATTCTTTTGGTGTGTTCGTTGAAGCTGTTTTGTCTTTGATAGAAGAAGTAGAAAGAACCGTAACAACCCCAGTTTTACAAAATCTAGACCGAACTGAAGCTTTGCGGGATCGTTTGGGAGATGCATGCGAAACTGAGAAGGTTGAAGACTTGACGAAGTTTCGGTGTGAGAGAGAGTATTCAGGAGAAAGAGGTCAGCCTAAAATGTGTATCTCGAGGGAACAGCTATATTTCCTACGAGATATGCACTTTTCCTGGACGGAAATAGGCAAACTATTAGGAACTTCAACTAAAACTTTGAGAAGAAGACGACAGGAGTTTGACTGATATGGATGAAGATTGGTCCAGTATTTCTGATGATGAATTAAGGGAAATAATGACAGAAATAATGACCTTAACACCTGGGATTGGACAAACTCGTATGATGGGAGCCTTAACCCTATCCAGACTGGGCTTTTTTTTTACTTCTGGGACTGGGGGGGGGGGGGGCGGAAAGTGCCCGCGGTCAATATCTCCTGAACCATTTGGTGTATTCCGACGAAACTTTTACAGGTGGATGGTATGCCTTGTTCAAGTATGTGTTACACTTATTTTGTCATGGCGACAAATTATGACGTCATTATGACGTCATTAATTGCAAACACCCAGGATTTTTAGAATTTCCAAAAAAAATTTTCTTATTGTTTTGTTTACATAAAAAAGGTAGTATATCAAAAAAGTAGTTTCTCTTTATTAAAAAGTGCTTACTTTTATTGTGACTATTATAAAAGCAAGCATAATAAAAATTGTCGGCTGAAATTTAGTGTTGGTAGGTGTTCACGACTCCGCGGTAACTTTTTTTTGGAGTAAATTTTTTCACCAAATTTTCCACATATAAAGCCCATACATATTTAGGAAAAGTCATAAAATTTCAGAACCATATCTGTAATGGTTTAGGAGATATTAACCTTTAAATTCAGCGCGGGCACTTTCCGCCCCCCCCCCCCCCCCCCGTCTGGATAGGGTTAAGAACCAGAGGGCTAAGAATTCAACGATGGAAAGTTCGAGCAGTTATGCGTGAACTTGATCCTGTTGGAACAGCTTTAAGATGGCAAGCAACAGTCCATCGACGAAAGTATAATGTGAGGTCTTCAAATGCACTGTGCTAACCACAAACTAATTAAGTGGAGATTCGTTATTCATGCAGCAATTGATGGATTTTCCAGAATGATTGCATATCTTTTTTGTGCTACAAACAACGAATCAAATACTGTTCTCACCTGTTTTGAAAATGCAGTACAAAAGTATGGCATACCTTCAAGAGTAAGAGCTGATCATGGGCTTGAAAATATTGGCGTTGCACGTTTTATGCTGCAACACAGAGGTGTAAATAGGGGAAGCATTATCACGGGAAGTTCTGTCCACAATCAGAGAGTGGAACGACTTCATCGGGATGTAACAAGTGGTGTTCTTAGAAGTTTCAAAAGTCAGTTTCAGATGATGGAAAGTTCCGGACTGCCTGACCCAACAAATGAAGTGCATTTATTTGCCATTCATTTTGTATTTTTACCCAAGATCAACAATGCACTGAATGAATTTATAAATCAATGGAACAACCATGGGCTTAGTACCGAGCGAAACTTTTCCCCTATTCAGTTATGGACCCAAGGTGTCTTAAAGCATGTAAATGAAAATAACACAGCAATTAATGATATCCTTACTCCTGATGAAATAAGGTCGTATGGTGTTGATGAAGATGACTTAATTGACATTGAAGAAGATGCTCTTGTTGTCCCAGTAACAGACATTGGTTTAACTGATGAACAGTTATATCAACTTCATGATACAATACCTATAACCAATTATCAATCTAATGGCATTAATGAATATTTACAAATATTGGAAAGTATACGACAAACGGGCACATAGATAGTACGCACTAGATCATAGGTAAGGAGTGCATAATTATTGCATTATATCTGTTATAAAGCATTATTGTACTGTACAGTATATGTGTTAGAACATTATTTTTGAGACTAAAAAATTATATCAGCTTTTTGTCTCAATGAAATTAGTTTTTGTTCTCCTAAAAATTGTTCATTATTATCCTTTTTAATCATTATTTTAAGGAATTATTTTTACCTTTTTTTAAACTTTTGAAAATGTGTGTAGCAGTTTTGATCATGTGCTTGTATTGACATACATATTATTTTAAGTCAGAACTTCATTACTTTAAAGTAGATCAAAAGTAAAATGGTCCAAAGTATTAAATGTAATACTACTGACAGTACTTTAAAATACAATTAAAAGTCAAATGCAATTCAATGCTTTTCAAAATACAATACCAAATGGCCAAAAGTATTTAGGATACAACTAAAACTCAAGTTTTCAAAATACAATATCAAAATAATGGTGAAAAGTATTAAGTGTTATACTATTGACACCACTTTAAAATACAACTAAAAGTCAAATGCAGTTCAATGATTTTCATACTAAATGCAATACTGCTGATAGTACTTAAATTACAACTGAAAGTCAAATGTAGTTGAATGCTTTTCCAGAACTGTCACAAACTGCTTCAAGACATCCATGGAAGACTTCCTGACTGGGAAATGACTTTCGGAATGTCAAGTGCATCATACAAGTAGAAGAAAATATTCAAGGAACGTCATCAAAAAAAACTTTGATTGTGCCTAAGCCAAATGTGGGGATACAAGTAGCACCTGTTGCAAGTACCAAAAGCTTCTTTAGGAATTCCTGTGATGCTGACTGTAAGGATCCCATGATGAACTGTTTAACCTGTAGTTGCTCTGCTTTCATGTTTTCTTCATTTGGGAAGAGTAGAAGGGCTATAACAGAACCTGAGTTTATGCCAAGTTCTTTTTGTACAAAAAGACCTTTGGATAATTCAGGGAATCTGTTCATCATTGATAAGAACCCAAGTGTTTCCAGACCTTGTCTTAGTTGATCAAGAACAATCTTTGGTTTTGCAATGGCATCATGCAGCAAAATATCCTGAACAACAGCTGCTTTGTTTTGATTCTGTAAATTAAAATATGAAAACCACCTTCTCATTACATAATATTCATTAGTCTATTTTGGGTTTGGAATAAAATAAATATGCTACAAATCACATAATATAAGGCCAAAAAAATACATGGGTCTCCAGTTTCCTGACCCTACATAATTTTTGGGCCAGTAAAATGCTGACCCTAATGCTTATTGAATTTCTGAGAAGCCTGGGCTTGAGTTGCAGCTTGATTTGCATCTTGGGATAGCTAACATTGTTAATTAATGTGTATATGTAATCAAATTTTTATAGATGAAACTACATTGAATTAACATGAGTTTTTTGGCTTCTTAAAACTTATTGTTTGTTCATACAATAGTGTTTAGAATACCCTACAGTGTAGTGTACCTAAATTTTTACAACATGGAATAGGAAACCCAGGTATCTTTTGGCCTAATAAAAAACTTATTTTAGGGTGGTCTTCAAGAGACATAGCGAAAGGGTGGCCTGTCTATAATTTAATCAAGTGTTCTCTATGATGAATTCAGAATTGATTTTGTAATAAGTTAATTTTATTGCAAATGTATCACAAAGTAAACTTACTGTCAATTTAACCGATAAACCACAATCAGACAGCACAGCAATGCAGTCATCTTCATCTAACTGTGACACATCAGGTGTGTCCATAACCTAAATATGGAAATAGACAAATAGTATTTTCAGTATCTAATTTTGTTCTAAGCACCAAGGACATACAGGTATCTAGCCATGCATGTGTAGTGTTAGAATATAAAAAAAAAATTAAACCTTTAACTGATAAAGGTTCTCTTTGACAAGTGAACTTGTTTGGCATTATTAATAATTCATTAATTATTAACAAAGTGACTTCCAGAATATTATTTAGCATTAGCTAAGGTAGAATACAGGGATCCAGGCAGCCTAAGACAGGCACGTACAGGCCAGGATACACATGAGGATTGTAACAATTCAGTCTTTCTATAAACATATTTAACAATTAGGCAACAAGCAAGAGTAGTCTACATCTGAGTTAATAATTGCTCATAGATAATAAGGGTGAATTGTCTAATTGTTTTAGTGTAAACCAAATTGTTGGATAAAATGTTATTTTGAAGAAACAAACTGAAACTTCAAAAAAGAGCCAGTTTTTGGCAAAGCTGCAATTGTTTTGATTTAAACATAAACTCCCTTCACTACTACTATTGTCAATAGAAAGTGAGTAGTTTAGCCAAACAGATAGCAGGATAGGTATTAGACAAAACGACTAGTTGGTTTACACTATAGTGTTCTTAATAATTTCATACCCAGGTACTGGTTTGTTCACTCATAATACATACATGGACATAATAACTGAAGAATCAACAAAATGACTGAGAAATACTTACATTTTTAACAAACTCTTTATCAGCTTGATGTGGACAGTCAGCCACTGTAAGTTTAGACATAGCCATATCCACGTCACCACTTGCCAAATAGAGAAAAACTGCTGGGGAAAAGCATGGAAATCCAGGGCCACCTTGAACAATACTGTGAACAATGATTGTCCCAATCAGTTTCATGGTTTTAGCCACCACCACATCAGCATTATACACTGGTACTTTGCATTCACTCCCAACAAAATAAATTTCTGACAGGGAATGCAAAAGATCACTAAAAAACTGACGTAGCACTCCCCCAGTATCAGCAGCAGGCTGGCCTTTATAAATTATTCTGAGTGGCTTCTTTGGATCAAAATTAGGAGCTTTATAGTATGCCATGGCATCATTAACCAAATCTTCTTCATCAATTTTAAGTTTGGTTTTACACTCACTCATCTTTGCCTTGACAGTATTTAAAAGAGTTTCAAGATCCACAATTTCATCTGTTGTCTCTGTACCTGTCAACCAAAATGCAGCTTCCTGGACACTTCTAAAACACTTCAGGGCATCTGTTAGGTCTGCATCACTGGAATTAGGAAACATTTCTTTAAGTTGATCAAGTTCATCTATAGTCTTGCTGGTTGATGCACCATCATCAGTACACGGTTTGAATGGAATAGTAGCTTGCCTGCTCTGCTTGGTTGTTTTCTTTGGAATTGGACTTCCAGGAGGAGTGTTTTTTTCAGAACTTTCACTGTCACTTACTTCTACTATAGTTCCTGTAACATCATCTCTTGCACGTATATAGATGCTACTTTGACCAGATAGACTAATGACTCGTGATGCATCATAAACCACTCCATCTGCTAGCTTTGGAACTATAATCTGGCCATAGCATGATTTAACATAGTCAAATCCGATATTCTTTTCAGCAATGACAGGAAACAATGTAAGCATTTGCATCGCAAGTTCATGGTCATCCCAGCTTTTGTTTATTGGAACGCTGTGAACGACAAAACCCTGCGTTTCAAGTTGTACTCTGCTTTGATGGGTGGGCACTGCACCAATATCAGACTTGGGTAATAAACATGATTACATCTTTGTGTATAATGCAATCTTCCTTAGCCTTTTACTTTTACTCTTGCTTTTAGATTTATCATCCTTTCGCTTCTTATTTATTGATGGGAACGCATTCCTTAACGCATTTGCTAGCGGGGTACTTCCAACAGCTGGACTGTTTTGTTCGCTTTGGCCAGTCAGAGTCCTAGACACGCCAGTTGACAAAGACGAAGTCCAATGTGGCTGCCTCGATGCCTCAACTCGGTCTCGACGTACGGGCACCGAGCCACTTAGGTGTTCTTGGAAATCTTGAAGTCTATTTCCATCTGAAAACGAGTCCAAAATAGTTCTCGCTTCCCGAGCAATTTTAGATACAGCTTCTCGTAAACTAGAACTACTAGTACTAGAAGTATCGGACGCCATTTTGACATTCGATATCCGCATAAGCAGAGGCGTATGGGGCGCCGTTTGTAAAAAAATTATTTAGCGTTTATTTTGTATATTTTAATGTTATTTAGCTCCTCATGGCTTGTCATTTACAAATAACATTTGTTATTTATTAAATAACATTTGCGATTTAATAAATAACATTGCGATTTATTAAATAACATTGCGATTTATTAAATAACATTGCGATTTATTAAATAACAGTGCGATTTATTAAATAACATTGCGATTTATTAAATAACATTGCGATTTATTAAATAACCTTGCGATTTATTAAATAACATTGAGATTTAATAAATAACATTGCGATTTATTAAATAACATTGCGATTTATTAAATAACATTGCGATTTAATAAATAACATTGCGATTTATTAAATAACATTGCGATTTATTAAATAACCTTGCGATTTATTAAATAACATTGCGATTTAATAAATAACATTGCGATTTATTAAATAACATTGCGATTTATTAAATAACATTGCGATTTAATAAATCGCATTTGCGATTTAATAAATCGCACTTGCGATTTAATAAATCGCATTTGCGATTTAATAAATCGCACTTGCGATTTATTAAATAACCTTGCGATTTATTAAATAACATTGCGATTTAATAAATAACATTGCGATTTATTAAATAACATTGCGATTTATTAAATAACATTGCGATTTAATAAATCGCATTTGCGATTTAATAAATCGCACTTGCGATTTAATAAATCGCATTTGCGATTTAATAAATCGCACTTGCGATTTATTAAATAACATTGCGATTTATTAAATAACATTGCGATTTATTAAATAACATTGCGATTTATTAAATAACATTGCGATTTATTAAATAACATTGCAATTTATTAAATAACATTGCGATTTAATAAATCGCATTTGCGATTTAATAAATCGCACTTGCGATTTATTAAATAACATTGCGATTTATTAAATAACATTGCGATTTATTAAATAACATTGCGATTTATTAAATAACATTGCGATTTAATAAATCGCATTTGCGATTTAATAAATCGCACTTGCGATTTATTAAATAACATTGCGATTTATTAAATAACATTGCGATTTATTAAATAACATTGCGATTTAATAAATCGCACTTGCGATTTAATAAATCGCATTTGCGATTTAATAAATCGCACTTGCGATTTATTAAATAACATTGCGATTTATTAAATAACATTGCGATTTATTAAATAACATTGCGATTTATTAAATAACATTGCGATTTATTAAATAACATTGCAATTTATTAAATAACATTGCGATTTAATAAATCGCATTTGCGATTTAATAAATCGCACTTGCGATTTATTAAATAACATTGCGATTTATTAAATAACATTGCGATTTAATAAATCGCACTTGCGATTTAATAAATCGCATTTGCGATTTAATAAATCGCACTTGCGATTTATTAAATAACATTGCGATTTATTAAATAACATTGCGATTTATTAAATAACATTGCGATTTATTAAATAACATTGCGATTTATTAAATAACATTGCAATTTATTAAATAACATTGCGATTTAATAAATCGCATTTGCGATTTAATAAATCGCACTTGCGATTTATTAAATAACATTGCGATTTATTAAATAACATTGCGATTTATTAAATAACATTGCGATTTATTAAATAACATTGCGATTTATTAAATAACATTGCGATTTAATAAATCGCATTTGCGATTTAATAAATCGCATTTGCGATTTAATAAATCGCACTTGCGATTTATTAAATAACATTGCGATTTATTAAATAACATTGCGATTTATTAAATAACATTGCGATTTAATAAATCGCACTTGCGATTTAATAAATCGCATTTGCGATTTAATAAATCGCACTTGCGATTTATTAAATAACATTGCGATTTATTAAATAACATTGCGATTTATTAAATAACATTGCGATTTATTAAATAACATTGCGATTTATTAAATAACATTGCAATTTATTAAATAACATTGCGATTTAATAAATCGCATTTGCGATTTAATAAATCGCACTTGCGATTTATTAAATAACATTGCGATTTATTAAATAACATTGCGATTTATTAAATAACATTGCGATTTATTAAATAACATTGCGATTTAATAAATCGCATTTGCGATTTAATAAATCGCACTTGCGATTTATTAAATAACATTGCGATTTATTAAATAACATTGCGATTTATTAAATAACATTGCGATTTAATAAATCGCACTTGCGATTTAATAAATCGCACTTGCGATTTAATAAATCGCACTTGCGATTTATTAAATAACATTGCGATTTATTAAATAACATTGCGATTTATTAAATAACATTGCGATTTATTAAATAACATTGCGATTTATTAAATCGCATTTGCGATTTAATAAATAACATTGCGATTTATTAAATAACATTGCGATTTATTAAATAACATTGCGATTTATTAAATAACATTGCGATTTATTAAATAACATTGCGATTTATTAAATCGCATTGCGATTTATTAAATCGCATTTGCGATTTAATAAATCGCACTTGCGATTTAAGCGGCTCAAGCCAATTGACCAGCGGATGTACTTGTTTGGCGGTAATTCGAGTAAAATGGCGGACGACTTAGCAAAGCTAATATCTGATGCAGTCACCAGAGCGTTAAATCAGAGTGGGCGGTTAAATACTTCAAATAATGGTTCACAAGGTACAGGGGAACATTGAAGACGTCAATCTGCTGGCCCAAACAACACACCAACCCAGAAAATACAGGTAATTGTGTATAAAACTCGTTGTGCAGACGTACTCAGTACTCGAAGTTTGTTTCGGCAATATTTCGAGCGGGAAAACGAGTCAGAAAGAATGTTTTCGTTCCAGTACCTCAGGTACACTTGACCACTAAATCATCTTTTGAGCCGTCCTCAACCAGGATGTTTTCACATTGGTTTATTTGTTTTCACATTGGTTTATTTGTTTTGTTTGTTTGTTTGTTTGTTTGTTTGTTTGTTTGTTTGTTTGTTTGTTTGTTTGTTTGTTTGTTTGTTTGTTTGTTTGTTTGTTTGTTTGTTTGTTTGTTTGTTTGTTTGTTTGCTTGCTTGTTTGGCTTTTTTTCGCCCACTCTCATTCATCCGTCCATCCATCCGTCCATCCATCCGTCCGTCCTTCCGTCCATCCGTCTGTCCACCGCTCCACCTGTCTGTTTGTTTGTTTGTTTGTTTGTTTGTTTGTTTGTTTGTTTGTTTGTTTGTTTGTTTTTTTTTTTTTTTGTTTGTTTGCCTGCCTGCCTGCCTGCCTGCCTGCCTGCCTGCCTGCCTGCCTGCCTGCCTGCCTGCCTGCCTGCCTGCCTGCCTGCCTGCCTGCCTGCCTGCCTGCCTGCCTGCCTGCCTGTCTGTCTGTCTGTCTGTCTGTCTGTCTGTCTGTCTGTCTGTCTGTCTGTCTGTCTGTCTGTCTGTCTGTCTGTCTGTCTGTCTGTCTGTCCATCCATCTGTCTGTTTGGCCATCCATCTGTTTGTCTGTTAATTTGTCAATCTTTGACCAATTTTGTTTGATTAAAATTTTGGCAGAGGGATGCTTTATTATATAGCATTTATTCTAGTCACAGTTTATTTTGACAAATCTGGCATAATATATGTAACTGTTGTTAGTTATGTAATATTCAATAAACAACTATTTAAACCATCTGCATTAAAGTTTTCATTCCTTTTTTAATAGCACCTTGGCTGGAACAAAGAAATTGTGCCTTCCAAGAACATCAACATTATTTCAGTGGGATGCACAGCAGGTTTTGTCTGTTTGCTCAAGGGACACCTTGTATATTCTTGCTGGAATGGAACCATTGAAGAGACAAATTGAAGCTCCACAAGAGGTAGAATGATAATCCCCCTTCCAAATCATACTCCAGAAGGCAATTTTTCTATTAACCCCTACCTCTGGATTTTGTTAAATGGCAGCAAGCAAGCATGAAACACCCCCTCTCATAGAATTTCCAATTGTGTATATGTATATGTATATGTATATATATATATATATATATATATATATATATATATATATATATATATATTTAACAATTAGATTATGAGCTCAAAATTTCTATGAGTGAATAGTTGACGAGAGCGGAGCTCGAGTCAACTATCATCTCATAGAAATTGAGAGCGAATAATCTAATTGTTTTAGTAGAAACTAACTTGCGTACCTTAGTTGTTCCAAATTATTTCAAAAAACGAAGCATAACCATTGTTTCTGTGCGAAAACCAAGGCAAAACAATCTTTCACTCCTCGTGTCCTCCATGTTGTTTTACTGCATGGCCGCGCGAGTACTGGTACTCAATTTGCTACTCGCTATCTATTGACGAATAGATATCGAGTAGAGTAGCCAATCAGATTGCAGCATTTGCAATAGTATACTAGTAAGTTTCTACTAAATATATATATATATATATATGTAAATAATCACGTTTGGCAAGTATTTTTTAGTGGAAAGGAAAAATCATGTATTTTTTAGTATTTTTTAGTAAAAAGAAGGAAAAGTCATTAACATATATATATTTGGATATATAAGGAAAAATGGTTAACATATACATATATTATATATTTAACAATTTGATTATGAGCTCGAAATTTCTATGAGTGAATAGTTGACGAGAGCGGAGCTCGAGTCAACTATCATCTCATAGAAATTGAGAGCGAATAATCTAATTGTTTTAGTAGAAACTAGCTTGTGTACCTTAGTTCTTCCAAATTATTTCAAAAAACGAAGCATAACCATTGTTTCTGTGCGAAAACCAAGGCAAAACAATCTTTCACTCATCGTGTCCGCCATGTTGTTTTACTGCATGGCCGCGCGAGTACTGGTACTCAATTTGCTACTCGCTATCTATTGATGAATAGATATCGAGTAGAGTAGCCAATCAGATTGCAGCATTTGCAATAGAATACTAGTAAGTTTCTACTAAATATATATATATATATATATATATATATATATATACATGTTAATCATTTTTCCTTATATATATGTTAATGACTTTTCCTTCTTTTTACTAAAAAATACTTGCCAAATGTGATTAACATATATATATATATATATATATATATATATACATATACATATACACAATTGGAAATTCTATGAGAGGGGGTGTTTCATGCTTGCTTGCTGCCATTTAACAAAATCCAGAGGTAGGGGTTAATAGAAAAATTGCCTTCTGGAGTATGATTTGGAAGGGGGATTATCATTCTACCTCTTGTGGAGTTTCAATTTGTCTCTTCAATGGTTCCATTCCAGCAAGAATATACAAGGTGTCCCTTGAGCAAACAGACAAAACCTGCTGTGCATCCCACTGAAATAATGTTGATGTTCTCGGAAGGCACAATTTCTTTGTTCCAGCAAAGGTGCTATTAAAAAAGGAATGAAAACTTTAATGCAGATGGTTTAAATAGTTGTTTATTGGATATTACATAACTAACAACAGTTACATATATTATGCCAAATTAGTCAAAATAAACTGTGACTAGAATAAATGCTATATAATAAAGCATCCCAAAATTTTAATCAAACAAAATTGGTCAAAGATTGACAAATTAACAGACAGACAGATGGATGGCCAGACAGACAGACAGACAGATGGATGGATGGCCAGCCAGCCAGCCAGCCAGCCAGCCAGCCAGCCAGCCAGCCAGCCAGCCAGCCAGACAGACAGACAGACAGACAGACAGACAGACAGACAGACAGACAGACAGACAGACAGACAGACAGACAGACAGACAAACAAACAAACAAACAAACAAACAAACAAACAAACAAACAAACAAACAAACAAACAAACAAACAGACAGACAGACAGACAGACAGACAGACAGACAGACAGGCAGACAGGTGGAGTGGCGGATGGACGGAAGGACGGACGGATGGATGGACGGACGAATGAGTGAGTGGGCGAAAAAAAACCAAACAAGCAAGCAAACAAACAAACAAACAAACAAAACAAATAAACCAATGTGAAAACAAATAAACCAATGTGAAAACATCCTGGTTGAGGACGGCTCAAAAGATGATTTAGTCAAATGTACCTGAGGTACTGGAACGAAAACATTCTTTCTGACTCGTTTTCCCGCTCGAAATATTGCCGAAACAAACTTCGAGTACTGAGTACGTCTGCACAACGAGTTTTATACACAATTACCTGTATTTTCTGGGTTGGTGTGTTGTTTGGGCCAGCAGATTGACGTCGTCAATGTTCCCCTGTACCTTGTGAACCATTATTTGAAGTATTTAACCGCCCACTCTGATTTAACGCTCTGGTGACTGCATCAGATATTAGCTTTGCTAAGTCGTTCGCCATTTTACTCGAATTACCGCCAAACAAGTACATCCGCTGGTCAATTGGCTTGAGCCGCTTAAATCGCAAGTGCGATTTATTAAATCGCAAATGCGATTTAATAAATCGCAATGCGATTTAATAAATCGCAATGTTATTTAATAAATCGCAATGTTATTTAATAAATCGCAATGTTATTTAATAAATCGCAATGTTATTTAATAAATCGCAATGTTATTTATTAAATCGCAATGTTATTTATTAAATCGCAAGTGCGATTTATTAAATCGCAAGTGCGATTTATTAATTCGCAAATGCGATTTATTAAATCGCAATGTTATTTAATAAATCGCAATGTTATTTAATAAATCGCAAGTGCGATTTATTAAATCGCAATGTTATTTAATAAATCGCAATGTTATTTAATAAATCGCAATGTTATTTATTAAATCGCAAGTGCGATTTATTAAATCGCAAATGCGATTTATTAAATCGCAATGTTATTTAATAAATCGCAATGTTATTTAATAAATCGCAATGTTATTTAATAAATCGCAAGTGCGATTTATTAAATCGCAAATGCGATTTATTAAATCGCAATGTTATTTAATAAATCGCAATGTTATTTAATAAATCGCAATGTTATTTAATAAATCGCAAGTGCGATTTATTAAATCGAAAATGCGATTTATTAAATCGCAATGTTATTTAATAAATCGCAATGTTATTTAATAAATCGCAATGTTATTTAATAAATCGCAAGTGCGATTTATTAAATCGCAACTGCGATTTATTAAATCGCAATGTTATTTAATAAATCGCAATGTTATTTAATAAATCGCAATGTTATTTAATAAATCGCAATGTTATTTATTAAATCGCAATGTTATTTATTAAATCGCAAGTGCGATTTATTAAATCGCAAGTGCGATTTATTAAATCGCAAATGCGATTTATTAAATCGCAATGTTATTTAATAAATCGCAATGTTATTTAATAAATCGCAAGTGCGATTTATTAAATCGCAACTGCGATTTATTAAATCGCAATGTTATTTAATAAATCGCAATGTTATTTAATAAATCGCAATGTTATTTAATAAATCGCAATGTTATTTATTAAATCGCAATGTTATTTATTAAATCGCAAGTGCGATTTATTAAATCGCAAGTGCGATTTATTAAATCGCAAATGCGATTTATTAAATCGCAATGTTATTTAATAAATCGCAATGTTATTTAATAAATCGCAAGTGCGATTTATTAAATCGCAACTGCGATTTATTAAATCGCAATGTTATTTAATAAATCGCAATGTTATTTAATAAATCGCAATGTTATTTAATAAATCGCAATGTTATTTAATAAATCGCAATGTTATTTAATAAATCGCAATGTTATTTAATAAATCGCAATGTTATTTAATAAATCGCAAGTGCGATTTATTAAATCGCAAATGCGATTTATTAAATCGCAATGTTATTTAATAAATCGCAATGTTATTTAATAAATCGCAATGTTATTTAATAAATCGCAAGTGCGATTTATTAAATCGCAAATGCGATTTATTAAATCGCAATGTTATTTAATAAATCGCAATGTTATTTAATAAATCGCAATGTTATTTAATAAATCGCAATGTTATTTAATAAATCGCAAGTGCGATTTATTAAATCGCAAATGCGATTTATTAAATCGCAATGTTATTTAATAAATCGCAATGTTATTTAATAAATCGCAATGTTATTTAATAAATCGCAAGTGCGATTTATTAAATCGCAAATGCGATTTATTAAATCGCAATGTTATTTAATAAATCGCAATGTTATTTAATAAATCGCAATGTTATTTAATAAATCGCAAGTGCGATTTATTAAATCGCAAGTGCGATTTATTAAATCGCAACTGCGATTTATTAAATCGCAATGTTATTTAATAAATCGCAATGTTATTTAATAAATCGCAATGTTATTTAATAAATCGCAATGTTATTTAATAAATCGCAATGTTATTTAATAAATCGCAATGTTATATAATAAATCGCAATGTTATTTATTAAATCGCAATGTTATTTAATAAATCGCAATGTTATTTAATAAATCGCAATGTTATTTAATAAATCGCAATGTTATTTAATAAATCGCAATGTTATTTAATAAATCGCAATGTTATTTATTAAATCGCAATGTTATTTAATAAATCGCAATGTTATTTAATAAATCGCAAGGTTATTTAATAAATCGCAATGTTATTTAATAAATCGCAATGTTATTTAATAAATCGCAATGTTATTTATTAAATTGCAATGTTATTTAATAAATCGCAAATGTTATTTAATAAATTGCAATGTTATTTAATAAATCGCAAATGTTATTTAATAAATAACAAATGTTATTTATAAATGACAAGCCATGAGGAGCTAAATAACATTAAAATATACAAAATAAACGCTAAATAATTTTTTTACAAACGGCGCCCCATAGAGGCGAACAGGATAAATGGGGTCTGGGTTGACGATTGGCATGGCGTCGCATTGCATCATACCACGGTATATAAACGAAAGACCACTGCATATATGCTGTTTTAGGATGTGGTAAAGTTTTATATTTAGAAGCAATATTTTGGTTTTACTACTATGTATTTGAAATATAGAAAGTATTTTTCAAGTTCCGCATAATGAATATAAAAGTATAGAACGTATTTTTCAAGTTCCGCATATTGAATATAAAAGTATAGAACGTATTTGAAGTTTAGCATAATGAATATAAAAGTATAGAACGTATTTGAAGTTTAGCATACTGCATACATAGTTCTGAATAATGTCCAATACGGCCCCTCATAAATATGTTTTAACCGAAAATAAACCCAAACAAGACGCTTTTTAGTTTTGGGGTTCTGGTGAAGCGAAATGCCAGTTACTACACCCTTGAGCAACACAAGGAGATACTTTATTACATGTAAAAACGAAGAATAAGTCGGGAAGACGCGCTTAAACTATGTACGTATCTAGTAGGATATATGAATCTTCTTCTAGAGTGTTGAGTAGATGACGTCACAACGGGCTACCGCTATTAATAAATTGCAGGCCCCAAAAAATTTAGAAATCAAGCCAAGTGCTCGTAAAAGATGCCTGAATTCTGATAGAAAACATTTTCTAAAATCGTTTTTAAATACATGGTAAGTCATATTAGGACCATAAGAACTATTTTGGCTAAAAAAAACGCAAAGTGAAAATTCGATCGTACTGCCACTTTAAATAGAACTAACGTTAAAAACATTTTTGTGTATCGCAATATTTCAGTTGAAATTGCACTGAATATTATGCGAAGTTTGTGGTAAAGTGGTAAACTGAGCTTAATTTTAGCGGCCTCGTACATAGCAAAGTGCAATGATATCTTAGACGTATATATGTGTTGTCAACTATTTGTAATGATAAAAGTATAAGGAGAAATGTTTGGGTATCGATTATTTTTGTTGACATCGAGCTGAACTCCTCGATTCATTGTTTATTTATGTTCCTTGACATATGAGCTCTTTTATAACACAGGTGCCAGTTGTAACTTGAGGTGAATTCGAAGCCTTGGGTAATTATTCTATTGACAAGTTTTTAATGAATGCAACTGGTGAAAGAATTTTTCCCCCCTTGCTGCAAACAATTTGTTCTGTTCTTTTGGGCATTAACTTAAGACAATTTCTTCCCGACTTTTCTCTTTATATCAGCATGAATGGTCAAATATTTTAATGATTTGCGCAAGTGCAGGGTATACATTATCCTTCATGATAGGTCTGCAATAAAATTATCGGCAGATTTTAATTTTACGTGTAGGTTTTGTGTCAGAATTATAAACTCATCATGGAAATACAGAGAGCGTGCGCAGCTTTTAAACCGACAATAATTTTGAACCTGATTTCCGCGTAGTGACAGTTAACATTACGACGTCATGGTGACGTCATGTAATTAACCTTTAAAATTATCGTTTGTTGTTAGTGATCAATATGTGTGTTAAATGTATGTGAGATCACTTTGCGCAGTCGTGGGTAAAATATGCCGTTTCTCTGCAACGAAAAATGTACGGAGAATTATTACCGTAAATTCAGTAGTTACCGTAAATGTAGTAGTTTCCTGCTTCGCTGGGGTGGGTGCACGGCAGTCGGCAGCACGATGATGAAAACGCATCCTCTCAGGAGGGTTATTGCATTAAAAACAGGTGAAATTTTGCTGACTAGAATTCTTCGATGTGTTACCAGAAGAATCACGCTGCTGTGGTTTCTGAGCCTGTCCCTGGATTGTGCAACTGTAGACGCAAGCCTTTGTTGACCACATGACAATTCCTCCGATTTCTGATAGATGAAGAATGGTTACTTTCTTCGCTTCTCCGTCGACTGCCTTTGCAACAAAAAAAGCCTCTACTTGGCTTACATGACTTAAAATATCACTACCATCCCATTGAGCGATGCAACTAGCCATGCTGATCAAATTAAGAAACTGAGTAGAAAATCACTTCGAAATTCTTTGACGAAAATCCAACGAAGGTGAACTCGGGAAGAGTAGAAAATTTGAACCAAAACGAAAGTCAATTAAAGATAGAATTGAGGTAAAAAACGTAGTTCTAGATCGCCACAACTGCCACCAATGAAGAGATCCCGATCATAATACGAGCCACACCACGATTGTCTTTATCTTATTTATTACTGTAACACAACTCTCTCTTCTCAACTTGTTACATGATATACAATTATCATGTATACTATAACATTGTAATATAGTTTACGGTTATTCTAATTTACCTATGGGAAATAATTTGTAGTTGCATGATTTAGCAAAATACTCCGGATCCAATACGTAAAGCATGATGTAGCAAATTCCAATACGTAAAGGATATAGATTGAGAAATCACAAGTTACGTAAACGGACATGAGTTGGCGGAGACGTTGTAATCGGTGGTTTGATAAGAGACTTTAATTTAAAACTACTGACTCATTCTACGTAGAGGAAATTAGTCATAGTTTCACAATATCTTCCTCTACCAGTATTATAAAAGCTTGAGCACAACTGAGCTAGGCATGCATTATTCATAAGGCCTCAGTGCCTGAATATCATCAAAGAAGTTATTAATAAAGAAGATTATAAGAAGAATTATTACAGGAAACCAAGTTACCAAAGAAATCACCAATAACGAAGAAAGTATATTTGTTGAACCGAAGAAATAGAAATCAAGAAGACGAACACCTAAAGAGTTGTGCTCAGGCAGAGATTAAGAGATAAGTTTGAACTGTTAAGAATTAATTACCTATTTGTTATAGTTATAAAGACGCTAATTACATAGTATAATTGAAGTAAATAAATAGTTTTAAGAAAGTAACTGGTTCACACTGTTTTTTGTTGCGAGTAAAATAGAATCAAAATATCTTAAGTCGGGACGCTCGTAACAAACTACACAACTCGACAGTCGACAACACACACCACCAGCGCGAAGCTGCCTCCTCTTCGTCAGTCATTTCTCATCCCAGTCCCCCATCTCATATCACTGTACAATTATCTAACCTTACAGCAGGCAACGTTGTGACGTTATAAATTACGAAACAGCGACGTTTTGACAACGTTCTGACAACGTTTTATCAGCAACGTTGTGACAACGTTAAACAGTGACCTTTCGACAACGTTTTCACAAATGCTTTTATGTTGATTGAATTTGCGTTCTTAATTTAGACCGTTTTCATATTACTTATAGCATATATACCTAATTGTATGATTAATGAATTTGCTTGGACGGCGACCCTAACAACGGCTGCGAGGGAGACTAGACTCGATCGTGAAGGAAGAAAAAATATTTGGAAAATACAGGAAATACGTACAGCACTTATATCAACCACGTGTTTGCGGAAACGAGCTTGCCCTGCACTCCAAACACACACGAAACAAGAACTGAAGAACAATAAACGAAAATAGATATACCTCATATACGAACAGCGGTCAACACACAGAGCTTAATTGTTAAATTCAAAAGATTAATAAAATACCGTATTATTGCGAAGTTCAGATATCGTAGAGTTAAAAACTTACCCTCCTCAAAAGTTTATGTGAAATCGAACGTAACCTGGCGAGAGTGACTAACACAGCAATACGTACTATATCGCTGTGTTGTTGCCACCACGTTGTTTTGATAAGTCTGAATACGATTACGTCATTCCCACACGTTCTCTGTCTCGGCAGTATTAACCTACTATACCATATTTCGATGTTAAAACTACGGTTACCACGACGTTAAACAAACGTCCAAATATAACGTTGTATTGCTACATTGGTAGAACGTTTCCACAACGTCGTATGAACGTCAGGATATAATGTTGTATTACAATGTCGGTAGAAACTGTAGAACGTTGCCACAACGTTGCACGAACGTCACGATATAACGTTGCATTACTACGTTGGTTTAACGTTGCCACAACGTTGTGAAAATGTCGCAATATAACGTATTTCAACGTCGCCACAACGTCGCTAAAACGTTACGACATTGCCGATTATTCACCAAACGTTGTGGAAAGGTTATCTAAACGTTAGGTTGGACCTAACCAAACTACAACTTTCTAGCAACGTTGTGACAACGACGTTGTGTGTTAACTGGGAAAGAGGAAAAATAAGAGGATATCTTGCATTCGTTTTATGTAATACAGCAAATTTAGTTCGTATTTACTTTACTTACTTATTCACAGTATGTTAGCGTATTTTACCACTCGATAGTAGCGGCCCCCCGAAAGTAGTGGCCCCCCGAAAGTAGCGGCCCCCAACAGTGGATAAAACCGAAAGTAAGGGGGCCCGCCACTTTCGGGATTATACGGTATCTTAATTGGCAGCTGGCGAATTGGCAGTTAACTTCACGGGGTTTTGAGGGAATTGACTGTAAAGAACTGACATGTAAACAACGTGCACAGCCGATTAGACTGGGAACGATAAATCGATTTCCGATGGAGCCCACACTTAGCACATGCGCAGAACGGACTGTAGACCCCCTTTAAACCATAGAGATCATATAAATACTAGAGGGGGCATCCTATCTTAATTTCAGTCAACCGCGGGTAATCAATTGAACGCCGCCATCTTGGATTTTTTTGGAGGCAAACATTAGGCGCGCTGGTTCGCAAAGGGCTGGGTCTAGTACATTTGGCAAGCAATTGACTGAAATATCATAGGTAATGGCGGCTGCCATGTGGTTACCAAATTTCCCCGCCAATGCCCCCTCTAGTATTTATATGATCTCTATGCTTTAACCCTATCTAGACCGGGCTTTTTTTTGTCTTCTGGGACTTGGGGGGGGGGGGGGGGGGGGGGGAAAGTGCCCGCGGTCAATATCTCCTGAACCATTTGGTGTATTCCGACGAAACTTTTACAGGTGGATGGTATGCCTTGTTCAAGTATGTGTTACACTTATGTTGTCATGGCGACAAATTATGACGTCATTATGACATCGCACCCAAAAATGTCAAGTAAATGGATATGTTTCATCTGAACGAGATATAATATGTGGTGTACCTCAAGGATCTATCTTAGGACCTTTGTTCTTTTTGATTTACATAAATGACCTCCCTAAATGCCTGAACAGAACTGAAGCTCGATTATTTGCTGATGATACAAATATAACAGCAGCTGGGAAAACAATAAATGAAATTGAAAATGTCGTAAACTCAGATCTAGAAAACCTTCGAAATTGGCTAATAGCGAACAAACTAAACCTAAATGTAACTAAAACTGAATTCATATTAATTGGTTCTAATCAAATGTTGAAAACAGTATCAAATTGTGAGCCAAATATTTCTATTGATGGTAAAGCAGTCAAACAAGTAACTGAAAGTAAAACATTGGGCATAGTTGTCGACGAAAATTTGAACTGGAAAAATAACACTGACAATGTCTGTAAAAAAATAACATCAGGTCTAGGTGCTCTTCGGCGCCTAAAAGAATTTGTTGATCTGAAAACCCTTCTATCAATATATAATGCTATAATACAACCTTACTTTGATTATTGCTGTGAAGTTTGGAATGTGCTAGGAGAAACTCAATCCACACGTCTACAAAAGCTTCATAACAGAGCTGCTCGCATTATAACAAATATGCCCAATGAAGTACAGCAAGATACTATATTAAGTGAATTAAATTGGGAACCACTAAAATCACAAAGAATGAAAGCAAAAGCCAAAATGATGTACAAAATATTAAACAACATGGGTCCAGAATGCCTACAAAATCAATTCACTTTCAGAGAAGAAGTCCTAAATCACAATCTTCGAAACAGTGACCTTAATGTTTGTTTGCCAAAACCGAGAACAAATAACATGAAGAAAAGTTTTCTGTATGATGGGGGCTCGATATGGAACTCCCTGTCAGTAGAAACTAAAAATAGCAAGTCTCTCAACCAATTCAAACGAAACATTGCTGCTTCTGCTCTAAGTAACTAAACTGTAACATTTATCTCTATATTAAACCATGGGTAATATAATAGATTATATTTATAAATTATCTAATTATATTATCCATGATTATACTTAACTATGTTCTGAAAATTTGTAATCCAGACATTTATGTAAATCTTTGTAGATATTCTATTTTGTATGTAATTTAGCGTAATACCTGTATCTCAAACACGCCCACTGTGGAAACCAGCATCTGCTGACGGTGTTAGCGTGGTTAAATAAAGATTATCTATCTATCTATCTATCTATCTATCTATCTATCATTAATTGCAAAAACCCCGGATTTTTAGAATTCCCAAAATTCTTTTTCTTATTGTTTTGTTAATATAAAGAAGGTAGTATATCAAAAAAATAGTTTCTCTTTATTAAAAAGTGCTTACTTTTATTGTAACTATTATAAAACTAAACATAATAAAAATTGTCTGCTGGAATTTAGTGTTGGTAGGTGTTCACGACTCCGCTGTAACTTTTTTTTGGCGTAATAATTTTTCACCAAATTTTCCACACATAAAGCCCATACATATTTAGGAAAAGTCATAAAATTTCAGATCCATACCTGTACTGGTTTAGGAGATATTAACTTTTAGCGCGGGCACTTTCCGCCCCCCCCCCCCCAGTCTGGTTAGGGTTAAACTACAATTTTAGCTCTTCTTGTGACCACATCCACAAATGACCAAACCCACCTTCGGGAAATATTAGCACGAAAATAAACAAATAGAAAATATTTGCTTGCGAATAGGATTTTTATGTCTTCCGGATGAATTTTGCTAAGAAGCCTTATCCCTTGGGCCAAGAGGGTGCGAGGAGAAGGAAATTCCAGCAATACACGGCTTACGAAAATAGAAAAATAAAATAAAAAATAGAAAAGAAAATAGGAATGAAATCAGCTTGAGCTGAGCGACTCACATCATTTGAATTAGATCGTCACGAAAAGAATACGTGTATACGTTAATTTGTATACGTTAATATACAAATATATGTAAAAATACCATACGTTAATTTACATTCATATAGATACACTACACAATATTCACGACCCAATAAAATATCATAAAAAAAATGAATAAATTACATATTAAGTCATATTATATTTTCGTGCAGAGAACAGGTTAAGAGCAAGCCATATAGCGTTTTCGTCCTGTGAGAGACAGATAAAGATGTATTGAACATATACAGAAAATACGTCCGGGATTATTTACTAGTCTTTGGTAACTTCGACTTGTAACAGACGAGTTGGAGGTATCTCTAGTTCTTGATTTACCTAGGCGGAGATAAAGTTAAAATTATAAAAGTAGAAATAGAGGTAAAGGTGTAGAGGTGGAGGTAAAGGTGGCAGTATAAATAGTAGAGATAGACCTAGAGGAAGAGGCTGAAAGCTGATATAGATGGCTACATGACTGCAGCAAAACATTCGCTCATTCTATGAACACAAACAAGAAATAGCGCTCTGTTTTTTGAGGTTCTCATTACAATTCGAAATGCAAAAAGCGAACAACTATTTACTGTAATACTCTGAAAATTGGCAGTTTGGTACTTTGGTAGATAAATATCACAGCAAAAAAGGTAGTCTGGGTTTGTAAAAATTCCAAATCTTTTAGAGTTGTCGAATTTTTACTATTACAGCTAAAACACAATCTCACAGGAGGTTGAATGGCCTTGCATTCTAAAATGAATGAATGGCCTTGCATCCTAAAATATTTTCAAAGTTATACGGGAAAAAGAACTTATTCTAGTTGCCTGACTAGCTATAATATTGCTGTTTTCTCTAATTGCCTTGCCTTCCCTAGATTCCCTTCCCCTTGTGTTGCACTATATTGTGTTGTATGTAATCTATCAACAACGAGTTTGAGTTTCATCAGGGGATCCAAACACGAGAAAACATGATGAAAGCACGAGGCCTAAGGCCGAGTAGTTTTATTGTTTTCGAGTGTTTGGATTCCTTTGATGAAACACGACAAACGAGTTGTTGTTACGGCATCTCAATAGAGCGATTTCAATTGGAAAATGCAATTAGAATAAACCCTGTGTAAAATTTATTCATACAGCAACTTGTTTATTTTGCATAGACTAGAAATACATCAACGCAACAACCCCTCGCCAGCTTTATATGCATTTTTTAACCCCCTTCTCTCCCCATCCCCTAATTTCTGTTTTTGTTGTATTAATGAACACAGATCAGAAAACATCCAGAAAATTAGCTAGCAAGGTTCATCTGTAGTCGTGTATTATTTCTATCGTACTGACACACCGAAAGGACATGCAATGTCAATATTTAAAAAAAAACAAAAACGAGATGAACCAAATGACAAATTTTCATTCAAAAATATATATAAACAGTGGCCAAGAAAAGACACAAATCACACAATGTCAACGTCCTAGCGTTGAAAGACAATTCTAGACAATATATTATTTATATTAATTTTCATTTTCAAGATTTCTTCTGTTTTAACTCAGCTAAACTGTTAAATACGAATCTCCTACCGTTAAACTTTCTTCTGCTTTTGTGACCACAAACACTGCCAATTCAGTCTACTCTTTTCGGATTGTTTTTCTCGTTCGTTGTTTCTTACTTTTTTCGTTGTTGACACATAAATATGACAAGGCATCATTCAGTTCTCTTCATGATCTAAAAAGCCGTTTGTTTCAAAATTTCTTCATCGTTCCCTCTCGAGTTATGTAGAATACACCAGAGCAAAATTCTTTACCGGCTTTGAACAGTTTCAGGACACATCGTTCTTCTTTCAGTTACATTTCGGTCGGCATCGTTTTCTGTCTTTATCGTATTAGTTTTTAGGATTTTTCCAGTGGTTTTAAGTCGTATTTATTGTTGTCGTTTTCTCGCTGCCACATCTCTTGTTAGCCTTCTTTCCTTGTTCTTTTTTCATAGTAATATTAATGTACATTTTAGCTGAAACCATTTTTTCTGGCAAAGATTTCTTTAAATTTCGTCATGATCGTTGAAAAACTATTTTGTAATCCAACCGAACTTATAAATCATAATTTGCTGACGTAAATTTAAATAATTTGAATAATTTAACGGATTAGTTACCAGTACCCTGCCATTCGAACTGCGCAAGTTGTGGATTTGACAACATATATATATATATATATATATATATATATATATATATATAAACATCTCGCAGAATTTCTTTCCCACTTGCGTGTAATTTCGCGTGTACTACACGCGTGTAAAATGGACTCCACGCGTGTCGAGATTAGCACCCTCACCGGGCTCCGGGCCTTCGGCCCGTCGCCCGGCTCGGGGATAACTGAGATCTTAAGAATTAGATGAACACCGGTTTTCATCAAATATCTTGGGCAGTATACGATTTTAGCGTGTTTTACTGGAGTATCCAACTTCAATCAGGTGATTGAATGAACTATTGTAATTGGCTGATTATCTCATAAATTATTAACGAGTTTGAGATTGCATTGTATTGTATTGTATTGTATTGTATTGTATTGTATTGTATTGTATTGTATTGTATTGTATTGTATTGTATTGTATTGTATTGTATTGTTTGTAAGAGTTAATTACCGAGGCTTTTAGCCAAATGCAGCCCTAGGGGCCGCAGGCCCCGAGGGGTTTATTTGGATAAAAGCCGAGGTTCGAGGTAATTAACTGACTTATTTAATAGTTGAGGGTTTTCGAAAAAAACATATAATTACTATATATTGCCCTGTTGATCAGGGCAATATATAGATACTGTGCTGTTGACCTGGGCAATATATATATATACAGCGCCTTGAATTTTTCATTATCGGTTCTCTTGGGATATATCGTAGATACAGTTCTAGAAAGAACAAGAAACCCGACTCAACTATTAAATAATGCATTGTATTGCCTTGTGTTTGCATTGTGTTGCATTGTAGTGCACTGTAGTGCTTATCAGTATATTAAGGTAATTGGCCCCAAGTTCAATCAGAGTCAATAGGGTTGAAGAATACAGTAGCTCTTAATTTACTATACGCTGGCGTCTAAAAAAATGACGTTATTGTTGTTTAAACTTCAAAGATATTGTTCGAGCGGTTGTGAGCATGCACAAGTGGTGTAATGTAATGTAATGTAATGTAATGTAATGTAATGTAATGTAATGTGATGTGATGTGATGTGATGTGATGTGATGTGATGTGATGTGATGTGATGTGATGTGATGTGATGTGATGTGATGTGATGTGATGTGATGTGATGTGATGTGATGTGATGTGATGTGATGTGATGTGATGTAACGTAATGTAATGATTTCTTTAACATCGTAAGCAAAGGATGTGGTCGTCCAATCATCTGAGCCAGAGGCTCATGTTAAAAGTGCACGACATGTGCATTGTTATGTGCGGCGTGTGTTAATCGTAATTTTAAATAAAAAATTATTAAAAATGTCTTTTTCTCTTTGTTATATAGAGACTTCAACATCGTTTCATGTCTGAAACAATACATTAATACAAAAATGGCAGGTGGAGCATCATAACCAAGTTGTTCAGATGGATGGGTTGGATTGTATATTTTCAGTTTACAACATTCCTCAAATTAAAAAACATCTTTTGAATGTTCATACAGTGTCATTCACAAAAATCAATAATCTCGGTTTAGATAGCTATTACATACAAGTAACGTCTGAACTAGAAATACATGAATGCAACAACCCCTCGCCCGCTTTTATTAAATGCTTTTTTGAAACCCCCAAAACCCAAACCTGCCATGATTAAAATAAGCACATCTGATATACAGCCAATATAAAAACAAACAGATATTAAAAACAAATAATCCTCAACATAATTCTATAATTTATGAATAAGATGACTAAACTGATTTAACATTTCAAAGCTTACAAAATATGTTTTTAGGAGGTTTCAAAAGGGATTATTTTTAATAAGCTTTAAATGGCTTCCCTATGAATACATGTTTTGCAAAGGCAGAATTAAATGTCAACAGCTCAAAAATTACATTTATAAAAGAGTCCAGGATAAAAACAATTCGGTAGAATTGTAGTATTAAACAGACAACGTTTCAGTCGAAAATATTTAATAAAAAAAGGTGATTGCAATGCCAATAAAATCATCACGTCTACATAAGCTTATAAAGGTAGTGTTTTAAGTTAGCTTTAGTTAAGCTGATTTATGGTTTGGACGAGCAAAGGGAAAGCACGAAAACGAGCAGTATATTGTTTAGGTTAAGCGAAAACTTGAAAACAAGAATCCTACCGTTAACTTTTGACCACGGAATCACTGTAATTCAGATCGAATTTTTGTTTACCATACGTCGTTTGGTTTCTTCAAGTTTTCTGGTTTCTCTTCAAGATATATTAAACGGGTTGTTTGTATCCTTTTCTTCGTGCTCCATTTCGTTTCGTTTAATAAACGAAAGCAAAATACTATTTCATTTGCTTGAGAGTTTATAGTTTTCTTCATCGCTAGTCACCAGTGCCCAACAATTCTTACGCGTGACACCGTACCAAACATATATATAAATATATATATATATATATAAACTATTTCTCAGATTTCGTCTCCCTCGCTTTTTCTACACGCGTGTAAAATGGACTCCACGCGCGTCGAGATTAGCACCCTCACCGGGCTCCGGGCCTTCGGCCCTCCGCCCGGCTCGGGGACAACTAAGTGACGGAGAATGTTCTTATCACATTGAATGGAGCTACTGTAGTTCAGAAACTGATGAATACTGAACTTGGGAAAAGAAAAAATGCTTTTCATTCCAATCCAATCCAACCCAATACATCAAAATGAACTGTTATTTGAAATTAATTGATAAATTTATTGTTAAAAGTTTAAGGTTAATTTGTTCGTATATTCATCATAAAAAACCCCAACAATTTTGATAAATTTACAAGCAACTTCCAAACAGTAGCAATAACAATAAATTTCCAAACAAGCTTCCAAACAGTTTTAATAAATTTCCAAACAGAGCGATAAATTTCCAAACAATTTCCAAACAGTACCGATAAATTTCCAAACAATTTCCAAACAGTAGCGATAAATTTCCAAACAATTTCCAAACAGAGCGATAAATTTACAAACCATTTCCAAACAGTTTCGAAAAATTTCCAAACAATTTCCAAACAGTAGAGATAAATTTCCAAACAGTTTTAATAAATTTCCAAACAATTTCCAAACAGTAACGATACATTTCCAAACAAGATTCATACTGATTTAGGGCTAATTTCCAAGTAATTTCCAAACTGTATCAATAGACTTCCAAAGTATTTACATACTATTTCAAAAAAGTGATTGAAATAGAATAAAATTTCCAGATAAGTTCCAAACTAAATGCAAATTTCCATAGTATGTCAATGTCACATGTAATTGGAAATTGCCATTTACAGTGTATATCCCAACTAGTTCCAAACTATTTACATTGTACGGAAAGGTTTTGATTTTTCTGGTGTAATTAGCAAATTTCTTTTACCAACTAATAGAAAAGCAAAAATTCACAAGCAAGCTTACCTTTGAATTGATGTATTGATGAAGAAGCATTCTTAACTCTGAATTCTGACAAAAAGAAAATGTTTGTTTAAAGGAGAACTCCAGTAAAAAAAATCGATAATTTTTCAAAAAAAGGAATAAAGGATCGTGTTAAAAAATGCCGGTTTAGTCCTATGATATCTGTTTTTGTTTTAGAGAAATAACATTTCTATTTTCATATATTTGTGCTACTTTAGGATATATTTTGTAGGCTCAAAATTGGTGCCCAGTGGTAATTCTATTTCAATTTTGATGTCATTGAGTGCTGAAACAAAAGAAAAGCACTCAATGACGTCAAAATTCAAAAGAAAGTGCGCACTGTACACCAACGTTGAGCCAGGGTGCTCTAAAACACGGGCGGAGAAACGGCAATGGGAGCCCTGATCTACGTGCGATGCGCATATATCACTTCGAGCTTTGATTCAATTTCATTTTTGAAAGATAAGAAACCATGAGCGAAGAAAACTGAGACGGCTGAAAGAAGATGCCAACGACAGAATAACCTTTACCGATAGAAACCTCCGCTTTAAAAATTGCAGCAATGATGGAAAAAAAAATTGATTCACTATTAAAGACTTATTAACCGAGTGCGAGGTCTGTACGGGAAAGTATTTGCCTGAGGTTTTTGTACAGACCGAGCGACGAAGGAGCGAGGTTTGTGCAATAAAACCGAGGGCAAATACTTTCCAGTACAGACCGAGCAAACGAGGTTAATAAGAAATTTATTATATGGCTATTGGTTCACTTTATTTTTAAGCTTCGAGCGTTGTTTTCGTCTTCGGATTATGCTGTTTACCTTGCCTGTTGACTTTTTCGTATCGCTTCTTGGCCTTCTTATTTACACCAGTTCGGCTTTTATTTGTCGTGTTTTTAGATAAACAGCTTTAAAGAAAACCAGCAGTGATGTTCCAACACATTTTATTGTTCAGAATATATGAATAAAGATACCTGTTTCTCTTTTATTTGTTTTCAAATCAACTCAGAAATGTTCCCGCGAAAACTTACAGGGCCGGGGAAAAAGCGTATTGACCGGTCGGTCAATATCGTAAAATCCCGACCCCTCAGGAACCAATCAGCGTGCGTCGTTTTGCGTACGGACCGGAAATCAAACCCAGCCATATAATAATGCATGTTATGGCTGATCCAGCTACTGCAAGATGAAGTCAAAGACTGTACCTGTACAGTCGTTTACATAACTTAGCCAACAGGGAAGGAAAGAAACTGAAATCAACATTTCTTAAGAGAAAATTGGAACAGCTTAAGTTTAATCCTAATCCAAAAAAGTGGTGGGATTCAATAAAAGGGCTTGCAGGATACCCCAAGAAAGCACAAATTTCGACCTGTCTTATTGGCAATCAAATCCTTGCTGGAAGAGCGCTTGCAGATAAAATAAATGACACATTTTCGTCCGTTACGCAACACATTGTTCCCCTTCAACCTAATCCTGAAGTTAACGAAATTGAAATCTTATCGAGGTACATTATTAGCGAAGACGAAGTTTACGCGAAACTCTCTTGTTTACGTTCTTCTAAATCGCCTGGCCCGGATGATGTTCCAAATTGGATGTTAAAAATGTATGCACCTATTCTTGCTGCCCCTGTAGCCTCTATCTTTAACGAATCTATACAGCAAGCATGTGTTCCTGGAAGAAAGCTGACATTATTCCTATTCCAAAAACTGCGAGAGTTGTCGATACAACGAAAGATCTACGTCCTATTTCATTAACAGCAACTCTGTCTAAAGTTTGTGAACGCTTTATTACAGATTGGCTTATAGAGTCCATATGGGATATGATAGATAAACGACAATTTGGTTCGATACCCAATTCATCTACTTCCCATGCACTAACCAGTTTTGTCCATCATCTACTAAGCGAAACCGACAGAACTAAGAAGACAGTAAGAGTATTTTTGCTTGACTTTTCTAAGGCATTTGACCTAATCGACCATACTATTCTTCTTTAGAAGTTATCCAACATGAATGTTCCACCAACGTTGATTAACTGGATAAGAAGTTTTCTTACAAATCGAAAACAACGTGTAAAATTGAAGGAATGCGTTTCTGAATGGCAAACAGTCAACGGTGGGGTTCTGCAGGGAACTGTATTAGGACCGATACTTTTCCTTGTGATGATTAATGATCTATTGTCATACTGGACAGACCGATGGAAATACGTCGATGATAGTACAGTTACTGAAAGCATTCCTAGTAATTGTGACAGTAACCTACAAAGTCTTGTCAATGAGATCAACGACTGGACTACTCAAAATAAAATGAAACTTAATGCTACTAAATGTAAAGAATTAATCGTCGATTTTTCAAAAGAAAAACGGTCGTTTTTGCCTTTGAACATTGGAGGAGTTTTAGTCGAAAAAGTCAAATCTGCTCGATTACTTGGACTTATTTTCCAGACGATCTGAGATGGAATGAACATGTTAATAGCATCGTGAAGAAAGCAGGAAAAAGGCTTTACATGTTGAGATTACTAAAACGATCAAATGCTGAAATAGATACGTTAATAATAGTATATACTACGATAATTAGACCTGTGCTTGAATACGCTTCCCAGGTATGGCATTATAATATTCCGAACTATTTGAGCGACGAGATTGAAGTCCTGCAAAAACGTGCATTGAGAATTATTTTACCTTACTTAAGTTATAGAGAAGCTTTGGGCTGTACAAAAATTTTAACTTTAAAGGAACGTCGTGAAAACTTATCTGATAATTTTTTTAGGAACAATCACAATAACCTAAAGGTTCAAGAATGTTTCCCTGATAGAATTTTAACTAACTATGAACTAAGACTTAACGGATTTTATAACCATTATTTATGTAAGACTGAACGTTTTAAAAACTCGTTTTTCCCTCAAAGTGTTTTAAGAAGTAATTTCGGTTTTAATAAATCTGAATATATATAGGCCTATATTAGAAGTCGAATCTTCATTTATATGCTACCAAGTATACGTGTGGTTTCCAGCTTTTTTAGGACGTTATCTTACTTTGTTTGTCCTATAAATGTTATTTTAATGAACTATATACCTATACATACTAAAATCATTGTAGTTTGAAGGAATCTCAAACTTTAGAAGCTGAAAAAAAAAACCCAGCCAAACTTCAAGCGGCCGTGATTATATAGCAACTGTACTGTAGTCTATAAAATAATGGACTTGATCAGATGTGTTTAAAACGGAGACAGAAGTAGATGGTAAGAGACACTACAGTACTCTTTTAGTATGTCCTTTAAAAATATTTTCAGATATATGATCGATAGTTTTTTCTTCAGAAGTGTTATGATATTATCTATAACAAAATATGCTGAACTGCATAAGATTGTTTACTGTGCACATAAAATTTGGCGAACAAAGAGTACTATAATCTTGTTTTTACCGTCGTAAACTAAGTGGTGCAGACTAGCTTGTAGTAAACTTTGGCATTTTTATTTACATCATTTGGTTGAAATTTGTTCTAAAAGTCTTTCTCCTCGTATGTTTAACACTATTGGAAACAGGGTTTTAGCATCGTGTATATGTTCATGTGATTGCTCTATAAGAGAAGCATAGGGTTATAAACTTGAAAGTGTTAGCAGTCTTTCAGTTTCACGTATTAAAGCTATATGGCGAGAATGGAAGAGAACATTTTCAAAAATGGGTTGGTGAAATGTCAATTTTACGAAAAAAGCACAAAAAATATCAGTTGGAAAGCCTATTTAATTGTCTTTACGTTGGTGTATTCAAATTCACTTTTGTCAACCGTTTCGCAGAGAAAACAAGATTTTAACGCCGTGCGCCCTTCAAAAATGATAAATTTTTAGGAATTTTTTCAACTCTTACGATAAACAATTGTGATTTTATTAATCTAGAAAAAATCCCTCACAATATATAATTAAAACGAATTTAATCTGAAAGAGTTACTTGCTCTTTTTTTGTGTTTCTAATGGCAGTAATAAGTTTTCTTCCTTTTCAAAAAGAGGAATTTATCTCGGGTACTCTTCAATTTTTTTGTCGCCATTGAAAGTGCGTTTTTGTTGATTATCTGAGCCCAAGCGCGCTCATTCCAGTCATTTGATGCATCACACGCAGCACGCCAAATTATATGCGCGTTTCTCCGCCCGTGGTTTAGAGCGTCCTGGTTGAGCTGTCGAAATATAGCGCCATCCAGAAGAAAACTATACAAAGTGAACTAACGTTTTCACATTCGTATATTTTGGTTATGGACAGGCATGATACTTAAGGCTTTTTATTTGAATATAATATTTTTATTAGTGTTCTCCTTTTAAGTGTCCCTAACCCCAAAAATTTTATCATTTACCTTGAAACCATGTCTAAAGTTATGAAGAATGTCGTTGAAAGTTCGGCTATATCAGTTTTTCTTCATAAGTTATTGATGTTTTTGTAATATGCAAATAAGGCACATGATGACGTAACATAAGGAAAGCAGAATTGTCGAAGATTTATATCTTCAAAATTATTCATCAAAATTTCTCCAAACTTTGCATGTATTTACAGACTACTAAACTGAAAGAGATAGTTCGAGTTATATAGTCGTAATGGTAACCAATTAGTTTCCAGACCTCTTAATTTAAAAAACAAATTTTGTTTTCTCTTAAGTGCTGATCATTTTGAAGTTGGTAATATTGCAGGAAGATTCTAAACTTTGGAGGAAGATTACAAACTTAATTAATCTTATACTAAGCTGAAGTTGTAGTAAACTCTGCTATGGCAGGAAAAAAAATTTTGAGCCTGAATTTAGAGATCTGGAAACAAATCGGTTGTCATGAAGGCTAAATAGCTCAAATTATGTTTCTTAGTTAGGTGGTCTGTATATATGTGTAAAGTTTTGAGAAATTTCGATGTATAAGTTTGAAGATATACACGATATAATATCTTCCACAATTCTGCTTTCCTTATCTTACGTCATCACATGCCTTATTTGCATATTACAAAAACCCCGATAACTTAAAAACAAAAATCGATATCGCCGAACTTCCAATGCCATTCTTCATGATTTTAAGGGTGCTTTTAATCTAAACCATAAACATGTGGGGGTTGGGGGCAATTTAATATCGTAATATAATTGTAAAAAATGTTTCGTAGACGTTCGAAAATGTTAATAAACCCCTGATCGAACCTGCAACCTTCTCATGACCGGGTAGATCTTCCAACCGTTGACCTACACAGAAGCTCGGGTGGGCAGCTATATGTATACGTTTGCAAATTCATAATTTGCCAAATTTACTCTTACCTGTTGATCTAAAGCATCAGTTTCTTGTATTAAAGCGGCTCGTTCAGTTAAAACAGATAAATATTTCTCAAATCCTTCAATTAACCCATTCCAAACATGTTCCTTTGATCTGTCAATAACGGATGTCATCTTCTGCCAATGTTCTGCATCGAGACTGAAGTAAATAAGAATCCAAAAAGTTCATGTTTTGATAGGAGAGATAATGTAAAGTGACAACCACTAAGAGTAATTTTTAGCCGTTTTTATACTAGTGTTATTACGTTTAAGCACTGTGAGCGACGTCCTATAAACGTCTCAGTTGGCTTACACGTTTAGTATAAATATGTATGTCCAAACAACGTACTAAGATCAATTCATGTACAAAGGCTTCAAATGAAAAAATCTGTAATCATTTGGTTGGTATAATACTTTTAAACCAGTCATGAAAATTTGACACAGATCGGTTAAAATGTTTTCGAGTTATAGACCACTTTCATAAAGGCCACCGCTTTATAAATATTCTTTTATGTGCAACTAAATTAGCCTTTCTGGCCTCGTTATGAAGCAAAGATTCTTTTGAATTGAAGACACACAAACCAGGCTAGAAAGGCTTATCAAGATGCACATAAAAGAATATTCAAATTAATCGCTATTATGAAAGTGGTCTATTAGACTAACATTTTGTCGACCTCAAAATGACATTTTGTAACAAAATTTTAACTTGAGATTTGAATAAGTGGTGGCCGGATATTTTGCCGAAAGACATTTCGCCGAACAGACTATTTGTCGAACGGGCTATTTGCCGAATAGACTATTTGCCGAATGGACTATTTTCCGAACAGAGTATTTGCCGAATGGACTATTTGCGGACAGGACATTTTCTCGGGAACAGTTACCCACCCTGGCAGACTTTTTATGATTGGTGGTTAGTTTGAAACGGATTTGAGAATGCAAAGCAGCTCTTTAAGCCTGGTTCTCATATGTCGCCGATGGTCGCCGATTTGTGATTTAGGTGCATGTTAAAACGGGAAGTGCAGCAGCATGTTAAGTAATAAAGAATGCAGAAAAGTAGTGCTTTTATTCTTTTACTTAACATGCATCTAAATCAGGCGTCGGCGATGATCGGCGACCATCGGCGACATATGAGAACCAGGCTTTAAAGTGCCCCTAACCCCCAAAAATTTATGGTTTAGATTAAAAGCACCCTTAAAATTATGAAGAATGGCGTTGGAAGTTCGGCGATATCGATTTTTGTCTTTAAGTTATCGGGGTTTTTGTAATATGCAAGATAAGGAAAGCAGAATTGTGGAATATTATATATCGTGTATATCTTCAAACTTATACATCGAAATTCCTCAAAACCTTTGCACATATATACAGACCACCTAACTAAGAAACATAATTTGAGTTACTTAGCCCTCATGACAACCGACTTCTTTCCAGACCTTTAAATTCAGGCTCAAAAAATCTTTGTTTTCTGCCATAGAAGAGTTTACTACAACTTCAGACTTTAGTATAACATTAATTAAGTTTGTAGAATCTCCTTCCAATATTACCAACTTCAAAATGATCAGCACTTGAGAGAAAACAAATAGTTTTGTTTTTCAAATTAAGAGGTCTGGAAACTAATCGGTTACCATGATGACTATATAACTCGAACTATCTTTTCAAGTTTAGTAGTCTGTAAATACATGCAAAGTTTGGAGAAATTTTGATGAATAATTCTGAAGATATATTCTGAAATAAATCTTACGTCATCACGTGCCTTATTTGCATATTACAAAAACATCAATAACTTAAGAAGAAAAACCGATATAGCCGAACTTTCAACGACATTCTTCATAACCTTAGAAGTGGTTTCAAGGTAAACGGTAAAATTTGTGGAGTTAGGGGTACTTTAAAAAACACTTAACATAAACGGAATCCGAATTCCCATTGCGGATGACTTGCGCTGTTGTGCTCGCAATTCCCGTGTGGGCCATGTGTAGAAATTTAAATAATCAAACATATATAAAGTGAAGCGCATAAACAAATCGCATTTGGATAATCATGGAATTCATTCGTAACTCTCGGGGTAATAGGGTTTTTTCGGGGTAATAGTAAAATAGTTTTTGAAGGTTACTTTATGTCCACGACAAACGTAAAGGTGATATGTCGTACTGGAGATGTGAGGAACGGAAAGAGTGTTCTTGTAGACTGACAACACTACTAGACAAACTCTGGCATCAACCTACAACGTATACGCATTTATATAATTGATTTTCTGTATAAAAATCTTCTGTCTTCTGAATAAATTCAGCATACACATATATAGCAAATAAAAAAATCGAATATGGTAGAGTTCGCTTAATTCTGTGCACACGACACAAAAATTAAGTTTGTCTCGTTTGAAAGAACGCTTAAGGGTGTTCAGACATATTTATTTTGACCCGTTGCTAGGGAAAACTTGATTTGACAACAGAGCTTCTAGAGCTTTACAAATTTGATTCCCATGCTAGAAATGCTAGATATTCTGCACGTAGTATATATGAATGAAGTTCTTTCGTTTGATGACATCATACAGTGACGTCATTGTGACGTCATTGAGATAAGAAAAAAACTATAATTTCCGCCAACTGAAACGTTTTCCTAACTAAAGAAGTTTCACTAGAACCAGAATTGTTATGTGCAAAAACATACGCATGCGTTTCTCAATTGAAAAAATCTTAATGACTTTATGGCCGTTTTAATTAAATTTTAAGGGATATTTTCAACAAAAAATAGACTATCTTTGTCATTTTTGGTTTAATCATAAAATCCATGCGTACTTTTTGGGACACATGTTTTTCCAAGGTGTAAACGAAAGAAAAGTGTCGATTCGATAAATACTCGCGGAAATTATAGGAATCTTGTGAGCCATGTTTTTGCGACTCAATGCCACTCAACCTCCTCCTGCCTGCTACCTGATCGGATCTTGCCAGCTAAATTGCGAGTTCAGCCGTGGTTCCAAGCCAAGAATGCTCGAAAAGTCGTCTTGTTCTACATACAAAGTTAAAAGTTGATGTCCACTGTCTTCGGAATGTTTGATTTATGGTTCATCAGCTCTGCCGATTTCTAAATTCCGGCATTCAATCCAAATATCTCGACGTGACGACGTCCTTCGTTTATTTTTCCATCTATCGCCGTCTGTGTACCGAAGTTCTTCAACTCTTCAAGTGTTTTTGCAAGCGACATTCTACAGCAAAGGAATAGTTTTCTTTTGTTTTGGTATTTTTTCTCACAAACTTGCTCGCCTCTTTTCGGTTTTTTTTTGTTATCATTTTATACCTTTTTGCAGTGTATAAGTACAAAAATATGTTTTTGTGAAAAGATTTCTCCGACCGGAAGTAATGTCCTTAGCAACCTGTTGCCTAGCAATGAAATACGTCCGAACACCCTTAAAATGACAAAGTAACATCGTTTGGACCCGCAGTAACTGGCCCACCCTGCCACCATAGTCAATCGAGATATGGTCTGGAAACTCGGCAAACGTCAAAGTACCTATAATGAGCTGTGATTTTATGTTGAACCGTACCTTACACCATGCACATCCTTTGTCTTAGGTTTATTAATATTTAAATAGCACGGTTGAGTGATTGAACTGAAACGTTGCTATTGGATAATTCGTTCATTATACTAAAACACAATGTGTTCAGTGACCGTGCACCGTGCACAAAAATGCATAAAGGCGAACAAAAAGATAGACCAAAGACTTTAGCTGAGTTTCCAGACCACATCTCGATTGACTATGCTGCCACCCTTACGGTAACATTGTAATGTTTCTGTTATGTTTGTTGTTTTTTTCCCTTCATTTATTTTAAATTTTTATTCGCAAAGATAATAAAATAAAAAAAGGTAAAAAAAACTATTTTGCAATTTTAATTTTCTTTGCTTCGTTTTCAAGATATTTCAGTTTGTTTGATGTGTAAATGTCACATGTTGAGACGTGTCCGTACATAATGACTTATTGGGGAGGGTTATACATCTTTGGTATTATCAAACGAAATCACTTTAAATTCTATGTTGTGTAAAAAACACACGGAGATGCTTTATTCGAATTAAGTTTGGTCTGGAAGCAAACCAAAAACTGCAAAAGATGTTGCTTTGTCAAGTGAGACAATGTTAATTCCCATGCCTTAAATATAAGCAAGAGGAAAAAACAATTCGATTTGTCATCACGTTGTTGTACGTATACTCATCATATTACAAATAATTACACACACACACACACACACACACACACACACACATACACAACTATTAGTATCATGCCGTTGTTTACTTACCTGGCATTCCGTTCAGGACCACATCCCATTTTAAAGGTTGGTTTTCTGCCATCCCTAATGCAAATAAAAAGAAATCCGTATTAGGTCCAGTTCCCATGCTATAATCGTGTCGCTCGTTGAACTATCTATCGCACGACAGAAGATTGTTTTTATTGGCAATGTAATTGACCGTTGCGAAAAAGATGGCGTCTTGTACATTCAACCACAATCCTTTGCGCACATTAAATATTGTTTCTTGCAGAATAATCGGAAGATAGGGTTTAAAAAGGGTTAGCTTTGGTAGGAATAAAGTTCATGCTTACTTGAACCATTTTAGCATGATAAGAAATGTTTAGTTGTTATTTGAGCTGATTTGGAGTCGCAAAGCATTATGGTTAAATGTACTGCCGCCATCTTTTTCGGTCCCGTCAATTGTATCAGAATAATTTTATATACATATAACCGCGTAGTGATCACGCCATTGTTGTACGATTTAACAGTCCTGGACTGGCCATTGGGCATTTTGCCTTGGAACAATGGGCAGTCACTGTTCTATACCCAGTAGGCTCTCCGAGAGGCGCGGGGGGAGTTGAAAGAGAGCCTGCTACTGAAGTAGTAACATTTTGGATTTATGCGTACAGATCGTACGCAAAATTCCCATTCGTAATCCCTTTTAATTAGTAACTTGTTGCGGTATTTTGCAGAAACACAAGGCCTAGACGCTCTCAAAGGTATTTTTATGGTTCTGGTAGTCATTTAATCAGTGCCGTGATATTTTGCTGCCGATGGGCTTTGATGTTGACGACTTTTGAATGATTCCGAGGGGGAAAGAGGCGAGTGTGAAGTGGTATGGCATACTGCACGCGGCATCTTGTCAGTTGTGGAACAAGATGGCTAGTAAATTCAGAATTAGTCATCACTAAAATATATTGTGTACGTATGTCGTCACATGTTGAATTAGCTTTCATTTGATGTATAGTTCAAGTTTCTCCGTTAAGTAAAACTCGTTAAAATGTCCACAATGCGCGAACCGATGTTCGAAATAATATTACAAATAAACAGGAAGTTGACTTGTCACAAGTGTTAGTACAGAATTTTAAATGATATAATAAATGGGACACATATCAAACAGAAGCTATTGAAAAATGCTATTTGGGAAATATTTATAAAATGGGAAAACGTCGTTTATTTGATTCATTGCGTGGATGATTCACTAGAACACATTCACGCAATGAATCAAATGAACGACGTTTCCACATTTTAAAAATATTTCCCGTTTAGCTAAAAACTAGAAATTTCTATCCCAAATAGCATTTTACAATAGCTTCTGTTTGATAAGTATCTCATTTGTTATTATATCATTTAAAAAAATCTAAAATTCCCATAAAAATACCAATTAGTTGAGAGCGTCATGGCCTGGTATTTCTGCAAAATATCGCACCAAGTTACTAATTAATAGGGATTAGCCAATGGGAAATTTGCGCAAAATCTGTACGCATAAATCCATAAAATTACTGCTTCAGTAGCAGGCTCTCTTTTAACTCCGCCCACGCCTCTCAGAGAGCCAGCGGCCTGCTTATCCCTTTCCGGGAGGCGGGAAACTTGCAGGCGGAGGAATGGCCGCATGTAAAAAGCCGGATTTTGTCTTTTTCGTCTGATTGGTCCATAAGACAAAAAAGCCCGAAAAACTCTATTTGGTTTCTGTACATTTATAAATACGAATTATGATTTACATAATTAACAATGCGTCTAACGAATCTTGGGATTCAACGATGTCACAGTCTCACGGACGATGTTTAGTTAGAGAAGTTTAATTAAAGTTTAAAAAATCTAAAGAAAGAACAGCGCGAATGTATAGAAAGAGTCCTGTTTAATGAGGATGTGCTATCTGTACTCCGTACTGGTTATGCCAAGAGTTTAATATACCAACTTCTCCCAAGCGTCTACGGAAAGAGTTATAAGAGACGTATAATAAAACACGTACTGCGAATGTTTTGAATAGCTTAAGGTTACAGGATACCCTAGGAAGCCATTTCAAGAAATTTGTTACTGCTCGCTCAATTTTTTTCCGATTTGTCTCAAATTTGCAACCAATATAGTTAAGTATGTAACGGACACTATCGTACTATACAGTAAATAAGAAATAAAATATTGTTGCAGATATACTCATCAGTTTAAAATCACAGTACTTTCGCGCCGCGGTTTAAGGCGGTCTTTGGTTTTACCAAAAAGCTCTCAATTTATCATATTTACACTTCTCAATGTCTGTTCTAAAAAAGGGTGTTCGCATTTTTTTATTAATGTAGTGGTTTAGCAGCTAGGATATTTTATTTCTCGACCTATGTTGTGGCACAAGCAATTGACAAATAAAAGCCTGTAACTCACTTTTTTAGAACAAACATTGAGAGGTGTAAATATGATAAATTGAGAGCTTTTTGGTAAAACCAAAGACCGTCTTAAACCGCAGCGCGAAGGTACTGTGATTTTAAACTGATGGTATATCTTCAACAATATTTTATTTCTTATTTACAGAAAAATACGATAGTGTCCGTCACATACTTAACTACATTTGGTGCAAATTTGAGAGAAATCGGAAAAAAATTGAGCGAGCGGTAACAAATTCATTTCTTGAAATGGCTTCCTAGGGTATCCTGTAACCTTAAAGGGACATTCTACCCCCAAAACAAGTGGTGTTCATATGAAAGGTCTATATGTACTTACTTTGGAATGGGTATTCATTTCCTTCAAATCTTTTTGGTTTTCGAGAAATTTGACTTTGTTTGTCGTATTTTTGACACACTGTATGCCGCCATGTTTGCTTTGCTTGCGGGTGAAAGCGGTCCCTCCCATTAGCGTTTTGACGTCATTGAGTGATAGAAAGAAATTGTCCTTCGACAGCGTGGTGTTTATTAGCATAAACATCTTTGGTTTATCGATTTATACTTTTTACAATGCCTCATTGCATGGTGCCCGGCTGCACAAATAATTCACGCAAGACTGTGGGAGTAAGTTACCATCGACTTCCTGCGGATGATCGACTGCGACAAGCCTGGCTCGCCAGAATTCGCCGTACTAATCCACGTTCGCGCAACAACTCGTTTGTTTGTTCGGAACATTTAAATGTAAAATGTAAATGAAATGCAATTCACCGATGAAGATCTTGGGCTGGCGAGTATCGAAGAATGCAGATCGTCTGAAGGTACTTGTACTGATGCTCCTTTAGTTTTATCCTTTGCTGTAGACTGTGACCCATAACAACTACAACTGATACTGAGACCCAATGTGAACTGTTAGTAAGACCAACTAGAAGTATTGAAGTGCAAACGGAACCTGTACTTTTTGCCTGTCAAACAGATAACAACCCCCCAAGTCCACATAAAGTTGCACATTCTGCTGCTGTTGACCATTGTTATAGCCATAAAACTCTGCCTTCTTCACCCATTCCTTCTACAAGTCAAGCTCAGTATATATCTCCATCAAAAAGCATTTCTTCAGGGCCAGTTGATTCAGATTCTGATGGAGATAATACTGAGGATATTTACTTGCCTGGTTCTGCAGACAGCCAATCTGAAACAGAAGCTGATAATGAGCCAGATCGGAGCCTCCTGCAACAGAAAAGGTTATTGTGTTTAAAGAACAACTCGATAAGCTTTTTGTCAGTTGTTCCACTTGTGGTAAACCCATAGCTGAAAGTTCAAAAACTCTTGTTGGTAGTATGGTTGTGGCAAAATCATCATGTATTGATGGCCATGATAAAACGTGGCAATCGCAACCCATGATTCATGGAAACGTTGCAGGAAATATGATGATTGCAGCATCCATACTCTTCAGTGGTAATTCATTCGCAAATGTAAATTCACTGGCATGTCGCCTCAACCTGGCTTTTATAAGCAGTGCTCTCTTCTATAAAATACAGAAGAATCATCTATTTCCTGTGATCGAGAAGACTTGGAAAGAACACCAAGATAACCTGTTCGAAGAGATAAGAAAATCAAATAAATTAGAAGTGTGTGGAGATGGCAGAAGCGATAGTCCTGGACACTGTGCAAAATATGGTGCATATACAATAATGGACGAAAGCAGCAGTAAAATTATTGATTTCAGTGTCGTGCAAGTTACTGAGGTGTCTTCATCTAATGCTATGGAAGCCGAAGGGTGCAATCGAGTCCTCCAAAATATGAAGGCAAAAAAAGTAAAGGTGAAGTGCTTGACAACTGACAGACATGTTACAATTACATCTGAGATGAAGAAGAAGCATCCTAAAATCACACACCAGTATGAGTATGATGTATGGCATCTTGCTAAATGGGTGGTCAAGAAACTAACAAAAAAGGCCAAGAAGAAGGACTGTGCAGACCTAATGACCTGGATACAGTCTGTATCAGCTCATTTCTGGTGGAGCATATCAACATGTGAGGGGAATCATGACCTACTCATTGAAAAATGGACTTCCATTGTTCATCACGTTGGTAACAAGCATTCATGGAGAAAGTCAAAGATCTTCAAGAAATGTGTCCATCACAAGCTTAAAAGAAGAGAGGTGAAAGCAATATGTTGGCTCAAACCTGGAACCGCTGCACATGTGGCATTGGAAGAGATTGTCTTCAACAGCCGACTGTTAAAGGATATGAAGTTGGTCACAGAATTCCATCACACTGGTAATCTGGAGGTGTACCATTCCATGATGCTGAAATACTGTCCCAAAAGACAGCATTTTAGTTACGAAGGAATGGTTGCTAGGACACAGTTAGCTGCCCTTGATAACAACAACAATTGTACAAGGGAGCAAGCCGTGATCCAGCATGGTGAATCAAAAGGCAGTCTACGGTACAATGTGGTCTTTCCAAAAGTTCGTAAGACATGGGTGGTCAAACCAATAAAACAGCCGAAGACATATAGTTACCTAGATGACATGATGGAAAGAGTCCTGAAAGGTGATGAAGTCGATGGAGCCTGCAAGTCTACGCCATTTGCCAAAAATATTGCTACAAAACCTATGCCGAATAAATCAGCAGCAATTGCAAGCCACATCAGCAGATTTAAGCAAAAGTGAACAGTTATCTGTTTTAAAACTTGCCTAATTACAAAGGTCGCAGATCAAGGTGATTAAGCCATATATATATTAATGGCACCAAAAAAGTAGAATGCTGCATGGGCAGTGTTTTGCAAAAGTTAATAGGTTGTGAACTGCCGAGAATTTTGAGGAACGAAATACTGATGTTTCTGACCACACATGATGAACAACAATTTCTTATGGTATGTATGCCTTTCAATACTCAAAATATATAATGAACAAATAACAAATGACAACTAAATAATATATACATGTAATTATACAAAATTCAATTTTCCCCATCCGACGCTTCCCTATGCCCAGCAAACACATGTTCATCTTCTGGTCCAGGAGGTGGAAAATGCGCTCTAATACAGCTTACTGCACAAGAGGGAAGCACAACTCTTATGTGCCTTCCAAGTACTCCCCAGCCTAATCGTGCAAGTTGTCTATAGCAATATGCTATGTTTTTGGTGTTCTGGTCCTTCATAAGCATTCTCATACTGTTGCTTATACTGGTACCATGTTGTTCGAAGAACCAACTGATTCAAACACACAGCCGAGAATCCAGGGTTATCAGTTATGCAAGAAATATTTGTTTTTAATTTTTCGAGGACCACCGCTTCTTCGTTGAGGGAGATCATCTCGGGGATTTCTTGGCAACAAACACACTCTACCACTGCATCCATCATTTGACAATTGCCACACTGACACCTAACGTTACATTAAAGCATACAAACGAAATCACCTTGCAACAGTCTTATCATTTTTCTTTGCTCGCAAAGTGAAGTCTTTATATTTATATTTATTGATATTTATATGTATGCATTTAAATTTGAAGAAGTCCGAATACTCGATTATTTATAAATAATTATGGTCACATTTTACAAGAGATTATGTTGTTGTTTTAACTTACCATTCTAGGTTATCCAAACGGCTTTCGTCAACGGATGAATCCAAGTTTTCTTCGTCAGTAGAATCATCAGAACTAGACGTAGACACTGTTTTGGTGGGCTCAAACTGGTAGGGCTGTATCGAGTCGATAGAGTACTCCGCTTCCTTGGCTGGACTACCTGGACTATTTGAACGGCACGACATTGCCATGGTATCCTCATTGTCGGAAGAGCTACTACTCGATCCGGACATTTGTATATTTCGAGCATTCGCCCGCAAACAAAGCAAACATGGCGGGCATACAGTGTGTCAAAAATACGACAAACAAAGTCAAATTTCTCGAAAACCAAAAAGATTTGAAGGAAATGAATACCCACTCCAAAGTAAGTACATATAGACCTTTCATATGAACACCACTTGTTTTGGGGGTAGAGTGTCCCTTTAAAAAACGAAACATTTGGCAAGTTCATTGACGTACTAATTTTAAGAAACAACGTTGTCTAACTTGTCTAAACAACGTTTTTCTAACGTTAGGCTATTTAAGTCGCCTTTATGTATGTATATTTATCACTCTGGTGATGTTACGTGTAGTATACGAAACGTTAGTAAATATTTTCAAAATTATTTTGTGTTATGGTTTTGTTTAAAGCAATATACTGGGCAAGAATACTCCTTTCTAAAATCAGATTTCCGCCTGGTTCATTCATTGCGATGATTTTAAGCTGGGAACATTAAAGCAAAAGTTTATGTAACCTAAACCTAAGAAAATTGAAGCTAAAGTTTATGTAAATGAACCTAAGTTTATGTGGTACGCTAAAATTTATGAAAAGTTTATGTACTGATTTCTTTTGTGTTTTCCTCATAAATTAATGAACTTCGACAAAATGTGTCGAGCAGGAAACCCTATGTTTTCGTCCAAATTCGCTCATTTTCAACATTGAATAGGGGAGGAGGAGGAGGGGAAACACGAACGTTTGAAGAAATTGAAAGTACGTGTCCAACATTATTTGACCATGATTGTATACGCTTCGCCTAGCTCATTTCATTTTTATCGATAAGACAGATATGTATAAGTAAAAAATAATATCGACGTTATAATCCCCGTAGAGTCATTTTACATGCGTGGACAAACGTGACATGCGAACAAATTTCTGTGATCTGAATATTTGTTTGCGTGTGCATGTAGTTCGTGACAAAAATATTTGAACTAACAACATAATATATTCTTGACAAAAAGACTTGAGAAAGGAGTTTTTGGGATACGTATATCCCTTTCAAAAGAACAGAAACAAATAAACGGTTACGTATAAAGCACAACAAAGTCTTGAGTAGAAGGAAATCAGTCAAACCGAAACTCGAAAGGAGGAAAAAGCAATAGCGAAAACAAAACAACGAAGAAAAAAGCCAAAAATTTTAAGCTTACGGCGAAAATATAGAGTAATCACGAACATTTAGTAGCACTGATAATTTTCGAGTTTCCCTGTTTACATCCTATCACTGTTTTAATTTTGTTTTCTATTACGTGTGTCCTTAAAGTATTTTAAACGTATATTCGTTGCATGGTTTTCCTTGCCGGCCGTTTCTTTTTACCTGTGACTGCCGTCTTATCTTCTTCTAAATAGTTTTCTTATCGTTTAACTCTAATTTTTAAAGAAAAACGTAACAAATAACAGAGAATTTTCAAGACAATATTCAGAAGAAAAATTGAGATGAAGAATAATGCAGGTCGCACCACGGTTTGAACTCGACCATTTCGCGTGCGAACTGACGATATTACCACCAGGCCACTGAAGAAGCTTCGGAATATCAGCAAAATATTAGAGTTATATTTTACAGTTCTTTCTATTCATGTTTACAAAGAAGCTAGAGCATCTAAAATATTTGCATTTTTCAAAGGCCTGATTCTACAGCTGCATAGCTGCCACGGTTATACTCATTTTATGGCATTTCAAATTCATTTAGAATAGCAAAAACAAATTTCGTTTCAAAATCTGAAGTGCTAAAACTGTTTTCAGCTGGAAAAACTGTTTTCATGCAGTCACATCTGTAATGCTTGAACATGCAGCATTTATACGCTTAACCGTTTTTTATGCCAAATTATAAAACATATTAAACGGATACGTTTAAAATACTTGAAGAACACACGAAATCGAAAACAAAATTACTGTTACAGTGACAGGATATATTAAAAACAGAGAAACACGAACAGCATTGCTACTAAATGTTTACCGTATAAGCTTAACCTTTCCAGCCTTTTTCTTCGTTGGTTTTTTCGCTATTGCTTTTTCCTCCTTTCGAGTTTCGGTGTGACGGGTTTTCTTCTACTAAGGATGTTGTTCTGCTTTATACGTAAACGTTGATTTGTTTCTGTCCTTTTGAACGGGATATACGTATTCAAAAAAAGCCTTTTCTGAAGTCTTTTTGTCAAGAACAAATTTTTATTGTTCCCAGTGCCCCACAATCCTAACCGCGCAAGTGAACGTACCATGCATAGAAATAAATAAATATTCAGATCACAGAAATTTGTTCAGATATCACGCTTGTCCACGCGTGTAAAATGACTCCACGCGTGTCGAAATTAGCACCCTTACCGCGGGCACAGAATAAGGATCAACCAGAAGTCCAACTCGCGGAAAAAAGTGTCCCATTATTTTTATGCGCATGCGCCAGTCGGCCATTTTGAAAGTAAGTGCACCCGGGAAATTATCCCTCTCGTCCTTACGACCCTCGGGCTCCTGTATTCAATTACTCTCGGCCTTCTTGTGACCTTTTATTTAACTTTATATTGTTATCTGTACATATATAAATAATATTTATTAAGTAATAAGTAATTTACTTCAGAAAACATTTCGTTGGAGATGAAATTCTTTGACCACAAGGTTATTAAAACTTCAGTACGCGGATACTACGGGTAAAAGTCCGTGGCAAAAAAGTCCTGTACTCACGAGCTGAGTTTAACATTTCTCGATGATGTCGACACACTTGTTTATAGAGAAAGATGGCTAAAAAATTCGGAACTACGCATTGTTCAAATACATCGAGTACGTATGTTGTTAGAAATTTTATAAGCTTTCATTCGGTATATCGTTCAAATCATAGTGTTTCCTGTAACTTTTTAAAATGTTCAAAATGTTCAAAATGTTCTGACCATTGACCATAAAAGTTTTAATATTTTTTCATATATTCAGAAGGTATGATTACTAATTTGCACCAAAAACGTTTTCAACTTCAACTAGAAATTTGCAAACTTTTCCACTCATTTCGTATTTGAATTAGCTTCTGTTCAAGAAATATCTTAGGTTCATGCCGGAAGTCTTTCTGAGGTTATAGCAAACACCAAAACAACAAAAGGCAAAACAAACTTAAGAAATTCATCCATTTCAGACGGTCCACGTCAAAATAATGATGGTTTTTTTCATATTTTAAAATATTTCCCAGCAAGAAAATTAAAAGTTCTGACATGAATAGCACTTGACAACACCCTTTGTTTAATATCTTGTTCAGGGCAGTGCGTTTAGTATTTAAAATCCAAAATTCTATAGCACTTGTGAGGAGTCCATTTCCCATTATACAATTCTTATTTTACGAACAATGGTGAGAACATTTTGAACATTTTAAAAAGTTACAGGTAACACTAAAACTTAAATTATATACCAAATGAAAGCTTATAAAATTTCTAACAACATACGTACCCGATGTATTTCAACAATGCGTAGTTCCGAAATTGTTAGCAATCTTTTTCTATAAACAAATGTGTCGGCAAAATCGAGAAATGTAAAACCCGCTTCATGAGTGCAGGACTTTTTTGCCACGGACTTTTACCCGTAGTATCCGCTCACTGAAGTTTTAATAAGGTCGTGGTCAAAGAATTCTATCTCCAAAGAATCGTTTTCTAAAGTAAATTATTTTTTTACTTAACTAAATATTATTAATACAGATAGATAACAATATAAAGTTAATTAAAAGATCACAAGAAGGCCAAGAGTAATTGAATACAGGAGCCCGAGGGTCACAAGGACGAGAGGGCTAATTTCCCAGGTGCACTTACTTTCAAAATGGCGCCGGGATCGCGAGGCCGACATTTCCCGAGGACGCTTACATCAAAGGTGCCGACAGAGAGTTGGACTTCTCGTGATCCTTATTCTGTGCCGCGGGCTCCGGGCCTTCGGCCCTACGCCCGGGCTCGGGGAAAATTGTTTTCGATATATTAATTGAAAGGAATTTGAAATGACATAAATGAATATAGCCGTGGCAGCCACCCAGGCGGTTGTTTCAGTAATTTTCAACCAATTCAATGCCTTCTGGAAAATGCAAATATTTTAATAGATGCTCTAATAATGTTTCTTGTAAACATGGAAAGAAAGAACTGTAAAATATAACCCTAACATTCTGATGAAATTTTTATGGAAGCGAAACCCTGGATATTGTTCATCTCAATATTTTTTTATGAAATATCATCCTAGAATTTTTCTGTTCCTCGTTACCTTTTTCTTTAAAAAATTAGAGTTAAAAAGCTTTTTATTTCCAATATTCCACTACAATTTAAATGGGGTTATGAAATAACCAAGGTTAAACCACAGGAGCGGGGACGCAAGTGGTTCTGGGTTCTAATGCTTGGAACGCAGCTGGGCATGCAAGGTGTGCACGTTGACAGCACGTGATAACCTGGCTAAGCTCGTACTACATGAAAGGCTCGAGCACATTCTCGCAAACGCACGAGTTATCGCAGAGTGGACAACTATTCGCAAATGTCCGAGCCAACAGAGCAGAATCAAGAGGGAGGCCCCTCCACAAGTTTCATGGAAAACGACAGCAATTCAGGGCGACAAGATGGCCAAGCAGTGGCCCTTCAGTTAAACTCTCCGGAGTTTATCACCACCGTTCAGAATATGATCTCACAAGTATTGTCTCAAAGTCATAGTCGAACATCTGTTGGCGAGGGCAACGTAACAACGCAATGCAACGCAGCGCCCATTCACTCCGTGGGTCAAGTAACTATTCCCCGTTTCTCCAATCCAGCGATAAGAGTTTTGCGCGGTTCAACGCTATCGTCAACAGCGCCTGGCATCTCCGCAGCGACTGTGTTGGATTCCAACGTCGGTTCCACATCAGGTACTGTGAACATTAATTCAATTTCTGCCCCACCATTTGTTCCACTCGCAAATAACTTGCCTGGTAATGCCACGACCCAAGAAACAGGCGAAGATGTCACGTTCAACGTAGAAGGGCAACGTACCGTACCAGGAACAAACCCCGGTATAGGCGATACTAATACCGGCATAGTAGCCCCGCTCGCGCTGGGGCCTGGGCATACACCTATTCCCGCCAAACTGGTAGAAAAAATTTTGACAGGGCAGTATATCGACATGGCGGAGTTGATCCCCGAGAACTTGGACGATCACTCCGAACAATTCCAATTCAGCACGGTGGCGGGACCCGTTATTATTCCCACGTTACCATATTCTAGAAAGCGACGCAGGGAAATCTCGGATATTGTTACCTGGGTAGAATGTTTTGTCAGTTTTTTGTCAGTAGTTACAGCCTACTATCCCGACAGATCGCAAGACCTCTTGCCATACATGTCTTTGATTTTGCGCACATCTCGGCGTTTTGGGGGCCTTTCCTGGTTGCACTACGACAAAGCCTTCAGGTAGGACGCGGCTGCAAATGGTCTGACAGATTGGATTGTCGTGCGGACAGACCTCTACAACTACCACACGGCGGGCATGCCTCTCAACCGCGCTCAGACCTCCTTTCGCTCCACCGGTAAAGAAGCGCTCAGCATTGCACGACTGCCCCAAATCTGTCGATCATGGAACCAGGGCCAAAGCAGATACGGTGTCTGCAATTACCAACATCTCTGTGACACCAATGGTTGCGCCGGTGCACACCGCCGTATCGATTGCCCTCAACAGCAAGCGCGTCAGCACGCCTACCACCAACCAAAACGTCACCGCTCCAGTTCACCAAGTCGCCGCATTACAGCTCGACGCTAGAGGTTCAAACCTACCTCAAAACGAATTTTTTCTTAAGTCAGTTAATGTTCTTTCACATGTTTCGTTAGTGTCACCAATCCAGGTGGAACAATTCGCACTTGAACTATCCTCGCACCCGGACTGGGAAAAGGTCCGTTTTATAACGGAGGGCCTTCGGCACGGTTTTTCTTTATTTTTCAATAACGAGTCAAACTTGAAACCGGCAAACGCTAATTGTAAATCCGCTCTTACTCACCCAGACGTAATCGATAACTATCTCACTAAGGAATCTCACTAAGGTCGCATTGCAGGGCCCTTCGATAAACCTCCGATCGCAAACCTTCACGTCAGTCGCTTCGGTGTTATTCCCAAGAAATCTGCTGCGAACGCGTGGCGCCTTATCCTGGACTTGTCCTTCCCCGAAGGAAACCGTGTTAATGATGGCATTGATCCAAATGTGTGTCAAACGCAATACTGCAAAGTCGACAAACTAGACATTAAGAGTGCCTACCGCATAATACCTGTTCATCCACAAGATCGATTTCTGCTTGGAATGAAATGGCGCGGAAAATTCTATGTCAATTTAGTTCTTCCATTTGGCCTTCGATCGGCCCCATTCATTTTCAATTCGTTTGCAGACATGCTGCAATGGTTACTGCGAAATAACTATTCAATACAGGATCTTATACACTACTTGGACGATTATTTTACGCTTGGTCCTGCCAACAGTATTCAGTGTGCTACTAATTTAGCGAAGATTAAGGACACATGTGCTCGCTTAGGCATTCCGTTAGCCCCGGAAAAATGTATCGGACCTACAACGTGTCTTGTATTTCTAGGAATCGAGCTAGATTCTGTGAAACTATGCGCGCGCCTTGGCGGAACTTCGTAGCCTAATCCGACTGTGGCAACGCAGGAAGTGCTGCACCAGGCGGGACCTGGAATGGGTAAACTACAACACGCATTGCAAGTATCGTGGTTCGTCCCAGAAGAACCTTCCTACGTAGAATTATAAACGCTCTTCGTGGGGTACGACGACCCCATCACTTTATTCGACTCTCCCGTGAATGCAAGCTTGATATTGCCTGGTGGAATGAGCTTCTCGCGGACTGGAACGGTGTTAATTTTTTCGAATTACCTCAATGGGAGATGGCTCCAGATCTGCACATATCTACCGACGCTTCTGGCAAGTTGGGTTTCGGTGTCGTCCATAACAATGCGTGGTTCAATGGTACTTGGTCTCCTGCTCAAAGACCACTGGGTATCGCCTACAAAGAGCTTATTTCCCATTGTCTTAGCGTGTGCGATATGGGGGCCATCGTGGCAGCAAAAAAGGGTGCAATTCCAGTGTGATAATGAAAGCGTAGTAGCCGTGCTACGTACTGGTTTCATCACGGGAGGATAACATTATGCATTTGGTCCGTTATCCGTTTTTTATTACCGCCCGTTTTAACTTTACCGTGAGTGCTGTACATGTACCTGGGAAACAAAATGCTATCGCTGATGCACTGTCCCGCTTTCGATTGCAGGAATTCTTCCGCCGGGCTCCGTCAGCGTCTCCCACTCCAGTCGCCGTTCCACAGCTGCTGCTAGACCGATTGACCTCCAATTTCTCCAACACCGTACTCTAACCTTTATGGGACAGGGTATAGCCTCAGCTACACGACGAACATATTCTACTGCTCAGAAACGGTTCACTGACTTCTGCTACCGAACTAACCAGCTATCACCATCAGGATTTCCATGCCCAGCATCAGAATGGACTTTAATGTTATTCGCCACACACTTGGCCGGGTCTGTACATGCAAACTCCATCAAGGTATAGCTAGCCGGCGTGAGGTCTCTACACATTGAGCAAGGGTTCCGTAACCCATTGGAAAATTGTCTAAGATTGGAAAGAGTGCTTCGAGGTATCAAACGCACCCATGGAAATTCAACATCAGCAAGACTTCCAGTGACGATAGATGTACTGAGAACACTACGGTCACAACTAGAACTGACGCGGTATGACGATATATTGTTTTGGGCAGCCTGCTGTCTTGTTTTTTTTTCGGTTTCCCTCGGTGTGGGGAATTCACCACGCCCACGTGCAGTTCCTTCAACAAAGATTACCACCTAAGTATCGACGACATTTCAGTAGATCGACACATTTCACCTAACTACATGATGGTGAAGATAAAAGCATCCAAAACCGACCCGTTCCTCAAAGGGGTTACACTTCGCCTGGCAGCATCTGGCTCCTCAATCTGCGCGGTGAGAGCAGTACTCCAGTTCCTCCACGCCAGAGGGAATGCGGCAGGCCCCCTCTTTATCCAACGGGACGGTAAACCTCTGACTAGAACAACTTTATCCAGATGGCTACAGAGCACAGCGAACCGAGCAGGCCCCAAAGGAACTTTCTCGGGACACAGCTTCAGAATTGGGGCAGCCACGACTGCCGCGCTGGCGGGGATTCCGGACCACCTTATCAAAACCCTGGGACGTTGGGAAAGTAATGCCTATCAACTGTACATTCGAACACCGGCACGTATTTTGGATAATGTTCCGTCGGTACTGACACGATAATTCTACGGTAATCTTCTAACTTACGTTTCTTTAGCTTCTTTCTTGTTTATTTTTCTTGTTAAAACACATTACGTTATAAACATAGTTAACTTGTTGTGCCTCAATCTATGACTCCTTTACGTTCCCCTTGGCGTCCGAGTGCAAAATTCGGCCCAACGAACCAAACTATACTATTACTCACTGGGTAGCGGATTATTTACTTCTTTAATTTGCGTGGACAAGTTAAGGTCCAATGAACCCACCAACGCAATCAACAGTGGGTCCAATGCACCCACTAACGCAATCAGCAATGGGTCCAATGCACCCACTAACGCAATCAGCAATGGGTCCAATGCACCCACTAGCGCAATCAGCAATGGGTCCAATGCACCCACTAACACAATAAGCAACGGGTCCTACGAACCCATTAACGCAATCAGCAATGGGTCCAATGAACCCACTAACGCAATCAGCAATGGGTCCAATGAACCCACTAACGCAATCAGCAATGGGTCCAATGAACCCACTAACGCAATCAGCAATGGGTCCAATGAACCCACTAAGGCAATCGGCAATGGGTCCAATGAACCCACTAACGCAATCAGTAATGGGTCCAGTGAACCCACCAAACGCAATCAGCAAGGGGTCCAATGCACCCACTAACGCAATCAACAATGGGTCCAATGAACCCACTAACGCAATCAGCAATGGGTCCAGTGAACCCTCCCATGCAATCCAGAATGGGTCCAATGAACCCTTCCGTGCAGATGGGCCAAAGGAATGCCGATGAGGCAACCGCTGGATGGTAATGGTGGGTACCAGTTCTAACTCCAAGCACTGTCCAGCCAAATAAGAAAAAATCACGTCGGCAGCCCACCAGTTACCCAACCATCCATTCGGGTAAGTATAAAAAATATAAATATGAGTTCATCGCATTTAAGCGACGAATGGTTTAAACTATATTTCGATCGTTCCGACAGGAATGGCTATTTCCAGGCCCCCAATAAAATAAAGCGTATAGGAGTTGCAGTAACGTTTTATAATCAGGGGGTATTTACAAAAATTCATGTAAAAGCGCGTGAAGGGTTATTGCGTTTCTGTATTTCTAGTATGCACATATAAAACGAATTACGTAACAAACAATAGGGCATTTGTATGACAACGTACGATGGTGGGTTATTACTACTACAACTACCAGAATGCTTTGCTAGTATCCTCTACTTTTTACCACAAGAAGACGGACAAAGCATTCTGGTTGGTTGTAGTCACCGACCACACAATCGTATATCTTCGTGCAAATGATCTATTGCACGCATACTATAGATTCAAACACAAAATCTTACTTCACAGATTGCCGATTTTCTTCAACAAAATCTCTTAACTTCTTGACGACCTCATTTGGGTGAATAAGGTCAGGTAAATCTAAACAAGTCAGAGAAGGAAGGGTTAGGATTCTAGGTCGGGGACAGTTTCAGACTGCCTGGCATGTATTCTAAAGTGGGCGGAACTCGCATTTTCATATTTAGGAATTTTGGCCATTTAGCTTTTACAGTCATTTTCAGCTAGCTTTGTGCGAGTGGTTTGAAAGCTTCCAGCCAAGTTTCGAATTACGTTTCCAAATTTGGAACGTATATATAGGTTGGCGAAGTTCGATTCAAAATTCAAATTTCGATTCAAAATTCAGCTTTGTGCCCTTCGTTAGCTGTGTGCCAATTAATTATTGGGAATCGCAGACTGATGAATGGCCGATGAATCACATGTTTTCTTGAAGGAATTGGACAAAGAGTAAGTCAGGACAGTTATTCAAACATTTCAGCGTTTTATTTTAATTAGCAACTACGGCACAATTGCGGCAAATTCAAGATATCTTATACACCGTGGTTATAGTTCCGACATCAGATCTAATTAGGTTTGACGGATATAGATCCGACATTGACATAACGCGTTCGCGACTCAAGTAAAAAGCGTCCGTCATTTTGTTCAAAATCTTTTTTTGCAGTTTAATTTTTTTGCGAGATAAATTTCCAGCAAAACGGCGTCAGCATTTTTTTATATGTCGAGGTTTGTTGATTTTTGTGACGACCAAAGTTGAAAATGCTATTTTTCGACCAACATTCGGACAAAATAAGTCATAAAACCGAAACCAGGAAATAAATAAAAAAAAAAACACGCTGACACCGTTTTGCTGGAAATTTCTCTCGGAATCGAACTGCGAAATTTTTTTTTGAACAAAAAGAAACGCTTTGTCCTTAAGTAGCACCGAGTGAAGCTCTCTGGTTTTAATTAAAAAATTTGCAACCATTATTGACTTGTGTTTATCGCAAAATTGAATACAACATTGTATTCCCCAAATTAATAGCTTTCTAACGATATATATTTTATTTTTGTGGCATAAATTCTGACAACTTGAGAGCACTTCACCGAAACGACCCTGCAAACCTTAATGAAGACCTTAAGTCACTCTGACACACATTTTCTGCTTAGAATCAGACTGAAAGTGTATCTAAGCATGTTTATGCGTATGTAGGTTCAGTCAAATATCAAAACTATCTTTTAAACAATTAATTATAATGTGAAAGATTGAAAGTTGAGAATGTAAACGACGATGCATCTTCCAGACGAGAAACATCAGTGTAAATAAATTTTCCACGCAAGCTAAGTTTTCTTACAAACCTTTGGTCTAAACTCACAAGACTAAATGAATGTTGAACCTTGTGCTGGTTGTTGAAAAGATCCGACAAGCACTAAGTGCAAAATAGACTCACGCGTTACTTCAATGTCGGATCTATAGCAAGGGGGGTGACTATAAGGTGCTCAGTTGTTTCTTTCAGAATATTTAACAAGGGCCGGGGGGTGGTAACAGGCAATACTTACTACGTGGGGGCAGGGGAGCGCCGAAGGTGCGACAAACTTCCAGAGGATGCGGGGGCACGCTTCCCCGGAAAAATTTTGAATTTTTGAGTCTCTGAAATAGCATTTCCTGCATTTAGAGGGGGATTTGAAAGAGTTTTGAACCAAATATATGAATATACCATATGTCGTCACAATCTCGTACCCAGAGCCTGCGATCCTTTTGGTCATTACCAAGGAACGGAGGCTCTGGGCAACTCCGATGAAACTCGGCATCTGATTTGTTAGTTCAATCAATCTCGACCCAGCAATAAATAACAGTGAAAATTATAATTCTGTGCACGTTGCTAACTTGTTTAATTGATTTATCAACGTTCTGTAACACATAATTATAAACGACAAACCTAATATACAATTGAACACATGAAATAATTCAAAACAGTGAAAATCCCGATAATTTACAAGTTAAAACTATTATTATTGTCGCTTTGTCGCCAAACAAACATCTGTCGTCTGATTCGTCTCGTATTTCTTCGCAGTTTCGTCTCAGAACTTTAAAAATAACATTAGAGCATGCAAGGTTGATAGAATTTAGCCAAAATTCATAACAGAAAGTACAATTCCTTACCTGAGCAGCTGAGCCGAGCCGATCACGGCCAACGCGGACAAATAAAACCAGGGCGCTTATATACGGGGCGGTGCAACGCGCTCATATCGCGCTGATCGGTGTGTGATGCACAAAAGGACTGGCATGAGCGTGCTTCTGAGCAAAAGTTGATCAAAAGTGGATTTTTGGGCACTGTGATATTCTCGCTGTTTTTTCTTTAACTATGTAATTTCGGAGGAACCTTTTGCAATGTACCGACGAAGTACTTATTCGTTTAATGTATGAATATTTGTTTGGCGTAAAAAGTTGTACTATAAAGGAGTTATTATGAATAATGACTCGATTTTTTGATGACTTCTATTGAGGGAAAATTTCATTACAAGATTTGAGCATGTTAACAGGTCGTCCACGCCTAGGAATTCAGGTATGTTGAAGATTATAATAGTGTGGTTATATCTTAAAGTTTTCACAAAAATCGGAGTTGATTATTTGGAGATATAGCGTTCGGATGTTAGGTATTTTTATGGTTTAACTCTTGCCTGTTTAGTTCCTCAATTGCTGCAAGAGAAGTAAACAAAACTTATAGTTTCTCATGTTACGATTCTTAGTAATTATATCAATAACTTTATCGGGTTTTTGAAGCATTAGATTAGAATAACTGTAAGATGTAAACAAATTTTACTCTCCGATCAATTTATTAAAATACGACTTGCTGGGACGCATGCCGAGCGTATTATGTGATAAAATTTCGTCCACACTTGTAATTTTGCCATCAGATAGCCAGGATGACTTCTTGTTAGGTTTCATTGAGAAAATGCAAATTGGAGTTGATTATTTCTTGATATTCAATTGGAAAGATGACCTACCAGCTAAAATTCAGTGCAAGAGGTTGTCTTCTATGGAACATGGCCGAATGATAACGTGCACAAACAAAGATTTCCGAAGACTTCTTGCGTCATTTCTCTTGCGAAAGCAACGGTACGGTTCATATTTTTCAGCAACATATTTGTTCATGTTTCAGCAACGACTCCGAATTTTTGGGAGTAACACCAGAGAATATATTAGCTGAATCCACTGATATATCGTATGGCTCGGCAATTTCATCCACGTCCTCTTCTAAACTCAACTCAGAGACTTCCACATCAAGCGTATTTTACCCGCCATATTCTGGACTTTCCCTGGCTTAGCGTTCGTCGCTATGGTGACAGGGGGCTTGTTACCAGTCCTCTGCATCACACATCGATCAGCGCGCCCATTGCCGTTTCACCGCCCCCTATATAAACGGCCTGAATAAAACCTACGGCTCAAATCGTCCAGTCAACGGTTAGGAGAAAAGCAAAGAATGGCCATTCTTACACGAAATGCTTTGTCGAGAGCCTTGTAAAACATGTTGATTTTATTCATCGGTAACAAAGATTTCCCTGGTCTTCGGGACTAGCGAACGATCATCAACATAACAGTTACAAATTATGAGGAACTAGGAACCAAAGGACTGGGACCAAAGACCCCGATTTGGGGACTTTTTCATCGGAGTTTCCCAGAGTCTCCGTCATTGAACTCTAAGTAAACTGGAACGATAACTCGATGGCGTATCATGAAGCCAAAAATGGCGGACATGGGGGCCGCCATGCACGTCAATCCCAGTCCCTTTTACTTTATAACCGAGAGAAAATGAAGCTGAATTTGGTGAACTGGGTTGCAAAAACAGCTTGAAATCAAAGAAAAACTGAACTTGTTAACCACTTTTAGGCTTAAATCAAATTCCAATATACCGTAGAGTAGGTGAACACTGACATGACGAGTAAAAACAAGGAAAACAGTAAAAATATAAGCTCTCAAATGAAAGTCAACAATACGCAACCAAAATTGCCATTGGTTTGGACAAATATAAAGAAAATACATATGAAACCCAGGTTTAAAATGAAGAGGTTGTTTATAAAAACAGTTGGGTTTTAAATTTCTCAATTTTCAGTAGGAAAAAAACCAACAAAATGCACTTTACTGTGTGTTATTACAGCTCTGGAATTACTCTTCGTATCGAAAAATGTCAGATTTAGCATTTCCACAACTAAAACTTGAGTTAAAGCTATAATTTAGCATGATCTTATTACTAATTCTTGGCAAGACAACCTTCAAACGTTTGAGATAACAAAGAAAAATAAGAGAAACCTACATTTTCCGTACGAGTTTCGGACTCGAATTTTGCTTTTGTTCGGCAGATATTTCGTCATTCAATCCATTTTCGTGTGTAGAAATTGTTCAGGTACAAGGCCAATAAGCCCAGTACATACTATCTTTTTCGTTATCATCTATAAAAAAGCTTTAGGTCTAAAAAATGGTTGTTTTTTGCAGCGAGTTTTCAGTTTTTCATTGTACGTGCCGCTCATAGGTTCTGTTGACGTCAGACGTGCAATGGCGACCCCCAGCGGCCGGAAGTTTGACTTCACCCAATCATAGGGCCTTTCTTATGGAGTTAGCGTTCCAGTTCATTTAGAGTTCAATGGTCTCCGTTCCTTGGTAATGACCAAAAGGATCGCAGGCCCTGGGTACGAGATTGATGTCGTCATTGTCGTGGACTCATGGGGACATGTTTATACGTTTATGTTCCAAAATTATTATGTATATTCAGATTTCAGATTGAGATTGTATACCATACGTCTATATAATCGTGATTCTTACTGTTTTAAAATTGGGGTTTCAAATTTACAAGATGTTAGCGTATCATGATGTCCAATCTTATTGCAAAGGGAGAGGCCATAGCTACGGCCTGTATCGATAAGCATTGTTATACAATATAATTTACGCACGTTTTACACACAAGTGACTGTTGTGATTTGTAAAAACAGCTGCAAGTGTATCGCTGTAATCCTGTATTGGTTGGGTGTTGACAGAACCTTCGACAAACAGAAAAGAAAGCAAATTTCGAGCTTCTGATACTTATTCAAAGCAATTTCGTGTACTTAATCGAACAATGGAACTTTGAATCCAACTTCACCAACCTGCTTTCCAAATTTGGAAACAAAATTTGAAACTTGGCTGGAAGCTTTCAAAGCGCACGTTTAAAAACACGCTGAAAACGACTGTAACCCCGTGTCCGCACTAGATCATGGTCAAGATACTGATATATTGCTTACTTAAGTCTGCAAGCGCTCAATATATACATCGGAGAGCAACGTTCAAGTCTGTTGATTAGTCAAGCTGCATTTCATTGCGACTAAGAAATACAGCCGCTCTCGTCGTAGCTCAGTCGGTAAAGCACTGGATAGATTCCCAAAGTCCCGTGTTATATATTTTAAAGATAAGTCCAAAAGTGTATTTTATGAAGAAACTTAGGTTCGATCTTTCGATTTATTAAGGCGGGTTCTTTTTAAAGGAGGGAGATGATCGTTCCGAAAGATAGTTGTTCCGAGAGAAGCATGTAGGAAAGAAATCTACTTTTCTTTTTCTAAACTTGTTAGATATTGCAGAGTACCTTTAAAGACGTTGATTCTCTTGTTTGTCGTTTCTTCGTTTGCAATCAGTCCGCTTTTTGTATGATCAGTGTCGCTTACCTCTCCAGATTGCACATTTTCAACACTAATACAAAAGGCACAATTTTAAATGGATTTACATTCTAACAAAAGTTTACATACTCGAAAGATTAAACTGTTGCTTAATGCAGATATTAGCTTTTTCCCACTTTCTGTCTTCTGATATTCCATCAATTACGTCACTTTCTTTCCCTAATTTTAATTGGCTTTACCACTTACCTTGCATTTGTCTCTACCACTTACCTCTAACAGTTATTATTAGTAACTTATCTATAAATTTGTCATGCAGGTACTCTCACTCACTCACTCACTCACTCACTCACTCACTCACTCACTCACTCACTCACTCACTCACTCACTCACTCACTCACTCACTCACTCACTCACTCACTCACTCACTCACTCACTCACTCACTCACTCACTCACTCACTCACTCACTCACTCACTCACTCACTCACTCACTCACTCACTCACTCACTCACTCACTCACTCACTCACTCACTCACTCACTCACTCACTCACTCACTCACTCACTCACTCACTCACTCTCATTTATTCATTTTCATTTAGTCATTTTCATTTATTCATTTTCATTTATTCATTTTCATTCACTCATTTTCACTCATTTTCATTTAGTCATTTTCATTTAGTCATTTTCATTTTCATTTATTCATTTTCATTCATTCATTTTCACTCATTTTTCATTGATTCATTTTCATTTATTCATTTTCATTTATTCATTTTCATTTATTCATTTTCATTCACTCATTTTCATTCTTTCTTTTTCATTCTTTCTTTTTAATTCGTTCACGTTCGTTCGTTCGTTCGTTCGTTCGTTCGTTCGTTCGTTCGTTCGTTCGTTCGTTCGTTCGTTCGTTCGTTCGTTCGTTCGTTCGTTCGTTCGTTCGTTCGTTCGTTCGTTCGTTCGTTCGTTCGTTCGTTCGTTCGTTCGTTCGTTCGTTCGTTCGTTCGTTCGTTCGTTCGTTCTACAAAACCTTATATTATATGGCTTTGCTTCGTGTATTTTGCTAGGCATTGATTAAGCTTAGATTATGATATAGACTCTTATACATATTTTTCTACATACCTATCATTCTCCGTAAGTGTTTCTTTCCATTTTCTCTCTTCGATGTCATTCTTAAAAAAGTATCTTGCTAGATTGTAAATGTCATCTTCGTTTTCTACTCCTAATGCCTTAACGTAAGAAAAGTTATTTTCATGAAAAACATGTTCTAATTAATACTAAACGAATCCCTACAGGGCACTGGTATTTTTTTAATTCGTTACAAACAATTAAATGTATCCAACTTTGTGCGTTGTGATTACAATACGGATCCGGATAAAGGGTACGTCTGCACCCACAACTGCTTAGTCAGCACTAGACCTAGTGATTTAGTAGCATGTCAAATCTTTTTCTTAAAATGCCCCTAACCCCCAAAAACGTATGGTTTAGATTAAAAGCACCCTTAAAATTATGAAGAAAGCGATATCGATTTTTGTTTTTAAGTTATCGCGGTTTTTTATAATATGCAAATAAGGCATGTGATGACGTAAGATAAGGAAAGCAGAATTGTGGAAGATTTTATATCGTGTATATCTTTAAACTTATACATCGAAATTTCTCAAAACTTTGCACATATATACAGACCACCTAAGTATAAGAAACATAATTTGAGTTATTTAGCCCTCATGACAGACCTCTAAATTCAGGCGCAAAAAATCTTTGTCTTTTTGCCATAGCAGCGTTTACTACAACTTCATACTTTAGTATAAGATTAATTAAGTTTGTAGAATCTTCCTCCAATATTACCAACTTCAAAATGATCAGCACTTGAGAGAAAATAAATAGTTTTGTTTTTTAAATTAAGAGGTCTGGAAACTAATCGGTTACCATGACGACTATATAACTGTAAATATATTATAGTATATTATAGTATAGTCTGTAAATACATGTAAAGTTTGGAGGAATTTTGATGAATAATTTTTAAGATATACTCGAAAATAAATCTTCGACAATTCTGCTTTCCTTATGTTACGTCATCACGTGCCTTATTTGCATATTACAAAAACATCAATAACTTAAGAAGAAAAAACAATATAGCCGAACTTTCAAAGACATTCTTCATAACTTTAGAAGTGGTTACAAGGTAAACGATAAAATTTGTGGTGTTAGGGGCACTTTAACTAGCTTTGATAAATCAGTTATTTTATCTAAACCAGTTGCACACTGTTTGAAAGACATTTAGATATTTTAGATGTGTATTATAAAAACTACCAGATTTTATAATTTAAATAAATTATAAAAGTACAGAAGGGAATAGGTACACCTGAACTTTTAAAGTGCCTATTTCACCTGTGGGTATTTTCGTAATGTTGCGGTTCTCCCGAAAAAAAGTGAAATATATCTTGCTATTCCAAAATTTCATCTTTATGAACTTTTTCGCGGCTGTTAAAGTGGGTAACTACTTACCAAAAGTGACGTCAAAGAAGGGACGAATTTTTTGAAAGAAAGATTTTAAAATATAATTACACGTCTTTCCCGTTCTTTCCGGTATTTATTAGGAAATAACACTGTTTGGGAAGAATTAATTTAATTTAAAACTGTTTTAAGTAAACTTTACTTAACTTTCTTCGTGACTAACTTTTTGAAAGTTCAGTAATGGCAAATAAACCAGCAATTTTTATGACGTTGATGAAACGACATCATTTTATGTCGTATCAAACATTACATGCACCATCAAGTCAGTTTGGCAAGATATTTAAAACACCACATGTGGTATTTTTCTTAAATACCCCTAGTAAAAAAATTCGAATGTAATACTGATGTCATTAACCAATCAGGAAAGTGTCCCCAATTACACTTAAATAAAGTTATTCATTCATTCATTCAAATTAATTGAAATATTATTAAGTGCGAAAAATAAAAGTATATAGTGTTGTAAACACTGTTTCTTTTCTCAAGCCCATTTGCTTTATCAAGGCCACTTCCGGTAAGCAGTTAGAAGCTTTGACAGGGAAAAAGTCCATTAAAGATGATCATCAAGATATATTGCAATTTTGCTTACTAGAACTCAAAGATTACGTAATTCGTGCTAATTTTTGGCTATATGTTTATGTTACCGAAAAGAATTGTAGGCAATCGATGACCGAGGAAAGCACATGTGGCCCAATCTTACACTAGGTGTACAGTTGTTATTGCTGTATTTGTTATATCAACTTGCGAAACATGTTGCCGTATCTTAACTTATAGTTCCGCAAATCATTAAAATACTTAAAAAACTTACTTTTGACAGTTCATCTCTCATGTTGTCTACATTCAGTGAGTTGACACTTGCAGCGGCAATAGTTTCGAACGGAGTCCGGCCCCGTTAAATATTCAAACAAGGTTGGAAACTACTCTCTCTCGCGCTTCCATCGCTCTGACATAGCTCATGAGCGAGATTTTTTCCACCAGAAGTCCGTCCAATCGCCGTTTTGACCTTTCTCACATGAAGATCGATACTTCTCCTTCCTCAAAAACGTCCAACTTTTCAAAACACCTATCCACAACCTTCGATTTCCACGGCTAAGCCATCGACTTCTTCGACCGGAAAGTTCTTGAGTAATTTGAATCGGTCACGACGGTTTGAAAAACGGGCTCTCGGTACCATATCTCGGGTACCATATCCCGGGTACAGTTACAATTATTTCATATTATTGGACGAGATTGAGAATGATATCAAGAATTGTATTATGTCCCGAAGCCGGTAATACAAACCTTGGCTTTGATAATTCTTGATATCATGCTCACAAGAGGCGGCTGTTTTCTCAGGCTAGCTCAATATGGTATCGGGAGCCCGTTTTGCAAACCGTCGTGGCCGATTCAAATTACTCGTAAACTTTCCGGTCGAAGAAGTCGATGGCTTAGCCGTGGAAATCAATCAGTTGTGGATAGGTATTTTGAAAAGTTGGATGTTTTTGAGGAGGAAGTATCGATCTTTATGTGAGAAAGGTCAAAACGGATTGAACGGATTTTTGGTGGAACGAATCTTGCCCGATGGCAGAGCGATCGAGCGGCGAGAGAGCGTAGTTTCCAACCTTGTTTGATTATTTAACGGGGTCGAACTCCTTTTGTATTGCCGCTACAAGTTTCAACTCACTGAAGGTAGACAACATGAGAGATGAACTGTGAAAAGTAAGTTTATTTTAATGATTTACGGAACTATAAGTTAAAATACGGCAACATTTTCCAAGTTTATATAACAAATACAACAATAACAAACCTAGTAAACCTAGTGTGAGGTTGGGCTATCTATGAGGAAAGGCTTGTATATTTGAATGTAGGTCCTCGTTATGCGGGTGTACTAACCTACAGGACGAACGCTTTCGCTATTCAACGCAGAAACTAGTTCGCAGCTTGCTGCGAGTATTTGTATCTCACTAAAAATAACGCACAACGAGAGAACAAGCACTGCGAGTTGTTTTTAATTAGATGCAAACACTCGCAGCGGGCTTTTTTTTGCGAGCGGTTTTTGCGATGACTGGAAAAGAGCCTTAATACAGAACGCGGATTACTTTTGAAACATATTTCTTGTTGTGAAACATACACCCAAAATTTATAGAATACTGCTTGTTCAGTTGTTTGTAATTTTGTATATAGTCGAAACACACATGTCTGCGTTGCAAACATTTTAGAACACTTCAGCATGTATGTACTTTGCCTTAGTCAGGTTAAGTTTATTTAATAATCGCGCGGTAGTGTTAAACTACAGCAACTGAGAAAGGTATTCTTTGCAAAGAATTGTGGCAAAAATAGCAAATGAAGTAACTGAACCGGAAGAACAGTCTCTTATCCGGCGGCCTGAAATGAGGATCGCTATCGACGCCTGCGTGCCATTCCAAATCCTTCACGTGGGTGAAGTGTGTGAGGAACAGCACTTCTGTGAAATGATAAGGATGACAGCACTTCCTGCCACTACTTAATTAGTTTTGTTATACAGTATACCAAAGACTTCGTTTGCCAAAGATGAAATCCTATTAGTCAAATCATGGTTACGTGTTGTTCAACAAACGCAATGTTTCTCTCTGCCGTTGCACTGTTTCCCTCTGATAATTGCACTGTTTTCCCTAAATTTCCTACGTTTCCATACATTGCACTGCTTCCCTCTGATAATCATGTATTGTTCACGTGAATACACAATTATTGCATCAGATAAAGAACTTTGGACTCTTTAGAGCTTGTTTCGAGCTTGTTTGGTACGAAATAGTCCATTTCCCAAAAGAAAGAATTTCCATACATATGTACAAAGGTCTGAAAAATACTTGGAGAAATTTGTTCTTTGTACTTGTTGAGTTTGGTGTATTTGTTTAGTTGAGTGACTTGAATTGAAATTACGAAGACAAAGTCAGAGTGTCTTGGCAAGTCTTTTCGAGTCAGTTTTGTATTTTGTATTTTAAAAGTCTTTGGTATATAACAAAACGCTTGCTGACTTATGCCTCGAGAAACATCGAGTTTTATGCACTCGAAGGCTTCAATGTTACCCGAGGGCTTTATATATACCATTGCCTTGGGGAAGAAACTGTGTTGATAATAGAGTTAAGAGTTTGGGCTTGGTTTTATTTTAGTTTACAATCTTTGAGATCGTATGTGGTATATCAAGTTTCTTGCGCGGGATGTAACTCCCGTTACATAGGCGAAACCACACGTCACCTCACCATACGGATTAAAGAACACACTCAGACCGACAAAAACTCGCACATATACAAACATCTTCAACAATCCCCTTCACGTAAAATCAATACAACTCATCATGCATTAACATTCTAGACACGGCAAAGTCTGCTATCACACTGAAACTAAAGGAAGCTCTTTACTTTAAAAAACCAAACCTGACCTAAACGTTCAAGTCTCTCATTTTAACACTATATTTAGTTTATAATTTTATAATTAATTTTTTGCCCTCCTCTCTCTCCCTCTTTACATCTCCACCACTATAATTAGAATTTCTATACTTGTTTTTTACGCTAGACGCCTTCATTAGAATGACATGTCACCTTGTCAATATTCTCTTCAGTTCGTCACATCGTGTTAGAATTTTCTATTTAGATTAGTATCACCATTGTAACACAAAACAGGTTAAGTTATATAAATACTGCTTGTAAACATTTTAATCCATTATTGCTTATAGTACTGAAGATGGCATAAGTGTTGCCGAAACATGTTTACTTTTAAAAAATTTGTCGTTTATTTGAAGTGTATACTAATTTCCTTTTGTGAAGTGAGATAAAGGATTTATCTCGCGAGTAAAGCTTACAACGGTCACGAGAGGCCACATCTTATCTCATCACTCTTCTGTGATGAAATCGGGTGGGTTTTTTAAAATTACTTTTCCGAGAAAGAAACTTCACGAGTTAGGAATCAAAATTCTCATTAGTATGTGATAAACGGGGTGATAAGTAATACTTAATAAACGAATGGGTGTGTTTTACCAGGGGTTACAAACACGAAAATCACGAGGCTGTTAACAGAGTAATTTTCATTGTTCTCGACAAACACGAGAAAACATTGAAAATTACGAGGTAGGCTAATAGGCCGAGTGAACTTTCTTGTTCTCGAGTGTTTGCAACCCCTGATAAAATACGATACACGAGTTTATGAAATAGCTTCTCAATCGTCAGTTATAGTTGCAAATTGTGATGTCACGAGTGGCGTGAGTATGCTTGTTTTACTGAGGTTTTAAAGTGAACTTTTCTTCAAATTCTTCATGTTTTCACATTCAAATGACTATGTTGACGTTTCAAATGATTTTATCGCTTTACAAACCTGCCTATATATAAGCCACAACCGAGTTTTCGCGGTAAACGTTGTTAATCTTTGTTTTGATGTTTCCTGTGTTGTTTTGAAGAAACTGGCGTCCCAAAATAGTACTTTGTTTTGCTCGGAATTTGGGATGCATATTTAACTAGTAAACCTTGATATTTTCTTTTAAAATGAGTAATAATTGACGGGAATTTTATCGTATTGTGGCTTTGTCGTATTTACAGTGAGTTCGATTTTCATTTTAAGTTATATTAATCCTAAACTTTGAATATACTAGAGGTTCTTTTAAGCGTGTCAATTTTAATTTGTTGTGCTCACGCCATCAAGTTTCCTATCCAGTCAATCCTATCCATTGGTGCATATTAGATTAGACAATGGTTTCACGATGAATTTATAATTAAGAAAAGTGGAAAGCAGCAAAGACCGTTTATAACACCATGATACAGCCAATTTTTTACTATGCGGATACCAGCTGGGGAGTGCTCTCAGAAGCATGCGATAATGAATTACAAAGGTTCCAAAATCGAGCAGCACGTATTGCTCTGAGAAGAAATCGCACAGAAGATTTTTTTTCCTCCTTAAACTGGCTCCAACTTTCCACCAGATTAAAAATACATCGACGTGTTCTTGTTTTCAAAATATTAAATAACTGTGTTCCAGTTTGTTTTGATAATTATTTTATTAAATACTCTAAGGTTCATAATTTTAATACAAGACACAAGGAAAATCTATTATTACCAAAAGTTAAGATAGAACTTGGTAAAAAACTTTTAGATTCACAAGAGCAAAGGATTATAACGATCTCCCAACTGATATCACGAATGTGTTATCGCTTGCCAGCTTTAAAACTAGGATTAAAAACTCATTAATAATTCATGAGGAAAACTAAAAGGAAAATCATGACCGTGACGTGTCTCTATATGCGATAGAGACACGCTCGCTATTTTCGATTGTTATAATAGTTATGTTTAGGGTTTAGTTACGATTGATATTTGAGACTTTGGAATTATCAATATGTGGTCGTTAATATTGTTAGATCACGTGTTAGATCACGTGATTGATTATAGGATTATTAAATATAGGGTAACTAATAGTGACAATCACTGTACATAGAGTTGTGATTCGGGTTGATTTCAATAAACGATTTATCCCCGAGCCCGGACGTAGGGCCGAAGGCCCGGAGCCCGGGCACAGAATAAGGATCAACCAGAAGTCCAACTCGCGGAAAAAAGTGTCCCATTATTTTTATGCGCATGCGCCTTTTGAACGGGATATACGTATTCAAAAAAAGCCTTTTCTGAAGTCTTTTTGTCAAGAACAAATTTTATTGTTCCCAGTGCCCCACAATCCTAACCGCGCAAGTGAACGTACCATGCATAGAAATAAATAAATATTCAGATCACAGAAATTTGTTCAGATATCACGCTTGTCCACGCGTGTAAAATTACTCCACGCGTGTCGAAATTAGCACCCTTACCGCGGGCACAGAATAAGGATCAACCAGAAGTCCAACTCGCGGAAAAAAGTGTCCCATTATTTTTATGCGCATGCGCCTGTCGGCCATTTTGAAAGTAAGTGCACCCGGGAAATTATCCCTCTCGTCCTTACGACCCTCGGGCTCCTGTATTCAATTACTCTTGGCCTTCTTGTGGCCTTTTATTTAACTTTATATTGTTATCTGTACATATATAAATAATATTTATTAAGTAATAAGTAATTTACTTTAGAAACATTTCGTTGGAGATGAAATTCTTTGACCACGAGGTTATTAAAACTTCAGTACGCGGATACTACGGGTAAAAGTCCGTGGCCAAAAAGTCCTGTACTCACGAAGCTGAGTTTTACATTTCTGGATGATGCCGACACACTTGTTTATAGAGAAAGATGGCTAAAAATTTCGGAACTACGCATTGTTGAAATACATCGACTACGCATGTTGTTAGAAATTTTATAAGCTTTCATTCGGTATATAGTTCAAATCATAGTGTTACCTGTAACTTTTTAAAATGTTCAAAATGTTCTGACCATTGACCATAAAAGTTTTAATATTTTTTCATATATTCAAAAGGTATGATCACTAATTTGCACCAAAAACGTTTTTAACTTCAACTAGAAATCTGCAAACTTTTCCACTCCTTTCGTATTTGAATTAGCTTCTGTTCAAGAAATGTCTTAGGTTCATGCCAGAAGTCTTTCTGAGGTTATAGCAACCAAAACAACAAAAGGCAAAACAAACTTAAGAAATTCATCCATTTCAGACGGTCCACGTCAAAATAATGATGTTTTTTTCATATTTTAAAATACTTCCCAGCAAGAAAATTAAAAGTTCTGACATGAATAGCACTTGACAGCACCCTTTGTTTAATATCTTGTTCAGGGCTGTGCGTTTAGTATTTAAAATCCAAAACTCTATGACACTTGTGAGGAGTCCATTTCCCATTATACAATTCTTATTTTACGAACAATGGTGAGAACATTTTGAACATTTTAAAAAGTTACAGGTAACACTAAAACTTGAATTATATACCAAATGAAAGCTTATAAAATTTCTAACAACATACGTACCCGATGTATTTCAACAATGCGTAGTTCCGAAATTGTTCGCAGTCTTTTTCTATAAACAAATGTGTCGGCAAAATCGAGAAATGTAAAACCCGCTTCATGAGTGCAGGACGTTTTGGCCACGGACTTTTACCCGTAGTATCCGCTCAGTGAAGTTTTAATAAGGTCGTGGTCAAAGAATTCTATCTTCAAAGAATCGTTTTCTAAAGTAAATTATTTTTTTACTTAACTAAATATTATTTATACAGATAGATAACAATATAAAGTTAATTAAAGGTCACACCAAGGCCAAGAGTAATTGAATACAGGAGCCCGAGGGTCGCAAGGACGAGAGGGCTAATTTCCCGGGTGCACTTACTTTCAAAATGGCGCCGGGATCGCGAGGCCGACATTTCCCGGGGACGCTTACATCAAAGGTGCCGACAGAGAGTTGGACTTCTGGTTGATCCTTATTCTGTGGCCCGGGTGAGGATGCTAATCTCGACACGCGTGGAGTACACGCGAAATTACACGCAAGTGGGAAAGAAATTCTGCGAGATGTTTATATATCTATATATCTATATATATGTTATCAAGTCCACAACTTGCGCAGTTCGAATAGCAGGGTACTGGTAACTAACCTGTTAAATTATTCAAATTATTTAAATTTACGTCAGCAAATTATAATTTATAAGTTCGGTTGGATTACGAAATAGTTTTTCAACGATCATGACGAAAGAAATCTTTGCCAGAAAAAATCGTTTACGCTAAAATGTACATTAATATTACTATGAAAAAAGCCCAAAGAAAGAAGGCTAACAAGAGATGTGGCAGCGAGAAAAAGACAAGAATAAATACGACTTAAAACCACTGGAAAAAGCCTAAAAATTAATACGATAAAGTCCGAAAACGATGCCGACCGAACTGTAACTGAATTGAAAGAAGGATGTGTCCTGAAACTGTTCAAAGCCGGTAAAGAATTTTGCTCTGGTGTATTCTACATAACTTGAGAGGGAACGATGAAGAAATTTTGAAACAAACGGCTTTTTAAATCATGAAGAGAACTGAATGATGCCTTGTCATATTTATGTGTCAACACCGAAAAAAGTAAGAAACCGCGAACGAGAAAAACAATCCGAAAAGAGTAGACTGAATTGGCAGTGGTCACAAAAGCAGAAGAAAGTTTAACGGTAGGAGATTCGTATTTAACAGTTTAGCTGAGTTAAAACGGAAGAAATCTTGAAAATGAAAATTAATATAAATAATATATTGTCTAGAATTGTCTTTCAACGCTAGGACGTTGACATTGTGTGATTTGTGTCTTTTCTTGGCCACTGTTTATATATATTTTTGAATGAAAATTTGTCATTCGGTTCATCTCGTTTTTGCTTTTTTTAATATTTACATTGCATGTTCTTTCGGTGTGTCAATACACGACTACAGATGAACCTTGCTAACTAATTTTCTGGATGTTTTCTGATCTGTGTTCATTAATACAACAAAAAACAGAAATTAGGGGGGGGGGGGGGGGGGTTAAAAATGCATATAAAGCGGGGGAGGGGTTGTTGCGTTCATGTATTTCTAGTATTCTTTATAAAATCGATGAACTTTTTCTTCTATTTTGCGGCTCAGACAACTTCAACTTTCAAAATTGATTGCTATATGAGCTTATTATATGGATAGTTTTTGAAGCCATTTAAAACATTCGTAGTACGATATCGCCTCATGTTTTAAATCTGATAAAACACTGCAGCTCATGTTTTAAAGGAAATATTTGCAAGCGAATAGGATTTTTATGTCTTCCATCTGTCCGGTTTATATTGTAATTGAGAATGTAAATAATGCAAACCTTAGTAATGAGAGCGAACATCACCCAAGGCAAAGAGGTGGTCTATCTTTACAAATGGGAAAGATGAAATTACAGCTACTTCCTATAGGGCATATAGCTGTTATAGGTAGAGTACAGTCTCAGTAATCGCTGCTCTTCCAAGTCAGGTAGACGAACCATTTCAATTTGATTTTTAAACCTTCAAGTTGGTTTTGGTGTTCTTCGTCTACAAGGTAAGAGTTGTTTTGAATCTTACGTTACTATATTGTTCTGCGTTTCTTTATTGTTTTACCAAGGCAAAGGAGTCTAGTTCTGCGCTTATCCTTATCCTTAGCTTTTAATAATGCTAAATTACATTCAGGCAACAAATGTTTATAACTTGCCTACTGAACATGCTTCTAGTATATTTGTGCGCACCTCTTCGTTTTTGCTTAAGTCCTTTGCCAACTATTAAGTTACTATTTTGCCTGTCACAAGCTACATTAGAGTAAGTTAGAAGTTGGGCTATATTATTATATAATCATTCGTAAACTGAACTAAACAGTAACGTTGTCTGCTTAACTAGAGTGCTCGGCCCCTTGCTACTTCTCTCATTTCCCAGGTAGGATGTATTATTATTAATTGTTCTCCATGTATTTGGGGTTTTTTCCTCATGTGAGGTTTATTTATTAATAGATTTTGGCCATCCAAGGCTAGTGATGCGGCGACATTAAACTGTCTGCCATGCTTGTCCTTGTGAAAAACTTTATAATCACAGGTCCTCTATTTATAACAATAGCTGTTATAGACAATAGCTGTTTCAAAAAAGCATGTAAAAGTGGGCGAGGGGTTGTTGTGTTTATGTATTTCTAGTAATAATAATAATTAGGTTAACTCTGTCAGCTGCCATAGGCATAGCGCCTATGGCAGCTGACAGAGTTAACCTAATTATTATTATTACTAGAAATACATAAACACCACAACCCCTCGCCCACTTTTACATGCTTTTTTGAAACACCCCACCCACCCACCCCCTGATTAGAATAAGCACTCCTGATATACAGCCAATATAAAAACAAACAGATATAAAAACAAATGATATTAAATCCTTGGGATAATTATAGAATTTATGGATAGGATGACAAAACTTATTTAAATCATTTAATGAAAGTTGAGCATATCAAAGCAAAACTTAGATTTCATTATTAAATTCTGGTTGTAAAAATTATATTGTTTTTAGGTTTCAAAAGGGATTATTCTTAGCAAGCCTTTAAATGGCTTGCCTATGCAATAGATGTTTTGCAAAGGCAAAATTAAATGTTAACAGCTCAAAAATTACATTTATAATAGAGTCTGAGATAAAAACAATTCAGTAGAATCAGATTCCAGAAAGAAGTATTAAACAGACCAACGTTTCAGTCGAAAAATTGGAAATACAGGCAAGAAAACCGGCAAAGCCCATGCGTATTTTTAATAATAAAGTACAAAGTGCATGCAAAGTCAATGAAAAACATCACGTCCACGTAAGCCTAAGGTAGCGTTTTAAGTTAGCTTTAGTTAAGCTAACTTATGGTTTGGACGAGCAAAGGGAAAGCACGAAAACGTGAAGCTGTATATTGTTTTAGGACATAAGGACAAAATACAAATTACAAATCCCCTACCGTTAACTTAATTGAGACCACTGAGTTGTTTACCATACGGCGTTTGGTTTCTTCAGGTTCTCTTGGTTTCGCTTCAGAATATATTAAACCGGCTGTTTGTATCCTTTTCTTCGTTGTTCACTTTTATTATTTAAGTAGAGCAGGCTCCATTTAGTTAAACGAAAGCAAAATACTGACAGATTTATTAGTTTTCTTCGTCGCTAGTCACCAGTGTCCAACTATTCTTACCGCGTGACACCGTACCAAACATATATATATACAAATAAATAAACGCGTGTAAAATGGACTCCACGCGTGTCGAGATTAGCACCCTCACCGGGCTCCGGGCCTTCGGCCCGTCGCCCGGCTCGGGGATTATTATTATTATTATTATTATTATTATTATTATTATTATTATTGAACTTTCTCGCAACGACCCTACAGACCGTAAGTGGTTCAAGTCTTTATGTTGATCTTCCATGGTTATAAAACTCCATCCATAATAACTGGTGACACATACCGTCCAGACTTGCTCCTATCAACTCCAAGTGGATGCCTCTACATTGTTGAACTGACTGCTGGTTTTGAGTCAAATCTTCAAAACGACGTCGATCGTAAAAAATCCAAATATTCAGAATTGATTAGGGAACAGAGTCAAAGTGAACAATTCAGATCAGTTAAATTTGTAAACCTATCGATTAGCTGCCTTGGTGTCTTTGCAGCAGAATGTTCTACATTCATAGAAATGCTAAATGATCTTAATCTTGACAAGACTCATCAAAAATATTGTATTAATAGAATGACGACGATCGCAATCCGAACCACCTATTACATATTCTGTTGCCGAAACAAGGAATGGACAAATCCTGAACTGCTAACTTTTTTAAATTATTGTGCTGTATATTTGTTTTATGTTGTTATATATAGTTATTAGTTATATATTGTTAGTGTTGATTCAAGTAGCCGCTTGTAAATTACCTTAAATAAGCGAGATTTACAATTGTATATTATCTAAAAAGACATTTAATAAAGTTTCCATTATTATTATTATTATTATTATTACTATTATTATTATTATTATTATTATTATTATTATTATTATTATTATTATTATTATCATTATTATTATTATTATCTAAAAAGACATTTAATAAAGTTTCCATTATTATTATTATTCAAATCTGAATTATATGACACACTGACTAATACCATGAATGAAATCGACGAACTACCATTACATCCGAAAAACAAAATTCTAATGTACAATCGCTATGTTCTTTCAAAAATCTCTTGGCACTTCACCGTTTCTGATATCGGTAAAACCTGGGTAAACGAGAATCTAGATAATATCGTGTCAAAATATATCCGAAAGTGGCTCGAGCTTCCAATTTCAGCAACTCTTAGCAACGTCCTACTTCCTCATAACAAATTCGGCTTAAATCTCATTCTCCCATCAACTAAATTTCTTCAATGTCAAACTATATCTCGGAAAGTTTTGAAATCATCACCAAACGACGAGATCAAAAACCTATGGATGGCCACAAGCAATCACAAAAATGTACAATATGACAAGTACAAAAACACAAAAGACGTACTGAACACTATCAGGAAAGAAAATGAAAAAAGGCTTCAAAATCACCTCATTTCACAAGGTTCATTCTTCTCCAATATCATCAAATACTCTACACTCTCGCTCAACTCTATATGGTCCTCGGTCCAAAACAAACTTCCTAAGAATATCTTTAACTTCACCATCCGGTACATAAATAATACGCTCCCAACTCGCAAAAATCTGTTGAAATGGGGAATATCACCAACATCCGACTGCTCTTTCTGCTTGGAACCCGAAACCTTGCTCCACGTCGTCAATGGATGCAAGACATACCTAAACGAAGGACGTTTTACGTGGCGACACGATTCCGTTCTTAATTTCATTGCAACCTCTCTTAAATCCGTACAACACTCTATTAACCTTTATGCTGACCTACCTGGCTTCATCAGTCCATCTGTTATCACCGGAGATAAGTTACGCCCTGATCTTCTGATAACAATCGAAAACAAATACATCTACATACTCGAACTGACTGTTGGATTTGAATCTAATCTTCTTACTAATGCAACCCGTAAGAGACAAAAATATCTAGAACTTATTAACGAACAGCACAAAAATTATGAAAAAGTGAAATTTATAAATTTATCTATCAGTTCGCTTGGAGTTTTTAATCAGTCATCTATAGACTTTATTGAAATGCTGAAAGACCTGAAATTTGACGAACGATGTAGAAAGTACTATACTCAGAAAATGATGAACACTTGCATAAGGGCCTCTTACTATATATTTTGTAAACGTAACAAAGAATGGGATAACCCGACTTTAATGTCATACTAATATTTTTTATACCATTTGTTAATTCAAGTAGACATTGGTAAACTACCTGTAAAAGAGAGGTTTATCATTGTAGTATACGTAAATCATAAATAAATAAAGTTTCCATTATTATTATTATTATTATTATTGTTATTATTATTACTATTATTATTATTATTATTACAATATTATAGTTATCAGTACGACCGACAAGTTACACGACCGACATGCAAGGCAAATTCTGACTTGTTTATAAGTTTTTAAGATGAAAGCTTAGCTAATGCGGTAACTATATAAAGCAAGAAGTGGCGAGGAAAGAAATACAGTGAACAGAAAATCGTTTAAAGGTCAATTTACAGACGCTATTAATAATAAGACCCATTGCTGAACCCAAAATGCCGCCGAAGAGAAAGGATAAAATATCAGGAAGAATTAAATAAAAATGTAAACGACGTCGAAGCTATTGAAATGACAAGCGAAGATATTTGCATAAACGAACATGCAAATACAAGCAATCAAAGTCCAACAGTGTCAATAGATCAATTGATCCAGAAAGCCAGGATCGTCAATCAGTAACCACTAATGCAGATACGGGGCAAGCCGATTTTCGATGGGATGAAATAAATGTGAATATATTTTGTCAAGGCATAACGAAAGCTTATGAAGAAATAGTGCACTGGAAGCGTAATAATTTTCTTGTGCCTTCAGGAAAAGCAGGTAAATCTTTCATAAGAGAATTGGCAAGATTATACCAATCGTATGCCGATAATGCTCCGCTACAATGTATTGCACTGAAAGCTTGCTCAGTCATGCAAAGTCTATTATTGCAAAAGCCACATGCAAAAAGCAAAGCAAAAGAACATACAACCCATTTAGAACGGCGGATGAAACTCTGGGCTCAAGGAGATATTGATGGCTTACTGCATGAAGGAAAATGTATCCAAAAGCATCTTAAATCAAATGCTAGTGGAACAAATGAGATAGAGAAGATTGCAAGAGGCTTTAATCGCTTGATGTTACAAGGAAAAGTTCGTCGAGCTACTCGTCTGATTTCCAGCGCAGATAACAGAGGTCTTCTGTCAATCGATGAGCTTGTACCCATTGGAGTTGATGAAAATGGAAATACCACATATCAAACCACCCGGGAGATACGGATGCAGAAACATCCTGAAGGTAAAGTTCCACCGGCAGAAGTACTTCTTGAAGAGACACAAAATGAAGACAGCTATTATGATCCCACCATCTTTGAACGCATAACCGGGGATACCATTACACAAGCGGCAAATAGAACACAGGGAGCAGCTGGTCCATCCGGGTTAGACGCACACGCGTGGCATCGATTCTGCTTTTCGTTTATAAGCGCCTCTGTTGATTTATGCAATGCTTTGGCTGGGGTGGCACGCCGTTTGTGTACATCATCTGTTCAACCTGAAAGTGTGTCCGCATTTGTTGGTTGTCGCCTAATCCCACTGAACAAGAATCCCGGCGTAAGACCAATTGGCATTGGGGAAGTTCCAAGAAGGATTATTTCAAAATCTATCCTAAAAGTGATTGGTCAAGATATCCAGTCAGCTGCAGGCCCCCTACAATGTTGTGCTGGTCACGAAGCAGGTTGTGAGGCTGCCGTTCATGCCATGAAAAAAATTCAAGAAGCAGATGAAACAGAGGCGATACTTCTGGTCGATGCTGAAAATGCATTCAATACGATTAACCGACAGGCAGCTCTACATAATATCAAAGTTATATGTCCTGGTCTATCAACTGTGTTGACCAACACCTACAGCAAACCAATCAGATTATTCGTCACTGGAGGAGGAGAAATTCTATCCACGGAGGGTATAACACAAGGCGACCCATTAGCAATGGCTATGTATGCACTGACCATCACTCCACTAATTAGACGATTAAGAGAAAAAGTACAAGATGTAAAGCAAGTGTGGTTCGCTGATAACTCTACCGCTGCAGGAAGAATCCAAGCGCTGCGAGAATGGTGGCAACATCTCACAACCATGGGCCCTAAATTTGGCTACTATCCAAATCCTGGTAAAACTACTCTGGTGGTTAAATCAGAATTTTTTGAGGAAGCGGCCAAAGAATTTGAAGGGACAGACATTGAATTGACAGTAGCAGGTCAGAAATTACTTGGTTCCGCAATTGGCACAGCAACCTTCATTGAAGAAGGTGTAGGAGACAAAGTGGAAGAACGGACTGATGAGATTGTAAAGCTTGCCAAATACCTGAAATATATCCACATTCAGCATATGCTGCTTTTACTCATGGCATTGTAGGGAAATGGATACATAAATGCAAACCAATCAAAACATTGGTACTTTACTGCATCCACTAGAAGATGCTATAAGTGAAAATCTAATTCCAGGCTTGACTGGTAGGGATCAATGTTCTCGTGAGGTAAGGAAACTTCTTTCCCTACCAACACGTCACGGAGGACTTAACATCACAAATCTCGTACTCAAAGCAGATCGCCAATTCACTGCATCGGAAAAAATCAGCGAACCATTGAAGAAGATGATCATAGACCAGACTGAATGGTTTGAAAAGCCACAATTACAAAATATCAAAGCAAGTCTGCGTAAACAAAAGAACCAACAACTTAAAAGCGAGGCTAAAGAAATCAGAGAGAGTCTACCCATGCAGAAGCAACGAGCAATGGATCTTCTTGGTGAAAAAGGCTCATCATCATGGTTAACGGCTTTACCAATAAAAGATCAGGGGTTTAGCCCTAATAAAGGCGAATTTCGGGATGCCATTAGCCTAAGATATGGATGGCAACTGAGAAATATACCGCATAAGAACGGGATCACAAATTATGGAATAAAGTTGTAAGCAACCCTGATAATCCGCTAAACGAGCTGTTACCGCCTCAGAGGACAAGGTGTTTGAGAGAGCGCAACCACAATTATACTTTGCCCAAAGTTAGAACTGAGAGATTTAATCGAGTATTTGTTAACAGATGTCTTTTTGAATTTTAGATATGTGTTGTTGACATCAGTAATCTGTATGTTACCTTCCTTTACTTGTAAATATTGGCCTAAATTCTTGTGATGTACATATTTTAACTGTAAAACTCTTACGTTTGTTAAGGGTTATTTTCCATTAAAAAGACTAAAAAGACTATTAAGTACTGTATCTGTGGAGTAAGCTTCTCAGCTGACCATGCCATGACCTGCCCACACGGAGGACTTATTATTGCCCGTCACAACGAGATCCGTGACCTAACTGCAGATTGGCTGAGTGAAATCTGTACTGACGTTGAGAAAGAGCCACAGCTGCAACCTCTTAGTGGAAAGATTATTCTTCCAAGAACGGCGAACAAACGAGAAGATGCCAGAGCTGATATAAAACCAAGGGGTTTCTGGGGTCGGCGGCAATGTGCATATTTTGATGTAAGGGTATTTCACCCCAACGCACCTAGCTACCGTAACACCAGCATCCAAGCCTTATATAGAAAGCAGGAGCAAGCAAAGAAACGGGAATATGGTGACAGAATTAGGGAAGTTGAGAATGCCTCTTTCACACCCTTGATATTTTCCACCACTGGCGGGCTCAGTAAAGAGACGTCAACAGCAAACAAACGTATGGCCGAGCTGCTGGCAACCAAGAGAATCACTGAATACAGTGGATGCGATGTTCTCTTTCGTTTGCACTAATTAGATCAGCCGTGGCATGCATAAGAGGCACTAGAGTATCCTCGTCAAGACATGCATTGGAAACGAACATAGACCTTAGCTGTGGAGAAAGTATTATCTTTTATTAAATCTTTCTTTCTTTTATTAAATCTAAGTATTATCTTTTATTTTATTTAAATCTTTTATTTGACTCTAGTTTTTAGTTTTTATTATTTGCCTCTATATAGTTTTAGCCTTTTAGTCATTACTAATTGTATAAACGATGAATTCGAACAGACTTGATTTTATCCGAATATATACTGTAAATATAATATTTTATGTTAAGCGTTAATAAAGATGATTATTATTATCATTATTATTATTATTATTATTACTATTATTATTATTATTATTATTATTATTATTATTATTATTATTATTATTATTATTATTATTATTATTATTATTATTATTATTATTATTATTATTATTATTATTATTATTATTATTATTATTATTATTATTATTATTATTATTATTATTATTATTATTATTATTATTATTATTATTATTACTTTGTGCTTCACACCATTAGTTGGTATAGGTGGTAATTAGCCTAGAGCATCAAGCTATTTCCCATAGCCTCAGGTGTCCAGCAAACAAGCCTTTTGAAGTAGATCAATGTTTACAGATGCTCCAAGCTTCGCAACCTAGGACTTCAGGTTTTTGCTCACTGTACCGAGTGCTCCAATTACAATAGGGATAACAGAAATGCGTCTGCAGTTCCAGATCTTTCGAACTTCCATTTTTAAATCCTGATAATGCTCAATCTTCTCCCTTTCCTTCTCTAACACTCGTGTATCGAAGGGACAAGCAACGTCAATAATCGCGCACACTCTTTCTTTCTTTTCGAACACGACAATATCAGGTCTGTTATGATCAAGATGGCGATCTGTCTGAACTTTAAAATCCCACAAAACCTCCGCTTGCTCGTTTTCTATCACTGCCCCTGGGACATGGTCATACCAATTTTTGCTACACAGAAGACTGAAGTTCTTGCAAAGGTCCCAATGGATAGCTTGAGCTACCTTATCGTGTCTCCAGTTCTTGTACTGATTTTCTGCAAGCTTCTTACATTCGGCCACTATGTGGCTCACAGTTTCCTCCCTCTCTCCGCACAGTCGACACACTGGGGATACATTTGGTTTGTCAACCTTACTCTTTATGTAGTTTGTTCGGAGGGCTTGGTCTTGTGCCGCAGTTAGTAGACCTTCAGTCTCCTTCTTCAGGGTTCCCCCTCTTTAACCAATTCCATGACCATGGGCCTCTGACTTCTTCAGTGCCCCTAACAAACTGCCCATGCAATGCCATTTCTCGATATCTGTTTAATCTCTTTTGTCCTACTCTTTCCTTCTCCTCTCTTTCATCCAAGATATTTTCATTCTTAACAGTCATCAGCAATCTTTCATGACTAGCTTCCACATACTGTGATAAACTGCCAACTTCAACATTAACACAGTCCTCAACGCTTATCAACCCTCTTCCTCCTTTTGATCTCTTGACATAAAGTCTGTCTACATCTGCTTGTGGATGGAGTGATCTGTAGATGGTCAGCAGCTTTCTTGTCTTTCTGTCCAGCACCCTTAGCTCTTCCTTACTCCATTTAATGATTCCTGCCCCGTATCTTATCAATGAAACGGCTCTTAAATTTAAACATTTCCACTTTTCAACTTTGATTTCAAAATCTTCCTTATCCGTCTTAAATATTTCTTGGATATAAGTTCCTTCATGTCGCTGTGTTTCATACCATCCGCCCCCAATATTCCAAGGTACTTATACCCATCTCCTTCTTCCAGTCCTCTGATGACTTGGGCATCTGGCAAAACAATGCCTTCACAGGTAGATACCTTTCCCCTCTTCAAAATCAATACAGCACACTTACTAATCCCAAATTCCATTCCAATATCCTTACTAAAGATCCGGACAGTGTTCATCAAAGTGTCAACTTGTTTCTCATTCTTTCCGTATAATTTTAAGTCATCCATAAATAAAAGGTGATTTAGGAGACCATTCCCATCCCGCACGTCGTAACCAGCTTCAACTTTCCTTAGCACCATAGACATAAGGATCAGGGCCACCACAAATAACAGTGGAGATAGACTACCCCCCTGAAAAATTCCTCTCTTTATATTTACGGTCCCCAGGGTCGGCCCTCCCGCAGTTAATTCCATTCTGTTTTCCACCGATTCATGCTTTTTTCCAGAAGTGCGATCATATTTCCAGCTGCTCCAAACATATGCAAGCATTTAATGATCCACGAGTGCGGGATCAAGTCGAATGCCTTTTAATAGTCTACCCACGCCATTCCGAGCCGAGTTTGTCTGCTTTTGCAATTTCTAATAACCATTTTATCAATTAGCAGCTGATCTTTCGTGCCCCTCGACTTTCGTCTACAACTTTTCTGTTCTTCAGGTAACAGATTCTCCTCCTCCAGGTGTTTATACAACTCATCCCCCATTATGCCAGTAAACAATTTCCACATTGATGGCAAACATGTTATTGGTCTGTAATTTGACACAATGTTCCCCTTTTCCTTATCCTTAAGGATCAGTGTTGTCCTGCCTCTAGTGACCCATTCAGGCACTTGGTTCGTACCCAAGCAAACCTGCAGCTGCATTGCTATTCTTTCTGTGCATGATGTGAAACTTTTCAACCAGAACCCTTGCAAACCGTCAGGTCCTGGAGCTTTCCAGTTTGGTCACCATTGCTGGTGTTATCTCAATGTCATTCTGCTTCTTCACCTCATTTACTTCACTCTCCAATTCTTTCAACCAATCAGCATTACTGTTGTAATCTATCGGGTTATCCCAAATATTGGCCCAAAATGTCTTGCTTTCCTCTGCGTCTCGTATCACAGTGTTATCTGTATCCACGTTCTCAAGCTGCTCAAAAAGACGTTTCTGGTTTGACTGGAACATCCTATTTTGCCGCTATTGTTCTATCCTACTTTCATACCGCCTGATCTTTTTGCTCTTCGCTAACACCCTCTGTTTTAGCTCCTCCAATACAACTGACAATCTCTTCCTCTTCAATCCATATCTTCGTTCCAACCCCTCTTGAATTGTTGTATTATTCATCTCACCAGACTTCACCCTTTCTAACCTGCTGACATCTTTTCTTAGTTGCGCAATCTGACTATTTCACCTCTTCTTTCACCAAGGAACCGTTCATTCGCTCCTCTGTCGCTGTTTCACCCCCAGCCTCCTTGCAACTTCTCTTCCTGCGACTGACAATAACTTGTTAGTCTGTGTAATATCTTTGGTTTCTATAAAGGCGAGTACCCTATTTATTCCTTCGCTTTTTCTCTCACCCTTTTCCTGTCAACATTTCGTAAATTTGGTGGAGCATCTTCCTTATTCTTCATACTCTCCGAGTATTTCTACTGCCAGCTCGATTTCCTCTGCACTACAGCCTTTCTTTTCCATGTTGATAATTACTTCTTCGGTAGTTATTTTGTTACCAGACAACTCTCCTCTGCAGTCACTTACATTTTCAGGATTAGTTTGTTCTCCCACTTCACCACCGCAACGTGTTGGCTCTCCGCAGTCTCTCCACCTGCTGTCTCTTCATTTATTTCTCTCCTTATCTCCTCCAATTCCATCTCAGATAACCACTCATTTAATCTGATCATTCTAGCCTGATCAGCTAACCTCTGCTCAGAGATCTCAAAAACTCCAATCTCTTTCCATATTCCTATCACCCTCTTCCTGTATCCCCTTTTAGTTGGCACACTCTTGTAAAAGCATCTCATAACGATCTTGTTAACTTCCTTATTCCATTTCAGTCTAGTTCTAGCAGTAGCTTGATGACGACCTGGAGTGGGCTGCTGTCCCCCCACCTCCCTGCCGGGCGAGGCACCTTCCTCAAATATTCCAGTGCCATTATCGCCATTAACGTTTCCGTTTGGAATTGACATAATTCTCATTCTAATGAGGTAGTCTTTTAAGGTGATACATTCACCAAACAAGTTTCATGTTACTAATTGTCATGGTCAGGATACCTTGTCTGTCCTCGTTGCCTGCCTCAGAGGATAAAGTTATTACTGGCTGGGGGCGCCACTTCCAACCAGGGTCCGTTTGCGACTGTTTTCACCCAACAGCCATTCATCCATCAGCACGTTACAACACTTTGGATTGGGTCTATTTCGCCGTATCCCTGGCAAGGGAGTCTCCGGGTTGCTAGTACTTGCCCAAGGTACTACCCTAAGACTCGTAGAGGGCGGGAGCGTCTTACTTTTCCCGTGGTAGGCTGCAGCCCAGCTGGTCCTACCCCACTGCCCATATTATTATTATTATTATTATTATTATTATTATTATTATTATTATTATTATTATTATTATTATTATTATTATTATTATTATTATTATTATTATAAAAGTAAGTGGTTCAAGTCTTTATGTTGATCTTCCAGGTTATAAATGTCCATCCATAATAACTGGTGACACATACCGTCCAGACTTGCTCCTATCAACTCCAAGTGGATGCCTCTACATTGTAGAACTGACTGCTGGTTTTGAGTCAAATCTTCAAAACAACGTCGATCGTAAAAAATCCAAATATTCAGAATTGATTAGGGAACAAAGTCAAAGTGAACAATTCAGATCAGTTAAATTTGTAAACCTATCGATTAGCTGCCTTGGTGTCTTTGCCGCAGAATGTTCTACATTCATAGAAATGCTGAATGATCTTAATCTTGACAAGACTCATCAAAAATATTGTATTAGTAGAATGACGACGATCGCAATCAGAACCACCTATTACATATTCTGTTCCCGAAACAAGGAATGGTCAAATCCTGAACTGCTAACTTTTTAAATTTATTGTGCTGTATATTTGTTGTATGTTGTTATATATAGTTATTAGTTATATATTGTTAGTGTTGATTCAAGTAGCCGATTGTAAATTACCTTAAATAAGCGAGATTTACAATTGTATATTATCTAAAAAGACATTTAATAAAGTTTCCATTATTATTATTATTATTATTATTATTATTATTATTGTTATTATTATATGCACGGGAAACAGTTTTGTTTTCCTGAGAGTCTTGATATTTCCCAAGAGGAAGTCGAGGGAAACATCGAGACTCGAGGGGGGAAAAACTAACTATTTCCCGAGGGAGCAGACATTATGTGTTTTGTTATATAGCTTGAGTTTCGCTGAATAATTTCGACGTTTAAAGGGAAAGTACACAAAAGACAAACGCTATTAAAGAATTATAGCTATATAACAATTATTATTATTATTATTATTATTATTATTATTATTATTATTATTATTATTATTATTATTATTATTATTATTACTACTACTAGAAATACATAAATGCAACAACCCCTCGCCTGCTTTTATATGCTTTTTGAAATACACCCCACCCACCCCACCTTCCAATTAAAATAAGCACTCCTGATATAACTCCTCAGGATAATTACAGAATTTATGATTACACATTTCATATTAAACTCTGGTTGTAAAAATACATTGTTTTTAGCCATTTAGAAGGTTTCCAAACAATTACTTTTATGTTTTGCAATGGCAGGATTAAAAGTTAACAGCTCAAAAACTACATTTATAATAGGAGATACAAACAACAGACAACCTATAAATTTCAGTCTGTATAATCAGGACAAAAGAAAATGGACAAACAAAGCCTATGAGTATTTATGATAAGTGCTTGCAATTAAGTCAATGAAAAACATCACGTCCACAGTAGCAAAGGGAAAGCACGAAAACGTGAAGCTGTATACTGCTTAATGGGTAAAGCAAAAACTTGAAAACAACATATTAAAGGACAAGGTATAAAATTTTATAAGATAGTTGCTAGATTATAAAGTTTACAGTAACTTACGAGTGTCTAAAAGGGTTTATATTTAAAACTCTTGCCGTTCTTGGCGTTTACAGAATATATTTATAATGAATAAATGCTGATTACAATCAGCAAAATAAAGAAAAACAAATGCCCTACCGTCAACTTTAACATTATTTTGAGACCACTGAGTGACCTGTGACCACAAACACTACTTTTTATTTTTTTAACAACTTTATTGGGTATTAGCAAAAGTAAATACTACAATAATAAGACTAAGTTATAAGATAAAGAAAATGTTATAAGAAAATGAGAAAAATAGTGTACCCAATAGGGAGAAGGCGCAAACGGGACACGAAGACCCATGCGAGGCGCCCCCCTAAAAAAAAAAACAATCAACAAAAAAACAAAAAACACCTACAAAGAAAGAATATGAAGCAACAACAATTACAATTGAGATCGAGTTTTTGTTTACCATACGTTTGGTTTCTTCAGGTTTTCTGTTTTCTCTTCAAGATATATTAAACCGGCTGTTTGTATCCTTCTTTTATTCGTTGTTCTGCTTCTTTCCGTTTAAAACAAAACCATTTGAAACTATTTTGTTTCGCGAAATGTGGAAAAAACTATAAGTTTGCCTCAAAGCTAGTCACCAGTGCCCAATTATTCTTACCGTGTGACACCCTACGACGTATATATATATAAACCATTTCCAGATTTTGTCTCCCTTGCTTTTTCTACACGCGTGTAAAGTGGACTCCACGCATGTCGAGATTAGCACCCTCACCCGGGCTCCGGGCCTTCGGCCCTACGCCCGGGCTCGGGGATTATTATTATTATTATTATTATTGACTGATGTGTTTTCACCTTATGGTTTAGCAATCTGGTTATTATTATTATTATTATTATTATTATTATTATTATATAGAGCCTATTTTCTATGGGCCAAAATCTCAAGATACCAAAGTTTGTTATCTTTTGTTGAAGTCTACCCTACTTGTACACACTAGACATCACTTTCCTTAAAATGGATTCACTGTCCATTAATATGGTCTTTTGCATTTCTTTTAGTACCCACTTCTGTCGGGATTTCTCTTTTATCATCTTCTCTATCTGTTCTTCCAATTTCTCCAACCCTCCTCCTAAGCATCCGGCTACCAAAGGTACTATTTCAACCATCTGCTTCTCTCTTTATCGAACAATACTCATTTTTATGCTCCCGTCTCCAGGCAACTTTTATCCATCGACATATTGATAGTGACATATAACAAGCTATTCTGACCTTTGTTTCTTTTGACAGATCCCTCATACTCTTTACCCCTCTGCCCCCTTTGCCACGAGCCAGATACAACCTTTCGTCGTTTGCATGCCACCCATGCATTTTTCTCTCTCTAAGTTTCCTCTTCACAATCATGTCCATTTCAACCAAATCTTCCTTGCTCATCCTGCGAACATTCATCACATATCCTGCTACAGGTATTACTCTACAGTTCACAGCTCTAGCCAGGTTCTTATCATAAAGCTCTAACTGCGTAAGACTTCTCATTCTCTTTGTTATCTCCTTCACCACTCTTTCCATCACTTTATCTTTGTCCAATTTGTCAGCCTGTTCACACCCTAAGAACTCAAATATCTCATTCGCATCAGGATCAAGTGTATTCATTCGCTCCTGCAACACATCTAATCCTTCACCCTTCACCATTTTACCATGTTCCATCACGATCTCTGCACAATTTGTTACCCCATAGCACGCCCCTGTATCATGGCTGGCCTTGACGATCGTCTTATTGACAGCTTCTAAATTGCTGTGGTTTTCGTGGTACACTTTGAGGTCATCTATAAATAAACTGTGTCCTTTTCACTATCCTGTCTCCAGGCATTCCCACCCTGTACCCTCTAGTTTCGCTTAGTATGCTAATTGGCACATCACTTAAGAAAAATCCAACAGGTGAATAACTGTCTCCTTCTAAAAACTCGATCCTAACCGAAATCCTTCTGCTAGTCTTCTTCTTCCCATCTTTCCATACTTCCAATTTTGTTTGTCATTTCTTCATCAGTTCCTCAATTAATTTACACACATCATCTGGTATCCCCACCATCTATATACTTTCAGCGTCCAGTCGTGATGCACTTAATCACAAGCCTTCTGGTAGTCGTAGTACGCAACAGCCAGATTTCTCTTGTGTTCCCTCACTTCATCCATTATACATTTATCAGTTAGCAGAAGATCCACTGTACCCAATTTCCCCTCTGATTTTCCCGTCTGTCCTTCATCTCACATATCATTTCTAACAGCATGGTTCTTTACACACTTCGCTATTAAACCAGTGTACGTTTTGTATGAGGTATTCAAACAGGTAATAAGCCTGTAATCTTTAACTGGGCTCAGATCCTCAGTCTTAGGCATTGGTTGTGAACCATCTCATGCACATATGTGAATATCCTATACCTTGGATTATATTCCGCCGTTTTTGTTTTCTTTTGCCTTACAGAATTCAGTACTCATCTCACCCAGAGCTTGATTACCAATTTTCCCGATTGCCTAAATGGTTGATCTAAATGGTTGATTTAGCACTTGGGAGACCAGATTTCAAATATATACATAATCAAGTGTGTCAAGAGAGACAATCGGAACAACCAATATTACGAATATTCAGCAAACTTTGTAAATTTAGCCTTACATTTAGAATCTTATTTATAGCACTTATCAATTTTCAGTAACAGACGTCAGGACTCTAATTTTATTAATGCTTCGTGGGGAAGCTTGCTGGTTTTATCTTGTCCCCACTCAGGTTTTCCTGTCACTGGCTTTTCCCAAAGGGTTTTTACCAGCAGCAGGGGTTTTTCCTGGCTTCCCTGATTTACCAGCTTGTATATACCACTTGCACTTATTTCTTTGATGTCAACTACAAACTATAGAATCTTCATTGATTAATTTCCCGGTTGAAGTCGAACTTTTATGTTGTCCTCCAGATCCACCGTTTCGACGTAAGGAGCAAGAGGTGTATATAAATACGTGTACTGGCATACTCGTAACCATTAGCTAGTGATAAAGGGTACACCGGCAGTCGCGGTGCATCGAAGTAAATTAGGAGACTGTCTAGCAAGGGCAGAAGTCTTTCCAAGGCCTTGAAACAATTAGCTTGACAATTGTTATTGAAAGTTCGCAGTTTGTTTTCACTGGAGAACGGGATTATCTAGCAAGGGCGGAAATCCTTTAACCTGTGTCACAGATCCGTTTAGGTTAGTATTTTAGTACGAGAAATTTCTGTTTGGCAACAATTGCAATCTTTCATGTTTGTTGATGCGTTATTGTATGGTTGCATATTTGGTTGCTGTAATTTCCCCTAAAAATTCATCGCACGAAGCTATGTTCATTAGTGCAACGCGAAATGCGCTAACAACCTGTGTCTCCGTAACAGTGGAAATGCTTTACAAGGCCGATTAGCACCAGAAGTCTTGAATACACTGGAGAGATATTTTGACAGTTTTGTATTATAAGCGCTCTACTGTGACTACTGGACAATCTAGACAACTTGTGTCACGGTGTATCTTATCAGCACTGCATTTGCCTGGGGTGGGGAGGCATCATTATTGCATAATGATCCTTTGGCGTTGTATTGCCCTCACCTTCACTGGCCTCAATCATCAGTTTGAATTATGGAAAATAATTATCCCCTCGTGTTCGTGTGGTTCGCGACGCGGGCCTCGCGACACGAGGGTACTAATCTCGACGGAGTGGGCGGTAAGTCCGGTCGGGGATTGTATCCATGTTGGCGGTTTGGAGTATTCATTTGTGTGTGTGTGTGTGTGTGTGTGTGTGTGTGTGTGTGTGTGTGTATATATATATATATATATATATATATATATTTGTTGTATAGCTAGAGTTTCACCGGATACAACGATGACTGTCATTGGTTGGTGTGTGGTCACATGACCTTAGCTAAATTTCAATGTCTACCGAGCAGGCAATAATTGAGAAGTTTTCAATTGTTGCCCGCTAGAACTTTGAACTCTTCACGGCATCCTATAAACAAAAGCTTGTTTGGTACAAAAAAAGACTATTTATAGGTCTTAGCTTCAAAGCATGTGTGAAGATTAACTGGAGAAATGTATTGCTGTTCTTTTGTTCTGAGACTTATATTTGTTTGGTTGAAGTGAAATTACGGAGCCAGGTGAAATGTTTGGGTAAAGTTTTACTAGCGTTTGTCTTTTGTGTACTTTCCCTTGATAAACGTCGAAGTTACTCAGCGAAATTCAAGCTATATAACAAAACACTTAATGTCCGCTCCCTCGGGCAGCAGTTAGTTTTGTTTTCCCTCGAGTCTCGATGTTTCCCTCGGCTTCGTCTCGGGAAATATCTCGGGAAAACAAACTCGGGAGCAGACATTAAGTGTATAATATTTATTTATATGTAATGATCAATGGAGACCATGTTGGGGATCCGTGGGGTGATGGTGGCTAAAAGGGTACACGTGTTTCAGTGTTGTTTTTCTATTTCACGTCAAAAACATCATTTTCGTTGGAGTTTGAGTACAAAAGCTCAGAGAAGAAAAAATGTTTATAGGCTACAAATGTTGAGAAGTATTCAAGGGAAAGACAAGACAAAGAAACAAGCGAACGAACGAACGAAGGGAACAGCACTAGGCTAGAGCAAGATACAAGGAGAACTACAGTAATAATAAGAGACTTGAGGAAAACAAAAAGTACATTAGAGTTTATAGTCGAAGAAACGAAAAGAGCGATTCGCAATATCAAGGCTAGACACGGTGTCTAGAACTACATCAGCGGAGAGGAACAGCGAAGAGAGAGGCTAGAAATTATGCCAGAAAACACAGCAAAAAGAATAGCACAAGAGAAAGAGAGACAGCGGAGAGAAAAACTTGAATTCATGACTCAATAACACATGTGAGAAATGGATAGAGGCCGAAAATTAGGCGAAGGTAGAGAAATATTTTTTAAAATATTTATTTATTAATAACAACAGTAAACGCAATAACAATATATCTGTATTTGACATTTTTATACATTCACTGTACTGCACATTGTTTTGTGTAGTCTTTATATTTCTAGATGTATGCATTATGATTTATTATAAATTCATCAATTGGAGTAATGCCTAGCTATTCCTCCCTGGAACAATGTCAGGCATTTGCAAACTTTTCATGCCTGGGAGTGGGGCATTTATCTACAGTACTGTTCGAGGTACTGTTTACCTAAAGCTGAAAAAATTCTGGTTGTTATAGTCACATACTTGCTGTGGTATAATTAGCCAATTAAACAGCAATGCAACTGGGTTGTCAAAATATTGTATTTTGTGCAAAAAGGCAATATAATTTGTACTGGTATGCTACAATGGGAGGTACGGGACTCCCATATATAGACTATACAGGCATGTGCCACTGGAAAGGGGACGGTTTTCATTTTTGCCATTTTTAATTTGGAACAGGGTACCGCGCGGTGTAATAATTATCACACTTTTGATCTGGTGCAAGGGCTGTTCTTATATGCTGGCAGTCATTTACTCCTTTCTTTCAGTTTGGAACAGGGTACTATTTTTAGCCGTTTTGTGTCTAACAGGGTAAAAAATATGCAATACCTTTGACTGGAGTAACCAACGTAATTTAAGGGTTCAGTGGTGCACCCCTAGCCTGCATTTGAAGGAGTAGCTCTTCCATGGGATTGAAGGCAGAGTGCATTAATAATAATAAACAATGAACACGAGGGGTTTGAATTAATGTACTTCTAGTATAATTTAATTATGACTTTTTAATAAACGCGGCTGTGGTCCAAGGGGCCGACCATAGCCAATTTATCCCAATAAACATAGCTCAGTTAATGCAGTGCTGATATTAGTCAGTTAATGCAGTGCTGATATTAGCCAATTTATCCCAATAAACATAGCTCAGTTAATGCAGTGCTGATATTAGTCAGAGAGACACGGTGGAAGACATAAATAGTACATAAATCATCATTTTGCAATCTAAGTTAATATAAAAAATGTAATATACTTTATCTATGTACATGTATACCATAACATAGCATTTATTTTATTTATTTATTTATTTATTTTTTTATTTATTTGTAATTGTCGTAACCTATTTTATATCATATTATCATACAAATTGTAACTGTATTGTATGCAGGGCCCCTCTGGACACCAGCCATGTAGCTGAATGGGCTACCCTGCTAAAGTAAAGTTTACCTTACCTTATGGTTCTTATGGTTCTTTGTTTATGCCGTTTATTATCCAATTTCGTAATTATAAATTCAGTTTGCGCGACCTTTACCGGTTTCCAAACTCATACACATGATCAAATAGTTTGAGAAGTGGTTATCACTGATTCACAGTGTGATAAGTGGTTATCAATTTATTTTCCATTCAAAAGAGTGTGATGTAATATATCAATAACGAGTTTGAGTGTTTCATCCAGGGGATCCAAATACGAGAAAACAAGTTTTTGGGTGTTTGGATTCCCCTGATGAAACACGATAAACGAGTTGTTCATGGCATCTCAATCGAGTGATTTCAATTGAAGAGATTTTATTCATGAGTGTGTGTAAAATGTATTCATACAGCAACTTGTTTATTTTGCATAGATAATTGAGATCTTAAGAATTAGATGAACACCAGTTTTCATCTAATATCTTGGGTTTTACTGGAGTATCCAACTTCAATCAGGTGATTGAATGAACTATAGTACTTGGCTGATTATTTCATGAATTACTAACGAGTTTGAGACAACTATTTATCACACGATATGCATACTAATCCGTCAAATAAATGATTCAACACGTCTGTTAGAACAATAAAATGTGGGTGTATCATGAAATATTGTCTTTGTTTAATTGTTAATACAGCTTCGTATTCTTGGTTTTCATCTGACGTCACGGTGGCCATATTGGTGCACAACCTTTATCCTATGGAAATTTAACTCTATTCTTATTCAAACATTTCGTATTGTTTCACCACCCCAACGGTGTTTATGATGTGACATGATCTGTATGCAGGTAGAGCATTCGCGACACTTTGTATTAGTCGCTATAGGTTAGTCTTGCATGGTCTTAAAGAGTTTAGTGTTCCTACTTCATACAAGCTACAACTACACATCAAATCAATCTGTTGCGAGTTCAATAACGATTCGTATAAAGCATCTTGTGCTGTCGTTTGTGTCGTAGCATGACCGTCTTTGGTTATCAGTAATAAAAGGTCCGGCTTGGTTGCACGGCCCTCGCTCAGAACTGTATTGAATAGAAGACCCTCGTAACAATGTGTTCGCAAGTTAGACAAGTGAGGCTCACAAGATACAAAAAAAAACAACTGCAACGACGAAAGTTCGAAAGGAAGCAAATTTGAAGCAAAACGCAAAAATTGAAAAGGTAAACATTTCTGCACTTTTAACAGCAATTACAAACCAATGCTGGTGTTATCCAGGTTTAAGATTTGAGGATAACAAAGCGCAAACATTAAAGGATGCACATGCTCAAACAGAGAACAGTCATTTAGATTTTAGAACAGCATTTATCAATAACACAACACAACACAACACAACACAACACAACACAACACAACACAACACAACACAACACAACACAACACAACACAACACGGCACAGCACAGCACAGCACAGCACAGCACAGCACAGCACAGCACAGCACAGCACAGCACAGCACAGCACAGCACAGCACAGCACAGCACCGCACAGCACAGCACAGCACAGCACAGCACAGCACAGCACAGCACAACACAAGACAACACAACACAACACAGCACAACACAACACAACACAACACAACACAACATAACATAGACTGGTAACACCAATAGACCGGTATAAAAGCAAGCTCCGTAGTTGCCACAAGACAATCACAACCACCTAAACTTTCTGCCACTTTATGGAACAAGCATTTTGGCACGATCAAGCTGTCCACTTCAATTTATTCAGAACAGCGAAACACAAACGCTGCCATGTTGTCCATCACTACGAACTCGCATAAGCACACAGCGGTCTCTTTTTCTGACAGAAAAAATATTAGAACCGTTTAATACCTGCAAAGAATTGTGGTTAAATGTACAAATCGGTGAAATCGCCATCTTTTTAGGTATGCTCAATTATTGTCGACAAACTTACTGCAAAAATGGCATCAAGCTTCATAAGTGACTGTTCGTCTTTCTCTAAAGGAGCCAGCAGTTTATTCAATTTTGACTCAACCAAAAAGCCCTAGAAAAATGTCAAAAGAAAACAGTACCATCACGAAACCAAACTCCAGACAGGCAAGTATATTAATTCTATGTATACATATAACTACACGAATATATCATAAATTTGAGTCTATTATCAGAAAACGCATACTATAAACTCCAATTACTGGCTGCTTCCAAAATATAGCATCACAAACACGCTCCCAAGTTTCACTTGAAGCGAACTTTTTGGACATGTAAATGAAACATCTGGGGTTAGTTGTATGAATAAAGGATAAAGGACTGGGGGGCTAATCATCCCTACTTGCAGCCAGCGGCTGAATTGCGAAGGACGCAGATCAACGTGGCCGTGTCGAGGCATATGAAAGGCGCTCCAGGCAGCCGCCATACGACACAGTCCAGACCACGGATGACAGTTAAGATGTTAGGTGTTGATTTTATGGAGGGAAGAAAACCGGAGAACCCGGCGAAAAACCCTCGAAACACAGGAGATCAACTACAACTCTACTCACATGAGTTCCAAGCCCGACAACGGGGTCATTCCCAAGCGGTCACCCATCCAAGTACTAACCCGGTCTAACCGGGCTTAACGTTTTGGTGAGAGGCAGCGCGCTAACAGCACACGCCACCGGTGCGTCAATTTCTGCAAAATCTGTCAGTCTTTAGTTGATTTCTTAAATTTTAACAATTTTTTGTTCTAAAAATTGTAGAAATGGGGCTTTGAGCTGAATTAAACTGCGTGCATCTGAACCCACGGCATGTTGACCACAACCTACTCATGTCGTTGTCACCCAATTTAATATTGTACGAATCACTAAAATATCTATCTATTTCTTCACGTTGTGGGAGGCTGCTTTTGACTGTTTCCAGTGTCCTTTCACAAGCCGTTTTACAAACTATGCACCTTTTTCTGGGGAAATAAGGGTGGTGGGGCAAAAAATTACCGCCATCTTTTTCATGTTTTTGAAATCCTGGGGACAACTCATGTGATTATCTCGCAATCTCCACGAGCGCATGCGCAGACAAAATTCCCTGCTGTTCTTATTGACTAGATAAGCAATCCAGGCTTTGTACAACCGGCCAGGATCATCAACAATTGTGTTCCAGAACAACCTTTTACCTGTCATAAATATGCTGTGGCAGCTGAATGTAATAAGTATCACTAATATTTTGTGATTCTGCTAGTATTTTAAATAAGACAGGCTTCCAACAATACTCAGTAGTTTCAACATATATATTTTTGAAGGATTATTCAAGGCGTTCAACATATACAAATCTTCAAGTTTCACAATACAGTATCTTCTCAACAACTTATCAGCAATTGAGTGACACTTAGACACCAGATCATAGAATATATTACTAGTTCACCAGAAGGCCAATTTCCATCCACACCTTTGAAGTTTATGTTGGCACACATGTTGCCTTGCACATCTCAAGCATTGCCATTTGCCATTATCACCATTTTTACTTTTACACTCCTGGTAAGCTTCACTGGTGTTTTTTCATCGCCCTGGCCTCTCAATCAGCATTATCGATAATTATTTCCAATCAAGTATTAAGATTATTTAGATATACACTGCACTAGTAAGTTACACCGTCACAGTTTCAAAACTACTTCTTACCTTGTAACAGTTCAATGACAGAAACCGTTACAAAAAGGAAACATTTGCAAGGTAATAAAGTCAACACTTTTCAAAAATCAAAACAGTCATCGAACAGTCATCGAGAGAGCAACTGGAGTACCCTCTCTCCCTCTCTCCTTCTCCCCCTCTCCCTCTCTCCTTCTCCCCCTCTCCCCCTCCCCCCCCCTCCCCCCCTCTCTCTCTCTCTCTCTCTCTCTCTCTCTCTCTCTCTCTCTCTCTCTCTCTCTCTCTCTCTGTCTCTCTCTCTCTCTCTCTCTCTCTCTCTCTCTGTGTCTCTCTTGATGTTTATTCAAGCCAATTTAATACGCATACCAAAGATCCGTCTAAAACCTGGAAGATTATAAACGAACTTCTTTCACGTAAAACCTCTTACTCTGAAATTAAAGAGCTACAATTTAATAATAAACTTGTTACCAATTCATCTGAAATTTCCGAAGCTTTTAATGAACATTTTACAAATGTTGGGCCTAATTTAGCTGCCAACTTACCTAATATACAAAACAATGTAAACAATCGGGAATTCTTAAAGAAAAATAAAACAGTTGAATCTACTTTTAAGTTTACTGAAGTGAGTATTTCTGATGTTCTTAACATTATTAAAAATTCTTCAGTCAAAAAAGCTATTGGTTTGGACGGCACTTCCATGAGATTATTGAAAGAAGCTGCTCCAGTTATAGTCAGCTCATTATGGGTCATTTTCAATAAGTCATTAGCAACGGGAATCATCCCTCATGACTGGAAATGTTCCAAAGTTATTCCGATTTATAAATCGGATAAGAAAGCTGACCCCAATAAATATAGACCGATTTCGGTAATTAGCATAGTTGCTAAGATATTTGAGAGAGCAGTTTATAATCAATTATCTGCTTATTTCAAATATCATAATTTACTCAATAAATATCAATTGGGTTTTAGAAGTAACCATTCTACTGTCACTGCATTAATTGATGCTACGAATGAATGGTTTACAATTTAGACGACAGCCTTTTAACGGCAGTTATATTTCTTGATCTTAAAAAAGCGTTTGATACGGTAAATCATGCAATATTGATTGAAATATTAAAACTGAATGGTATTTGTGATACTGAATTGCAGTTCTTCCAATCATATTTAAAAGGTCGTCAACAACAATGCTACGTTGATGGTAATTTATCAAGTCCTCGAACTGTAACTTGTGGAGTTCCGCAGGGAACTGTTTTGGGACCATTATTATTTCTTATTTATATTAATGATTTACCATCATCGTTGCGTAATTCTAAACCAAGAATGTTTGCTGATGATACTAATCTAACATTCAAGGCTGAGACCATTTCTGATTTAGAGCATCAGGTGAACCAAGATTTGGAAAACGTTAGTCAGTGGTTAATTGCTAATAAACTTTCTGTGAATCTAACGAAAACAGAGTATATGATTATTGCCTCTGAGAATAGGCTGTCAAATTTATTGCAGTGCCCAAAATTCTACCTAACCAATAAACTGATTCGCAGGGTTTCAATTACAAAATCACTAGGTTTACATATTGACGAAAAGCTTTCTTGGACAAAACATATCGATGTACTGTCTAAGAAAATTTCAAGCGCCATTGGCGGCTTGAAACGAGTTCGTCAATATGTCCCATTTAAAATGTTACTTGTAATTTATAATTCTCTGATTCAATCACATTTTGATTATTGTGATGTTGTATGGAATAGTGGCCTAAATCTAGAATTATCCAGTCGCTTACAAAAATTACAAAATAGAGCAGCTCGGGTTATTACTCAAGCTGACTATGAAACAAGTTCTATGGAAATATTAAGAAACCTCAATTGGAATGACTTATTAACTCGTCGAATTTATAATTCAGCTATAATGATGTATAAAATTCTTTATGGCCAATCTACTGAATACCTTCATGAATGTTATCAAAAACGTTCAGAGACGAATATTTATCAATTGAGAAACAGTGAAGTTGATGTTTCATTACTTAAACCAAACACTAATTATTTGAAAAAAAGTTTCTTATATAATGGTGGTTTAATTTGGAACTCGATTCCAAAAGAAATAAGATTGTCAACCTCCCTAAGTCAATTTAAATCAAGGTTGAAGGCTTATCATTTCTCAACAATGTAATATTATGCATGTACATATAGAATCTCTCTGTCTCTCTGTCTCTCTGTCTCTCTCTCTCTCTCTGCCTCTCTCTGCCTCTCTCTGCCTCTCTGTCTGTCTGTCTGTCTGTCTGTCTGTCTGTCTGTCTGTCTGTCTGTCTGTCTGTCTGTCTGTCTGTCTGTCTGTCTGTCTGTCTGTCTGTCTGTCTGTCTGTCTCCCTCCCTCCCTCCCTCCCTCCCTCCCTCCCTCCCTCTCTCCCTCTCTCCCTTCCTCTCTCCCTCTCTCCCTCTCTTCCTCTCTCTCCCTCCCTCCTTCCCTCCCTCCCTCTCTCCCTCTCTTCCTCTCTCCCTATATATATATATATATATATATATATATATATATATATATATATATATATATATATATGGCGATCTTCTCGACTATATAGCGATCGTCCCAAACTCATGGTGTGAGTAGTTATGTATACACGAATTTACTTATAGTATTAAGTCAAAAATTTGTAATAGAATATTTCCTCTTAATTGCTTTAAATTTTTTAAATATACTGAAATATAGTTTACTTATCTCTAGTACAAAGTGTATTCGTCTTTCTGATGTGGTTTCGTTGAGATTTTCGCCATATGACGATCTGAGACGCTTCCAACATATATAGCCATGTTTTAACAGCGAACACTACCGTACGAATATCCAACAATTTTCAATAAAACTTTCAACGAATATTCAATAAAAGTTTATGAACATTGCTGTTTTACTTATACGTTTATTGTGTCAATACGTTTGTCTTTGTGAAATTTTGGACCATTCCGCCAATTATTCCTCGAGTTTTGAAAACCCAAAGTACTCCACTGGAAAGAAAGGAGAAGGTAGGAAGGAATTTGTCAAATTCGACTGAGGTCTACAACAATAATAGGCCATAAAATCCACCCCAAACGCTTCCATCGACACCAAACTCGGCCAGCACCTATCAGATAGTTCCTTCATCTGACAGACTCCCAAATTGCCCTGCTCTCCGCTCAACGTACAAATAAGTCAAGTATTTTCAAGCGACCTTCACTATTTTCGATGTGGCACAATTAAGGCTTGCATGGATCTGTGTTGCCACCAACGGTTGTCCCGGGAGGGCTGGGTATCAACATTTGAACGGGAGGCAGGGTTACTACGCATGCCCGAAACCGTTGGTGGCAACACAGATCCATGCAGGTCTTGTGCCACATGGAAAATTGTGAAGGTCGCTCGGAAAAACTTGACTTATTTCTACGTTGAGCGGAGAGCAGGGCAATTATGGGAGTCTGCCAGTTGAAGGAACTATCTGACAAGGTGGGTTGATTTTATGGTTCAGTATTGTTGTGGACCTCTGTCAAAATTTGAAAAATTCCTTCCTACCTTCTCCTTTCTTTCCAGTGGAGTACTTCGGGTTTTCAAAACTCGAGGAATAATTGGCGGAATGATCCAAAATTTCAGAAAGACAAACGTATTGACACAATAAACAGGTAAGTAAAACAGCAATGTTCATAAACTTTTATTTTGTTCAGTTGTTGAATATTCGTACGGTAGTGTTCGCTGTTAAAACATGGCTATGTCGGGTTTATATCATAGAAATATTATACCTAGAATGCGTGCTCCTATCTCTCGTCAGTCAAAAAATTATCGCCACAAAATGGCAGATTTATAAGAGCAAAAGGAACTCGCCCCAGGACTTTTTAACAGTTTTTAACACGGCTGCTGTTGGTGATGTAGTGATGGATGTATTTTAGCACTGAATTTCTTTGTTTTTTGTACCGGAAAACTTGCTGGATTGGCGAATTTTATAAAGATGAAGTGCAATATCCTTCGCCAAAACATTTCGAACATTAAACTCTGGATGTAGACATGCAGCGACGATAGCGGCCTTTTAATACGAATGGTTTTAGTGTTTTTACTGTTTTACGTTATATTTGAATGATTCCCACTTGCCAATCTGTATGTGATTTATACTGAATGTGGAGGATTAATCCAGGAGACAGTAAGTGTTTTTTTTCCTCTTTTTTATCCAATCTAATAAGGATTTCTAGCTTGTGATTTTGAAATATAAAATATGTTTATGCACCTGTCATACTTTTTATACATCAGTCTTTTCGACATCTATTTATATCGACATTTTAAATCCGTGTTTTTCTTAAGATTTTCTCTAAGTTTCCATTACGTATTTGATTAGTTTCTTTTCTTTTTCGTTTTTCTAGTTTCAAGTTTAGCATGAGCCTATCTTTTTGTTGCTTTTCGTATTGTGGTGAATTGATCGAAATATAATTTTGAACTTATAGTTTTTAGTACGTTTAATAAAGCAAGTGTCTTGCAAATTGTTTTATTTTATGCTAATGTGTATGTGGCTGATTTGTTGTCATGCATGTATCCAATTTATTCCTATGAAACGTCCACCAATTCTTTATTTTGAGAGGCGATCATTGTTGTATATTTATCGCCACCCCTTTGCAAAATTCAAAATGGCGGATCTATAAGGGCAAAATAAAATTTAATTTGGACCCCTGTCACGTGACAGAGCACGTATTCTAGGTCTCTTATTTCTATGGTTTATATGTTGCAAACGTATCTGATCGGCAGATGGCTAAAATCCCACCGAAACCACATCAGAAAGACAAACACTTTGTACTAGAGATAAGTAAACTATATTTCAGTATATTTCAAAAATTTAAAGCAATTAAGAGGAAATATTCTATCATAAAATTTTTGACTTACTGTAAATAAATTCGTGTATACATAACTGCTCACACCATGAGTTTGGGCGACCTGTGGTATGACGTAAGGTGAAAAGTGTGCCCATTTTCAGTTTCAAAATGGCGGCATTTATAGGTCCTTCTGCTAATGGTATTGGTCGCTGGCCTATACCTAAGGGCCGAACTGTTGACACAGGTATTTAAAATTGCATAATTGTTCGGCAAATTGAGACAAGAAACTCCTCGTTAGGTGTTTTATATCCGGTAAAGGAAGAGACTTCAATCTTCAATTTGTCCGTCTATTTTCCCTTCGTTAAAACAAGAACGCCGGACGACAAACTACCAGACGTCCAGACTGGGAGACTGGGACAGTGGAAGACCATCAAAATCCTTCAGTCAGAAGCATTTCGTCTTCTTATATGAAGACTTTATCGAGTTATAACGACACTGGCATGTCGCAAATCGCCTTGTATTTACATACATATTGAAAACAATATTATAGGCCTATCAACGAAGTTTAAGCTAAAAGGGCCTATAATAAGTCGCCAAAATTCCTAGGTCTGCGAAAAATACAAGTCAGTGGTCGTTACCATTTAGCAGATGGACCTATAAGTGCCGCCATTTTGAAACAGAAAATGGTCACACATTTTTGGGCAGCACCCGCAGTCCAGTTATATATAAGTCAGCGGGTCCAATCAAGCAAGCAAGCAAGCAAGCAAGCAAGCAAGCAAGCAAGCAAGCAAGCAAGCAAGCAAGCAAGCAAGCAAGCAAGCAAGCAAGCAAGCAAGCAAGCAAGCAAGCAAGCAAGCAAGCAAGCAAGCAAGCAAGCAAGCAAGCAAGCAAGCAAGCAAGCAAGCAAGCAAGCAAGCAAGCAAGCAAGCAAGCAAGCAAGCAAGCAAGCAAAGCAAAGCAAAGCAAGCAAGCAAGCAAAGCAAGGCAAGCAGCAAGCAAGCAAGCAAGCAAGCAAGCAAGCAAGCAAGCAAGCAAGCAAGCAAGCAAGCAAGCAAGCAAGCAAGCAAGCAAGCAAGCAAGCATCACGCCGGCATAGTGGCTCCCGCTGACAGGTCACAAAAATATTAAAAAGCCATCCGAATACAAAACCTCCTTAGGCTTTGCTAAGTCAAATAGTCAATTAAACACTCGCCTGTAAATGTCAAGGATTCTCACTTTAAAGCATGTAGATGTATTGATCGGATATTCATTGGATAGGAATCGAGTTTAAATTGCTATACTTTTCATCATTCCCATGTCAAAATTAAACAATTTTGCGTGTCATAAATATTGCGAAACAAAGAGCAACAAAATAGACTGAAAGGGTGTGACCTAGCAACGCGAGATATGAATTCCACGTTTTGATTGTATCGACAGCTTATGCGCTTATTCACGCTCCGGAGCAAACGTATTAGTACAGCCTAATTAGATTTAAAAGTCTCGGCAGTTTACCACCTTTTGACTTCGCCCTATCCAAAGCACTGCCAAAGCAGTACTCTACTTTTACTACTTGTTTTACATAAAAATGGATCAACACATTTTTCAACATTCTTGTGACAGACAAACAGACAGACAAACAAACAAACAAACAAACAAACAAACAAACAAACAAACAAACAAACAAACAAACAAACAAACAAACAAACAAACAAACAAACAAACAAACAAACAAACAAACAAACAAACAAACAAACAAACAAACAAACAAACAAACAAACAAACAAACAAACAAACAAACAAACAAACAAACAAACAAACAAACAAACAAACAAACAAACAAACAAACAAACAAACAAACAAACAAACAAACAAACAGAGATAAAAGCATAATCTCCAGGCGGAGGTAACTAGAAATACATGAACGCAACAACCCCTCATCCGCTTTTACATAATTTTTTGTAAACCCACCCTTAAAATAAGCATCCGAGTGCAATTAGTTTTTGTTAGAATATAATCCCCCTGCCTCATGCAGTTCTTGAAATAGCTCTTGTCATCGAACCGAAGTAACTATAGTGCAGTAAAACCGACTGTCAGGATAAGCAAAAAACAAATCCTTATTCGAAAATATACAACAGAGGTCGAGGAAATGATAATTGTACAAGCGTTTAAGTGGCTTCCCTGTCTGTTTCACAGTGACAGAAAAACCAACCGGTATTAAAATTAATGGCTCGAAAACTATAGTATAATAAAACAAGAAACAAACCAGTACAATCAGATTGCCATGAAAAAGTAACAGGCAAGGTTTCAGTCAAAAATATGAAAAAACAGCGGAGAAAATTGACAAAGTTCATATATAGGGAAACTTTCATTCCCAGTGGTCGAGAAAATAGCTGACTCAAACTAACTGGACCAAGCACGGCTACATATGCTTATCACCACCTGACTTTCACCCAGATATAGGCATCACCATATACATGGATATGTCTATAAATCCTGGTCCCAATAACTCCGCTAGATCTAAACTCGACGGCCTAAAAGTCCTATATTTAAATGTACGAAGTTTAAAGTGTTTTGTCACACTTGATAGCAATCCTTCCTATAAAGTCTGCAAAATATCCTTACTGCAAGAGTTAGTTCTCGGCGGCGCTTACGAAGTTATCTGCATTTGCGATACCTGGTTAAACAACAACATCTTTGATTCAGAACTACAACAGGCTATTGTATTGTATATATATATCTTTGATTCAGGTTACATTTTTCGCCGGGACAGAACAGGAAAGGTTGGTGGACGTGTTCTATAGCCGCCGTGAAAGAAGGCTAACAAGCAACTCGCCGCTGCGATCTTGAGAGAGATGGCATTGAACTCCTCGTTGTAGAACTCAGCAAAGAGAACAATACATTGTAAATGTGTTATTCTCTACACGTTTTATCGTCCTCCTGGCTCTTGTCCTGAACCTCTTAATCTTCTGAACAATTCACTGCTGGATAACCCGGAATCAAGCTGCATCGTGATAGTTGGAGACTTTAACCTCCTCCCTATCTCAATCAGGACGATTAATCAGCTCCTGTTAACACCGGTGGATGTGCGGATGGCAACCGCCTTTGTGATCTAAAAGGAGATAATTTTCTTCAGCAGTTTGTCGAAGGTCCCACCCACTGTGCTGGTAATAAACTTGATCTGGTACCCTGTAATCGTGCTGAGACCATATCTGATCTATCAACTTTTACTCCCGATGAGCGCAATTTCCCTATCGATCACCACATTGTTGAATACCCTATACAGATGAAGTTCAGAAGAGCAAAACCTGTGCGGCACATAGTCTACGACTACAAACTGGCCAATTTTTCCGAGCACCACAGTTCCTTGTTACGAGTACCGTTTGAAACAGCTCTCGCGGACAACATTGATGACTGCTGGCAACAGTGGAAAGACCTGTTTTTGTCCGCAGTTAACAATCATATTCCAGTTAAAACTGTCAAGGACACCAACTCTCCTCCCTGGATCGACGGAGAAGGGAGACGTCCGCCATCTAATTCGCAAAAGGTTCAACGCCCTAAAGAAATTTCGACTTGACAAAATGTCTGAAAGTTTAAGCCTCGTTCAAAGACAACCCCAAGTTGTTTTGGAACTATCACAAAGCAATACTTCATCACCGTTCCACTATAAATACTATTATATCCTACAACAATCAAAAAGCAAAGACTTCGGCTGAGAAAGCAGAACTTTTTAATTCTTACTTCTGTTCAGTTTTTCGACCCGTCAGACAGATAAAGAACACGGAAACTGGCTCCACCTGACATACAACTCTCTGTGTGGACGAAGTTGCGAATTGTCTGTCAAACCTGCTTGGACCCAACAAAAGCTACCGGCCCCGATGGCATTCCTAGTCTTCTCCTCAAGGAATGTAGTGCACAGATTGCACCAAGCCTCTGTGTACTGTTTAATCATTCATTACATTCTGGACAAGTTCCGTATGAATGGAAATCCGCCGACGTCACGCCAATCCACAAAATTACAGCATGGGTTTCTAGGCGTACGTTCCTGTAGACTATACAGTCCCTTATAGGGGCTGGAGAGAAGGGGACGAGTAGCGGGAGGCGAGCGGTGAAGCCGTGAGACGACCTGTGTGCGGGCGCGGGAGGGAGAAGGGAATAGGGGACTGTGGACACTCTATTCATAAAATTGGGCACTGTTTGTTTTTCGCACTTGCTACATTAATCATGTTTCTAACACCTTTTTGAGACTTCGCCATATTTCACCTGCGGGTCTGCCCCTTTTTCGGCTACTATAGTTGTCAATGTCTTCTCGAATTTCTTCACTCGAAACCGAAGGACATGATCATGAGCTGTGTAAAAACGTTAGGACTTTATGGATCAGTTGCCGAACAATATACCGACAAAACCTGCTAGACGTACAGTAAAAGCGAAAGATTCAGCCGTTGACGATATCTTCCGTGTCTGTAAAATAAATATTCGTTTATTATTTGGTGCAAAAAGGTACAGGACGTCGGTGGAAAATACATTTATTGTTTCAAGAAGACCGTAGACAAAGTGTACCAAAACAAACTTTGGCTAATTTGCTCCAAGTCATTGAAATTCCAAACCTTCGGATTGCCGGAATTCTTCTTTAAGGGTGTGTGGCAAATGCGCAAGGAAGATACAGGCGACTTCTGTGAAGTATTTAAAGTCAAAATTACAAACCGAAACAGCAAACGATGAAACGAAAGCGATAGCGAAATCCGGTTGAAACGAATGAGTACCTTGCCACATTCGTCAAGTGCCAAGCAAAGGGCACAACGAACAGAATCGCCTTTAAGATCGAAGTCCAGCTCAGTTGACGACGTCAAACGCAATATCCCAAAACGTAGAATATTACTAAGATCCCTGGTATTCGGTAACGAGGACAATCTATTTGGAAAGGAAACAAGCCGCATGTCTATAATCGAAGTCGAACGGCAACCGGTAAAGCCACATGAGAAAAGAGTGAAAGTACATTACGTACTCCTTATCAAGAAAGACAGTTCTTTATTTGTAAGAACACCAAGAGGTAAAGAACTTGCTGCGCTTATTGAGTGTTTGATTCGGTCGAGATGGAAGCAAGCTACATGTATAAATATTATAGTTTCACAAGCGTCGTCAATCGAATTTTAGGTGTTAATCAAATAAAGTATCAGCCAATGAGAATTGTGCGTTGCCTGAACAACGCTCCCCAATTTTATGAATAGAATGTCCACAGTCCCTTATTCCCTTCTCCCTCCCGCGCCCGCTCACCCGCTACTCGTCCCCTTCCCCCCAGCCCTTATATAAGGGACTGTAGTACAGTCTAACGTTCCTGCGTCACGCAGCTCGTATCAACTCTATATTACATTGGGCAATTACTTGACAAAAACATTCAAACTGAAGTTCTATTTTTGGAATTCGCCAAGGCATTTGACTCCGTGGATTATGGTATTCTATTGAAAAAACTTAAAGGTTAGGGTGTATCAGGTAATCTTCACCAGTGGTCCACAGATCATCTACGTGGTCGGACTCAACGTGTTGTTGTATAGGGTGTTGCTTCTCAGTGGTCTCCTGTCACTTCCGGTTTCCTACAGAGAAACACCTTGGATCCAATGCTTTTTCTACTTTTTATCAACGACGTCCCAAACGTGGTACCTGTGGGCACTTCAACAGCGCTTTATCCCGACGACGCGAAACTATACAGGGGCATCAGATCTGTCGATGACTGTGTTCAGTTGCAAGAAGTCTTGTCAAGAGCCAACGATTGGAGCCAGGAATCTAACATCAACTGTAACTCCTCTAAATGTAAAGTTGTGACAGTTTCTCGCAAAAATATCCTTTTCTAATTAATTAGCATCTAGGCTCCGCTGATCTGACACGCGTCCACAAAGAAATTGATCTTTGAATCACGGTAACCAGTAACCTCTCCTGGGATTCCCATATTCATTCAAATGTAGCTAAGAGCAACAAGTTGCTGGGATTACTCAGAAGAACCTGTCTCTTCTGACGAACCGCAATGTTCGAGAACACTTTATTTATTTCTCGTCAAATCACAGTTATGCTATGCCACGGAGGTCTGGTCACCGTCTCTGAGCATCCACAAGGAAAAACTGGAGCGCGTTCAGAGACGTGCTACAAGGTGGATCCTACAATCCAAGATAGGGGGCATGCCATACAAGGAGCGACTGCTGGCTCTAAATTTGTTACCCTTGTCTTATGACAGGGAAATTAAGGATCTATCTCTTTTCTATAAGGCTTCGCATGTTTTTTTCTGACCTAAATGTTTCTAACTTCATTTCATTTGTTAGTCATAGTCGTACCCGCAATTGTAAAAACCCTAATCTTATGCTTAAAGTTTCATCCTGTAAAACTAGTACTTTTCAATCTTCCTACTTAAACAAACTTGTTTCCTCTGGAATTCAGTTTGTAAAATAGCACCGCCTAATAGTCTCTGCAATCTGGCTTTGTTTAAAACTTTTTTATCCGATACATACATATATGTTATTTACCGGCTGGGAGGTCCGTATAGAGAAATATTTCCCGAGGTCTCAAAAACTGCCCGAGGCCGCAGGCCGAGGGTCGTTTTTGAGACCGAGGGAAATATTTCTCTATACGGACCGACCAAAACGGTAAATAACATATTTATTTTTTTTATTAATCGTACGATTTATAATTTACATAATTAAGTAAATTAACATAATTAATTGCGTAATCGACGTGACATTCACGTGATATTCAAAAGTCCAAAGTTTATCGTTCGACAGTAAACAACTGCCGACATGCAGTCTGACAGGGAAGCTTGGAACGTCTTTTGTGATAAAAAAACAGTCAAAACTTGAAGATCCAGTGCTTTTAAAGTTTAGTTGATCAAGATTCTTCGCCTTCTTCGTCGCTTGCTCGTTTTTGGCTGTTCGTTTGAAAAATCGTTTTCAATACTCGGCTGACTGCATGGAAATTGAAAGGAGTGGGTCGTTCGAGTTTGAAGACGAAAATGCTTGTAGGAAGCCATTTGAAACTTTTTTCAAAGACATGACACGATACGAGGTTGGCATGTGGAAAATATTTGACTAAAGGGTAAAGACTTGTAGCGGTTTTGTTGTTGGACAACAGAAGAATGACAGTTTAGTATCAAAAGGTTTCAGCTTTTCTGTCCTCTCGTGGTATGTTTTTTTAATATATACTTCTATATAGTTTCATTTAGTGATTCAAAATACTGTGTTCACAAGTTTATGTATGTTTTGCCTATTGTTTTAAACTGTTTTCATACGTCGTTGAGCAATAATACTTTAAAACTTTATAAATGTCGCTGGCTGAAATTTTGCTTTTTCACGGCATTCTCGCTTTCTTTTAAAATTCGCTGTTTTCACACGAAGTTGTCAAAGCGATTTGGATAATAAAACTCATTTGTATCCCCGTAGCTCTCTGTTGAATATATTTTTTTCTGTGGCAAGCGAAATAGTTATGAAAATCGATCAATTTTACGGCCTATAAAACACATTAAAAAATTATCTCGAGCGGTCCGTACGGGCTCATACGGACCGCTCGTTAACCAATCAGAAAGCAGGATTTGGTAGGATACGGACCGAAAAAAAATAATTATCATTACTGACTTCATATGACCCGTACATGGTCAATATACCGTACTTGTTCCTGTCACCAGTTGCTTAAATTCCGCGGTGCGTCGTTGAGTGCACGTGGTCTCAACATCATTCTTTTGAATTTTATTTAGTTTTACTCATTATCTGTAGAGCTTTGTCCATTCAGTAGAATTCCAGGGAATGGGGTTGGGGTTTTGTGCGTGTGGTGGCACATTGTGGTTTTTGAGCGATTGGTCTATGACTCTATATGTATTAACGTTTTAATTTCAACGGGAGAGCGCCTCGCATGGGTTTCCGAGTCCCGTTCGCGCTCTTTCCGCTTGGGTATTAGCATCCAATAAAGCTGTTAAAATAAAATTTAAAAAAAATAAATAAATAAAATAACAACAAGCTGTTGGCTCACGCCATTTATAAACTAAGCAACTGATTAATTAAATCACGTAAGAATACAATGGCGTATCACGTTAATTTTATTAATTAGAAAACAAAATCACGAATATTCTCCGAATAGGGCACACCACGTGCTGTTTAATGGCTGTCCTTCCTGAGAAATAGTGTGATGTTTTGCAATCTCAATAGATTCCCCTGTTCTTCGCGTGAAGTATTGCTTGTCGCTGGCTAAGAGTGACGACTCTTCCCACTTAACACGATGGTCATACTTCCAAGCGTGTTTGGTAACAACAGATTTATCATGTTGGGCTTTTATGCAACATGTCTTGTGCTTCTTCAGGCGAGTTGAGAGATTCCTTCCCGTCTCCCCGATGTATAGGCCTACCAAGCCACGCTCACACCACCTTCAGTTTCTCTTCCGTACATCGGACCTAAATCGTGCTGGTATGAAGGTATTTCACAGTAGTCAACACAAATTGTTCAAGGTACTTTTCACACATTAAATTAAATTGAAGTGGATAGCTTATCTAAGCCTGGAGTGTATCGCATTCCGTATGGGAAGGAATCTCTCAACTCGCCTGAAGGAGCACAAGACATGTTGCATAAAAGCCCAACATGATAAATCTGCGGTTGCCAAACAGGCTTGGAAGTATGACCATCGTGTTAAGTGGGAAGAGTCGTCACTCTTAGCCAGCGACAAGGAATACTTCACGCGAAGAACAAGGGAATCTATTGAGATTGCAAAACATCACACACCATATCTCAGGAGGGCAGCCATTAAACAGCACGTGCATGGTGTGCCCTATTCGGAGAACATTCTTGGTTTTGTTTTCTAAGTAATAAAATTACAAGTATATGTACCTCAAAATAACCCAGTACCTAAAAACATACACAGGCATTTAACTTATTGTAAGTCATCAAAAATAACATTGACGTCTAAGCTGACTGTTGATTGTTAATGACAAAACATATATCTTTTTGGAAAACTACTAACAATTGCAAAATCGTCATATTGTACTGCAACAGCGGATGAAGCGTGTTTGTTGTTATGTTATAAGAATGAAATTTTTCATGGAACAGCTCCTAAATATTGTGAACTTAAATATACGTTTGCAAGTTAGGTATTTTATAACAGGAAAATATATCATCATTATGTCTTAAAACAAAAGATCCACCTAAAAGTCGACATTATCGAATAATTGAGTGGTATATAGGGAACATAAAAAGCACTGTCTTTGTTTGTTTTGAGGTACAAAAAGTTAAAAACGTGTAAGTCGCACATCAAGCTTGCAAACTTTGTAAAACACAACATAGTCCCTGGATAACAGTGTCTGGAAACGCGGCACCATGGCGACACGGATCAAAGGATTCAGAGCTCACCTGACCATAAGCTTGAGGGCGCTTGTCACGTGAATGATAAGGTGCACGATAAAATGGCGGATGTTTATAGAGAAGCCGAAGCTTCATTCGAGCTTTTCGAGGATAATGTTGACGAAGTTGCCGATGAAGAGAGATTATTGTTGAGTTTAAACTTAGCAGATGAAAATGCTGCAGAAATCGAAAATGAAATGCATGGAGAATATAATCGCCGACGTAAGTACATAATTTTTTATTTATTAACTTGGAGTTGATGTTCATAGGACACTATCCAAGTATGTTTGCGTTTTCGAATTTTTAGATTCAAGAAAGTGTAAACGGTTACGTATGCGTTACTTGCAATAAAGTTTGTAAGTCCAAAGGTGGACTGACACTTCACACAAGAAAGAAGCATCGAGAAACCATGAACAATTCCGAACCAGATCCTGATTTTGGCAAAAATGCAAGGGAAAGCTTGACCTGTGAAAAACTTTCAACCTTTGTCGAAGAAGCGAAAGGGGAAATGGCGAAGAGTGGTCTGTATCCACAGAATTTTAGTACATCACTGAAGGACTCTGCAAAATGTGTGTGCTCAGAGGATGACGATTTATACAAAGAAATTATTGAGTTTTTAAGAAAGGTTTTGAAGAAAGGTGATGCTGAACTGTATTACCAAAGATTTTATGGTTCGGTCTCTTGCGATCTTCGTCATTATTGAAAAACAAGTACACAGACGGGGTAAGCAAAGTTGTCATCTTGGAGATAAAATCTTGTCCTTTTCCAAATTTGTTCCTGTGAAGACCCCGTTGAAACGTTCTACCCGTCGAGTGTCAATAAAGGATTGCGAACGAGGCCCTCTGAACTATTTGACTGGCTATGTCATCACAAATTTATTTCAAAAATGTAGAAAACGAGTAGCGAAACAACAAAACTCTCCAGAAACGGAAGAATTTATTGCTTTACTCAATTCACTGCACATTGACAAAGAAATGGCGACGAGCAATGAATACACGTTTATCAAAGATAAAGACAGGGGTGGACTCTGGTACCCGAAAGAGTATTTAGTTAAAATATTGTTTACCACAGAAATGGAGTTTAGACTTGCCACAGAGAGTGATGAACTTTGCCATAAAGTCAACTGTAACAAGATTGTGGGAAAACATTTAAAAGACTCTCTTCTGAGGTCCTACTGGACAATGCTAGTTGACGAATGTAGCATGAGGATAAGTACACAGAGAGCAGTGATATTTCTGGTAGAGCTCCTTGGACTGTATCTTAAAGTACGTACTTTTTCATATTCTAAGGATGTTTTACAAAAATATAAATTAGAAAAAAAGGCAAGCAAGAAGAAGGCACTAAGAAAGGAAATGAAGGGGAAAGAAAGGTGCACGGACACAAGTTAAATCTTGTCAAGTTTTATTTTGTTGTACTTGACTAAAATAATATTAACTGTAATTCCTCCTCTGGATAACTACCAAACATAATGACATGTATGTACATAACATGTATTATAATTTTCTGTTTCTACAAACTTTACATTACTGTTCATCTACCACTTACCAGTTTTGTGTCATAGTCCTTTAAGCAGGATTTACTGTATTTATAATTATTATAAAATCTATAATATAAATAATACAAGATTGTATAACAACATTTCTCTGATTTAGCTGTGTTATTTTATATTCAATAGTTTATTCTACAGTACACATGCATAAGCATGTAATTTGTTACGTACATGCATCAATGCATAGTCCCTGATATTTTCTGTTTAATCAAGTCAATATACAGTACATGTATGGATGCATTTGCATTTTGCGCTGTGCATGTACTTGCTCCCAGTTGCTAAATACAAGTCTTGAATGTGTTTTTTTTCAGACTTTTACCAAGGTTGAGAACTACAGTATTGCAGACTTGTTACAAGTTATTCCACTAGTCTAATATTGCGTGCATGTAGGGCTTTCAAATGTACGTAACCTGGAGTTCCCGGGTACCCTAATAATGCAGGCTATTTTTTGTTTTTAAATAGACAATACTCATCTTCTTTCTCCATATTGTGTTTAACAAATACCTACATTTTCCTAGTCAGTGCTAACTTTAAAAGATTTTGAAAGCCCTACTGTAGGCATGGATTTTCAATGTCTTATTGTCTTACTATGTCTTACTACAAAACACACGTGTAGCAGCTTGATGATACAACCTGTGTTGAGGGGTGTTGGCGGCACAGTGGTTAGCGCACGTGCCTTTCACCTCTGCGACGCGGGTTCAATTCCTGCTCTCAGCAGTTATCTGATTAAAATTTCACCTTCACCACATGTGAGAAGGGTGCTTCCAGTTTGACTCTACCAAACATCGCAGGTTTTGCTCCGCGGTTTCCTCCTGTAGAAACACTGGACCAATGAGGGATGGCCCTTACTGGACCTCTAGGGAGAACAGTTAGGTATTAACTGATAGAGCTATCCAGTATAAATAAGATTAGTGTAGTGTAGCAAATAATAGAAATAGAAATAATAGAAATAATAGGCTTAGAACGTGGGCTCTGTCACGTGACAGGAGTCTTATTTCGCCCTTAAAAATCCGCTATTTTTAATTTTGCAAGAGTTAGGAAGAGGGTCATGTCAGTGCAGCTTTTTGTCCTCCCAAAAAAATAATTTGAAAAATATTTAAACCATAGTCCACTCCACATGGTCACTAACGACTGCCATGTTAAAAACTGTCAAAAGTCCTGGGGCGATTTCTTTTTGCCCTTATAAATCAGCCATTTTGACTCTATAATGGGTCACTTTTTTGACTGACAAGAGATAGAAGCCTGCATTCTAGGTCTATTACATGTATTTCTATGACCCTGGCCTATCTTTCAACATTTTTTTCCATTTAATAAGCTGGAATGGATTTATTTAGGGATGGACCATTTTTTTAAGGGAGGGTTGAGCCATTTTATTAGGACATTTAACTGTATATGGACCTATTCTGACATGCCAAATAGACTCTTCTTTGACTTTCTTGCTTTTAAGGGAGTATCATCTACCTCAGCTTCTATCCTCCCCTTGTTGGAATGCCCTCCAGCAACATTACCTTGAACAGCAGGCAGAATCTTCCTTTGAATGGAGAGGGCATTAGTGTTGTAGCCAAACTCAAATAAACGTTAATAACCAAAGTACTCTTCAACAACATCTTGGCAAAACCTTTCTGTTAAAACATACTCAAATCCTTCATCCAACAAGAACTTCACCACTTCAATCATCGAGTGTGATGTCATCTTGAGACCTTCATATGTTTGCCAAGATAAGAACATTCTTGCTTGTTGCTTAGGTGAAAATGACTTGCCTCGTCCTGCAATACTGCTTTTCCAGCTTTCAAAATAAGGTAAAAATACTTCAGTTAACCATAATAATTGTTCATCATTAGAATGTTGATATGGTTTGACATCATCATTCTTCTTGCGCTTGTGCTCTGTAATTGAGCGTACATTTGCACAATCGAAAAAATTATTCATCATTGCACAAAGCACAGCAGTTTAACTTGTTTCTTCTGGCATACGGTGTTGAAGAGCAGTTGATACAGTGTTGCTCAACACACGCATTTTTAGTTTGTCGTGTTTACAAGGATGCTAGGGTTACATGACAAACTAAAATGGCAGCTGCTAGGGTTACCCTAGTAGCCAGGTTATGTTTTGTCCTTGTAAATGCATTTGGGAGGGATAAAGGTCTATAAATAAAGTTGACCTGGGCAGGAGGATGACCCTAACTTTGACCCGGTGCTAGGGTAACCCTACCTCCTTGTAAACAGGCCAGTTCAGTGACCGTAATAACTATAAGTGAATGAGATGACAAGCCAATCCCTTGATGGTTTATTAGATACAACTTCGTCAACTTACAACAACCTAATATTTAAATAGGCACTGCTAATAAACTTGATTTCTTTAAAAATGTAAAAGAATGCTACCTGTATATGTTGTGAAATATATACTTGTTATTCTTATTAATAAGGCAGTGAGATTGTTTACCTGACATATATGGCACGTATCTATAAGCTAAATAGAAAAATCTAGTTCAAAATCTTGGATTATTTATTAGATACATTTTGTACTGCTAGTAAACTTGATTGCATTAAAAATGTAAAATGATGCTATCGGTTGTGAAATATATACTTGTAAGTTTCCTCCAAAGAGAATTGTTTGTCTTCCGAAGAGTAATGTTTGCCACTTGAAGACCACGGTCCTAAATTCATAAACAGTTCAATACACGTGTTAGCCTGAGTTGCCTGACTCGATATAAAATCGCCCAACGAGTTGGAAACCTTTTGTCAACTCTTCAATCGCTCTGTATAACGCACAAAAACTGTGGTAGATCACACTTGCAAGTTTACTATAAGTCATGTTAAAAGTACTTGCCATTTGTATCAGCAATATTGTCTTTCTTCGAAAATAGTGTTGCTCTTTTGATATGGCGACGATTATAAAATATAAACACAATCGAGATTAAAGTCTAAGAATACTTGTTTCCATCGTTCAACCTGACAGCTCGTACGTTGACGCCAAAAAATTCTAAGCTTCGATTGTCCCCGATGTGATTGTCGCGCATTGGTTAGAGTTACACCACAGCACACACTACAGGTCAGTGGTTACACAAAAAAGTTAACAGACACACACACAACACGATAGCAATATATCTGCGCAAGCGCAGATACAAAAACCAAAGCATGAGAAGCCAATTCATCTACATTAATTAATATAGTTGACATCTGGATCACCTAGGTCTACAAAGCCAATCAATTCATTAGTTTGCTTGTAAAAGACCAGGTTACTTTGTATTTTCATTTCATCGAAAAGTAAAGCAACGTATCGTTGAATGTCAAAGTGCTGGCTTGTCAATGACATAAGCTCCTCAATGACATCCTTGTTAAAACCTGCTTTTGGCTTGATAACATTCTTGTAGTCTCTTAAACGTCGTCTGCTAGGTAACTTCAAAACTTTGCCCAGCTCATCATAGGCAGATGGTGACTTTAAGGCAAGTGACAGCAATATCGTATCATAGTTGGATGCCATCTCATTTGCCTTGCATCTCCACAGCCCATGGCCTTCTGCTGCTGTTGCCAAAACAATTTCATTAGTGGAGAACCCTCAAAGTTTGTTCCTGACAGGATTGAAAGGAGATCGGAGTGAAGTTGGTCATTTACTGAAATGCCATTCTGTGTTATTGTGGCTTCCATTTTTTCCAGTTTCTTTTTAAGGTCTTGGCACTCCAGTCTCTTTGCTTTGACTGTAATGGCAAGTCGCTCTTGAGATGCAGCAGTGAGAGGTGCACAGTTTTTAACAGGCTCAAGAGGAGTCCTTGATGCTCTTAAAAGGGATCTACTTTTCTTGTAATCTGCTTCTTTGCAACAGCAACATCTAGGTGTTTCACAGATGACCAGACGCTCCTCATGCCTCTTAAAAACTGTTACAAGTGGTGCAGGAGACGCATCGTGGTCAAGGGGATCAACGATCTGCAGAACAGAGTGTCGCATAAATTGAGCCTTACCAGACACTGGATCTTCTATGGCAGTCTCTTGACTCTTCTACAACATCTAAACCTGCACAGACTTTGTATTTCACGACAGCTGACAAAAGTGGGTATGCTCTTGTAAATCTTACAGAACGTTTGTTCTCCGTGTAAATAGGATGATCATCAGGGATGAACCATCCATAAACAGAAATACTAAAACCAAGACTGCAGTCGACAATGACTTGAAATTTTGAAACATGATGGACACTATCAAACCAACTGAATACTATATTGCCCTCACCTGAACTGACAGTCCATCCAACCAATTTGAGTGAACTAACGTGTGCTTTGAATTCGTCGAGGTTCTTGAACAAAGGATTGCTAACTTTGAAGATTTCTCGCCCATCTGAAGCTGAAGAAGGCTCACCCTCTTGACCACTACTACTTGGCAAGTCAATATCCCTGACCCTGCTGGCCGTTGCTCTCGAAGACGTCGTCGAATGGCTTTGGTGGCTTTTTTGAGGTAAATTAAGAGTAGGTAACGCTCCAACTTTAAGCCTCTTTCTAGCTTCGTCTATGATAGATGAATACTAAGCACTAAATAAACGCGTGGGTCATATTAAAACCGTAGTAAACAAATCAATTATGCATCAACTGACAAGGCAAGATATGAACGAAAGTTTGACAAAAGAACATTAATTGTAACTTACTGACAATATCATCAGGGTTGAAATGTCGTTCGCAGATGTGGAGTTTTCCTTCCTTTATTTGCCTGCGCAACTCTTTGTCAATCACCCTATCTCGAGTAATAATCTAAATCAAGCCTTGGTTGGGTCTAAGCCTGAGCTGGGAGCGATGGCAAATAAGCTGATTCCTTTGTGTTTTTTCCTTCTTGATACAGAGCAACCGAATATAGAGCAATTTGCTCCTGGCATTCTCTGATAAGAAAACTATTTTCTTTGAAAAACGATACAAAAGACACTGAATTTAATAATAGTTTCACGCTTAATGGACCTTATGCATTAAAGCAAAGCATGCTGGGAGTTGAGTTACACAAATAAATTTTGGAAGATGGCTACCGCTTCCTTCGAATAGGAGCGGTGAAGCATTTAGTTAAATTTGTAGATGATCTTTTTCTTCTGAAGATTTAATAAAGGTTTTTATCTATTCTAAGTGGTTTGCTTTGTGTTTTGGGGGAATTGTGGATGTGGAACTGCCATATGTTTCAAAATATTCATCATTGCGACGAAGAGATAATTTCATTCGATGAAGAAGGCTCTGATAACTATTTGAGATTTTACACATCTGAAAGGTAGGTACTTACATAGATTTCTTTTGAGGTAACTAAGTCCACAGTCATTCGCTATTCCTAACTGCTAGAACTGCAATCGGCTTCTATCTGACTCTTCTGGGTTCAAAAATCCTGTTTCAACTACCACATCTCTTCACGCACGATTTGATCAAGACTCAAGAGTTCTATTTCTAAACCAATTTAAAACATTGAAGTCTTTGGCGCGAAAACAACCGGGGTTTGATCAACTTAATTTTTTCGCTTTTTCCTCTGTTTCGTAAACGTCGAAGTATTTTCAGCTCTGTGTGCGATTTTTTGCTTTGTTTTCTTCTTCGATAATCTATAGTCAGCGACAAACACTTCTGACTACTTGTAAACACGAAGTGTGCTCAACCTGGATTAAATTTTCGTCTGGCTTTTTATTCATTTTGTTGGAAATGGAGAAAGAAGAATGTGGACGGGAGTGGACAATTTACCACTATTCACCCATGCATGAGTTCATATTGAAGCAACATTTGATAACAGACATCACTGGTAAACATGGAAAACCACCAAATGCTCACTTGTAAGCACATGCAAGAAGTCTGACTACCAAGAAACTGGTAAGACAAGTAAAAGTTAAAGCCAATATTATGAAAGGCAAAGAATGCTATTTTGTTGTAAAAGGCACTGTCCATAGAAACTGAAGTCACTGGATAGATGTACCAACAACAGGAATGCTTCCATGAAGAAAACACAATATGTTTATGTTCACTTAATTACTTCAGGAAACAGTGAAGGTTTCACTCACTGGCAACTTGTTCATTCATGCAAGGCAGGTCTAGGTGGTTGCTGCAAACATGTAGCTGCTTTAATATTTCAACTGCTTGACTTCATACAGCTTGAGGCAACAGAAGTCCCCTGATGATTTATTTACAGTATCATGCACTCAGCTGCTACAACAATGGCATGTCCCCAACAAAGAAGAACTTAAAACTGCAGTACTATTTGATCATTAAATTTAGTTAAGCAACAGCACGGCACTAAGGCAAGTCAATGATTCTACTCTAAATATTTTGGGACATCTAAATATTTTGAATGACTGCTTGAATCAAATAAATGTCAACCATGAGACTGCAGTGGTTTTTTCAAGGGTATGCCATCAAAAAAGAAATTTACTGGCCAATAGCAGATTAAAAGCTAGTCAGCTGTTTAATGTTCAAATTAGGAATACAATTTTGCAAAACATACAACACTGTACTTTCACTGACAGCACTAAATATTTACCGAACCCTGAATTTGTCCCATTTGTTAAAGAGAAACTATATGCTTCAAAAGAAAATTGAAGGACATTGAAATAATGTCCAAAAGCAGCCTTGGGTTTAAGGAAAGAAGACTACATGTATGTTTAACTGCTTCAAATTTTGGCCGCGTGATGAACAGACAACAAAGCATCTACCCAAAGTCTATACTCAACAAGCAGTTCTTTAAAACAATAAATTTGTCAGCCATGGGTCCTGCATCATGCCTTTAGGGGGAAGACAATGAACAAATTGCAGTGTTGATATATATAGAAAAAGTAATAGGTGAAAAAATCTATTAATGCATGCACCCAGTGTGGATTTTTAGTAAATAATTATTTAGAAACACCATGGCTATTTGCAAGTCCAGATTGCTTTTTATTTGACCCTTCTGAAGGTTTAAATCCATGTGGTGTAGCAGTAGGGGAGGTAGCCTGCATAGCAAGCGTTGCTTAGTAGTCTGGGTACAAAGGTGGAGGAAATGCTTGTGGACAGACCCCGGTGTTTGGAAAAACCTTGGTCACCCACAAATGGGGGCTTCTGATTGGTGTGGCTCGAGTCATAATCTGTCAATCTGGAAGCATTCCTGTTGTTGGTACATCTATCCAGTGACTTCAGTTTCTATGGACAGTGCCTTTTACAACAAAATAGCATTCTTTGCCTTTCATAATACTGGCTTTAACTTTTACTTGTGTTACCAGTCTCTTGGTAGCCAGACTTCTTGCATGTGCTTACAAGTGAGCATTTGGTGGTTTTCCATGTTTACCAGTGATGTCTGTTATCAAATGTTGCTTCAATATGAACTCATGCATGGGTGAATAGTGGTAAATTGTCCACTCCCGTCCACATTCTTCGTTCTCCATTTCCAACAAAATGAATAAAAAGCCAGAGGAAAATTCAATCCAGGTTGAGCACACTTCGTGTTTACAAGTAGTCAGGAGTGTTCGTCGCTGACTATAGATTAATCGAAGAAGAAAACAAAGCAAAAAATCGCACACAGAGCTGAAAATACTTCGACGTTTAGGACTTCAATGTTTTAAATTCCGCAGACGAGGAATGAACTCTGCTCGGTGGACTAGATGCACAAAAACTTTTGAAAACTCGTCACAGTTGATCCAGAATTGATAAATCTGATGACCAGAAAAATACGAGAACAATTCGTGATGACCATAGACAATTAATATGATCAGATTGTGCTTTATTTGGCGTATATTCGTGACAATGGCGTTATGGTGGATGGGCATTCAAGATAGTTTTAAAGGACAACTCAAGTTCCTTCGGATTCGACGCATTTTATGTTACAAATAATCGAATAAATCAGAAACGAATTAGATATTTACAGCAAAGAAGGACTTGGTTGTGCTGTGCAACGTGTGATTCGTTACAACTGGAGAAAAGCGTGAGGTGCGTGAAGAGATGTGGTAGTTGAAACAGGATTTTTGAACCCAGAAGAGTCAGATAGAAGCCGATTGCAGTTCTAGCAGTTAGGAATAGCGAATGACTGTGGACTTAGTTACCTCAAAAAAAATCTATGTAAGTACCTACCTTTCAGATGTGTAAAATCTCAAATAGTTATCAGAGCCTTCTTCATCGAACGAAATTATCTCTTCGTCGCAATGATGAATATTTTGAAAAATATGGCAGTTCCACATCCACAATTCCCCCAAAACACAAAGCAAACCACTTAGAATAGATAAAAACCTTTACTAAATCTTCGAAGAAAAAAATCATCTACAAATTTAACTAAATGCTTCACCGCTCCTATTCGAAGGAAGCGGTCGCCATCTTCCAAAATTTATTTGTGTAACTCAACTCCCAGCATGCTTTGGTTTAATGCATAAGGTCCATTGCACTTTTAATTTTAGAACTTGAAACCAATATGGCGAAGCCATCGAAGCGTGCACCTAATAAAGACCTGGACGCGGGTTAAAATTGCACGATAACTTCCTCCTTTGATCCGTGTGCGTTTCCAGACACTGTTATCCAGGGACTATGAACACAAGAATCATTGCAATAAATAATAATATTACAAGATATAAACAATTCAGAAGTATATCATACATTGCATTAAATAATGTCACACAACACAGACAATACTTCAAAATATAACATACAATACTGTGCTACGTGTACAGCATGTCAAGTCAAATGTAATGAGCCCACAATTTCTAGAGTAGATCCATTGAAAGTAGGTATACTTTATGTAAATTGGGTATAGTGGATTGGGCATATGATTAGGTCAACTAGTTAAGTCATTATATGACTTAACTAGTTGACTTAACCACATCACACAAACGTATTGTTAGGTATATAGAAGCTCATTAACATGCATAGTGTATCAATACCTTCTTAACATGTGTGAAATACATTGCTTTTCACTTGTCCAATTGCCTTACCTTACCAATATCCAATTTTCTATATGCGTGTTTTGAGGTACATGTAGTGCTAGTTTTGTAGTGCACGAGGTATAAACCTTTAATATAAGTTTGCAGTTTCTGCAGCGTGAATGCGACAATTTAGTGCATTGAAAAGCTAAAAAGAACTTAGGATGCCAGGAGTAACTACATTTGAAATATGGCTGAAAATGTCCATGTATGTTTTGAGGTACACATTACAACAATATGGGGAACTAAAACAGCATTCAGAAGTACGATAACTTATCTTTCATATTTTGCCTTCCTGGGAAGAAATTGCACTTGTGGAAAGCATACAATAACACCAAAAAAATTAAAGAAAATTTCTTTCTTCAGATTTTATGCAAAAAGTAAATTTCGTGTATGTTTTGAGGAACATATACCTGTAACGTGATACGCCATTGTATATTCTTACGTGATTTAATTGATCAGTTGATTAGTTTATAAATGACGTGAGCCAACAGCTTGTTGTTATTGCTCTGACCAAGCCCTGAGTCAATAGGCCGAAAGCTTAGCAAATAAATATTTTACGTGGTGTTTCCACAAAACTTATTTATATTACATTATCGCCATGAAAACTTTCAAAGAATTAATTATCTTAACCTTACGCAATCTTTTAATCTTTTGTTGGTCTCATTTGTCGGACGTTTTACACCTTCGGGTTTATTCTTGCTGTCCTCTTTTAGTCTCCATTCTACTCAGCAATCAACAGTTTTTCTTCAGTTTTTCTTCATTTCTTTCTGCTCTTTTGAAAGAGATGTACTTCAACTGATCCAAAAAGCGACTTTCTTTATTCTCGTCAACAATAAATGATTGCGCAATATTAAATGACGGTTTATCTTGCTATCGTGATTCGTGATCACTAAATGATTTTAAATGTTGACATCAGCCAATCAATTATGTTGCTCCATTGTTACCAGTGCCCAAATACTTTATTTTTTTATTTACTTGATTTGCCACTGCTAAATTAAAAAGACAATCACAACAACAACAACAACAACAACAACAACAACAACAACAACAACAACAACAACAACAACAACAACAACAACAACAACAACAACAACAACAACAACAACAACAACAACAACAACAACAACAACAACAACAACAACAACAACAACAACAACAACAACAACAACAACAACAACAACAACAACAACAACAACAACAACAACAACAACAACAAAATGAATGTTAGAAACGTGGCAGGGTGGCCGCGACAGCTTACGCCAATTATAGCGGTCCCAGGATATAATTAACATTAAGATCAGGGCGCTTATATACTGGGCGGTGCAACGTCAGTCAATTCGCTGATCGACGTGTGATGCGGAAGTCGACTGGCACAAACGTACTTTGAAGAAAATTGGAGCAAAAGCAGTAATTCGTTTATCGGAAGATTATCACTATTTTTCTTTAAGTTTTTCATGTAAGAAGAAATTGATTGGATTTACAGATAAAATATTACTTCTGTTACTGCATCAGTACGTATTTTGTGTAGAAACTAGTGTCAAAGGGAATTTATTTTGGATAATGTCCATGCCTTTTATGACTTTCATGGAAACTAAATTTCACCACGAGCGCATTGTATGTTCTTCTACTATGTTGAAGTTTATTATCTTACTCTTGTTTGTTAAAATTCTTGTTAAAATCGGACATGATCGTTTTGAGATATCATGGCTGAAACTCGACCCTTATCAATGCTTGACTTCTAGTGCTTTAACCTTCTAAATTTTGTAAGAAATATAAACAAGACGTGTTGTTTTGACATACGGCGATTCTCTTTAACTGTGTCATTATTATATTCCTTAAGTTTCCAGACTGTTAAAACAAAATGATTGTAATTTCTAAACAGATTCATTTCCTTATTCGATTTAGGCCTATTATAATACGAGTTTTTGGAAGTATAGTCGGCGCATTGTGTGTTAAAACGTTGCCAACACCGTAAGATTTTACTGTGACATAGGTAAGAAGTATCATTTTCATATTTGGTACAAATAAAACAATTTGTGAGAGATCATTTTTGTGACTACCGTTGACCTGTCAGCGGGAGCCACAATGTCGGCGAAATCTTGCTTGCTTGATTGCTTGAGTGTCTTGGACCTCACTTACGTCATACTCGACAGCTATCGTCGGATATTCGGCACGATCGCCATATAGTCGAGAAGATCGCCATTGATCGCCAGGTATTCGAGAAGTACTCGAGTTGTTTTCGTGGGGAATAAACTAAAGTGAATCCCGTCTTTGCATTTTGGACAGTTTTGATTTTTGAAAAGTGTTAATGATTACTTTGTAAATCTTTTCTTCTTGGAACGGTTTCTGTCATTGATTAGCTTATACAAGGTAAGAAATAGTTTCAAAACTGTGACGTTGTTTATCTTATATACTATATATAAAATCTATAAATACTTGGTCCGTCGTACTTCGGTACTTATATAGCAGTACTAGAAATATTCAGCTTATAAAGTTCGCTAGAAGTTGGGCCTTCAACTGTGTCCTGTTTCAAAGCTCTTCTTCTTTTATCGAAGAAATTGTCAATATACACCAGTCTTTGATAGAAATTATTTATAATGATAAAATCGTTCTGAGTTTAAGTTTCATTTTGGTTGAATTGTGTGTTGTGCTAACTGGTCAGTGACTCGTGTTACTGCATGTACATGTGTATATAGTGAGAAGTGTGTTTTAACCAACTTCGAGCTAGCCGCTAGGTGTTTAATTAATATTAGATCAAAAACAACTTTCGAATGTTTCATGATCAAACAAATCAGGAAATGAATCAGTTGCAAATAAATCAGTATTTTAAGATAAGTTTGAGGTAAGAGTTGACTTAATCTATCTAAGTGCATGTTTATCACATATCCAACCTTTGTCTCGCTCATGATTTTCCTATGTGTTTGGTTTATAAATTATTAATGATTTGGTAATGATTACAGTGCCCTGTATTTACACTATATACTTGTATATAAGAAATTTATGCTCACAAAATATCTTGGCTGTTATATCGACATTACAAAACCTTGACTTGGTGCTTTGTTTTCTTGTTTTAGGTGTTATTCAATATCTTGTATAATGAAATTAAGAAACCAAAGTTTATACACACCAGAGCTGCTACAGCGGTCTGACCGCAGAATAGTAGATACACCAGAAGTCTGACTCTTGTGAAAGTACTAAAATATTCTATAATTTGGTGTCTAAGTGTCACCCAATTGTACATTTTGATAAATTGTTGAAAAGCTATTGTGAGCTGTTGGGAAACTTAAAGCCTCGAATATGTTGAAAGCCTTGAAATGAAGAAATATATCTGTTGAAACTACAATACTACAATACGAGTATTATACTGTCTTATTTAGAATACTAGCAGAATCACAAAATATTAATGATATGCATAACACTTGAATGCCACTGACAGCATATTTATGACAGGTAAAATGTCGTTTTGGAACACAATGTTGATGATCTGGGGTGATTAATTCTTTGAAAGTTTTCATGGTGAAAATGCTTTGAAAGTTTTCATGGTGATAATGTAATATAGATTATTTTTGTCGAAACACCAAGTAAGATATTTATTTCCTAAGCTTAGACCTGAGTCAACAGGCCGAAAGCTCAGCAAATAAATATTTTACGTGGTGTTTCCACAAAAATAATCTATATAATCTAGGGTGAGTTGTACAAAGTTGAGATAAAGAACAGCACTAATCATGCTTTGAAAACCTAATATAAAATTTTATCCACTGAATACGTGTAGTTATGTATCATAGTGCTGTTCAGTGGATAAAAGTTAAATTGGGTTGTTCAAAGCACCACTATAGTGGTTCTCTAGCTAGGATTTATCCACCAGATGAGCTATCTGGGCTTCGTACAAAAACCTGAATTTTACAAGTTCGCTTCATGTAAAACTTTGGGGCATGTTTATAATGCTAATATATGCTATGCCATATATTAATATATGGAAACAGCCAGTAAAGATGTATGTATAGTATGTGCCATGTTCAAATTAGCAACACATGTATAAAATGATTTAAAATAACTCTTTTTTTTGTGTGTCTGTGTACTTTTCACACATTTTCATGCATTGCTTCTTAAGTCTATATCTCTCTGTGCTTAATAGCGGTAGTCACAAGTACGCATTGCGTACCTATTTTTTTATTTTGACCCTGAAACTTGGTCTACTGTGTGAAAGCAAGAGGTTTCTTCTATCGAACATTAACCTGTGCTTATGCATGGTGTTTGAAAACTTAAAAAAATTATGTCGCGTCATGATTGTAATGTCGTAAGCAAGTTTAACAATTTTCAGAGTAAAAGAAAACTAATTGTCCGTTGTAAAAATGAGCGATATCTATGGTAAAAGATCCGGCGCGGACAGATTCTTCCACTTATATAAAACGAGTTAAGTCCTCAGAAGAACTTATTTCTTCAATTGGTCAAAGCACGGCCTTATCTTATATAATACAAGCAATTCATAAGAATCAATTGTACTCGCACATGAAATATCTTGAGAAATTTAAATTTTGCTTTGCTGTTTCTGTTCAAAATTACCTATAGGTCTGCTATCTGAAAGCTATCAACCTACAGCATTATGTTGAATCACCAATCTTCAACAGAAGAATATTAGATTTACAAACTGTACTAACATGTTAATACAAGGTGCTGTATGTTAAATCATTACATAACTATCAAATCCTAAATCCAAGAAATAAGTACCAGTTCTAAGCATTTTCGATAGGATTATTCTGCCTTATTGCCTCACTGACAAGCATATCTTTTTATTTTTACAGTCTCTAGGAATGTTATTCCCAATTGATCAAAAATGCTGCAGAATTTGCTGGAGGATTTTTTTAGTGAAAAACAGTCCGTTCTATAGAATTTCTGGTATTGCTGGAAAAATTATTTGTTCCCATGAGTGGTTTGTTTCTGCAAACGTTTTCTTCAAGTCAACAGCTTTTTTCTTCACCTTCGACTTCTGAAAACAAGCTTGAAAGTCTTGAAATAACTCTGAGATGTACAATTCAGAAATTTTTATTTTAGACCAAATTTAGTGGAATCCAATACTGGTGCTAGTGCCAATGTAATAGTTTTTTCTTCATTTATCTGCTTTGTGTAAAAAATGTTGCCAAAGTTTGTAAACAGCTATTAATTTTTAATGAAAATTATACTTGAACCAGTTGTACTCTCAATGTTGAATGCTTTGATACCTTATCGTCACTATTAGTGTCATCAGTCCAACTCAAACTTGAAATATTTTTTAAGTCAACTTTGCTAGCCATATTTACGTTTTTGTTTTAACTTTATTTTAATTTTACCGCTTTATATCGATTTATACCTACAATCGTGGACAAAATTGTTGAGAAAATCAACGATGATCAATAACTCATCAATATAAATGAGTTTTCACACCCCTCCCCCCGATTCAATGTTGAAAATGTTGTAAAAATTATCTTAATATACCTGCCCAACATTGCCAACATTGTTTAGGGGGGGGGGGGGGAGGGGTGTGCTGGATTTGTGCAAATTTATATTAAACTTGAAATATGTTGGAAAATCATGTTTCTCAACAACTTTTGTCCACGGTTGTAGATTAATAACCCTCTGACACCCAAGCAAAACAATTGTTGATAAGGAAAAGATCCATGTTATCAACCATTGTAACAACCGCTGACCGTCGAATATCAATTACTCGTTGCCAGGTCGGCCATCACACGTTGATCAGCTTTCCCATTGCCGTTGCACCGCCCAGTATACAAGCGCCCTGGTTAAGATATTAAAAGATAAAAGATTTACATGCGTGGAAAGTGGACTCCACGCGTGTTGAGATTAGCACCCTCACCGGGCTCTGCCCTATACGCACCGGCTTGGGGACAATTAGCCTGGACGGCCTGCCCGCAGGCTAGGGGATAATAAGTCAATGCAAACAAACGAACAAAAAAACAAATAAATTGTTACAAAAATCACGAAAAATATGAAACTTCCAACTTACAGCCTCGTCGGACAACAGTTCAAGTATTGTCTTGATTGTAGCGAGGGACAGTTTAGTCCTGTCTAGATCCTGCTTCACACTCTCGCCTGAGAAACGTTTTTGCCTGCTATCTTCAGAGTCTACCAAAGAAAAGTTTAAAAAATTCTATATTCTGTATCAAAATATTCTGGATATATTCTTATCAAAATATTCTGGATATATCCTGGATTCTTCAAAGTATTCTGAAAAAAATTCTGTATTCTGTAAGAAAGTACTCTGTATCAAATGATACAAGCACTAGTGATTTGTATCAGATAATATACACATACTGATTAAACATTCATGTTATTTCAATTTTTTCATGAATTATTAATGATTATTATTTTATTATATATATATATATATATATATATATATATATATATATATATATATATATATATATATATTCAATCTGCAGACGTACGTTTCACTGTACCACAGCTCATCAGTGCAGCTCGGAACGAGCATGGATATGTTATTATACGAACAGAGTGCTCAAACCACTGCTAGAGTGGTGGGCGCTATGCGTAATGCTATTTGTTACCTATTTAAATCCATAGAGTGCTCAACCACACCGGAATGTGGGAGAATATATATATATTTATTATACCCTCACAAATAATCGCCCAATCAAATGTCTACATTAGCGTCACGTGCCAGCCCAATATTTTATGATGTAGAACAACTACATATTGGGCAGCAACCTTTGGACAGATGCACAAGGTATATTTACTTGTCAATTGCACGATTATTTGTTCGATATAATAAAACACCTACTGGATTCATCTTCGCCCGATATGGAAAATATTTAAGTTTCAAATTTTAATATTAGGCTCGACCTTCAGTCTCGCCCAATATTAAATTTTCGACTTAAATATTTTGCCATATCGGGCTTAGTTGAATCCAATAAGCTATAATATATATATAGTGTAATAAAAGTAGCGCGCTGCGTAGGCAGTGTAGAAACAACAATCGAAATATAGTAAGGTTAGATATACTGCCGAAACAGGGAACGTAGGAGTCTAACGACTAACGTTTCGAGCGAAGGCCCTTCGTCAGAGAGAAACGTAAAGAGTGTAAACAAACAACGAGCTTATATACGAAAGGTAATCATGTGACCAAAAATAAGCCAATCAGATAAAAATGACAATAACAAACTGATAATGAGATGTGAAAAATTAGCCAATCAAATCAAAATAACAATAACAAATCGATAATGAGATGCGAAAGACATATGCTATTCATACTTTTTTATTTTTTAATTTTTTATTTTATTTAACTTTGCCCGGATAATATCATTAATGATACATGTACAATTTGTACCAACAAAAGTAATACAAGGCAGGAATACCGCAACAGCTAAAGCCAATTACTGCGGATCCTTTGTTACAAATATTATACTGACAACGTGAACGGAAACACACATGCACAAGATAATACAAAAACAATGAGTCTAAAGTAAAGGATAAAAGAAAAACAACTCTAACCCCCCCCCCCCCCCAAAAAAAAAAAAAATTTAAATGGTAAATAAATAATTAATTAATTAAGTGAATGAAGTGAATGAATAAATAAATAAATAAATAAAAAGTAAATAAGTAAGTAAATAAATAAACACATAAATAAATATATAAAAAATAAATAAATAGATAAATGAATAAATAAATAAATAAGTAAATAGATAAATAAATAGATAAACAGATAAACAGATAAATAGATAAATAGATAAATAGATAAATAGATGAATAGATGAATAGATAAATAGATAAATAAATAAATAATAAATTGGGCGAGGTTTAAAAGCAACAAGAAGGGGAAACTAATAGACTACGAGCACAATTACACTTAACACAGGCTGTCTTCCATGTACGTGGGTCCTCATGGTCGAATGTTGAGCAAAGAGCGGAGTAGTAATATTCTTTCAGTATAGTTTTAAAAGTAGCAAGAGAAGGTGTGTTACAGGTTATTTCCTTTGGTAGCGCGTTCCATATCCGTGTTGATCGTATCAAGTATGATCTGCTGTACGTTGATGTTCTGCACAGTCGCTCTTCAAAGGTTGTACCAACCATTTTACTGGAAGATCGTGTCAGTCTCTGAGATGTCTTTGGTTTTGGTAAGGAGGTCTTGTCCAAATAAATAAGTTCATTGATAATTTTGAAGAAAAATACCATGTCCAAGTACTCATGCCAGTAAGTTATTGGGATTAGATTAGCTTGTGTTAATCTGTCTTTATATGAGACGTCGCAGCTAAATGGTAGGTGGAGAATATATTTAGTTGCACGTCGCTGAACCCGTTCAATGTTCTTAATGAGCTCTACAGTTTGAGGCGCCCAAACTTGCGTCGCGTAACCAAGATGAGCACGAACAATTGTTAGATAGATTGTTCGTCTTGTGGTAAGAGATTTTACGCTTTTTGTTGCTCTCTTCACGTACCCCAAGATCTGGTTGGCTTTCGTACTCTGTAATTCCACCTGCTTCTTCCACAATAAATCAGACGAGATCCACACTCCAAGGTCTCGTTCTTGGATACAGTGGTCGAGCTGCGTGTTGCCCATGGAGTATGCGGTCATAATTGGTTTTCTTTTCCGAGATATTGTCTGAACTTTACATTTAGTCTGATTAAACAGAAGATCAGAAGACGAGGACCAGTCGTTTACATTGTTCAGATCTTCTTGCAAGAGAGTGTTGTCTGCTTCACACGATATGCACTTGAACAATTTGGTATCGTCAGCAAAAGTCGCAATTGTAGACGACGATATTGCGTCAGGTAGATCATTGACGTAAAGTAGGAACAGGATTGGGCCCAAGATAGATCCTTGTGGTACTCCAGACGTCACCGGCCTAGATGGAGATGTTGATCCTAACACTGTGACTTGTTGTCGACGATGGTGAAGATAAGATTGGAACCAACATAGCAGGCCACCGTTGAATCCAAAACTACGGAGTTTATCGATCATTTTATTGTGGTTCACTTTATCGAATGCCTTAGACATATCAAGATAAACCACATCTATCTGCTCTCCTTGATCGAGAAGTTTACCAATTGAATCTACAACTTGGACAAGTTGAGTAGTGCAGGATTTCCCGGGAGTAAAACCATGCTGACAGTGATTAACGATCTCTTGTAGATGGAATCTAACGTTGTTTAATATGCATCGTTCCAACAATTTTGATACTATGCATAAAAGGGAAATTGGTCTGTAGTTTTCTACCCGATCCTTTTCTCCTTTTTTAAATACTGGAACGACGTTGGCTAGTTTCCACTCATCCGGTACTATACCAAGTTGGAGGGATTTGTTGAACAGGCAAGTGAGCGACGGAGCAATTTGATCGGCTATTACTTTCAGAATTCTACCATGGATTTCATCTGGTCCCAGTGCTTTATCTGGGTCGAGAGACTTTAGAGTTGTCAGAACTTCTCTTTCAGTCAGTGTTAATTGATCTATTGTCTGTCATTTATATCTGCCATATTAGCGTAGTTGTGCTGGGATATATCTTGTGATGTGAATACTGAGGCGAAGTAGCTATTGAACATATTAGCAATAGTGTTCGGGTTGTTGGCGACTTTCATGTCTTTTCCCATTGTCCAGGATACAGATTGCGGGATATTACTGGTTTTTGATTTTAATTTAAACAGATTCCAAAAGCGTTTCGGGTTTAAATGCAAACTTTGGCCGAGGTTGTTAAAGTATCTTTCGCGACTTTCTTTCAAGAGATGTTTGACTCTAGTTCTAAGTTCCTTAAATTTTCCATGCAGATAATCAGAGGGAGAACGAGAAAGTTTGCGTCTGACAGTTTCTTTTTTCTTCAACAAGTGCATGATTTCGCTGTTAAACCAAGGAATGTTTTTGCTGCCTTTCACTTTTTTCATTGGGATGTATTTCTTAACTGGAGCGAGAAATGCGTCTTTCCAGGAAAACCAATCTTTATTTACGTTGTCGTTATCTGATATCAAGTTAGTCAAATTTAAAGACTCAAGAGCTGTACGAAGACCGTTGATATATGCACGTTGATAATCGTAAACCATTCTGTTTCTTTTTGGTGGCCGTAAAGGACAAGTTAATACTTCAAAGGAAATGGCATTATGATCAGTGACTACTCCGCTCATTTCTGGTGAAAGGACTTCGCATATTTTAACTTGGTCGGGTATGCTTGTGATTAGAAGATCAAGAATGTTATTTCCTCTTGTAAAATGAGTGTTTATTTGTGAAAGGGAAAAGTCTTTTAGAATTTCAGAAAATTCGTTTCCAGTGGTTCCTTCAGTTGCCTCGTCACCAGTGCTCTGCCAATTAATGTTTGGTAAGTTAAAATCACCGCAATGATGATGTCATCATATTGATCACGAATCATACTAAGAAAGTCGTTAAATTCGTTTAGCCAATTTTCATCTGAATTTGGAGGTCTGTAGCATGAACACACCAATAAATGTGAATTTGATTCCGTAGTAACGTCCACTGTCACAATTTCAATGTTGCTATTTGTTTTAACCTCACGCACGCATTTAAACGATTCACTTTTAATTGCCACTAATACTCCACCGCCTCTGCTTTCTCTGTCCTTACGAAATATTTCATATTGCTGACCGAGAATCTCGCAATTTAATATATCTTTGTTTAACCACGTTTCATTAACACATACAATTTCACTGTTCTCCGAGTAAACTAAATCTTGAAAATGATGAATGTTATTTGTTATTTTCATACCTTGCTTGTGCTGGCTTTTCAAACTTCGAGCATTTAAAAGAAGACCTTTTAACGGTGTTTTGCTAGAGATCTTTCCACGGATTGGTACAGTTGACTTGAAGTTAGGTCCGGGATTAGTTTCTATGTCTCCAGACAATTTGATTAAAATAGTAGCAAACATTGCGTGCTTCAAAAGGCGAACTCCAAGAATTGCAACAGTCGAATAATTTAACTGTCTCGATTTGTCCGTTACATGGCTATTGTAAAAACGGCGTCGTAAATTGAATGTTGAGATTTCTCCTGACAAATGGAGCAGTTCACTTGATTTATTGAAACTTTTATGATCTAGTATGTCTCCCAAAACCAGGTTTAAGTAAATAATTAGGCATAAGCTGCGGGAGCTCGAAAAAACCCAACCAGCTGCATGATACCGTCGATGAGCAAGAAGGAGGGGGTGTAAAAAGAATGAGTGAGAGTAAAAATAAATAAATATATATATAAAGTGAAAACGCCGTTTGTGTCCGTCCTTGCTAAACAGAAACAATGTCTTCAGAGGTGTTAAACAAAAGAAAAACGTTCGTTGAGTCCATGAGGATGAATGTTACCAATTTTGAAAATGAGACGCTTTTCTAGTCTTTTGCGGCAGACATTACCGCCGGAAATGGGTGAGATGGCACAAACTTGCATGTCCGAAATACAATGGTTGGCACTATTAAAATGTCGGGCAACAGGCTTGTCAACATCATTGTTCCTCACAGAACGAAGATGTTCAGCAAACCTGTCAGATAAACGTCTGCCAGTTTCACCGATGTAAAACATGTAACATTTTTTGCAAGAAATACAGTTAATACTAAAATACCATTAGTTCTCACATTTCATCCTTTCAACTACAAAGTTAAGGTACACCAGTTATCTATTTTTTACCTAAAATTCATAAACCTAACAATCCTGGCAGGCCGATCGTCTCGGCTTGCAGCTGTCCTACTGAACTCATTTCCAGCTTTTTAGACAATGTTATGTCACCTTTGGTAAAGAAGTTGCCTTCCTATATCAAAGATACAAAACATGCTCTACAGATTTTCGACCAAATACATTTCAGCGGTTCCACTAAACTCATTTTCACCATGGATGTTAAGTCTCTCTACACCGTCATTCCTCACCGTGATGGTCTGGAAGCTTTGAAGTTTTTCTTTAATCAACGCACCCTTTTGGAACCATCCACCACTACATTACTTCGCTTGGCAGAACTTGTACTCACCCTCAACAATTTTTCATTTGATGGTGAACATTACCAACAGATTAGTGGAGTAGCAATGGGTACCAAAATGGGCCCTAGCTACGCAAACTTATTTGTTGGTTATGTTGAACAACAAATCTTTGAACGATACACTGGACCCTTTCCTGATCTCTTTAAGAGATACATAGATGATTGTTTCGGAACAGCATCGTGCTCGCGTGTGAATTTAGAGAGATTTATTAATTATGTTAACGATTTCCACCCAGCACTCCAATTCACATGGGAAATCAGTAAAACCTGTGTGTCGTTCCTGGATATCTTGCATGGTATCGATTAGTGATCATTCGCTCATGACTTCTGTATCTTATAAGCAGACCTTTTATTTTCATCCCCTCATCCCAAACACACTAAACAATCCATTCCATACTCTCAATTTCTGCGACTTTGCCGCCTATGGAGTGATGACAAAGACTTTGAGACCAAATGTTTGGAAATGAGATCCTTTTTTGTCCAGCGTGGCTATCCCACCCACCTCTTAGACACTGCTATTAACAAAGCATCTAGTATTCCTCGTCCCGACACTTTAAAACAACCTTTAGAAAGAGTTTCTGATACTAAAATACCATTAGTTCTCACATTTCATCCTTTCAACTACAAAGTTAAGGATATCATTAGTCACAATTTCCATATCCTAAAGAATGATTCCGAAACGTCAGCTATTTTCACCGACAACCCACTAATCTCTTTTCGGCGTAATAAAAATATTCGTGATGGTTTAGTGCGTAGTGCCCTTAGAAAAAATCTATTGGCACCAGCGGGTACTTTTTCTTGATCCCGTACCCGTTGTTACACGTGTTCCTTTCTTAATTCCGCTACATGTATTTTGGGACCTATATTTAATTTTGTTATTCAGCATAATTTTACTTGCATCTCTTCCAACATCACTTACTGTATTTCTTGCAATAAATGTTGCATGCTTTACATCGGTGAAACTGGCAGACGTTTATCTGACAGGTTTGCTGAACATCTTCGTTCTGTGAGGAACAATGATGTTGACAAGCCTGTTGCCCGACATTTTAATAGTGCCAACCATTGTATGTCGGACATGCAAGTTTGTGCCATCTCGCCCATTTCCGGCGGTAATGTCAGCCGCAAAAGACTAGAAAAGCGTCTCATTTTCAAAATTGGTACCATTCATCCTCACGGACTCAACGAACGTTTTTCTTTTATTTAACACCTCTGAAGACATTGTTTCTGTTTAGCAAGGACGGACACAAACGGCGTTTTCACTTTATATATTTATTTATTTATTTTTACTCTCGCTCATTCTTTTTACACCCCCTCCTTCTTGCTCATCGACGGTATGAATAGCAAATGTCTTTCGCATCTCATTATCGATTTGTTATTGTTATTTTGATTTGATTGGCTAATTTTTCACATCTCATTATCAGTTTGTTATTGTCATTTTTATCTGATTGGCTTATTTTTGGTCACATGACTACCTTTCGTATATAAGCTCGTTGTTTGTTTACACTCTTTACGTTTCTCTCTGACGAAGGGCCTTCGCTCGAAACGTTAGTCGTTAGACTGGTACGTTCTCTGTTTCGGTAGTATATCTAACCTTACTATATTTCGGTAGTATATCTAACCTTACTATATTTCGATTATAATATATATATATATATATATATATATATATATATATATATATATATATATATATATATATATATATATATTTATTCAATCTGCAGACGTACGTTTCGCTGTACCACAGCTCATCAGTGCAGCTCGGAACGAACATGGATATGTTATTATAGGAACAGGGTGCTCAAACCACTGCTAGAGTGGTGGGCTATGCGTAATGCTATTTGTTACCTATTTATATCCATAGAGTGCTCAACCACACCGGAATGTGGGAGAATATATATATTTATTATACCCTCACAAATAGTCGTCCAATCAAATGTCTACATTAGCGTCACGTGCCAGCCCAACATTTTACGATGTAGGACAACTACATATTGGGCAGCAACCTTTGGACAGATGCACAAGGTATATTTACTTGTCAATTGCACGATTATTTGTTCGATATAATAAAACACCTATTGGATTCATCTTCGCCCGATATGGAAAATATTTAAGTCTCAAATTTTAATATTAAAATTAAATTTTCGACTTAAATATTTTGCCATATCGGGCTTAGACGAATCCAATAAGTTATAATATATATATATATATATATATATATATATATATATATATATATATATATATATATATATATATATATATATATATATATATATATTTGTGAAATTCATTACTAATTCATGAGTTTTGCAGCCAATCCAATTTCAGAAATTACGTCACATGTTACCCCTGTAAACCCCATACAAACTAAAACCAATGGTACTAATTAGTTACAACCACTAGTGGATGTATACTCTTCTGATACAACCACTAGTGCTTGTAACTAATTAGCAAATTAGCATCTCAATATCCCAAAGGGATTTTTACTATTTATTCATTTCACAAGTTGTTTTCGGCTCGTGATTGTATATTCAATACAACACGGCCGCTCGTGTTGTAAACATTACATACATATATATATATATATATATATATATATATATATATATATATATATATATATTTAACAATTATTCACCGAAGTGGAGGTGAATAGTATACACTTGTTGACTGGCGCCGAGGGAAACATCGAATTTTACGGACCCGAAGGCTTCAATGTCACCCGAGGGCTTTAGCCCGAGGGTGACATTGAAGCCTGAGGGACCGTAAAACTCGATGTTTCCCGAGGCAAAAGTCAACAAGCGTTTTGTTATACACCAAAGACTTTTAAAATACAAAACACCAAACTGACTCGAAACTTGCAAAAGGCAAAAAGATTTACCAAAACACTGACTTTGTCTTCGTATTTCAATTCAACTAAACAAATACACCAGACTCAACAAGTACAAAGAACAGCTTTAAATTTATCCAGGTTTTCTTCAGACCTTCTTTTAAGAGATGTATAGATATTCTTTCCTTTGGAAAATGGACTATTTCGTACCAAACAAGCTCGAAACAGCTCTTGTTTTCAAAATGTTCCGAAAAGTCCAAAGTTCTTGATCTGATGCAATAATCATTGTGTATTCACGTGAACAACGCATGTTTAAAGCTGACGTCAGAGGGAAACATTGCACTGTTTCCTTCTTCATTGTTGACGTCAGAGGGAAACAGTGCAATGTTTCCCTCGGCAGAAAGAAACATTGAGTTTGTTGAACAACACGTGACCATGATTTGACCAATAGGATTTCATTTTTGGCAAACGAAAGTCTTTGGTATATAACAATGCTGGATATTCACCGAGCCGCGAAGCCGCGAGGTGAATATCTACACTATTCACCGACACTGAGGTGAATAAATGTTTTAGCATATAACAAAACAGAACAATAAAATTAAATTTAATTACAATTTGTAAAAATTATCATGATAATTAATGCACGCGCCTGCATGAAAATGTGGTTAAAGTCACATGATAACAAATAACAACTAGCAAGCAAGTGATTCTGAAAAGACGTTCCAAAGCACTTCTAACGAAAAGACAGTTCAGACTAAAGACTGAAAACTTATCAAATAATACATCAATTAAAAACAGGTACAGTCCTCGAAACTAGATTGTTTTTCACATGTTTTGTGGGCTATTCCTGCCTGGAAAGTTCACATTAAAGTTTAAATTACAGTTGTGAAATGTGCCGCCGGTAATGAAAGCACGAGAAGAATTCTGGAGATCATGAGCTGCAAAAGAAAAATTATCGCTGAAGATACGCTGGGAATCGCTGCTGGCATAGGAGTAGAAACTACTGCTTGAGAACCATCATTTATCCCCTAGCCGGGCGTAGGGCCGAAGGCCCGGAGCCCGGTGAGGGTGCTAATCTCGACATGCGTGGAGTCCATTTTACACGCGTGGAGAAAAAGGGAGGGAGACGTAATTTCGGAAATAGTTTATATATACATATATATATATATATATATATATATATATATATATATATATATATATATGTTCGGGACGGTGTCACGCGGTAAGAATTGTTGGACACTGGTGACTAGCGATGCAGAAAACTAAATCTGTCAGTATTATTTTTACTTTCGTTTATTACGAAATGGAGCCTGCTCTACTTAAATTAAAAGAGAACAACGAAGAAAAGAATACAAACAGCCGGTTTAATATATCTCGAAGCGAAACCAGAGGTCCTGAAGAAACCAAACGCCGTATGGTAAACAAAACCTCGATCTGAATTGCAGTTTGTGGTCAATCAGTGGTGTCAAAATCATTCAAGTTTATAACGGTAGGGGATTTGTGTTTTGTCCTTATGTCCTAAAACAATATACAGTTTCACGTTTTCGTGCTTTCCCTTTGCTCGTCCAAATTAACCATCAGTCAGCTTAACTAAAGCTAACTTAAAATACTATCTTAGGCTTATATCACGCTTATATTAACCGTGGTGGACGTGGGCTTTGTCGGGTTTTCTTGGCTGTGATTCCAAATTTTCAGCTGAAACGTTGTCTGTTTAATACTTCTTCCGGATCCGATTCTACTGAGTTGTTTTTATCTCAGACTCTATTATAAATGTAATTTTTGAGCTGTCAACTTTTAATTCTGCCTTTGCAAAATGTACATGCATAGAGAAGCCATTTAAAGGCTTGCTAGAAATAATCCCTTTTGAAACCTCCTAAAAACAATATATTTTTTACAACCAGAATTTAATAATGAAATCTAAGTTTTGCTTTGATATGTTCAACTTTCATTAAATGATTTAAATCAGTTTTGTCATCCTATAGACCTATCCATAAATTCTATAATTTTATACCACAAGGATTTAATATCATTTGTTTTTATATTTGTTTGTTTTTATATTGGCTGTATAAAGTGCTTATTTTAATCAGAGGGTGGATGGGTGGGGGGTGTTTCAAAAAAGCATATAGAAGCGGGCGAGGGGTTGTTGCATTCATGTATTTCTAGTTACATTTGACAGGATGTTTGACATGGTTTTGAACTGCTGAAAAGTTGGCGTTTCACAATAGCTTTCGATGTTGGTATCGCTCTGATGACCCGTTATTGCCTTGATGTGTCGACTTTCGATATTTGACGAGGACAATACTGTAACCGTGGTTTCCATGATTGAGTGGTTTGTCAAATACGGATTTATTCCAGCTCGCGAAGTCCTCCCACGAAGCATGTTTTCAAGTGTGTTGTGTCCAAGCGGCGCTGAAGAATACCAAACATTGTCTTTAGCAGGATTGAAGGTCTTGCAGGGATTTCTTGGCTTCTGGAAAAGATTATCGCTCTTCTGGTTGAGATGTGATAAATACTGCCGGATAGTTTGAACTGGACAACGCATAGATTTCGGTGCTT
>OZ035998.1:25980916-26028416 GCA_964035015.1 Corallium rubrum
GTGGGAAGCGTACAAAAAATATCAAATTTTTGTACGAAAGCCAGTCAGGTGGGGAGCGTACAAAAAATATCAAATTTTTGTACGAAAGCCAGTCAGGTAGGGAGCGTACAAAAAATCGGAAATTTTTGTACGAAAGCCAGTCAGGTGGGAAGCGTACAAAAAATCAGAAATTTTTGTACGAAAGCCAGTCAGGTGGGGAGTGTACAAAAAATCGGAAATTTTTGTACGAAAGCCAGTCAGGTGGGAAGCATACAAAAAATCAGAAATTTTTGTACGAAAGCCAGTCAGGTGGGAAGCGTACAAAAAATCTGAAATTTTTGTACGAAAGCAAGTCAGGTGGGAAGCGTACAAAAAATCTGAAATTTTTGTATAAAAGCCAGTCAGGTGGGAAGCGTACAAAAAATCTGAAATTTTTTGTACGAAAGTCTGTCAGCTGGGAAGCGTACAAAAAATCTGAAATTTTTGTACTAAAGCCAGACAGGTGGGGTGCGTACAAAAAATCTTAAATTTTTGTACGAAAGCCAGTCAGGTGGGAAGCGTACAAAAAATCTGAAATTTTTGTACGAAAGCCAGTCAGGTGGGAAGCGTACAAAAAATCTGAAATTTTTGTACGAAAGCCTGTCAGGTGGGAAGCGTACAAAAAATTTGAAATTTTTGTACGAAAGCCAGTCAGGTGGGGAGCGTACAAAAAATCTAAAATTTTTGTACGAAAGCCAGTCAGGTGGGGAGCGTACAAAGAATCTAAAATTTTTGTACGAAAGCCAGTCAGGAGGGGAGCGTACAAAAAATATCAAATTTTTGTACGAAAGCCAGTCAGGTGGGGAGCGTACAAAAAATATCAAATTTTTGTACGAAAGCCAGTCAGGTGGGGAGCGTACAAAAAATCTGAAATTTTTGTACGAAAGCCAGTCAGGTGGGAAGCGTACAAAAAATCTGAAATTTTTGTACGAAAGCCAGTCAGGTGGGAAGCGTACAAAAAATCTGAAATTTTTGTACGAAAGCCAGTCAGGTGGGAAGCGTACAAAAAATCTGAAATTTTTGTACGAAAGCCAGTCAGGTGGGAAGCGTAGAAAAAATCTGAAATTTTTGTACGAAAGCCAGTCAGGTGGGGAGCATACAAAAAATCTGAAATTTTTGTACGAAAGCCAGTCAGGTGGGAAGCGTACAAAAAATATAAAATTTTTGTACGAAAGCCAGTCAGGTGGGGAGCGTACAAAAAATCTGAAATTTTTGTACGAAAGCCAGTCAGGTGGGAAGCGTACAAAAAATCAGAAATTTTTGTACTAAAGCCAGTCAGGTGGGGAGTGTACAAAAAATCTGAAATTTTTGTACGAAAGCCAGTCAGGTGGGAAGCGTACAAAAAATCTGAAATTTTTGTACGAAAGCCAGTCAGGTGGGAAGCGTACAAAAAATCTGAAATTTTTGTACGAAAGCCTGTCAGGTGGGAAGCGTACAAAAAATCTGAAATTTTAGTACAAAAGCAAGTCAGGTGGGAAGCGTACAAAAAATCTGAAATTTTTGTACGAAAGCCAGTCAGGTGGGAAGCGTACAAAAAATCTGAAATTTTTTGTACGAAAGCCAGTCAGGTGGCAAGCGTACAAAAAATCTAAAATTTTTGTACGAAAGCCAGTCAGGTGGGGAGCGTACAAAAAATATCAAATTTTTGTACGAAAGCCAGTCAGGTGGGGAGCGTACAAAAAATCAGAAATTTTTGTACGAAAGCCAGTCAGGTGGGAAGCGTACAAAAAATCTGAAATTTTTGTACGAAAGCAAGTCAGGTGGGAAGCGTACAAAAAATCTGAAATTTTTGTACGAAAGCCAGTCAGGTGGGGAAGCGTACAAAAAATCTGAAATTTTTGTACGAAAGCCAGTCAGGTGGGGAGCGTACAAAAAATCTGAAATTTTTGTACTAAAGCCAGACAGGTGGGGTGCGTACAAAAAATCTTAAATTTTTGTACGAAAGCCAGTCAGGTGGGAAGCGTACAAAAAATCAGAAATTTTTGTACGAAAGCCAGTCAGGTGGGGAGTGTACAAAAAATCGGAAATTTTTGTACGAAAGCCAGTCAGGTGGGAAGCATACAAAAAATCAGAAATTTTTGTACGAAAGCCAGTCAGGTGGGAAGCGTACAAAAAATCTGAAATTTTTGTACGAAAGCAAGTCAGGTGGGAAGCGTACAAAAAATCTGAAATTTTTGTATAAAAGCCAGTCAGGTGGGAAGCGTACAAAAAATCTGAAATTTTTTGTACGAAAGTCTGTCAGCTGGGGAGCGTACAAAAAATCTGAAATTTTTGTACTAAAGCCAGACAGGTGGGGTGCGCACAAAAAATCTTAAATTTTTGTACGAAAGCCAGTCAGGTGGGGAGCGTACAAAAAATATCAAATTTTTGTATGAAAGCCAGTCAGGTGAGGAGCGTACAAAAAATCTGAAATTTTTGTACTAAAGCCAGTCAGGTGGGAAGCGTACAAAAAATCTGAAATTTTTGTACGAAAGCCTGTCAGGTGGGAAGCGTACAAAAAATTTGAAATTTTTGTACGAAAGCCAGTCAGGTGGGGAGCGTACAAAAAATCTAAAATTTTTGTACGAAAGCCAGTCAGGTGGGGAGCGTACAAAAAATCTAAAATTTTTGTACGAAAGCCAGTCAGGTGGGGAGCGTACAAAAAATATCAAATTTTTGTACGAAAGCCAGTCAGGTGGGGAGCGTACAAAAAATATCAAATTTTTGTACGAAAGCCAGTCAGGTGGGGAGCGTACAAAAAATCGGAAATTTTTGTACGAAGGCCAGTCAGGTGGGAAGCGTACAAAAAATCTAAAATTTTTGTACGAAAGCCAGTCAGGTGGGAAGCGTACAAAAAATCTGAAATTTTTGTACGAAAGCCAGTCAGGTGGGAAGCGTACAAAAAATCTGAAATTTTTGTACGAAAGCAAGTCAGGTGGGAAGCGTACAAAAAATCTGAAATTTTTGTACAAAAGCCAGTCAGGTGGGAAGCGTACAAAAAATCTGAAATTTTTGTACGAAAGCCAGTCAGGTGGGAAGCGTACAAAAAATCTGAAATTTTTGTACGAAAGCCAGTCAGGTGGGGAGCGTACAAAAAATCGAAAATTTTTGTACGAAAGCCAGTCAGGTGGGGAGCGTACAAAAAATCTGAAATTTTTGTACGAAAGCCAGTCAGGTGGGGAGCGTACAAAAACTCTGAAATTTTTGTACGAAAGCCAGTCAGGTGGGGAGCGTACAAAAAATCTAAAATTTTTGTACGAAAGCCAGTCAGGTGGGGAGCGTACAAAAAATATCAAATTTTTGTACGAAAGCCAGTCAGGTGGGGAGCGTACAAAAAATATCAAATTTTTGTACGAAAGCCAGTCAGGTGGGGAGCGTACAAAAAATCGGAAATTTTTGTACGAAAGCCAGTCAGGTGGGAAGCGTACAAAAAATCTGAAATTTTTGTACGAAAGCCAGTCAGGTGGGGAGTGTACAAAAAATCTGAAATTTTTGTACGAAAGCCAGTCAGGTGGGAAGTGTACAAAAAATCTGAAATTTTTGTACGAAAGCCAGTCAGGTGGGAAGCGTACAAAAAATCTGAAATTTTTGTACGAAAGCCAGTCAGGTGGCAAGCGTACAAAAAATCTAAAATTTTTGTACGAAAGCCAGTCAGGTGGGGAGCGTACAAAAAATATCAAATTTTTGTACGAAAGCCAGTCAGGTGGGGAGCGTACAAAAAATATCAAATTTTTGTACGAAAGCCAGTCAGGTAGGGAGCGTACAAAAAATCGGAAATTTTTGTACGAAAGCCAGTCAGGTGGGAAGCGTACAAAAAATCAGAAATTTTTGTACGAAAGCCAGTCAGGTGGGGAGTGTACAAAAAATCGGAAATTTTTGTACGAAAGCCAGTCAGGTGGGAAGCGTACAAAAAATCAGAAATTTTTGTACGAAAGCCAGTCAGGTGGGAAGCGTACAAAAAATCTGAAATTTTTGTACGAAAGCCAGTCAGGTGGGAAGCGTACAAAAAATCTGAAATTTTTGTACGAAAGCCAGTCAGGTGGGAAGCGTACAAAAAATCTGAAATTTTTGTACGAAAGCCTGTCAGGTGGGAAGCGTACAAAAAATCTGAAATTTTTGTACGAAAGCAAGTCAGGTGGGAAGCGTACAAAAAATATCAAATTTTTGTACGAAAGCCAGTCAGGTGGGGAGCGTACAAAAAATATCAAATTTTTGTACGAAAGCCAGTCAGGTAGGGAGCGTACAAAAAATCGGAAATTTTTGTACGAAAGCCAGTCAGGTGGGAAGCGTACAAAAAATCAGAAATTTTTGTACGAAAGCCAGTCAGGTGGGAAGCGTACAAAAAATCGGAAATTTTTGTACGAAAGCCAGTCAGGTGGGAAGCATACAAAAAATCAGAAATTTTTGTACGAAAGCCAGTCAGCTGGGAAGCGTACAAAAAATCTGAAATTTTTGTACGAAAGCAAGTCAGGTGGGAAGCGTACAAAAAATCTGAAATTTTTGTATAAAAGCCAGTCAGGTGGGAAGCGTACAAAAAATCTGAAATTTTTTGTACGAAAGTCTGTCAGGTGGGGAGCGTACAAAAAATCTGAAATTTTTGTACTAAAGCCAGTCAGGTGGGAAGCGTACAAAAAATCTTAAATTTTTGTACGAAAGCCAGTCAGGTGGGAAGCGTACAAAAAATCAGAAATTTTTGTACGAAAGCCAGTCAGGTGGGGAGTGTACAAAAAATCGGAAATTTTTGTACGAAAGCCAGTCAGGTGGGAAGCATACAAAAAATCAGAAATTTTTGTACGAAAGCCAGTCAGGTGGGAAGCGTACAAAAAATCTGAAATTTTTGTACGAAAGCAAGTCAGGTGGGAAGCGTACAAAAAATCTGAAATTTTTGTATAAAAGCCAGTCAGGTGGGAAGCGTACAAAAAATCTGAAATTTTTTGTACGAAAGTCTGTCAGCTGGGGAGCGTACAAAAAATCTGAAATTTTTGTACGAAAGCCAGTCAGGTGGGGAGCGTACAAAAAATCTGAAATTTTTGTACGAAAGCCAGTCAGGTGGGGAGCGTACAAAAAATCTGAAATTTTTGTATGAAAGCCAGTCAGGTGGGAAGCGTACAAAAAATCTGAAATTTTTGTACGAAAGCCAGTCAGGTGGGAAGCGTACAAAAAATCTGAAATTTTTGTACGAAAGCCTGTCAGGTGGGAAGCGTACAAAAAATTTGAAATTTTTGTACGAAAGCCAGTCAGGTGGGGAGCGTACAAAAAATCTAAAATTTTTGTACGAAAGCCAGTCAGGTGGGGAGCGTACAAAAAATCTGAAATTTTTGTACGAAAGCCAGTCAGGTGGGGAGCGTACAAAAAATATCAAATTTTTGTACGAAAGCCAGTCAGGTGGGGAGCGTACAAAAAATATCAAATTTTTGTACGAAAGCCAGTCAGGTGGGGAGCGTACAAAAAATCAAATTTTTGTACGAAAGCCAGTCAGGTGGGAAGCGTACAAAAAATCTAAAATTTTTGTACGAAAGCCAGTCAGGTGGGAAGCGTACAAAAAATCTGAAATTTTTGTACGAAAGCCAGTCAGGTGGGAAGCGTACAAAAAATCTGAAATTTTTGTACGAAAGCAAGTCAGGTGGGAAGCGTACAAAAAATCTGAAATTTTTGTACGAAAGCCAGTCAGGTGGGAAGCGTACAAAAAATCTGAAATTTTTGTACGAAAGCCAGTCAGGTGGGAAGCGTACAAAAAATCTGAAATTTTTTGTACGAAAGCCAGTCAGGTGGGGAGCGTACAAAAAATCTGAAATTTTTGTACGAAAGCCAGTCAGGTGGGAAGCGTACAAAAAATATCAAATTTTTGTACGAAAGCCAGTCAGGTGGGGAGCGTACAAAAAATCGGAAATTTTTGTACGAAAGCCAGTCAGGTGGGAAGCGTACAAAAAATCAGAAATTTTTGTACGAAAGCCAGTCAGGTGGGGAGTGTACAAAAAATCTGAAATTTTTGTACGAAAGCCAGTCAGGTGGGAAGCGTACAAAAAATCTAAAATTTTTGTACGAAAGCCAGTCAGGTGGCAAGCGTACAAAAAATCTAAAATTTTTCTACGAAAGCCAGTCAGGTGGGGAGGGTACAAAAAATCTGAAATTTTTGTACAAAAGCCAGTCAGGTGGGGAGCGTACAAAAAATCTGAAATTTCTGTACGAAAGCCAGTCAGGTGGGAAGCGTACAAAAAATCTGAAATTTTTGTACGAAAGCCTGTCAGTGGGAAGCGTACAAAAAATCTGAAATTTTTTGTACGAAAGCCAGTCAGGTGGGGAGCGTACAAAAAATCTGAAATTTTTGTACAAAAGCCAGTCAGGTGGGGAGCGTACAAAAAATCTGAAATTTCTGTACGAAAGCCAGTCAGGTGGGAAGCGTACAAAAAATCAGAAATTTTTGTACGAAAGCCTGTCAGTGGGAAGCGTACAAAAAATCTGAAATTTTTGTACGAAAGCAAGTCAGGTGGGAAGCGTACAAAAAATCTGAAATTTTTGTACGAAAGCCAGTCAGGTGGGAAGCGTACAAAAAATCTGAAATTTTTGTACGAAAGCCTCTCAGGTGGGAAGCGTACAAAAAATCTGAAATTTTTGTACGAAAGCAAGTCAGGTGGGAAGCGTACAAAAAATCTGAAATTTTTGTATAAAAGCCAGTCAGGTGGGAAGCGTACAAAAAATCTGAAATTTTTGTACGAAAGCCTGTCAGCTGGGGAGCGTACAAAAAATCTGAAATTTTTGTACTAAAGCCAGACAGGTGGGGTGCGTACAAAAAATCTTAAATTTTTGTACGAAAGCCAGTCAGGTGGGGAGCGTACAAAAAATATCAAATTTTTGTATGAAAGCCAGTCAGGTGAGGAGCGTACAAAAAATCTGAAATTTTTGTACGAAAGCCAGTCAGGTGGGAAGCGTACGAAAAATCTGAAATTTTTGTACGAAAGCCTGTCAGGTGGGAAGCGTACAAAAAATTTGAAATTTTTGTATGAAAGCCAGTCAGGTGGGGAGCGTACAAAAAATCTAAAATTTTTGTACGAAAGCCAGTCAGGTGGGGAGCGTACAAAAAATCTAAAATTTTTGTACGAAAGCCAGTCAGGTGGGGAGCGTACAAAAAATATCAAATTTTTGTACGAAAGCCAGTCAGGTGGGGAGCGTACAAAAAATATCAAATTTTTGTACGAAAGCCAGTCAGGTGGGGAGCGTACAAAAAATCGGAAATTTTTGTACGAAAGCCAGTCAGGTGGGAAGCGTACAAAAAATCTGAAATTTTTGTACGAAAGCCAGTCAGGTGGGAAGCGTACAAAAAATCTGAAATTTTTGTACGAAAGCCTGTCAGGTGGGAAGCGTACAAAAAATCTGAAATTTTTGTACGAAAGCAAGTCAGGTGGGAAGCGTACAAAAAATCTGAAATTTTTGTACAAAAGCCAGTCAGGTGGGAAGCGTACAAAAAATCTGAAATTTTTGTACGAAAGCCAGTCAGGTGGGAAGCGTACAAAAAATCAGAAATTTTTGTACGAAAGCCAGTCAGGTGGGGAGTGTACCAAAAATCGGAAATTTTTGTACGAAAGCCAGTCAGGTGGGAAGCGTACAACAAATCAGAAATTTTTGTACGAAAGCCAGTCAGGTGGGGAGTGTACAAAAAATCTGAAATTTTTGTACGAAAGCCAGTCAGGTGGGAAGCGTACAAAAAATCTGAAATTTTTGTACGAAAGCCAGTCAGGTGGGAAGCGTACAAAAAATCTGAAATTTTTGTACGAAAGCCTGTCAGGTGGGAAGCGTACAAAAAATCTGAAATTTTTGTACGAAAGCAAGTCAGGTGGGAAGCGTACAAAAAATATCAAATTTTTGTACGAAAGCCAGTCAGGTGGGGAGCGTACAAAAAATATCAAATTTTTGTACGAAAGCCAGTCAGGTAGGGAGCGTACAAAAAATCGGAAATTTTTGTACGAAAGCCAGTCAGGTGGGAAGCGTACAAAAAATCAGAAATTTTTGTACGAAAGCCAGTCAGGTGGGGAGTGTACAAAAAATCGGAAATTTTTGTACGAAAGCCAGTCAGGTGGGAAGCATACAAAAAATCAGAAATTTTTGTACGAAAGCCAGTCAGGTGGGGAGTACCAAAAATCGGAAATTTTTGTACGAAAGCCAGTCAGGTGGGAAGCGTACAAAAATCAGAAATTTTTGTACGAAAGCCAGTCAGGTGGGGAGTGTACAAAAAATCTGAAATTTTTGTACGAAAGCCAGTCAGGTGGGAAGCGTACAAAAAATCTGAAATTTTTGTACGAAAGCCAGTCAGGTGGGAAGCGTACAAAAAATCTGAAATTTTTGTACGAAAGCCTGTCAGGTGGGAAGCGTACAAAAAATCTGAAATTTTTGTACGAAAGCAAGTCAGGTGGGAAGCGTACAAAAAATATCAAATTTTTGTACGAAAGCCAGTCAGGTGGGGAGCGTACAAAAAATATCAAATTTTTGTACGAAAGCCAGTCAGGTAGGGAGCGTACAAAAAATCGGAAATTTTTCTACGAAAGCCAGTCAGGTGGGAAGCGTACAAAAAATCAGAAATTTTTGTACGAAAGCCAGTCAGGTGGGGAGTGTACAAAAAATCGGAAATTTTTGTACGAAAGCCAGTCAGGTGGGAAGCATACAAAAAATCAGAAATTTTTGTACGAAAGCCAGTCAGGTGGGGAGCGTACAAAAAATCTGAAATTTTTGTACGAAAGCCAGTCAGGTGGGAAGCGTACAAAAAATCTGAAATTTTTGTACGAAAGCCAGTCAGGTGGGAAGCGTACAAAAAATCTGAAATTTTTTGTACGAAAGTCTGTCAGCTGGGGAGCGTACAAAAAATCTGAAATTTTTGTACTAAAGCCAGACAGGTGGGGTGCGTACAAAAAATCTTAAATTTTTGTACGAAAGCCAGTCAGGTGGGGAGCGTACAAAAAATCTGAAATTTTTGTACGAAAGCCTGTCAGGTGGGAAGCGTACAAAAAATTTGAAATTTTTGTACGAAAGCCAGTCAGGTGGGGAGCGTACAAAAAATCTAAAATTTTTGTACGAAAGCCAGTCAGGTGGGGAGCGTACAAAAAATCTAAAATTTTTGTACGAAAGCCAGTCAGGTGAGGAGCGTACAAAAAATATCAAATTTTTGTACGAAAGCCAGTCAGGTGGGGAGCGTACAAAAAATATCAAATTTTTGTACGAAAGCCAGTCAGGTGGGGAGCGTACAAAAAATCGGAAATTTTTGTACGAAAGCCAGTCAGGTGGGGAGTGTACGAAAAATCTGAAATTCTTGTACAAAAGCCAGACAGGTGGGGAGCGTACAAAAAATCTGAAATTTTTGTACGAAAGCCTGTCAGGTGGGAAGCGTACAAAAAATCTGAAATTTTTGTACGAAAGCAAGTCAGGTGGGAAGCGTACAAAAAATCTGAAATTTTTGTACAAAAGCCAGTCAGGTGGGAAGCGTACAAAAAATCTGAAATTTTTGTACGAAAGCCAGTCAGGTGGGAAGCGTACAAAAAATCAGAAATTTTTGTACGAAAGCCAGTCAGGTGGGGAGTGTACCAAAAATCGGAAATTTTTGTACGAAAGCCAGTCAGGTGGCAAGCGTACAACAAATCAGAAATTTTTGTACGAAAGCCAGTCAGGTGGGGAGTGTACAAAAAATCAGAAATTTTTGTACGAAAGCCAGTCAGGTGGGAAGCGTACAAAAAATCTGAAATTTTTGTACGAAAGCAAGTCAGGTGGGAAGCGTACAAAAAATCTGAAATTTTTGTATAAAAGCCAGTCAGGTGGGAAGCGTACAAAAAATCTGAAATTTTTTGTACGAAAGTCTGTCAGCTGGGGAGCGTACAAAAAATCTGAAATTTTTGTACTAAAGCCAGACAGGTGGGGTGCGTACAAAAAATCTTAAATTTTTGTACGAAAGCCAGTCAGGTGGGGAGCGTACAAAAAATATCAAATTTTTGTATGAAAGCCAGTCAGGTGAGGAGCGTACAAAAAATCTGAAATTTTTGTACGAAAGCCAGTCAGGTGGGAAGCGTACAAAAAATCTGAAATTTTTGTACGAAAGCCTGTCAGGTGGGAAGCGTACAAAAAATTTGAAATTTTTGTACGAAAGCCAGTCAGGTGGGGAGCGTACAAAAAATCTAAAATTTTTGTACGAAAGCCAGTCAGGTGGGGAGCGTACAAAAAATCTAAAATTTTTGTACGAAAGCCAGTCAGGTGGGGAGCGTACAAAAAATATCAAATTTTTGTACGAAAGCCAGTCAGGTGGGGAGCGTACAAAAAATATCAAATTTTTGTGCGAAAGCCAGTCAGGTGGGGAGCGTACAAAAAATCGGAAATTTTTGTACGAAAGCCAGTCAGGTGGGAAGCGTACAAAAAATCTGAAATTTTTGTACGAAAGCCTGTCAGGTGGGAAGCGTACAAAAAATCTGAAATTTTTGTACGAAAGCAAGTCAGGTGGGAAGCGTACAAAAAATCTGAAATTTTTGTACAAAAGCCAGTCAGGTGGGAAGCGTACAAAAAATCTGAAATTTTTGTACGAAAGCCAGTCAGGTGGGAAGCGTACAAAAAATCTGAAATTTTTTGTACGAAAGCCAGTCAGGTGGGGAGCGTACAAAAAATCGAAAATTTTTGTACGAAAGCCAGTCAGGTGGGGAGCGTACAAAAAATCTGAAATTTTAGTACGAAAGCCAGTCAGGTGGGGAGCGTACAAAAACTCTGAAATTTTTGTACGAAAGCCAGTCAGGTGGGGAGCGTACAAAAAATCTAAAATTTTTGTACGAAAGCCAGTCAGGTGGGGAGCGTACAAAAAATATCAAATTTTTGTACGAAAGCCAGTCAGGTGGGGAGCGTACAAAAAATATCAAATTTTTGTACGAAAGCCAGTCAGGTGGGGAGCGTACAAAAAATCTGAAATTTTTGTACGAAAGCCAGTCAGGTGGGGAGCGTACAAAAAATCTAAAATTTTTGTACGAAAGCCAGTCAGGTGGGGAGCGTACAAAAAATATCAAATTTTTGTACGAAAGCCAGTCAGGTGGGGAGCGTACAAAAAATATCAAATTTTTGTACGAAAGCCAGTCAGGTGGGGAGCGTACAAAAAATCGGAAATTTTTGTACGAAAGCCAGTCAGGTGGGAAGCATACAAAAAATCTGAAATTTTTGTACGAAAGCCAGTCAGGTGGGGAGCGTACAAAAAATCTGAAATTTTAGTACGAAAGCCAGTCAGGTGGGGAGCGTACAAAAACTCTGAAATTTTTGTACGAAAGCCAGTCAGGTGGGGAGCGTACAAAAAATCTAAAATTTTTGTACGAAAGCCAGTCAGGTGGGGAGCGTACAAAAAATATCAAATTTTTGTACGAAAGCCAGTCAGGTGGGGAGCGTACAAAAAATATCAAATTTTTGTACGAAAGCCAGTCAGGTGGGGAGCGTACAAAAAATCGGAAATTTTTTGTACGAAAGCCAGTCAGGTGGGAAGCGTACAAAAAATCTGAAATTTTTGTACGAAAGCCAGTCAGGTGGGGAGTGTACAAAAAATCTGAAATTTTTGTACGAAAGCCAGTCAGGTGGGAAGTGTACAAAAAATCTGAAATTTTTGTACGAAAGCCAGTCAGGTGGGAAGCGTACAAAAAATCTGAAATTTTTGTACGAAAGCCAGTCAGGTGGGAAGCGTACAAAAAATATCAAATTTTTGTACGAAAGCCAGTCAGGTGGGGAGCGTACAAAAAATCGGAAATTTTTGTACGAAAGCCAGTCAGGTGGGAAGCGTACAAAAAATCAGAAATTTTTGTACGAAAGCCAGTCAGGTGGGGAGTGTACAAAAAATCTGAAATTTTTGTACGAAAGCCAGTCAGGTGGGAAGCGTACAAAAAATCTGAAATTTTTGTACGAAAGCCAGTCAGGTGGGAAGCGTACAAAAAATCTGAAATTTTTGTACGAAAGCCTGTCAGGTGGGAAGCGTACAAAAAATCTGAAATTTTAGTACGAAAGCAAGTCAGGTGGGAAGCGTACAAAAAATCTGAAATTTTTGTACGAAAGCCAGACAGGTGGGAAGCGTACAAAAAATCTGAAATTTTTTGTACGAAAGCCAGTCAGGTGGCAAGCGTACAAAAAATCTAAAATTTTTGTACGAAAGCCAGTCAGGTGGGGAGCGTACAAAAAATATCAAATTTTTGTACGAAAGCCAGTCAGGTGGGAAGCGTACAAAAAATCTGAAATTTTTGTACGAAAGCCTGTCAGGTGGGAAGCGTACAAAAAATCTGAAATTTTTGTACGAAAGCCAGTCAGGTGGGAAGCGTACAAAAAATCTGAAATTTTTGTACGAAAGCCTGGCCGGTGGGAAGCGTACAAAAAATCTGAAATTTTTGTACGAAAGCAAGTCAGGTGGGAAGCGTACAAAAAATCTGAAATTTTTGTACGAAAGCCTGTCAGGTGGGAAGCGTACAAAAAATCTGAAATTTTTGTACGAAAGCCAGTCAGGTGGGAAGCGTACAAAAAATCTGAAATTTTTGTACGAAAGCCAGTCAGGTGGGAAGCGTACAAAAAATCTGAAATTTTTGTACGAAAGCCAGTCAGGTGGGAAGCGTACAAAAAATCTGAAATTTTTGTACGAAAGCCTGTCAGGTGGGAAGCGTACAAAAAATCTGAAATTTTTGTACGAAAGCCAGTCAGGTGGGAAGCGTACAAAAAATCTGAAATTTTTGTACGAAAGCCAGTCAGGTGGGAAGCGTACAAAAAATCTGAAATTTTTGTATAAAAGCCAGTCAGGTGGGAAGCGTACAAAAAATCTGAAATTTTTGTACGAAAGTCAGTCAGGTGGAGAGCGTACAAAAAATCTGAAATTTTTGTACTAAAGCCAGTCAGGTGGGGAGCGTACAAAAAATCTTAAATTTTTGTACGAAAGCCAGTCAGGTGGGGAGCGTACAAAAAATATGAAATTTTTGTATGAAAGCCAGTCAGGTGAGGAGCGTACAAAAAATCTGAAATTTTTGTACGAAAGCCAGTCAGGTGGGAAGCGTACAAAAAATCTGAAATTTTTGTACGAAAGCCAGTCAGGTGGGAAGCGTACAAAAAATCTGAAATTTTTGTACGAAAGCCAGTCAGGTGGGGAGCGTACAAAAAATCTAAAATTTTTGTACGAAAGCCAGTCAGGTGGGGAGCGTACAAAAAATCTAAAATTTTTGTACGAAAGCCAGTCAGGTGGGGAGCGTACAAAAAATATCAAATTTTTGTACGAAAGCCAGTCAGGTGGGGAGCGTACAAAAAATCTGAAATTTTTGTACGAAAGCCAGTCAGGTGGGGAGCGTACAAAAAATCTGAAATTTTTGTACGAAAGCCAGTCAGGTGGGGAGCGTACAAAAAATCTGAAATTTTTGTACGAAAGCCAGACAGGTGGGGAGCGTACAAAAAATCTGAAATTTTTGTACGAAAGCCAGTCAGGTGGGAAGCGTACAAAAAATCTGAAATTTTTGTACGAAAGCCAGTCAGGTGGGAAGCGTACAAAAAATCTGAAATTTTTGTACGAAAGCCAGTCAGGTGGGAAGCGTACAAAAAATCTGAAATTTTTGTACGAAAGCCAGTCAGGTGGGAAGCGTACAAAAAATCTGAAATTTTTGTACGAAAGCCAGTCAGGTGGGGAGCGTACAAAAAATCTGAAATTTTTGTACGAAAGCCAGTCAGGTGGGAAGCGTACAAAAATCTGAAATTTTTGTACGAAAGCCAGTCAGGTGGGGAGCGTACAAAAAATCTGAAATTTTTGTACGAAAGCCAGTCAGGTGGGGAGCGTACAAAAAATCTGAAATTTTTGTACGAAAGCCAGTCAGGTGGGGAGCGTACAAAAAATCTGAAATTTTTGTACGAAAGCCAGTCAGGTGGGGAGCGTACAAAAATCTGAAATTTTTGTACGAAAGCCAGTCAGGTGGGGAGCGTACAAAAAATCTGAAATTTTTGTACGAAAGCCAGTCAGGTGGGGAGCGTACAAAAAATCTGAAATTTTTGTACGAAAGCCAGTCAGGTGGGGAGCGTACAAAAAATCTGAAATTTTTGTACGAAAGCCAGTCAGGTGGGGAGCGTACAAAAAATCTGAAATTTTTGTACGAAAGCCAGTCAGGTGGGAGCGTACAAAAAATCTGAAATTTTTGTACGAAAGCCAGTCAGGTGGGGAGCGTACAAAAAATCTGAAATTTTTGTACGAAAGCCAGTCAGGTGGGAAACGTACAAAAAATCTGAAATTTTTGTACGAAAGCCAGTCAGGTGGGGAGCGTACAAAAAATCTGAAATTTTTGTACGAAAGCCAGTCAGGTGGGGAGCGTACAAAAAATCTGAAATTTTTGTACGAAAGCCTGTCAGTTGGGAAGCGTACAAAAAATCTGAAATTTTTGTACGAAAGCCAGTCAGGTGGGGAGCGTACAAAAAATGTGAAATTTTTGTACGAAAGCCAGTCAGGTGGGAAACGTACAAAAAATCTGAAATTTTTGTACGAAAGCCAGTCCGGTGGGAAGCGTACAAAAAATCTGAAATTTTTGTACGAAAGCCTGTCAGGTGGGTAGCGTACAAAAAATCTGAAATTTTTGTACGAAAGCCAGTCAGGTGGGGAGCGTACAAAAAATATGAAATTTTTGTACGAAAGCCAGTCAGGTGGGGAGCGTACAAAAAATCTGAAATTTTTGTACGAAAGCCAGTCAGGTGGGAAGCGTACAAAAAATCTGAAATTTTTGTACGAAAGCCAGTCAGGTGGGAAGCGTACAAAAAATCTGAAATTTTTGTACGAAAGCCAGTCAGGTGGGGAAGCGTACAAAAAATCTGAAATTTTTGTACGAAAGCCAGTCAGGTGGGAAGCGTACAAAAAATCTGAAATTTTTGTACGAAAGCCAGTCAGGTGGGAAGCGTACAAAAAATCTGAAATTTTTGTACGAAAGCCAGTCAGGTGGGAAGCGTACAAAAAATCTGAAATTTTTGTACGAAAGCCAGTCAGGTGGGAAGCGTACAAAAAATCTGAAATTTTTGTACGAAAGCCAGTCAGGTGGGAAGCGTACAAAAAATCTGAAATTTTTGTACGAAAGCCAGTCAGGTGGGAAGCGTACAAAAAATCTGAAATTTTTGTACGAAAGCCAGTCAGGTGGGAAGCGTACAAAAAATCTGAAATTTTTGTACGAAAGCCTGTCAGGTGGGAAGCGTACAAAAAATCTGAAATTTTTGTACGAAAGCCAGTCAGGTGGGAAGCGTACAAAAAATCTCAAATTTTTGTACGAAAGCCAGTCAGGTGGGGAGCGTACAAAAAATCTGAAATTTTTGTACGAAAGCCAGTCAGGTGGGAAGCGTACAAAAAATATGAAATTTTTGTACGAAAGCCAGTCAGGTGGGGAGCGTACAAAAAATCTGAAATTTTTGTACGAAAGCCAGTCAGGTGGGGAAGTACTAAAAAATCTGAAATTTTTGTACGAAAGCCAGTCAGGTGGGAAGCGTACAAAAAATCTGAAATTTTTGTACGAAAGCCAGTCAGGTGGGAAGCGTACAAAAAATCTGAAATTTTTGTACGAAAGCCAGTCAGGTGGGAAGCGTACAAAAAATCTGAAATTTTTGTACGAAAGCCAGTCAGGTGGGAAGCGTACAAAAAATCTGAAATTTTTGTACGAAAGCCAGTCAGGTGGGGAGCGTACAAAAAATCTGAAATTTTTGTACGAAAGCCAGTCAGGTGGGAAGCGTACAAAAAATCTGAAATTTTTGTACGAAAGCCAGTCAGGTGGGGAGCGTACAAAAAATCTGAAATTTTTGTACGAAAGCCAGTCAGGTGGGAGCGTACAAAAAATCTGAAATTTTTGTACGAAAGCCAGTCAGGTGGGGAGCGTACAAAAAATCTGAAATTTTTGTACGAAAGCCAGTCAGGTGGGGAGCGTACAAAAAATCTGAAATTTTTGTACGAAAGCCAGTCAGGTGGGAGCGTACAAAAAATCTGAAATTTTTGTACGAAAGCCAGTCAGGTGGGAGCGTACAAAAAATTTGAAATTTTTGTACGAAAGCCAGTCAGGTGGGGAGCGTACAAAAAAATCTGAAATTTTTGTACGAAAGCCAGTCAGGTGGGGAGCGTACAAAAAATCTGAAATTTTTGTACGAAAGCCAGTCAGGTGGGAGCGTACAAAAAAATCTGAAATTTTTGTACGAAAGCCAGTCAGGTGGGGAGCGTACAAAAAATCTGAAATTTTTGTACGAAAGCCAGTCAGGTGGGAGCGTACAAAAAATCTGAAATTTTTGTACGAAAGCCAGTCAGGTGGGAAGCGTACAAAAAATCTGAAATTTTTGTACGAAAGCCAGTCAGGTGGGAGCGTACAAAAAATCTGAAATTTTTGTACGAAAGCCAGTCAGGTGGGAAGCGTACAAAAAATCTGAAATTTTTGTACGAAAGCCAGTCAGGTGGGAAGCGTACAAAAATCTGAAATTTTTGTACGAAAGCCAGTCAGGTGGGAAGCGTACAAAAAATCTGAAATTTTTGTACGAAAGCCAGTCAGGTGGGAAGCGTACAAAAAATCTGAAATTTTTGTACGAAAGCCAGTCAGGTGGGAAGCGTACAAAAAATCTGAAATTTTTGTACGAAAGCCAGTCAGGTGGGAAGCGTACAAAAAATCTGAAATTTTTGTACGAAAGCCAGTCAGGTGGGGAGCGTACAAAAAATCTGAAATTTTTGTACGAAAGCCAGTCAGGTGGGAAGCGTACAAAAAATCTGAAATTTTTGTACGAAAGCCAGTCAGGTGGGGAGCGTACAAAAAATCTGAAATTTTTGTACGAAAGCCAGTCAGGTGGGAAGCGTACAAAAAATCTGAAATTTTTGTACGAAAGCCAGTCAGGTGGGAAGCGTACAAAAAATCGAAATTTTTGTACGAAAGCCAGTCAGGTGGGGAGCGTACAAAAAATCGAAATTTTTGTACGAAAGCCAGTCAGGTGGGAAGCGTACAAAAAATCGGAAATTTTTGTACGAAAGCCAGTCAGGTGGGAAGCGTACAAAAAATCAGAAATTTTTGTACGAAAGCCAGTCAGGTGGGAAGCGTACAAAAATCTGAAATTTTTGTACGAAAGCCAGTCAGGTGGGAAGCGTACAAAAAATCTGAAATTTTTGTACGAAAGCCAGTCAGGTGGGAAGCGTACAAAAAATCTGAAATTTTTGTACGAAAGCCAGTCAGGTGGGAAGCGTACAAAAAATCTGAAATTTTTGTACGAAAGCCAGTCAGGTGGGAAGCGTACAAAAAATCTGAAATTTTTGTACGAAAGCCTGTCAGGTGGGAAGCGTACAAAAAATCTGAAATTTTTGTACGAAAGCCAGTCAGGTGGGAAGCGTACAAAAAATCTGAAATTTTTGTACGAAAGCCAGTCAGGTGGGGAGCGTACAAAAAATCTGAAATTTTTGTACGAAAGCCAGTCAGGTGGGGAGCGTACAAAAAATCTGAAATTTTTGTACGAAAGCCAGTCAGGTGGGAAGCGTACAAAAAATCTGAAATTTTTGTACGAAAGCCAGTCAGGTGGGGAGCGTACAAAAAAATCTGAAATTTTTGTACGAAAGCCAGTCAGGTGGGGAGCGTACAAAAAATCTGAAATTTTTGTACGAAAGCCAGTCAGGTGGGGAGCGTACAAAAAATCTGAAATTTTTGTACGAAAGCCAGTCAGGTGGGGAGCGTACAAAAAATCTGAAATTTTTGTACGAAAGCCAGTCAGGTGGGAAGCGTACAAAAAATCTGAAATTTTTGTACGAAAGCCAGTCAGGTGGGAAGCGTACAAAAAATCTGAAATTTTTGTACGAAAGCCAGTCAGGTGGGAAGCGTACAAAAAATCTGAAATTTTTGTACGAAAGCCAGTCAGGTGGGAAGCGTACAAAAAATCTGAAATTTTTGTACGAAAGCCAGTCAGGTGGGGAAGCGTACAAAAAATCTGAAATTTTTGTACGAAAGCCAGTCAGGTGGGAAGCGTACAAAAAATCTGAAATTTTTGTACGAAAGCCAGTCAGGTGGGGAGCGTACAAAAAATCTGAAATTTTTGTACGAAAGCCAGTCAGGTGGGAAGCGTACAAAAAATCTGAAATTTTTGTACGAAAGCCTGTCAGGTGGGAAGCGTACAAAAAATCTGAAATTTTTGTACGAAAGCCTGTCAGGTGGGAATCGTACAAAAAATCTGAAATTTTTGTACGAAAGCCTGTCAGGTGGGGAGCGTACAAAAAATCTGAAATTTTTGTACGAAAGCCAGTCAGGTGGGAGCGTACAAAAAATCTGAAATTTTTGTACGAAAGCCAGTCAGGTGGGGAGCGTACAAAAAATCTGAAATTTTTGTACGAAAGCCAGTCAGGTGGGGAGCGTACAAAAAATCTAAAATTTTTGTACGAAAGCCAGTCAGGTGGGGAGCGTACAAAAAATATCAAATTTTTGTACGAAAGCCAGTCAGGTGGGGAGCGTACAAAAATATCAAATTTTTGTACGAAAGCCAGTCAGGTGGGAGCGTACAAAAAATCTGAAATTTTTGTACGAAAGCCAGTCAGGTGGGAAGCGTACAAAAAATCTGAAATTTTTGTACGAAAGCCAGTCAGGTGGGGAGCGTACAAAAAATCTGAAATTTTTGTACGAAAGCCAGTCAGGTGGGAAGCGTACAAAAAATCTGAAATTTTTGTACGAAAGCCAGTCAGGTGGGAAGCGTACAAAAAATCTGAAATTTTTGTACGAAAGCCTGTCAGGTGGGAAGCGTACAAAAAATCTGAAATTTTTGTACGAAAGCAAGTCAGGTGGGAAGCGTACAAAAAATCTGAAATTTTTGTACGAAAGCCAGTCAGGTGGGGAGCGTACAAAAAATCTGAAATTTTTGTACGAAAGCCAGTCAGGTGGGAAGCGTACAAAAAATCTGAAATTTTTGTACGAAAGCCAGTCAGGTGGGAAGCGTACAAAAAATCTGAAATTTTTGTACGAAAGCCAGTCAGGTGGGGAGCGTACAAAAAATCTGAAATTTTTGTACGAAAGCCAGTCAGGTGGGGAGCGTACAAAAAATCTGAAATTTTTGTACGAAAGCCAGTCAGGTGGGGAGCGTACAAAAAATCTGAAATTTTTGTACGAAAGCCAGTCAGGTGGGAAGCGTACAAAAAATCTGAAATTTTTGTACGAAAGCCAGTCAGGTGGGAAGCGTACAAAAAATCTGAAATTTTTGTACGAAAGCCAGTCAGGTGGGAAGCGTACAAAAAATCTGAAATTTTTGTACGAAAGCCAGTCAGGTGGGGAGCGTACAAAAAATCTGAAATTTTTGTACGAAAGCCAGTCAGGTGGGAAGCGTACAAAAAATATCAAATTTTTGTACGAAAGCCAGTCAGGTGGGGAGCGTACAAAAAATCGGAAATTTTTGTACGAAAGCCAGTCAGGTGGGAAGCGTACAAAAAATCTGAAATTTTTGTACGAAAGCCAGTCAGGTGGGAAGCGTACAAAAAATCTGAAATTTTTGTACGAAAGCCAGTCAGGTGGGGAGCGTACAAAAAATCTGAAATTTTTGTACGAAAGCCAGTCAGGTGGGAAGCGTACAAAAAATCTGAAATTTTTGTACGAAAGCCAGTCAGGTGGGGAGCGTACAAAAAATCTGAAATTTTTGTACGAAAGCCAGTCAGGTGGGGAGCGTACAAAAAATCTGAAATTTTTGTACGAAAGCCAGTCAGGTGGGAAGCGTACAAAAAATCTGAAATTTTTGTACGAAAGCCAGTCAGGTGGGAAGCGTACAAAAAAATCTGAAATTTTTGTACGAAAGCCAGTCAGGTGGGGAGCGTACAAAAAATCTGAAATTTTTGTACGAAAAGCCAGTCAGGTGGGAGCGTACAAAAAATCTGAAATTTTTGTACGAAAGCCAGTCAGGTGGGAAGCGTACAAAAAATCTGAAATTTTTGTACGAAAGCCAGTCAGGTGGGAAGCGTACAAAAAATCTGAAATTTTTGTACGAAAGCCAGTCAGGTGGGAAGCGTACAAAAAATCTGAAATTTTTGTACGAAAGCCAGTCAGGTGGGAAGCGTACAAAAAATCTGAAATTTTTGTATAAAAGCCAGTCAGGTGGGAAGCGTACAAAAAATCTGAAATTTTTGTACGAAAGCCAGTCAGGTGGGGAGCGTACAAAAAATCTGAAATTTTTGTACGAAAGCCAGTCAGGTGGGAAGCGTACAAAAAATCTGAAATTTTTGTACGAAAGCCAGTCAGGTGGGAAGCGTACAAAAAATCTGAAATTTTTGTACGAAAGCCAGTCAGGTGGGAAGCGTACAAAAAATCTGAAATTTTTGTACGAAAGCCAGTCAGGTGGGAAGCGTACAAAAAATCTGAAATTTTTGTACGAAAGCCAGTCAGGTGGGAAGCGTACAAAAAATCTGAAATTTTTGTACGAAAGCCAGTCAGGTGGGAAGCGTACAAAAAATCTGAAATTTTTGTATGAAAGCCAGTCAGGTGGGGAGCGTACAAAAAATCTAAAAATTTTTGTACGAAAGCCAGTCAGGTGGGGAGCGTACAAAAAATCTGAAATTTTTGTACGAAAGCCAGTCAGGTGGGAAGCGTACAAAAAATCTGAAATTTTTGTACGAAAGCCAGTCAGGTGGGAGCGTACAAAAAATCTGAAATTTTTGTACGAAAGCCAGTCAGGTGGGGAGCGTACAAAAAATCTAAAATTTTTGTACGAAAGCCAGTCAGGTGGGAGCGTACAAAAAATCAAATTTTTGTACGAAAGCCAGTCAGGTGGGGAGCGTACAAAAAATCGGAAATTTTTGTACGAAAGCCAGTCAGGTGGGGAGCGTACAAAAAATCTGAAATTTTTGTACGAAAGCCTGTCAGGTGGGAAGCGTACAAAAAATCTGAAATTTTTGTACGAAAGCCAGTCAGGTGGGAATCGTACAAAAAATCTGAAATTTTTGTACGAAAGCCTGTCAGGTGGGAATCGTACAAAAAATCTGAAATTTTTGTACGAAAGCCAGTCAGGTGGGGAGCGTACAAAAAATCTGAAATTTTTGTACGAAAGCCAGTCAGGTGGGGAGCGTACAAAAAATCTGAAATTTTTGTACGAAAGCCAGTCAGGTGGGGAGCGTACAAAAAATCTGAAATTTTTGTACGAAAGCCAGTCAGGTGGGGAGCGTACAAAAAATCTGAAATTTTTGTACGAAAGCCTGTCAGGTGGGAATCGTACAAAAAATCTGAAATTTTTGTACGAAAGCCAGTCAGGTGGGGAGCATACAAAAAATCTGAAATTTTTGTACGAAAGCCAGTCAGGTGGGAATCGTACAAAAAATCTGAAATTTTTGTACGAAAGCCAGTCAGGTGGGGAGCGTACAAAAAATCTGAAATTTTTGTACGAAAGCCAGTCAGGTGGGAAGCGTACAAAAAATCTGAAATTTTTGTACGAAAGCCAGTCAGGTGGGGAGCGTACAAAAAATCTGAAATTTTTTGTACGAAAGCCAGTCAGGTGGGGAGCGTACAAAAAATCTGAAATTTTTGTACGAAAGCCAGTCAGGTGGGGAGCGTACAAAAAATATCAAATTTTTGTACGAAAGCCAGTCAGGTGGGGAGCGTACAAAAAATATCAAATTTTTGTACGAAAGCCAGTCAGGTGGGAGCGTACAAAAAATCTGAAATTTTTGTACGAAAGCCAGTCAGGTGGGGAGCGTACAAAAAATCTGAAATTTTTGTACGAAAGCCAGTCAGGTGGGGAGCGTACAAAAAATCTGAAAATTTTTGTACGAAAGCCAGTCAGGTGGGAAGCGTACAAAAAATCTGAAATTTTTGTACGAAAGCCAGTCAGGTGGGGAGCGTACAAAAAATCTGAAATTTTTGTACGAAAGCCAGTCAGGTGGGGAGCGTACAAAAAATCTTAAATTTTTGTACGAAAGCCAGTCAGGTGGGAAGCGTACAAAAAATATCAAATTTTTGTACGAAAGCCAGTCAGGTGGGGAGCGTACAAAAAATCGGAAATTTTTGTACGAAAGCCAGTCAGGTGGGGAGCGTACAAAAAATCTGAAATTTTTGTACGAAAGCCAGTCAGGTGGGAGCGTACAAAAAATCTGAAATTTTTGTACGAAAGCCAGTCAGGTGGGAGCGTACAAAAAATCTGAAATTTTTGTACGAAAGCCAGTCAGGTGGGGAGCGTACAAAAAATCTGAAATTTTTGTACGAAAGCCAGTCAGGTGGGAAGCGTACAAAAAATCTGAAATTTTTGTACGAAAGCCAGTCAGGTGGGGAGCGTACAAAAAATCTGAAATTTTTGTACGAAAGCCTGTCAGGTGGGAATCGTACAAAAAATCTGAAATTTTTGTACGAAAGCCTGTCAGGTGGGAAGCGTACAAAAAATCTGAAATTTTTGTACGAAAGCCAGTCAGGTGGGAAGCGTACAAAAAATCTGAAATTTTTGTACGAAAGCCTGTCAGGTGGGAAGCGTACAAAAAATCTGAAATTTTTGTACGAAAGCCAGTCAGGTGGGGAGCGTACAAAAAATCTGAAATTTTTGTACGAAAGCCAGTCAGGTGGGGAGCGTACAAAAAATCTGAAATTTTTGTACGAAAGCCAGTCAGGTGGGGAGCGTACAAAAAATCTGAAATTTTTGTACGAAAGCCAGTCAGGTGGGAAGCGTACAAAAAATCTGAAATTTTTGTACGAAAGCCTGTCAGGTGGGAAGCGTACAAAAAATCTGAAATTTTTGTACGAAAGCCAGTCAGGTGGGGAGCGTACAAAAAATCTGAAATTTTTGTACGAAAGCCAGTCAGGTGGGAAGTGTACAAAAAATCTGAAATTTTTGTACGAAAGCCTGTCAGGTGGGAAGCGTACAAAAAATCTGAAATTTTTGTACGAAAGCCAGTCAGGTGGGAAGCGTACAAAAAATCTGAAATTTTTGTACGAAAGCCAGTCAGGTGGGGAGCGTACAAAAAATCTGAAATTTTTGTACGAAAGCCAGTCAGGTGGGGAGCGTACAAAAAATCGGGGAAATTTTTGTACGAAAGCCTGTCAGGTGGGAAGCGTACAAAAAATCAGAAATTTTTGTACGAAAGCCAGTCAGGTGGGGAGCGTACAAAAAATCTGAAATTTTTGTACGAAAGCCAGTCAGGTGGGAAGCGTACAAAAAATCTGAAATTTTTGTACGAAAGCCAGTCAGGTGGGAAGCGTACAAAAAATCTGAAATTTTTGTACGAAAGCCTGTCAGGTGGGAAGCGTACAAAAAATCTGAAATTTTTGTACGAAAGCCTGTCAGGTGGGAAGCGTACAAAAAATCTGAAATTTTTGTACGAAAGCCTGTCAGGTGGGAATCGTACAAAAAATCTGAAATTTTTGTACGAAAGCCAGTCAGGTGGGAAGCGTACAAAAAATCTGAAATTTTTGTACGAAAGCCAGTCAGGTGGGAAGCGTACAAAAAATCTGAAATTTTTGTACGAAAGCCAGTCAGGTGGGGAGCGTACAAAAAATCTCAAATTTTTTGTACGAAAGCCAGTCAGGTGGGGAGCGTACAAAAAATCTGAAATTTTTGTACGAAAGCCAGTCAGGTGGGAAGCGTACAAAAAATCTGAAATTTTTGTACGAAAGCCAGTCAGGTGGGGAGCGTACAAAAAATCTGAAATTTTTGTACGAAAGCCAGTCAGGTGGGGAGCGTACAAAAAATCTCAAATTTTTGTACGAAAGCCAGTCAGGTGGGGAGCGTACAAAAATATCAAATTTTTGTACGAAAGCCAGTCAGGTGGGGAGCGTACAAAAAATCGGAAATTTTTGTACGTAAAGCCAGTCAGGTGGGGAGCGTACAAAAAATCTGAAATTTTTGTACGAAAGCCAGTCAGGTGGGGAGCGTACAAAAAAAATCTGAAATTTTTGTACGAAAGCCAGTCAGGTGGGAAGCGTACAAAAAATCTGAAATTTTTGTACGAAAGCCTGTCAGGTGGGAAGCGTACAAAAAATCTGAAATTTTTTGTACGAAAGTCTGTCAGCGTGGGGAGCGTACAAAAAATCTGAAATTTTTGTACGCAAAAGCCAGTCAGGTGGGGAGCGTACAAAAAATCTGAAATTTTTGTACGAAAGCCAGTCAGGTGGGGAGCGTACAAAAAATCTCAAATTTTTGTACGAAAGCCAGTCAGGTGGGGAGCGTAACAAAAATATCAAATTTTTGTACGAAAGCCAGTCAGGTGGGGAGCGTACAAAAAATCTAAAATTTTTGTACGAAAGCCAGTCAGGTGGGGAGCGTACAAAAAATATCAAATTTTTGTACGAAAGCCAGTCAGGTGGGAAGCGTACAAAAAATCTGGGAGCGTACAAAAAATATCAAATTTTTGTACGAAAGCCAGTCAGGTGTGGGAGCGTACAAAAAATATCAAATTTTTGTACGAAAGCCAGTCAGGTGGGGAGCGTACAAAATCTGAAAATTTTTGTACGAAAGCCAATCAGGTGGGAAGCGCACAAAAAATATGAAATTTTTGTACGAAAGCCAGTCAGGTAGAAGCGTACAAAAAATCTGAAATTTTTGTACGAAAGCCAGTCAGGTGGGAAGCGTACAAAAAATCTGAAATTTTTGTACGAAAGCCAAAGTGTACGAAAAATCTGAAATTTTTGTACGAAAGCCAGTCAGGTGGGAAGCGTACAAAAAATCTGAAATTTTTGTACGAAAGCCTGTCAGGTGGGAAGCGTACAAAAAATCTGAAATTTTTGTACGAAAGCCAGTCAGGTGGGAAGCGTACAAAAAATCTGAAATTTTTGTACGAAAGCCAGTCAGGTGGGAAGCGTACAAAAAATCTGAAATTTTTGTACGAAAGCCTGTCAGGTGGGAAGCGTACAAAAAATCTGAAATTTTTGTACGAAAGCCTGTCAGGTGGGGAGTGTACAAAAAATCTGAAATTTTTGTACGAAAGCCAGTCAGGTGGGAAGCGTACAAAAAATCTGAAATTTTTGTACGAAAGCCAGTCAGGTGGGGAGCGTACAAAAAATCTGAAATTTTTGTACGAAAGCCAGTCAGGTGGGAAGCGTACAAAAAATCTGAAATTTTTGTACGAAAGCCTGTCAGGTGGGAAGCGTACAAAAAATCTGAAATTTTTGTACGAAAGCCTGTCAGGTGGGAAGCGTACAAAAAATCTGAAATTTTTGTACGAAAGCCAGTCAGGTGGGAAGCGTACAAAAAATCTGAAATTTTTGTACGAAAGCCAGTCAGGTGGGGAGCGTACAAAAAATCTGAAATTTTTGTACGAAAGCCTGTCAGGTGGGAAGCGTACAAAAAATCTGAAATTTTTGTACGAAAGCCAGTCAGGTGGGAAGCGTACAAAAAATCTGAAATTTTTGTACGAAAGCCAGTCAGGTGGCGAGTGTACAAAAAATCTGAAATTTTTGTACGAAAGCCAGTCAGGTGGGAAGCTACAAAAAATCTGAAATTTTTGTACGAAAGCCTGTCAGGTGGGAAGCGTACAAAAAATCTGAAATTTTTGTACGAAAGCCAGTCAGGTGGGAAGCGTACAAAAAATCTGAAATTTTTGTACGAAAGCCAGTCAGGTGGGAAGCGTACAAAAAATCTGAAATTTTTGTACGAAAGCCTGTCAGGTGGGAAGCGTACAAAAAATCTGAAATTTTTGTACGAAAGCCAGACAGGTGGGGAGCGTACAAAAAATCTGAAATTTTTGTACGAAAGCCTGTCAGGTGGGAAGCGTACAAAAAATCTGAAATTTTTGTACGAAAGCCAGTCAGGTGGGAAGCGTACAAAAAATCTGAAATTTTTGTACGAAAGCCTGTCAGGTGGGAAGCGTACAAAAAATCTGAAATTTTTGTACGAAAGCCTGTCAGGTGGGAAGCGTACAAAAAATCTGAAATTTTTGTACGAAAGCCAGTCAGGTGGGGAGCGTACAAAAAATCTGAAATTTTTGTACGAAAGCCAGTCAGGTGGGAATCGTACAAAAAATCTGAAATTTTTGTACGAAAGCCAGTCAGGTGGGGAGCGTACAAAAAATATCAAATTTTTGTACGAAAGCCTGTCAGGTGGGAAGCGTACAAAAAATCTGAAATTTTTGTACGAAAGCCAGTCAGGTGGGAAGCGTACAAAAAATCTGAAATTTTTGTACGAAAGCCAGTCAGGTGGGAAGCGTACAAAAAATCTGAAATTTTTGTACGAAAGCCAGTCAGGTGGGAAGCGTACAAAAAATCTGAAATTTTTGTACGAAAGCCTGTCAGGTGGGAAGCGTACAAAAAATCTGAAATTTTTGTACGAAAGCCTGTCAGGTGGGAAGCGTACAAAAAATCTGAAATTTTTGTACAAAAGCCAGTCAGGTGGGAAGCGTACAAAAAATCTGAAATTTTTGTACGAAGGCCTGTCAGGTGGGAGCATACAAAAAATCTGAAATTTTTGTACGAAAGCCAGTCAGGTGGGGAGCGTACAAAAAATCTGAAATTTTTGTATGAAAGCCAGTCAGGTGGGAAACGTACAAAAAATCTGAAATTTTTGTACGAAAGCCAGTCAGGTGGGAATCGTACAAAAAATCTGAAATTTTTGTACGAAAGCCAGTCAGGTGGGTAGCGTACAAAAAATCTGAAATTTTTGTACGAAAGCCAGTCAGGTGGGGAGCGTACAAAAAATCTGAAATTTTTGTACGAAAGCCAGTCAGGTGGGGAGCGTACAAAAAATATCAAATTTTTGTACGAAAGCCTGTCAGGTGGGAAGCGTACAAAAAATCTGAAATTTTTGTACGAAAGCCTGTCAGGTGGGAAGCGTACAAAAAATCTGAAATTTTTGTACGAAAGCCTGTCAGGTGGGAAGCGTACAAAAAATCTGAAATTTTTGTACGAAAGCCAGTCAGGTGGGGAAGCGTACAAAAAATCTGAAATTTTTGTACGAAAGCCAGTCAGGTGGGAATCGTACAAAAAATCTGAAATTTTTGTACGAAAGCCTGTCAGGTGGGAATCGTACAAAAAATCTGAAATTTTTGTACGAAAGCCTGTCAGGTGGGAAGCGTACAAAAAATCTGAAATTTTTGTACGAAAGCCAGTCAGGTGGGGAGCGTACAAAAAATCTGAAATTTTTGTACGAAAGCCAGTCAGGTGGGGAGCGTACAAAAAATCTGAAATTTTTGTACGAAAGCCAGTCAGGTGGGGAGCGTACAAAAAATCTGAAATTTTTGTACGAAAGCCAGTCAGGTGGGAATCGTACAAAAAATCTGAAATTTTTGTACGAAAGCCAGTCAGGTTGGAAGCGTACAAAAAATCTGAAATTTTTGTACGAAAGCCAGTCAGGTGGGGAGCGTACAAAAAATCTGAAATTTTTGTACGAAAGCCTGTCAGGTGGGAAGCGTACAAAAAATCTGAAATTTTTGTACGAAAGCCAGTCAGGTGGGAAGCGTACAAAAAATCTGAAATTTTTGTACGAAAGCCTGTCAGGTGGGAAGCGTACAAAAAATCTGAAATTTTTGTACGAAAGCCAGTCAGGTGGGAAGCGTACAAAAAATCTGAAATTTTTGTACGAAAGCCAGTCAGGTGGGGAGCGTACAAAAAATCTCAAATTTTTGTACGAAAGCCAGTCAGATGGGTAGCGTACAAAAAATCGGAAATTTTTGTACGAAAGCCAGTCAGGTGGGAAGCGTACAAAAAATCTGAAATTTTTGTACGAAAGCCAGTCAGGTGGGAAGCGTACAAAAAATCTGAAATTTTTGTACGAAAGCCAGTCAGGTGGGGAGCGTACAAAAAATCTGAAATTTTTGTACGAAAGCCAGTCAGGTGGGAAGCGTACAAAAAATCTGAAATTTTTGTACGAAAGCCAGTCAGGTGGGGAAGCGTACAAAAAATCTGAAATTTTTGTACGAAAGCCAGTCAGGTGGGAAGCGTACAAAAAATCTGAAATTTTTGTACGAAAGCCAGTCAGGTGGGAAGCGTACAAAAAATCTGAAATTTTTGTACGAAAGCCAGTCAGGTGGGGAGCGTACAAAAAATCTGAAATTTTTGTACGAAAGCCAGTCAGGTGGGAAGCGTACAAAAAATCTGAAATTTTTGTACGAAAGCCAGTCAGGTGGGAAGCGTACAAAAAATCTGAAATTTTTGTACGAAAGCCAGTCAGGTGGGGAGCGTACAAAAAATCTGAAATTTTTGTACTAAAGCCAGACAGGTGGGGTGCGTACAAAAAATCTGAAATTTTTGTACGAAAGCCAGTCAGGTGGGAGCGTACAAAAAATCTGAAATTTTTGTACGAAAGCCAGTCAGGTGGGGAGCGTACAAAAAATCTAAAATTTTTGTACGAAAGCCAGTCAGGTGGGGAAGCGTACAAAAAATCTGAAATTTTTGTACGAAAGCCAGTCAGGTGGGAGCGTACAAAAAATCTGAAATTTTTGTACGAAAGCCAGTCAGGTGGGAAGCGTACAAAAAATCTGAAATTTTTGTACGAAAGCCTGTCAGGTGGGAAGCGTACAAAAAATCTGAAATTTTTGTACGAAAGCAAGTCAGGTGGGAAGCGTACAAAAAATCTGAAATTTTTGTACGAAAGCCAGTCAGGTGGGAAGCGTACAAAAAATCTGAAATTTTTGTACGAAAGCCAGTCAGGTGGGAAGCGTACAAAAAATCTGAAATTTTTGTACGAAAGCCAGTCAGGTGGGAGCGTACAAAAAATCTGAAATTTTTGTACTAAAGCCAGACAGGTGGGGTGCGTACAAAAAATCTGAAATTTTTGTACGAAAGCCAGTCAGGTGGGGAGCGTACAAAAAATATCAAATTTTTGTATGAAAGCCAGTCAGGTGAGGAGCGTACAAAAAATCTGAAATTTTTGTACGAAAGCCAGTCAGGTGGGAAGCGTACAAAAAATCTGAAATTTTTGTACGAAAGCCTGTCAGGTGGGAAGCGTACAAAAAATCTGAAATTTTTGTACGAAAGCCAGTCAGGTGGGGAGCGTACAAAAAATCTGAAATTTTTGTACGAAAGCCAGTCAGGTGGGGAGCGTACAAAAAATATCAAATTTTTGTATGAAAGCCAGTCAGGTGAGGAGCGCACAAAAATTCTGAAATTTTTAAAAATCTGAAATTTTTGTACGAAAGCCAGTCAGGTGGGAAGCGTACAAAAAATCTGAAATTTTTGTACGAAAGCCAGTCAGGTGGGAGCGTACAAAAAATCTGAAATTTTTGTACGAAAGCCAGTCAGGTGGGAAGCGTACAAAAAATCTGAAATTTTTGTATAAAAGCCAGTCAGGTGGGGAGCGTACAAAAAATCTGAAATTTTTGTACGAAAGCCAGTCAGGTGGGGAGCGTACAAAAAATCTGAAATTTTTGTACGAAAGCCAGTCAGGTGGGAGCGTACAAAAAATCTGAAATTTTTGTACGAAAGCCAGTCAGGTGGGAGCGTACAAAAAATCTGAAATTTTTGTACGAAAGCCAGTCAGGTGGGGAGCGTACAAAAAATCTAAAATTTTTGTACGAAAGCCAGTCAGGTGGGAGCGTACAAAAAATCTGAAATTTTGGTACGAAAGCCAGTCAGGTGGGGAGCGTACAAAAAATCTGAAATTTTTGTACGAAAGCCAGTCAGGTGGGAGCGTACAAAAAATCTGAAATTTTTGTACGAAAGCCAGTCAGGTGGGGAGCGTACAAAAAATCTGAAATTTTTGTACGAAAGCCAGTCAGGTGGGGAGTGTACAAAAAATCTGAAATTTTTGTACGAAAGCCAGTCAGGTGGGAAGCGTACAAAAAATCTGAAATTTTTTGTACGAAAGTCTGTCAGCTGGGGAGCGTACAAAAAATCTGAAATTTTTTGTACGAAAGTCTGTCAGCTGGGGAGCGTACAAAAAATCTGAAATTTTTGTACTAAAGCCAGACAGGTGGGGTGCGTACAAAAAATCTTAAATTTTTGTACGAAAGCCAGTCAGGTGGGGAGCGTACAAAAAATCTGAAATTTTTGTACGAAAGCCAGTCAGGTGGGGAGCGTACAAAAAATCGGAAATTTTTGTACGAAAGCCAGTCAGGTGGGAAGCGTACAAAAAATCTGAAATTTTTGTATAAAAGCCAGTCAGGTGGGGAGCGTACAAAAAATCTAAAATTTTTGTACGAAAGCCAGTCAGGTGGGGAGCGTACAAAAAATATCAAATTTTTGTACGAAAGCCAGTCAGGTGGGGAGCGTACAAAAAATCGAAAATTTTTGTACGAAAGCCAGTCAGGTGGGGAGCGTACAAAAAATCGGAAATTTTTGTACGAAAGCCAGTCAGGTGGGGAGCGTACAAAAAATCTAAAATTTTTGTACGAAAGCCAGTCAGGTGGGGAGCGTACAAAAAATATCAAATTTTGGTACGAAAGCCAGTCAGGTGGGGAGCGTACAAAAAATATCAAATTTTTGTACGAAAGCCAGTCAGGTGGGGAGCGTACAAAAAATCGGAAATTTTTGTACGAAAGCCAGTCAGGTGGGGAGCGTACAAAAAATCTGAAATTTTTGTACGAAAGCCAGTCAGGTGGGGAGTGTACAAAAAATCTGAAATTTTTGTACGAAAGCCAGTCAGGTGGGAAGCGTACAAAAAATCTGAAATTTTTTGTACGAAAGTCTGTCAGCTGGGGAGCGTACAAAAAATCTGAAATTTTTGTACTAAAGCCAGACAGGTGGGGTGCGTACAAAAAATCTTAAATTTTTGTACGAAAGCCAGTCAGGTGGGGAGCGTACAAAAAATATCAAATTTTTGTACGAAAGCCAGTCAGGTGGGGAGCGTACAAAAAATCTAAAATTTTTGTACGAAAGCCAGTCAGGTGGGGAGGGTACAAAAAATCTGAAATTACATGTACGAAAGCCAGTCAGGTGGGAGCGTTACTTGCATCTGAAAACTCGATCGATTTAAAGGCTTTGCACCGAGGTCGTTGTTGTACACGCCTAGATTGAGTCGCGTCTTCGACTTCGTGTTGTTTATTTTCTCGGCGCTGCATTCGCTTGGTCCTCACTGCCACTGGAACAAACTTTTCTTTTATTTCCGATTTAATTCCTTTGCATTTATCCAGCGCACTTTTCAGCCTCAACAGCCGTTTATAACACATGTTTTTGCAAACGAATAAATCGTCACTGTCAAGAATAGTTATTCACATCAAAAGTTGTTGATTCCTTGATAAGGTATGCTATATCAAGAGCACTTTTCCCGAAAATAAAAACTCTATTGCTACTTAAAGCGGACTCGGAACAAAGGAAACACTTTTCTCCACCGTCAATCACTTTCTTTGGAGTTTCGTTCATGCCATGATTTAAATATTTGACTATTTCAGCGTGCGTGTATTAAACAATGTAACAATTTATAGTATAAACACTGAGCAAGTTATTCATAGTTATTAATAGTCGTTAATTAATTTGGCGCGAAAATAACGTCACGCTGTTTTGTGATTGGTCGAGCTGAAACACCGGAATGGAATGTGTTGCTGCTGTAAGCAGCCTGTGAGTGGGGAGAATACCTCGCACCCGCGAACAGGCTGCGTAGGAGACTAAAAGTTGACTAGCATAAGCAATCTTGACGTCGCACGGTCAAATTATCCGGGGGTAGGAATATTAAGTACTCTGTGCCGGGGGAGTCGGAAAAGCCGTGAAGCAAACAACAGATGCCGGTTCGTTTAGTTTTCACTGTTTAACAACAAATACAGTCAAACGATGGCAAGCACACAACACGAAATATTGTTAAGGCATTAAGATTATTATAAAAGACTTGAAATTGAATTCTTCGTAGATTTTATTGTCTGTTTTTCAGTTTATATTATCGTGCAGTTTCTTCGTTGTCGGCACTGAAGAAAAACAACGAAATTTAAATGTTTTATAGCTCAGTAACAGAAACAAATGCAAGAAATTAACGTCTTAAACCTTATTAAGTACTTCTTGTGTCCTTACATTCGTTTAAATTTTCTTAAAATAACTCTTTTTGTCAGTTTTCAATCTACGAAAGCTATGAACTTCAGTGGCAGCCATCTTGGGTAGTGGTCACGTCATCACACAACTAGCACGCAAAATCCGGCACAATGGCCCATCCAGTTGTATATAGAGATCAGTGGGGGAACACACAATCTCGTACCCGGAGCCTGCGATCCTTTTGGTCAATACCAAGGAACGGAGGCTCTGGGGAACTCCGATGAAACTTGTCATCTGATTGGTTAGTTTCAAAACAGTAAAATTTCAAATAATGTACACGTTGCTAATTTGTTTACTCGATTTGTCGACGTTCTGTAACACATATAATAGACCTATTCACCAATGGCGCCATCTTGAATTCGCAATGCATTATGGTCTATCCAGGGTAGCAAGCTCCATTAAAAGGGCGATTGCGTAGTGTTGAGACACAATGCGGTATTTTTTCTTTATAAATACTTTCGTGACAACAATATCTAAATATAATAATTGTCATATTGGTAAAAGCAGCAATTCTCGGACGTGTAAGCTAGGGTAGATTCATGACAAATGTAACCTTATATACGTACGAGAATTATTGGTGAAAAGGTCTATTCTTCGCAGTTTCGTTTCAGAACTTAAAAATTATATTAGAGAATACAAGGTCGATGTAGTTTAGCCGAACTTCCTGACAGAAAGTACAATTCCTTACCTGAGCGGCTTAGCCGATCACTGCCGAGTGCCGACGGCGACGCGGACGTTAAAACACTCTCGCTCGTCAAATCGTCCGCTTGACGATTTAGAGAAAAGCTAAGAAAGACCATTTGTCGCAACGCTTTGTCAAGAGCTCTGTAAAATATACTGGGCCATTCTTTATCGGTAAACAAATATTTTCCCTGGTCTTCAAACAAACTAAAGATCGTCCATGACAGTAACAAATTATAGGGAACTGGGAATCAGAGGACTGGGAACAAAAACCCAATTTATTTTTTTTTCATCGGAGTTTCCCAGAGCAGCTCCGTTCCTTGGTACTGAAGGATCGCAGGCTCTGGGTACGAGATTGGGAAAAACACTGAAATACTTGGACTGGTCCGGGAGTCCACACAAAAGTTAAAATTATAAGCATACGAAAAAGATAATGTGCATGACTTCTTTGTCGATATTGTGACATATTCTGAAATTCTCCCTTCATAATTTTCATGCCCTCTTTTTAAAATATATATTAAAGCATAGATAATGGAAGGGGAACTGAATAGGAAACTTACGAAACCGGAAACGATGTTTGCACAACTTGCTATTGTAATTATATACACTTATAAACGACTAATCATCACTTAAGGCATAGTCAATCGAGATATGGTCTGGAAACTCAGCTAAAGTCTTTGGTCTATCTTTTTGTTCGCCTTTTGCATTTTTGTGCACGGTGCACGGTCACTGAACACATTGTATTTTAGTATAATGAACGAATTGTCCAATAGCAACGTTTCAGTTCAATCACTCAACCGTGCTACTTAAATATTAATAAACCTAAAACAAAGGATGTGCATGGTGTAAGTACGGTTCAACATAAAATCCCAGCTCATTATAGGCGCTTTGAAGTTTGCCGAGTTTCCAGACCATATCTCGATTGACTATGCTTAAGGTTACTGTAGACCTTCAAACCAAGGGTTCCTGGGAATTGTAAAATTTTCAATATTTATCGTTTTACGGCCTTTTATGCAAGCCCATTCAACCTCCTATGAGAGCTGTAATAGTAAAAACTCGATAACTCTAATTTTCAGAGCATTATAGTAAATAGTTGTTCGATTATAGCATTTCGAATTGGAATGAAAACTACTTTAATAAACAGAAGCGCTATTTTTGTTTGCGTTCATAAAATGACCAACTGTTTTGCTGCAGTCTTGTAGCCAGTAAAATCAGCTTTCGAGTAATGTATAGGTTTTGGTATATGCAATAAACGGACGAAGCGCTAATGTCCGGGAATCACTCGTAACCTTAAGTGTTCGATCGTGTGGGGAGCTTATCGTCTTTTATTTGCTATTTGCTCATGGCCCAATTGCTTACAGTTACTTTGCTTGCTAACAAGGCTAGATTGCTGACTAGCCTGGGCTAGATTGCTGACTAGCCTGGTCACCAACGGCACCTACCTCCAAACAACGCATATTCTGCAGTTAAATGTGGTTAAATATAGTATATATTTAAGCGAAGTTAACTGCTGATGTAGTTGGCCTGCGGTTCCCCTTATTAGGGGAGTCTCTAACTTCACATACGGTAAGGGGTTTCCCGCGCATTCGAGATTCATTGAGCGTCTGTTGCTTTGCTGCAAGTAGCGTCTTGCTCAGCTTGTGCTCCCCCTTCGCCCTTTCCCCACCCGTGTTAGATACGAAGTATAGAATCCTATAGATCGTATATGTTATTCCACTGACTTGTCAGTGTGACTGGTGCCGGTGGTCTGCCTTGGCAGAGTTGTCATGGCAAACGCCTATTGCTTCTCTGATTACCCTAATTGCTATTGCTTAGTTTGCTGGCTATTTGCTCATGGCCCAATTGCTTACAGTTACTTTGCTTGCTAACAAGGCTAGATTGCTGACTAGCCTGGGCTAGATTGCTGACTAGCCTGGTCACCAACGGCACCTACCTCCAAACAACGCATATTCTGCAGTTAAATTACGGTTACATATAAAAAGTTTTAGTAAGGTCTGCTTCTTAGATTATATTTAGGTGTTTTTATTTTAAAAGTAGCATGATAATCTTTCTTGTCCTCTGATGATAATTGGGACACATCTTCTTTTGTCATGTGTAAATATTTTGATCTAGTCATCATTAGATGGTGTTCATACTCTTCTCTTTCATCCGGAGTCATCTTTGCCAAGTCTTTCTCTGTCAGGTCGCCCAAATTTTCCCAGTTATGAAAGAAATTATGTTTAAGTGTCGGTTGTTCAACGGTAGAGGCGGTGTTACAAAATAGGTTTTAGGTGTAGCAGGGAAACCCCACGGAAGATCGCCAGTTTCTTGCTTTATCTCCGTTGTCAAATTTGGTGTATTTTTCCGAGGTTGAGTTTGAGGATTAGCCAGAGGTTGAGACTGATTTTGCAGTTGGTTTTGAAACGTCAGAAAACGTCCTAGCTGATTGGAGTAAAGTATGCTCTTTTCTTCAGGTGTTACCTGTGGCGCTTGTACAATATCTTGCATTTTTCGTTCTGTATTGTACATGGCATTAACGATTGGAGGTAATTGATAGGATTGCTTTTGTATAAAACTACCCAGCTGTTGCTGCAGGTTATTTTCTCCAGGTAGAACATTGGTCTTGAGGCGGTGATCGTCATCCGTAGTCGGCTTTAGATCAAGCATTAAATAACCATGAGGGCGACTTGTTGCTTCATAACTCTTCATAAATTCATGGACATGACCTGGGTTCACCTGCCGTGCCAAGACAGAAATTTGTTGCTTATCCCTTGGAGACTTGAATAGTACGATATAGTGTGCGTTGAGGCTGATGTTTCTGGTTTCTTTGCCTTGGTGAAATATGTTCTGAACAATATAGATCACGGAGAGATTCCTGTGATGACTACCTTTAGTAAATAGACTAGCAATACGTTTATCTCCCCCTGATTGAGCCATAAGATCATCGAGGACAATCAGGTTACGTTGTGAGACTTCAACAAAATTATCAGAGTCAATGTTAGAAGGTATACCCTCATAGAATTCGATGCCTGGTATTGTCTTGATCATTTCTAAATACATGGGCTGCCATTGTCCATAACACCAAATGATACGTTCAGGAGGAGGATTAATCGTAGTTTGGGCGTTTTCCAGAAGCGTTTTTACCCATACTGTTTTACCACTCTGTGTGCATCCAGCGAAAACGCAAGTGAATGGATGCTGCATGACTGTTGCTCCATTGATAAACAATGGGGAAACATGCCCTGTATTACTTTCCTGATGGGAATTTTTAATATGGCGTTGAAGATTGCCTCTTGTCGAAAACGTTTTTCCACAAGTGTTAGAGATGTACGACATGTTCACTCTTTGAGGTTTAGGAGTAAAATGATTGTTTCAAAGCATATTCGGACAATTTATTTCAATTTCCTCCCTATTTCTCTTTCCTTTTATCTTACTCTTATCTTCCCCTTATCTTCCTCTTATCTTCCCTTTATCTACCCCTTATCTTCCTTTTCTTCCTCTTATCTTCCTCTTATCTTCCCCTTATCATCCTTATCTTCCTCTTATCTTCCCTTTATCTTCCCCTTATCTTCCTTATCTTCCTCTTATCTTCCTCTTATCTTCCACTTATCTTCCTTATCTTCCACTTATCTTCCTCTTATCCTCCTTATCTTCCTCTTATCTTCCCTTTATCTTCCCCTTATCTTCTTCTTATCTTCCCCTTATCTTCCTATTATTTTCCTATTATCTTCCTCTTATCTTCCTCTTATCTTCCTCTTATCTTCCTCTTATCTTCCTCTTATCTTCCTCTTATCTTCCCTTTATCTTCCCTTTATCTTCCTTATCTTCCTCTTATCTTCCTCTTATCTTCCTCTTATCTTCCTCTTATCTTCCTCTTATCTTCCTCTTATCTTCCTCTTATCTTCCTCTTATCTTCCTCTTATCTTCCTCTTATCTTCCTCTTATCTTCCTCTTATCTTCCCCTTATCTTCCCCTTATCTTCCTTATCTTCCTCTTATCTTCCCCTTATCTTCCCCTTATCTTCCTTATCTTCCTCTTATCTTCCCTTTATCTTCCCCTTATCTTCCTTATCTTCCTCTTATCTTCCTCTTATCTTCCACTTATCTTCCTTATTTTCCACTTATCTTCCTCTTATCCTCCTTATCTTCCCCTTATCTTCTTCTTATCTTCCCCTTATCTTCCTTATCTTCCTCTTATCTTCCTCTTATCTTCCTCTTATCTTCCTCTTATCTTCCTCTTATCTTCCTCTTATCTTCCCTTTATCTTCCCTTTATCTTCCTCTTATCTTCCTCTTATCTTCCTCTTATCTTCCTCTTATCTTCCTCTTATCTTCCTCTTATCTTCCTCTTATCTTCCTCTTATCTTCCCCTTATCTTCCTTATCTTCCTCTTATCTTCCCCTTATCTTCCCCTTATCTTCCTTATCTTCCTCTTATCTTCCTCTTATCTTCCACTTATCTTCCTCTTATCTTCCACTTATCTTCCTCTTATCTTCCTAATCTTCCTCTTATCTTCCTCTTATCTTCCCTTTTATCTTCCCTTTATCTTCCTTATCTTCCTCTCATCTTCCTTATCTTCTTCTTATCTTCTTATCTTCCCTTTATCTTCCCTTTATTTTCCTTATCTTCCTCGTATCTTCCCTTTATCTTCCCCTTATCTTCCTTATCTTCCTCTTATGTTCCCCTTATCTTCCTCTTATCTTCCCTTTATCTTCCTCTTACCGGCCTTATTTCCCCAATTTTCAGTCCCAGACCCCTCAAGGATATCTGTCACAAATTCAAAATATATAAACATGCTCTGGCGGAATTCGATCATTTGCAACCTTACTTTCATTGAGTGATGTTTAACAAGGAACAGCGAGCATTTCTTCAGTTTTTGTGTCTTTCAAAACCCGTACAATAGCGAGCTGTTTTGGAGTCTGCGAGCCCTGAGCAGGTTCGATGTATATGCGAGTGTGCGCATAATTTATGGCAAATGCACTACCAACTACCTCGTCATGTGATTGAAACACTTAGCCCTTACCAGGACGATCTACACATTTTGGTTGATCCCCGACGAAGTTTTAGACGAAAAAAGAAAACACTGGTTCAAAACGGTGAAGGATTTCTAAGCCTGTTACTTGGTCCTGTTTTAGAAGGACTAGCAGAAATGGTATAAAAGAACTAAAAGTTTCTATGATAGTCAGTTTAAGCGTCAACATCATTTGATGGAAGAAACAAGTCTCGCTAACTATCGCGTCCAACAAATAATATCACATTTACACTACGAAATCGATGAAGAGAAAGTGTCTTCTCTGCTAAACAGTTTGCTGATATCTCATAGTCTTCTCACGTGGAATTCAAGAGGGGAAATAGTATACAACGGAAAAACTATATCAAGAACAAATATCGCTGATTTGATAGAATATTGTCTAACAGAATACGATGCCAAGATTCCCGAGCCCCTTAATTGGTTTAGATATTTTTGTTGAAGGACTAGCAAATTTGAAAATTGATAAACGTCTCATTGAAAATGTTCAAGTTTTGACCATGCTGGCACGTCACGAACATCAAGAGCCGGAATCCGAAAGCGAAGACGAAGAAACTGACTCCAAAACTGAACAAGAAGAGTCGGACGCGGAGCAATGGAGTGGAGAGGACTCGGAGAGAAATGAAGAACTTACTGGAGAATGCGAACACTGTCAAAGTATTGCACGTGTTGCATATTTTCTTCAGTGTCCTAAATGTTCATGGAAAGATTTCTATCAGGATAAGAATCATCACTGTAAAGTATGTAACTTAGGATCTCCCTTATCTTTCTTACATTCAATTGGTTTCTGTACTGCGTGTCCCAAGGCCTATATTACCGATGGAATTAATGAAAATAATTTTGAACCGAAATAAAAATAGATAATCCTCAAATTCAGCCTCGGAGAAATACACCAGATTTGACACCGGAGATAAAGCAAGAAACTGACGATCTTCCGTGGGGTTTCCCTGCTACACCTAAAACCTATTTTGTAACACCGCCTCCTACCGTTGAACAACCGACGCTTAAACATAATTTCTTTCATAACTGGGAAAGTTTGGGCGACCCGACAGAGAAAGACTTGGCAAAGATGACTCCGGATGAAAGAGAAGAGTATGAACACCATCTAATGATGACTAGATCAAAATATTTACCCATGAGAAAAGAAGATGTGTCCCAATTATCATCAGAGGACAAGAAAGATTATCATGCTACTTTTAAAATAAAAACACCTAAATATAATCTAAGAAGCAGACCTTACTAAAACTTTTTATATGTAACCGTAATTTGTTTTGATATGTGTAAGTTTAAACCAAAGCCTAAATAAATATTTTAAACCGATTGTTGTGAATTCTGTCTTATGCAAAATACACGCTAATGACCTTCTCGACTAGACTTGCCCAAGCGCTTAATGACCCCTAATGAGTTTTTTCTTTTGTCTCCTGCACGTGCACTGAGGATAAATATGCAAATATCACACTTAGTAACAGAAATCGTAGCAACGCATTCAAAGTAATAAATTGCTTTGCCTTTAGTTATTATTTCGACATTTAAAATCGTTCTTTTCATGGCTTTTCGAAGTGATTCCTCATTCTATCTTCCTACGAATAAACGAAGGTTTGCTTTGAAATCTATACAATTATTAGCCATATTAAGACAAAACACAACATTTATACAAGAAAATCATTTATTACTTTCTCTCCAATAAGAAAGATATCCTAGAATACATTTCATTTCTGGACTCTCCGCACTACTATACAATTGCCACAGTGCCTACAATATGGACTCTGACGTGTTTTCTAAATGTCTTAAACGTTCAAGAGCGTCTTTATGACACCTGATCTTCAGTACTCTTGTCGCTTCAATAAACGCGTCCCAAATCAATCGTTTATCGTTTACAAATGCAATGGCATCTTTGCAGTACAATTCCCATCTTTCTTCCTCGGTCATCATGAGGCAATCATGCTGGCGCTGACTGGGGTGATCAATCTTACAACCACAACAATTTTCTTCGCATAATTTCTCGATTTCAGTGGCGATGGCGTCTGTGTATATGGTCTCTATCAATGGAAACAGCTTTTGGTATTCGACAACGGACACTTCGTCGACGTGTACTTCATTTCCCCAGGTTTCATATTTACGGTTTCTAGATCGTCGAGTATTCATGTCTCAGTTCTAAACGGCTTTCAACAAACGCTCCAACCCTTCTCTAAAGTCTCGAACAAGTATAGATTCCTCCAACGAACTTAGCCGAGCAGACCAGGTGTAATGCTGACATCGCAATGTCCGAGCGTATATAGCTTCATGTATACTATAATTATCCTAGTCTTGCCCAATCATGTCACAGGCGTGAGTCATGCGTGAGTCATGCGTGAGTCATGCGTGAGTCATGCGTGAGTCATGCGTGAGTCATGCGTGAGTCATGCGTGAGTCACGCTGAATATTAATGAGGCGGCATCCCTTTGTGTCGGTATATGGGGGGGGGGGGTCATCTACTACTTATATAACTCTAATCAGCTAAGGAAAGCTGGTAAGTTAAATACGAATCACTGCTTACCGATAAATTTTCTTTTGGCTCTTCTCAGATGGTGCAAACACTGCCATACGGGCTACGGCGTTTGGTTTCCGTGGTTTTCTCGTTCGGTTCTTAGCAAAAAGCAATCAATTCTCTTCAAAATGTGAAAAGCTGTTTGTGTTGATGTTCCTTTCAATTCACTGTTTTCTCTCGAGCCAAGATATATCAGTGCATAAGTCTTTTGCTGGCTATGAACAGACACACGAAGAAACATCTTTTTGGGTGTTTTTCAGTCACATTTGGCGGCATCTTTTCCGATCTTTATGGCAATTTTTCATGCTTTTTCAATGGTTTCTAGTCGTGTTTAATATTGTTTGGTTCATCCCACTGCAACATCTCTTCTTAGCTTTCCTTTTTCGGTCATTTGTAAACCAATTTTTCTGACAAAGATTTTGTTTCGCTTGAGCCGCGAAAGTTGGCGATTTGATGGATATTTAACAATTATACCATGAGCTCGAGTCGTATATGAGCTCATAGCCAACGAGGCGCATCGCCAAGTTGGCTATACGAGTTCATATACGACGAGAGCGAATGGTATAATTGTTTTATTATATAGCTAAACTAAACAATGGCTAAACTTTGTATTCCGCGATATATAATTATTAACACGGAAACGAATTTGAAACAAATTTTATTACATCCGGCATGCGCAGTACAAAGACAAAGGGAATAATTATTTCACGCTTGGACAGTGTGCTCAATGAAATTCGACGCTCGTGGTAAACAAGTTCTTTGGTTCAACAAGTTCTTTGGTAAACAAGTTCTTTGACTCAACGAAATAGTACAAAGCTTGTTGAAAAGATAAACAAAGCAATAAATTACAAGTCAGTTGTAGATCTGCACATTGCAGTTGTGAAAGTTGAGCACTGCATGACTTTGTGTCGTCGAGCTGTTTGGATTGCTGAAAGTTATCGACTGGTTGTTACCTGAAGTCGACTGAGCATTCAGACATGCAACTGACTCTTTGCAGATAACATACGTGCTACTGTTTTCTTTATCTTTATCTCTTTTACACAAGATCGCAGGAACCGAATCGCTTGGACGAATATAATCGCTTAATATGGCAGACATCATTTCTTGTTGACGTGCGGATGGGCGACTGCTGTATGACTCAACGGAGGTGTCAGATTTATGGCCTGTCAAAGACTTTATATGGCGATATCCCACATGGGCCTCCGAAAAAACCGTGACAGATGTCGCCCTAACGCAATGATTAGTTAACGGAGGCTCAATTCCTGCCCTTTTGCTCATAACACGAAGCAAGTTTCCAAGAGTCGATTCGCCGACTGGCATGTTGGAATACCAAACCATGTCGTTGGCATCAAATTTTTGGAATTTGTGATCCTTTGGTCGCTGGAAAAGACTGTCGCAAGAAGGATTTAGGTGTTTTAAGTAACTTTTCATTGTTTCGACAGGGCACATATTCGACTCGGGGACAGGAAAGATTTTTCCTTCCGATTCGTCTTCAGGATCGTTGAGGCCTCCTTGTTGGTTTTTGGTCGCTAGAAGAGAACCTGGAATTTCACGGTTTAGTTCAAAAAACTCTTCACCGTCTGGTGTTGACCTCAGAATTAGCATTGATGGCTTCAACTGGATTTGCTCCCTTGAAACGGGTCTTTTGTGAACCGTTCCGGCTATTTTCCTGGACTTTCTCAAATCTTTCACCAACGCATTAAGGACAGCATTCGCTTCTGAAAAGGTAGGATCTCCAATGATTGTGAAATCTTTATTGTTCGGAGGGCTTTTGAGGAACCGGTCAATGGCGGCTCTTATCGACTTCATTGTTGTTGTTTTGTAGTAGGAGCCGTCTTTTTGTCTAGCGGACGTATAAAATAGCTTCAAACAACTATTTAATTCCGTTTTAGACATATCGGTTATGTATTTTTCAAACTTCTTTGAAATTGTGAACCACTCTAAAAATTATAACCGAAATTTTTTATTTAATTTTATAAACAATATTTTTTTCCCCACCAGATCGAGGCACGGCACCGCCTGGCGTTTTGAATCGATGTTTATTTGAAGAATTTGCAATTTTAATTTAAAGAAATATTTACTTACCATCAAATACATTCATGCCATATTTTGTTGCTTTGTTTGTATTTTTTGGTGTATTTTTTCAAGTAATATTTGAATTTCTTCTTCGTTCAAATTTAGCAAATCGTTCCGCCATTTTTTCTGATTTCTCTACTAGTAGGCTATGAGCTGCTAGCCTAGTAGTAGGGAACCAATCAGATTATGTAAAAGCTCATATCCGACAGCATGCTATACAATAAATAATATATACATAAACATCTCGCAGAATTTCTTTCCCACTCGCATGTAATTTCGCGTGTAAGTGAACTCCACGCGTGTCGAGATTAGCACCCTCGCACAGGCTCCGGGCCTTCGGCCCTCCGCCCGGGCTCGGGGATAAGGCAACGCTGCTATTGGTTGATTGCTACATTATACCAAAAATACAATGTGTTCAGCAAGCGTTAAGGTGAAATAAGGTACACAAACGTGAACAAAAACCTAGAACAAAGACTTTGGCCGCGTTTTCAGACAATTTATTTCTACGGACTATGGTTTGGTTGATTTAGCATTTACCTCCTTATCTCGTCTTTGTTGCATGAGAGATTGCCATTTCTTTCTATTGTTCTCAACTTGCTCGGTCCGCTCAGAGACAAACGCTTTCTGAAATTAGAGAAAGATATAGCAAAACAATAGATTGCATATTAAATACCTTGTAAAAAATAGTTCTATAAATACATTATATCTATGGCGAACATTAAACCAACCTCGTACCCAGGCTCTTTTCAACCCGTAGCGCGAAGAAAAGACCCTAGAAAAGGTATATCATGGTCACGTGACTACCAAAATGTGGTTGCGACAAATTTTGTTTGGACAAGGGTGGGGTAGAGAGGATTTGAAGCTTCTTGCATGAAAGATTTACCGTTTGAGAAATTACTTCCATCTTGGATTCAAGGGTTCAGCGCTAAGTGGGCACGATATGGTTATGATTTTCGACTATGTTCACAAAAAACCGGCTAATGTACGAGACTCGCGGCGCAGACAAGTGAAGCAAAGAAGCAGACCGCAGAGGGTAAATAATTTATCCGCTTTGATCCGGATTTCTTATCTAGCTGGTCAGGTTTTTTTGCTATAATGCTATCCTTACGCACACTACTTGTTTTTATGTGAATACTAGGCAAATTATCAAAGTGTCACGGTGGAGCGGAGAGAAATAGTCTTTACACCAAGTTGTGGAACGGAGCCGGAAACTGATTCGTCTCGCACAGGACGAGACAATTTTTTTTATATAAACAAGTGAAATAAACAGAGATAATCAGTACTCAAACTTTAAGGTTGCTCATCAACATACATCATACCAAATAAATCGTAAAAATACAAAGCGCTGAGATATTTTCCTCGGCTACTTGTCGCTTTTGTTTATCCAATTTATTAAATTAAAAACTGCCCTCTGGGTAAATGTCGACAATCGTCGAGGACTTCGAATTCAAAGTACACATGACATGGGTTGTCTGTGTCTCGTGTCCAGACCTCTTTGCCGAGTTGTGTATAGTCAACGGAATCGAGATTTTGAGAGTTTATTTATTTGTTCACCATTTTATGACGTTTTGTGACGTAGAAAGTTATTTCCTACAACTTCCATCACATACGCCAGAAGGATTTATTTGATGAAATTACCACTGATATATAATACATGTATATATAATACATGTATGTTTGAAGCATGATTTCAACACGGCAACACCACGACGGCGATGGATTTTCTGAACTGGCAATGCCATGAGTGATCACACTTCAATGTTCTTGGCTATAAATGAACACACTTGTTGTCTTAGGATAATAGGATCTTTTATTATATAGATGCGAGTGTTTTATTAGAAAATATGCAGTGTCGTATTTTCCATATCCTCACTAGTGAAGATATCGATGACGTCATTAAGAATTTTACCTACCTTTTTGCATTGAATTTATATAATAAAAAGAAAATTACACGCTGGCTTGAAGATATGAATTTTATCTTCTCGTGGTAAAAACGATATTTTACTCATTCGCTACGCTCATTCATAAAATATTGTTTTCACCGCTCGAAGATAAAATCAATATCTTCGCACCACCGTGTAATATCCTCTATACACAATTTTAGTGAGGAGAGATTATCTTGTTGAGGACAGGTAAGATATCAGTTTCTACAAATGACAACTGACAACTGACAACTGTGTTTCTTGGTAGGAGATTTTACGGTTGTTTTCTTTTATATTTATATTGCCAATATTGGTGTGGGTTCATTGTGTTTGCGCTGATCAGCATTCTAAGCAGACGTACGCTACTATCTGCGTGTGTGTATTTTTACTTATACAATTCTGCAAAATAATCTGATGGACTTAATGGTACAATGCTGTACAATTTTGTTAAAGCTCTAGACTTGTCAAAACATATTAAGCACTTGGGATTGCACTGACAGTAGAGCGAGAGGCATGATTATTTAATATTCGTATAATAATATGTGTATATCCTGTCAAAACCCTTGCCATATCATGTCAAGCGATAAGTTGTAGTAACTTGTAGTAATGTGTAAATACTCTGTCTATTGTAATTAATATTAAAGTTTTGGACTTTCCAACCTCCCTCGCAGGCAACTCTGTGGGCTATTTTGGGCGGAGTGGGCAAACTTGGGTGGGGTGGGCAACCTCGGGTGGAGTGAGCAAACCCATGTGCAGTGGGTAATCTTGGGTGGAGTGGGCAATCTTGGGTGGAGTGGGCAATCTTGGGTGGAGTGGGTAACCTTGGGTGGAGTGGGCAAGCTTGGGTGGAGTGGGCAAGCTTGGGTGGAGTGGACAATCTTGGGTGGAATGGGCAATCTTGGGTGGAGTGGGCAAGGGGGGTGTCACATTGGCCACAGACTGCACATATTTGCTTGTGGAGTAGGCTAAAGGTTTTTATCCCAGTGAGGCTGCACTTCACTTGCGTTAGTAATTTCTAGTTTTAACTTGTAAATTGTTCGGATATTTGCTGTTTTGAATTATTTCATGTGTTCAATTGTATTTTGGGTCTGTCGTGTATAATTATGTGTTACAGAACGTCGAGAAAGCGATTAAACAAGTTAGCAACGTGCACATTATTTGAAATTTTACTGTTTTTAAACTAACCAATCAGATGACAAGTTTCATCGGAGTTTCCCAGAGTCTCTGATCCTTGGTACTGACCAAAAGGATCGCAGGCTCTGGGTACGAGATTGTAATGAAGCCAGAATCCGCCACAAAGGGACCAACCAGGCTAGTCCCAAGCTCTCTCTCTCTTCGCTGTTTTAATACGACGGTTCCGGTTTGAGCGTGTACACGTGTAATTTGACGGCACACGTTTCACACGGGAAACTAACACGTTGCTAAGCGGAAACTGTAACGTTACTAATGCCAAACGACATTGTTTCTTCGTGGCAAATGTCGCGTTAATTGTGGGGTTTGTCAGCGTAATGGCCGATCGGAAAAGCAATGGGGTATTCTAAGCTTCACTTGACGAAGATTTAATTGTGTGCAAAACCAGTTGAGTAATTTTAGTTTGTTTTATTACTTTTTCCAACTTAATAAGAACCTGCTTGACCTCGATCTGTGATTAAATCAATCAAGCTTATTATTATTTCATGTGTTCAATTGTATTTTGGGTCTGTCGTGTATAATTATGTGTTACAGAACGTCGAGAAAGCGATTGAACAAGTTAGCAACGTGCATATTATTTGAAATTTTACTGTTTTTAAACTAACCAATCAATCAGATGACAAGTTTCATCGGAGTTTCCCAGAGTCTCTGATCCTTGGTACTGACCAAAAGGATCGCAGGCTCTGGGTACGAGATTGTAATGAAGCCAGAATCCGCCACTAAGGGACCAACCAGGCTAGTCCCAAGCTCTCTCTCTCTCTTAGCTGTTTTAATACGACGGTTCCGGTTTGAGCGTGTACACGCGTAATTTGACGGCACACGTTTCACACGGGAAACTAACACGTTGCTAAGCGGAAACTGTAACGTTACTAATGCCAAACGACATTGTTTCTTCGTGGCAAATGTCGCGTTAATTGTGGGGTTTGTCAGCGTAATGGCCGATCGGAAAAGCAATGGGGTATTCTAAGCTTCACTTGACAAAGATTTAATTGTGTATAAAGATGAGTTATAAACATGCCCACATTTGCTTTAAAAATTTGGCACTCGTTTCAAATTGAAATAATACCGTTTGGCCTTAGTAACGTTACAGTTTCCGCTTAGCAACATGTTAGTTTCCCGCGTGAAACGTGTGTTGTCAAATTACGCGTGTCCACGCTCAAAGCGGAACCGTAGTATTTGCTAGCATAAGCGTTCTGTGCCCGAGCGCTGCGAGAGAGAGCCTAGCAGATTTCAGCAAAATGGTCCCTGATTTTCAAAACAGCCTGCTCGTAAAAGAAAAGAATATTTCACAACGGCTGCAAAACCAGTTGAGTAATTTTAGTTTGTTTTATTACTTTTTCCAACTTAATAAGAACCTGCTTGACCTCGATCTGTGATTAAATCAATCAAGCTTATTATTTGATATTTACACCATTTGACCTGTATTTGAGTATTAATGGAGCTGTGTCTTAATCGATAATTTGTGTCTGCAGAATGTTGAGATTTTGTTGTATTTCGAATTTTGTAATATCATGTGTATTTAAAATTGAATCGTTAACATTGGTAAGTTATTACAACGAATATCTTGACAAAGTACAGAAAATATGGTACTTCGCAGAACGAATTTACAGACTTATCGGCCGGTTTAACTACAGCCTTTATTTTAGAATTTCGTAGTGATTGAAACGTGCATGTTTAAAACTTACATATGGTTTACTATTTCTTTCCTATTGAAGGTACTGCATGTCAAGCGTAAACAATTTGTTTTTTAACCTTGACAAGTGTATAAAATACTGTCATCTTGAAAATACTGAAATCTGCTAGGCGTTCTGGAGCACCTTGAGCGGTGGCGGCAAATCTAGGACGACCGGGACTAGGCCGGGGACCAACTACATGACTTGTGTACATTCTCTACGACTTTTGACCTCGTGTTTTCCCGTTTTTTTCATTTTGCTTCTTACAACAAAAACCACAGCACACATTATGTGTTAAGATTAATTAATAAATAAATTAATGGATTAATTTTAGTTTTAAATAAACGTTAATTTTCAATTTTAGAACATCTGACTGGAAATTAACTGACACAATGCGAGTTGTCGCCCAACAAGTACGTCTGACACACGTAAGGTTTAATTCGTTCCCAGGTATATGCACATCATAAAACAACCTCGGTCTATACCATCTGAGTTCCAGTGGGTTAATGCTTACAGCGACTGGCTAAGGTTGTGAAATGAAGTCCCGTTTGAAACCCAGAGTTTTCTAAGTTTGACTACTAACGGCAGCTCGTACAGC
>OZ035998.1:26033416-26273416 GCA_964035015.1 Corallium rubrum
AAAGTGTTCAGAAAAATTAGTTAAAAAGTTACAAAGTCAAAAAACTAAAATCATAAGAAGCTAAGATATACAAAGATTACACTTACAACTAGCACTTAAGTCACTGAAGTCAAACGTCCTTAATTCGTTACAAAAATCACTTAATTTATCTATTCCCTTGATATAAGCAGGAAGCTTGTTCCAAAAATGGGACAAGTAGGCTGTACAAGATTATGGCCATCGTTTCTTAAAATGTATTGAGACTTGCAGAACTCAAACAAGTCAGAAATGTATCTAGGACCATTTAATTTAATACATTTAAAAAGTAAAATAAGGGATTGTTCATATCTTCTATGTTCAAGAGAAGACATATTGGCTATTGTTAAAATCAGACTATACTCTAAATTATTTCCAAGGTTTAGCAGTATTTTCAAAGCATAGTGATTTGCAGATTCCAGCTTAGAACTCAATGATTTGTTAATACCAATTAACAATGGACTGCAGTATTCAAGATGAGGCAATATGTAGGCTTTGTACAGCAACACAGAGACATCAGATGGAACCAACTAAAAAGTTAGACGTCTTAAGGCCCCAATTTTAGCATAGACTTTCTTCAATACAGCTGATACATGGACCTTAAATGATAATTTCTTATCAATGGTCATGCCCAATATTTTTAAAGAATCCTGTACCACAATAGGTGAGCCATTAAGGCATTAACATTTAGTTCAGGTTCCTGAGTGATGTTCCCCAGAATCATGGCTTGGTTTTTGTTGTTGTTGATATTCAGGTGGTTTGAAAAAAACCAAGAAGATAAAATATGTAGATCTTTGTTAAGTGCAACTCCAATGTTGAAACGTTGTTATCAGACGCGTAAGTTGTGGTATCGTCTGCATATAGGCGGAGGGAAGAAATATTAGATGTAAAATTCAAGTCATTAATGAATATGTTAAACAGCAGCGGCCCCAATAGACTACCCTGAGGTACGCCACAGTGCACAGGCAACCAATCAGAGAACACACAATAATTTTCACCCTTTGCTTTCGACCAAAAAGGTAGGAATGCATAAACTTTATTGCATCTTCATTAAGGCCATAACCACGTAGTTTGGCTAGCAAACGATTATGGCAAATAGAGTCAAATGCCTTCGATAAGTCAATAGCAACTGTACCAATCAACTTCTTTGCATCCAAAGCCAAACGCCAATCATCCGTCATTTTTATAAGTGCAGTACAACAGGAATGTCCACGCAGAAATCCAGACATGTTCAAAGAAAAGATGGGATAGAAAGCTTCATTTAGTTGATCAAATTTAACTTTTTCTAAAAGTTTTGGGATGGCTGATAGTACAGTAATGGGCCTGTAATTTACCTTGGATGTTGATTCGTCTTTTTTGAAGGCTGGTGATAAGTTACCTAATTTCCATTCAGTAGGCCAAGTAGAGGAACTTATACAAAGATTTAAAAGTTTAGCCAGTGGAACTCCTAGAGCTGGTGCTGATAGTTTAAGAAGCTTGGGAGGTATACCATATGGGCCACATGATTTATTGCTCTTGATATTACTGAGTAGATTACTAACATAATCAGAACTCACAGGTTGAAAGGAAAAATCCAAGTTAAAACCAAGTGACTTGATTGCATTTATGCTAGAATGACAAACGTAAAGCTGTTTTGGCATTGACTCAAGAAGACTATTGTCTTCTTGAGTCAATGCCAAAACAGCTTGATCCAGGATTGGCGTAGAAAAATAGGTGTTAAATACTCCAGAAGGCTCAGTAATTACTTTACCATCTTCAATTAGATAGATATCTTCCTTAGATTTAGCATTCCCTGCAGATGGAAGCATGGGTTTCAGCCTCTTCCAGAATCCCCCAGGTGTAGTAGCATTAGCAGCAGAATAATGACAAAATCGTTTAATAGCGACACGCTTTAATTTAGTTACCCTATTCCTTTGGACCCTATATTTCATCATATATAAAAGCAGTGTCCCATGGAGTGTTAGATAAGTCATTAAAAAATGCAGTTTGATCGAAATGTTTCATACTTCTGGACTCGATAATTTTTCTCTTGACCTTAGGCACTCTTTGTTTTCTAACAGGACGATTTAAATGCCTTAACCAGTTGGTCGAAAACAAACGAACTATACTTCCAGCCATCTAAATGTAAAAATCTTCGTGTTAGTCGAAAAAAGCGTAAATTAAACTGTACCTATAATGTTGATGGTGTGAATATCGATTTGGTAAATTCGGAGAAAGATCTTGGAGTTATGGTTACAAGTGATCTTACGTGGAATGAACATATAAAGATGATATTGGCTAAAGCAAACAAAATGTTAGCTTTCTTAAAACGTAAATGTGCGAAGGATCTAAAACCAGATATACTTAAACTATTGTATATGTCACTGGTTAGATCAAACCTATCTTATTGTTCTCAAGTTTGGGCTCCTCAATCATCTATCAATCAGCTGATTCTGGTGGAAAGCATACAGCGACGAGCTACCAAATATATGTGTAAACGGTCGGAGCTTTCTTATAAAGAACGTTTAATTTATTTAAAGTTATTGCCTATAAATTATTGGTTAGAATTCTTAGATCTTGTTTTTTTTTAAAATGTAAATTAGGCCTAATTTTGATGAATTTAGATGATTACTTATATTATTGTAATACTCGTACTCGTCTAGGTAAAACTGGTTTAGCTTTAAACGTTAAACACTGTAAAACATCACTCTATCGTGATTCATACTTTAATAGAATAGTCCTTTTGTGGAATGCTATCCCCAGCACTATTCAAACTTGTGAGACAATTTCAAGTTTTAAAAAGCAACTTAAGGCTTTTTATGTTGAAAGACTAAATTCGTTATTTGATGGGGACAATATTCGTACTTATAAACTTGTCTGTCCTAAATGTCGTCGTATAAATGTTATGTCTGTTTGTTCTTGTTAATTATACATTTTGTGTAATATAATGTCATTATTATCATGTATTAGGTTATTTTATTTTTATTTTGAGTGATGATTAGGCGTACTATCTAGTATGGGACCTCGTGTCCTTTTGTAGTTGCACCTGCCTCTTGGCAATTTTTTTTTAAAATAACGATGTACACCATATCATGGTCACTCAAGCCCAATTTCATCGTGCCACTTGTAGCCCAGCATTCAGGCTTATTAACTAGAATAACACCAATCAGGGTTGCACTTGTCTTAGTGACCCTAGTCGGCTCCTCTATTGTGTTAATGAGACAGAACTGATCACAAAAGTCAGTTAATGGATTGTCATGATTATGCAAATCATCACTTACACATTGAAGCATATCAATATTGAAATCCCCAAGGAAGATAATTTCTTTTCTCTTGACACTTTGACTTTATTCGGTGAGCGGCAACAAGCACAGACATAGAACCATGTGTTATTGTTCCCTTTAACATCAAGGCAAATAGACTCAATGTTTATAGGCTCTAATTTTGTCTGTCTTCGAGCGACGACAGTTGATCGGATGTACACTAGTAATCCACCAGCACCCCTCTTTCTATCTTTACGAATAACTCGATAATGAGGACTAGATAGTAAAGATGAAGACACTGACCCGTCGATCTTACTCTCAGAAATAAAAAGGATGTCAAAACGGCAAGCTTCAAGAAGCTCCAACACTTCATCAACTTTACCAAGAATACTGTTTACATTTGACGTTTTACAAATGACCAATAATCAAATTGTTCTTGAAGTAACCGTTTATGTGTTTATTAAACCAGTCCAATGGTAATTCAGTTGATGAGGACAAAACCACTGAAGTATTCGACTCTTCAAGACTCAAATCGCTTCCAAACAATACCACTAGCGATTCATCAGAGACATTAGAAAATGGAACAGCATTTAGAATACAGCCTTGACATTGCCATACAGGATCTTTTTGTAGAGATATGTTCAAATATTGCTTGGCAGAGATATTACCACATCTGATATGAAACCAGGAACCACAAGTCTCACAAGAGACCGCGCGATGGTTGATAGCTATTGTTCGACAGCATGCTGCACACTTCGTCTTCGTCAAATCAACCGGCCCAGGATTTAGTTGGACGTCCATACAAACTGTCACATCAAGAACCACACAACTCTGTACTGTAGCAATAAGCAGCAGACCATGCTTTAGGGTCTTTGTAATCGGTCTTCTGATTCGTAGATGTCGAGAACTTGAGCATCTGAGTCCAACTGAAGGTAAATAATTGCAAAATACCACTGTATTTACTTCTCCATCGACCCCACTGTTAATCTTTATGCCCATAAAACCACCAAGTAGCGAACTTGGGTTAATAAATCCATGGATAACATTTGGACTAGACTTAGGAAGCTTTAAAATAGACACTTTCAGTATAAAAATAAGAGCTACAAATTTCATGACCGCCACGGCCGCGACCGGAAACGGAAAATTTTGAGTAAAGATATACCTAATAATTTTTTTTTTTAATTTATTAATACTGTGGACCCGAGTAATCAAAGAATAATTAAAAACAACAAATAATAGGAGCATGCAGACTACGAGCTATGTTACAGTGTAAACACACCGTTTTCCATGTCCGAGAGTTTTCAGGATCGTAACAATTAGATAAAGCAGAAGCATAATATTTCCATAAATTAGCTTTAAAGGAAGGTAAGGAAATTGATTTTTTGCGAAGGTTACTGGGTAAGATGTTCCAAATTCTGGTAGCTCTAATAAAAAACGAAGTCTGATAAGTTTTTGTTCGACAAAATTGTTGTTGAAAAACTATTTCATCAGCTAGAGCAGAAGACCGTGTTGATCTACTATGTAATTTGGCTTTTGGTAACACTTCAGGAGCAATGTCAACTAAGCCATTTACAGCCTTGAAAAGCAGGACCAGGTCCAAGAATTCATACCAGTAACAAATTGGAAGCAAGTTAATTTCAATTAATCTTTCTGGATAGGTAGTAGCGCAGCGATATGGTAAGTTGAGAATAAACTTAGTTGCTCGTCGTTGTACTCTCTCCAATCGCTTTATGAGCAAAATGGTTTGTGGCGCCCATACTTGCGTTCCATATCCAATATGAGATCTTACTAAAGCGAGGTACAACGATCGACGAGCTGAAACACTTTTAATTTCTAAAGTTGATCTTTTAACATATCCCAGTAATTGATTTGCTTTAGCACACTGAGCAAGCACTTGTTTTTTCCATCCAAGATCAGAAGCTATCCATATTCCCAAGTCTCGAGACGCGTCACAATTACTAAGGCGGTTGCCATTCATGGAATAAGGCCAGACTATCGGATTCTTTTTCCTGGATATGGTTTGCACTTTACATTTTTCGGTATTGAATGGAATACCAAATAACGAAGACCACATAATTAAATTGTCTAAATCAGACTGGAGATTGGCAGCATCTGTTGGATTAGATATTGTTTGAAAAATCTTAGTATCGTCTGCAAATGCTGCTAATTTTGATGAAGATACATAATCTGGTAAGCTATTAACATAGAGTAGAAAAAGAACAGGGCCTAAAATAGAACCCTGCGGGACACCGGATGTCACCTGTATAGAATTGGATGTTTCACTAAGCACTGTTACTCTCTGCCGACGATTTGTCAGATATGATTGAAACCATGTTACTATATCAAAAGGTAAACCACACTGTTGGAGAATTCCTATTAAAACTTGATGACTAACTCGGTCAAAGGCCTTAGACAAATCTAGGTAGATTACATCTACTTGACTAGAAGAGTCAAGTTGTTTCCCAATGAAATCCAGGACTTCTAGCAGTTGGGTTGTACAGGATTTCCCTGGTGTAAAACCATGCTGAGAACTTTTAATTATACCAAAAACGTGATCTTTAATCAACGACAACACACACCACTCCATGACTTTAGAAATGACACTTAGTAATGATATTGGTCTGTAGTTTTCTACATAGGTTTTCTCACCGCTTTTAAACAGTGGGACAATGTTTGCCAATTTCCAGTCATCTGGAACGACGCCGAGCTATAACGATTGATTGAATAGGGCACAGAGAGAAGGTGAAATTTCATGTGCAGTTTCCTTCAAGATACGTGCAGGAATTCCGTCTGGACCTAGCGCTTTGTTTATATCTAACGAGACCAATATTTGACTAACCAAATCTTGGGGGATAAACAGTGGATCAGGCAATGTTAAGGACGATTGGGGTACCCTCGCAGGCGACCCCGCACATGAAGTGACCGCGGCATCAGATGAAAAAACTGATGCAAAGTAACTATTAAAAAGATTAGCAATGTTAGAAGGTGTATCAGCGTTAACTCTGGTATCGTCATTAGATGCTACTGACATTGTCCGAGGAATAGAACTCGATTTGGTCTTAAATTTGAATAAAGACCAAAATCGTTTAGGGTTTGTCTGCAAAACATTACTAACTCGCAAATAGAAAACCTCCCTGCTTTCTCTTAGGAGGCGCTTAATAAGTGATCGAAGGGACCTAAATTTCTCTCGTAAATCAGTACTTGGGTGACGTATAAGTTTGCGACGTATTGAAGATTTCTTTTTTATTAAATGCATAATTTCACTAGTTATCCACGGTGAATGGTTTCTTTTCTTAAGCAACTTAGATGGTACAAAATCTTTAATTGCGGCAAGGTAGGAGTCTTTCCAACAAGCCCAAGCTTCATTAATGTCGCCATTTGTATTGACAAAGTTAGAAAGATTTAAGGAAATAAGAGCAGAACGAAGTCCATCAAAATCAGCTTTTCGATAGTCATAAATAAGTCTCGTTGTTTTAACGGGTGGTTGAACATACATTTGCAAGTCAAAAATAATAACAGAGTGGTCAGATACAATTCCAGACACCTCAGGGGGAATAATTTCACGAATCGTGATTTTCTCTGCTATATTGGATATGACCAAATCCAAAATATTTTCACCTCGAGTTGCTGAAGTAATCGACTGCTCCAAGAAGTAATCCCTTAATAGTTCAATAAAGGCAATCTCTTTCGTTCCTATTGTGTTTTCTAGACAATCCCATTTGATTTGTGGTAGATTAAAATCGCCAGCAATAATTAAATTGTCGTAGACATCAAGCATATCACTTAAATAAGAATTAAAATCGTCAAACCAAGCAATATCTGAGTTAGGTGGCCTATAGCTAGAACAAACTAAGAATTTAAAGCCCAAACTTGATATAATCTCGACGGTCACTACTTCTATATTGCATGTTACTTCTATTTCCCGAACCGAAGCAAATGACGTAGACTTAGCTGCTATGAGAACACCTCCACCACGAGAATCTCTGTCATTCCTGAAGATTGAATAATCGGAGTTGAGAATTTCTGCATTATAAACATCTTTATTAAGCCACGTTTCGTTGACAAAAACCAGGTCACTATCTTCGGAGTAAACTTTTCCATGCTATACGGGCTTTTTAAACTTCGTGCATTCAGAAGTAAGCAACTGAGTGGATCGTTTCTTCTGTTATTGCTATTTATTGGACCGGGATTGAGTTGAATATCTCCATGAAGCATAAGTAGCAGTGATAAGAGAACTCTTGATTGAATGCAATGAATGGTGGAAGAAATTCTGATCTTCTTAAATCTACTGAAGTTCAAAATGGCCGTTCCATGCCGTTGGTAGTTTAAACTTAAAAGTCTTGAAATAGCTTCTACTCCAGCAGGTAAGAAGTCCGTATTCGCCAAAGGTATTTGGAAATCACAACCAGCTTTACTAGTATCATCGCACTGATTTCCAGAAGCGTATTGAAGGATTTTACACACAAATATCAAAACAAAAAGCGGAGCTCTAAGATGCACACCCGCCATTGTTCGCTCATTGTTCGCTAATATGAACGAGTTCTCTGATTGGCTATAAGTAACCAATCACATTGTCGATTACCAATTCGTCTCCATGCTCCTTATACTGACTAGGGTTAAGGGAAGGTGTTGGGTTAGGCCATCTAAACAAATTAGAAACCCTCTTAGTATAGGTAAGTGATGACCCAAAAGTTTCAAAAAAGAGCCAAACTAGTTTGCTTATTTTCTAATTTTATAAAGATAAATACTAACCTACCCATCTACCCCCACCCAATCCATTTCATTAAAACAAACCTGCTGAAAATCATTAATTAGTTTATTTTTTTCGTCTATCATCGCATCACAAGAGTTTTTCTGCTCCATCAACATCTAAAAACAAAAAAATAATTAAACGTACTGTACTATAGGGCAGGGTCATCAAGTAACCATGTTTTATTTCGTGTTATGTTATTCTTAATATGATACTTCCCTATCGAACAATAAAGATATCATCAAATTTCCTAAGCTTTCTTGTCCTTCTGGAAAAACTATATAATTTTGCATGCTCTGGAGACGAAAGAATATATATATATAAATATATATATATATATATATATATATATATATATATATATATATATATATATATATATTAAGAACAAACCGGAACCAGTTGCGACCAGGGTCAGGGTCACGGGTTCAATTCCCAGGCGAAAAGCCTTGATGTCACATTGTCGCAACTGGTCCCAATATAGTCTTAAAATGTATTTTCTTACACTGGAAATTTCCCATCACCAACATAAAAGATGCAGTTTAATCGAATGAAATACTACATATTGATTTTGGTTGCTATAGTGCTAATAATTTTATAGAATGACTTCATTACTGGCTAACGCCTACGAGTCATTTGGATATGTATATTATTACTAAATTACTAACCCCCGGATTCTATTCAACCAACACCGTTGGCGTATATGGCTACTATAGATTATATCATTGTTTGTTAGAAGACAGAAACGACAACTTAAGGGGCATTGGCAAGATAAATTCAATTTGTCAAATTTGAAAGTACTCGTGAAATGTTAAAGGAAGGCCTTCTACGCTTTTACAACGTTTCCCAATCTTTCTTTGCTTTGGAGATATTCCAATTTCTTTGATATGTAAATGAATGGTCTCTAACGTTACAACCAGGATACAGCATTTTTGCAATAGCAAAATCAGTTATATCTCCAAGTTTGTTCAATAAAATCACTTTAAACTGTGCATATTAACACTCTTCTTGACACTAAATATTTCATGTTGAGCAATCATAAAGACGTAAGTGATTTTGTAATGCAAGGAAATGCTGTACTCTAGTCATGACGTCTCATTTACCTATCAAATAAACTTAAATATCTCAAAAACGAAAAATGAAATACAAAAAAGTTGTAAAAGGTATTCCATTACAATTTCACAAATTCTTTCAAATTAGACAAAAAAAATTTTATATATCGCCAACGCCCTTTGACTCCTAAACTCTTCACTTAGAATTCGGCCAGTTAACTTTTTCCCACAGCAGATGAAACTCTTTGCACAACCACTCAGTTCCATATCAGCCATTCCATTGTGACTCGCGTGACAAAGTCACAAAATTTTAAGGTTGAAAAGGTTTTTTCCTACCACTTTTAATTTAGCACAAAGCACGCTTGGAAGCCATGGGGAGATAATTTAAGTAATATATTTAATTCCTAAAACTTTATATTTTAAGCCCTCGATTTAATGACTTATGGTCATGTGACTCGCGTGGCACCAGAAATGAGAAAGTTTCAATCATTGACATTCTTATTTATTTTCCTGACAACATATTAATTATAGGAATTATTGGCATACCAATAAAGATTTTATTGCTTCCTGAGCTTAGGATATATAAATAGACAAACTTAATATGGGACACTTGAGTAATTTCCCCGTAATTTTCTGATCACATGAATCGCGTGAATATAATGCGTGCAGGAAAACGGAAGGGAGTGGTGATACATATCTATAGCAGAATGCAAATCTGGTTCACTCTGCTCTTCGCTTGGTGGCGCAAAGTCATCTCTATTTTGAAGTCAAGTTTTTTCAAATTTTCAACAGGTAATTCTTCTTTCATTTTATATCTGTTAGTTGTAATGTCTGGGTGTGTTCCAGCTATTTTAATTCTCGGTCATTCCTTTGTCCGTCGTTTACGGGACGACTTAGAAGCGCACTTTGATTTACGCGCTGCCCCAAATTTTCATATACCCGAATCGGGCAATGTTTCTTTGTTGGGTACGGGTGGCAGAACCGTAGATAAAGCCCTTAAGTATGACCTCTCATGGGTCCAAAAGTATAAGCCCGATATCGTGATTCTTGAAATGGGCACTAACGATTTGTCGGTTCACACCCCTGAGGTAGTGGGGTCGAAGATCGACGATCTTGCGCACGTTCTACGCGATCAATATAAAGTTCGCGTTGTTGTTGTGAGCCAAGTGATCAATCGCAATCTGCCTCACACTCAGGCACCCGATAATGCGTTTAATACCAAAGCCGCTCTTTTACGCCAGTATCTGTATGTTGTCCTTGCTGAGGAACAAGGCATTTTTGTGTGGGAACATAGGGAATTTTCTCACCCTGATCGTTTCTTGTTGTCCTCAGATGGTGTGCACTGTAATGCACAGGGACAGTACTGTTTGTACCGGAGCTATCGTGGGGCTATCTTGAAAGCTCTCACCATGTTATAGTCCTTAGCTCCGATATGTGTATTGTCGTATACATATTTGTTCAATTTACGCCTTTCTGTGACAGACATTATTATTGCATAATTGTTTGATAATTATGGTGCATTTATTATATACTCTTTATTTTATTCCCTATGTGGTTGCCGTTTATGTACCACTACCATGCTTATGTTATATGGGCTAGAGCAACATGACTGTTTTCAGATGCCCACGTTGAGACTTCAACATTGTTTTGTTTTTTCTACACAGGACATATTCATGAGTTGTGCTGGTTATATATACGTTCATATAGTTCGCAGCTTCTTTAATAGTTATTGTATCTGTTAACGTTTTGTTTCATGTGGCGTACATGTGTGTGCGCCGTACATAAGATGTCTATCTATATGTATATATGATTTGCCGCTCCTGTGTCACGAAAAAATGCATGTCTAAGTGGGATAGAGCAATTTATTGTTTTCAGATGCCCACAGTTGTTGTCAATATATTGTGGGACGGTGCGGCATGTTGTTTTCAGATTGCCCCTGTATATTATTGTTTGCAGCGTTAAAGGATAATCAATTGCGGCTACCTTCGCTGTATGCCATGATTATTCTGCTGCTTGTTTTGTTTTATATTTTGTTTTATGTGTCACAGTTTCATGTATATGTAAATAATTATGCAATATGATGTTTGTTATTTCCCAAATTCCTCGTCTAATCTTTCGGGGCCTGACGTGGCCCCTGTTAAACAAAGTCTGCCTGTCTGCGGTCTTTAGTTCTTTCTTTTAGAATGCCTTCCACTCGGCCGAGCACAAGAGTTCAGCGTCGTGCGCAACCAACAGCACCACGTCGTCCACCCTCTCGGCGAAGAGCAGCAACCGCCAGTGCCACCATGCAGCGACCAGAAGAAAGTGGAGTCAGTCGTGAGGCTTCTTCCTCCGTGGCCACAACATCAGCGGCACCTGCTACAGCATCGCCAGCGCCAACTGTTCCTGACGAAACTGTTCAACGGATCGTCTCCGCCGTCTCGCAAGCTGTGCTAGCGTCGCTCAATGGAGCCAGCGCCGCTACTCTTCCGCCGCCATCTTTACCTGTGGAAACGAGGGAATTGCCCGTGGTAGCGTCAGGTATTGCTAGTTTAGCAGACGCTACTATGCAGGGGCCGGTAGCGTCTGCGTTAAATAATCTTTCAGGTGAGACTAGTTTTATCCAAGTCTCACCGCCTGCAGACCCAGGTCTGCCTAAATTTAAATCCATCAATGTACCCATTGATGCGAATGTGAGCGCAAAAATTAAGGCCAAGATCTGGGCTCAAGAATTCATTGATTTTGGTGTTTTAATGAGCTCAGGGGCAGGTGATACCCGGTATCACGTGTCTGTGAGCTCCCAAAACGGTTCAGCTTTGCCGACGTTGTCTTTAGAACCGTCTCAAAAGCCGAAAGCCATTGCTAACATTGGCGCATGGACTTCGGCTTTTCAAATTTTTGTCGGGGTGTACACTGCCAAATATCCAATGGAGGCCCCAGCATTGATGAAATATAGTGAAGTTGTCCGGGATTTGGCCGTGCGGGGGGCTGACTGGCGTTTTTATGACACGCAATTTCGTCTCTTGCGTCAATCTAACCCGGCCGAGTTGCCATGGGGGTCTACTCATTGGGAGCTTTGGATCCGTGCACAAAATTTTAACAATGCGCGTTTTTCAAAACCTCAACCGCCTGTGCGCAACAATTCGTCCTCTTCAGTTTCCGGACCCTTTGTTCCCAGGGGGTTTTGTCGTAAGTTTCACCGTGGAGATCACTGTCCTGGCTGCAATTATAAACATAATTGTTATAAGTGTGGTGTAGTTCACCCAGCCCTACGGTGTAATTTTCGTTCCTCACAGCACACCTCTAGCTCTGCCCCAACCTCGGCCAAGTCCCGTCCTTCCAACACCGGTTCAAATTGATAATCTTCAACCTTTATTATGTGGATACGATCCGGGATTGACATCTATTTTGTATAATGGTTTTAAGTTTGGTTTTTCTCTTCATTTTGAAGGAACGCGTACATCATTTTTTGCAAATAATCTCATTTCTGCACAACAAAATCCTGAGATAGTTAGTGCTAAACTCTCGAAAGAATTGGCAGCTGGTCGACTTGCCGGGCCTTTCGATTGCCCACCCTTTCCCAATTTTCGTGTTTCACCCATAGGGGTTGTTCCTAAGAAAGCCCAAGGGGAATATCGCTTAATTCATCATTTGTCTTTTCCCAGAGGTGATTCTGTTAATGACGGTATTGCCCAAGAGCATGCGTCTGTACAGTATGCACGTGTTGATAATGCGGTTGCTATGATCAAACAATTAGGTTCTGGTTGTTTTCTTGCCAAAACCGATATTAAGAGTGCATTTCGCATTATCCCAATCAAGCCATCTGATTACGATCTTTTAGGAATTTTTTGGCAGGGACAGTATTATTATGATCGTGCTATGCCAATGGGATGTGCGTCATCCTGTCGTACTTTTGAGATGTTTAGCACTGCTATCGAATGGGTTGCTAAGAAACACTTGGCAATCCCGTATTTAATCCACATTCTTGATGATTATCTTATGGCAGCGCCTACTTATCACCAATGTCGCATTGACCTTGCTCGTTTCTTATCTCTCTGCGATTACTTAGGCGTACCAATGGCGCCAGAGAAAACAGTCGGTCCAGAAAATATCCTTTCGTTCGCGGGCATTGAATTAGATACTTTGCGCATGGAAGCCCGTTTGCCTCTGGACAAAACTGAGAAATGCAAAATTTTAGTTTCAGCCTTTCTTCGACGCAAAAAAGTTACTTTACGCGAAATTCAATCATTGACGGGTTTACTTAATTTTGCATGCTCAGTCGTTGTCCCGGGTCGGGCTTTCTTGCGTCGTCTGATCGATTTAACGAAGGGAATAAAATCTGCGCATCATTTCATCCGTCTTACCAAATCGGTAAAAGCAGATCTCGAAATTTGGCGTTCCTTTTTAGATGATTTTAACGGCCGATCGTTTTTTCTTAGCGATGTCTGGACTGATTCGTTCAGTTTAAATCTATACACTGACGCAGCTGGTAGTTTGGGTTACGGTGCGGTCTTTGGCTGCGAGTGGTTTTTTGGCCCTTGGCCTGAAGATTGGAAGCGACTTAATATCACTATTTTAGAATTCTACCCAATTGTACTCAGTGTTCTTGTATGGGGAGACAAGATGCGTAACCAGCGGATCACGTTTTATACGGATAATGCGGCATTGGTTGATATTATAAATAAAGCCACTTCTCGTGACGTGACTGTTATGATATTTGTTCGCCGTCTGGTGCTGGCATGTTTGAAGTGCAATATTTTATTTCGTGCTCGCCATGTTCCGGGTGTTAAGAACGTTTTAGCTGATAGTTTATCCCGATTACAGGTTTTGAAGTTCAAACAGCTAGCTCCAGTGGGTGTACAACCGTCACCAGCAGTCATACCAGCTCAACTACTACCACACAACTGGCCAATATAACATCTAACTTACTTCAATCTAGTTTACAGCCATCATCAATCCCGACTTATCGCCGGGCCTGGAAACTGTATAGCCACTTTTCAGGTGTCGTTTTTCATACAGCTTTAGTCCATTTGCCCATATCGCCTTCGAATTTAGGTTTATTTATAGCCTACATGTTTCAGCGCAATTATGCGGCTTCGACTGCGAACACGTATGTCTCTGCACTGGGTTATTATCATCGCCTTGCAGGGGTGCCAGACCCCACTAAGGTCTTTTGGGTGATTGAAATGTTGAAAGGGTATGGCAAGCTCGGGTCGCGCTTGGACACACGTATGCCCATAACTCTTTCTATCCTTCGCACTGTTTTGCAACAAACCTCAACCATATGTGCAAGCGAATATCGTGCGTATCTGTTTAAAGCAATGTGTACAACGGCATTTTTCGCCTTTTTACGTGTTGGGGAAATCACTTGTTGTCCTAGGTCAACGGGCGTGCTTCAATTAAATCAGGTTGTCCAACTTGTTGACCCTTCAGGCGGCATAATCGGATTGAAAATAACATTTTTGGATTTTAAGCATTCTTACAACCGACCCAATGTATCAATCACACTTAAGCGTCGTTCAGATATATGCCCAGTGCAGAGCTTACTTGACTATTTTTCACGTCGGGGTTTGTCAGATGGCCCTCTTTTTCGAACGCACGATGGCCACGCAGTTTCACGCAAACTTTTTACTGACTATTTAGCGCTAATTTTCCGGACATGTGGTCTCGATCCAACTAAATACGAAGGACATAGTTTCCGCATTGGCGCGGCAACTTTTGCTGCGGAATGCGGTTTTTCTGATGCCCAAATTCGATCAATGGGTCGGTGGAAATCCGACGCCTTTCGTAAGTATATTCGAGGTCCAGGCCTGTGCTCAACCGCTTTGCCTAGATAGGCCGAGTTTCTTCACGGGATTGATCATGGCTCTCAATAAGCATTTATTTTGGCAAACTTAGCTTCCGTGCACATCTGACTTGGCAAGTTGACGCAGGGGCAAGACTTGACTACAATGATTATTATACACGCCACTATATTCGACATGCTGCTTTCGAGTGTTCTGTGATGCTGACGCAGGGGCAAGGCTAGCAGAACACTTTTGTCTCGTCGGTGGCGGCTATACCTGGCAGTTCAAAGCAGGGGCACGAATTGTTTGGGTAGCCAACACCATTTTCTTATGAGCAGTTTAATACACATTTGCCAATACTATCACTCAATTTTGTAGGATTGCTTGCTTGTTTTATCGGTTTGTAATCACTTTATCTGTCGATCCCTTGTCACGATGGGGTGGGGTATGTCTCCTTTACCCAAGTAGACTTGTGGCGTTTTTATTACCCCCCACCTTTTCTGTGCTAACTGTTAATTAATTACTTTGGTTAATAATTTGTTACGTTAATAATTATGTCATTGATTACAAAATTAATAAACCGGCATGTGCGTTATGCAATACGCACATTGCCATAATTATTCCAAGTGGTGTCTGACTCGTTTATTGCGTAAAGCTCATGCACAGAAAACAGAGCTCATCGTGACAAGATATCCCCCAGATATAGTGTTAATTAAAGGAAGCGATAAAGGAATTATTGGCATACCAATAAAGATTTTATTGCTTCCTGAGCTTAGGATATATAAATAGACAAACTTAATATGGGACACTTGAGTAATTTCCCCGTAATTTTCTGATCACATGAATCACGTGAATATAATGCGTGCAGGAAAACGGAAGGGAGTGGTGATACATATCTATAGCAGAATGCAAATCTGGTTCACTCTGCTCTTCGCTTGGTGGCGCAAAGTCATCTCTATTTTGAAGTCAAGTTTTTCCCACCCTCCTCCCCGTTTTTCTGAACGCAATGTTATTCTACTTGTATATTAGTTTATTAGTTGTTTACTGTTAGTTGTGGGCGTTTTTATTACCCCCACCTTTTCTGTGCTAACTGTTAATTAATTACTTTGGTTAATAATTTGTTACGTTAATAATTATGTCATTGATTACAAAATTAATAAACCGGCATGTGCGTTATGCAATACGCACATTGCCATAATTATTCCAAGTGGTGTCTGACTCGTTTATTGCGTAAAGCTCATGCACAGAAAACAGAGCTCATCGTGACAAGATATCCCCCAGATATAGTGTTAATTAAAGGAAGCGATAAATTTAATTTTAACTTATGTATAGTTAGACAAGATACAATGACACTTCAGTGAAGTTTGAGCAAAAACATTGCTAGTCGATGAAATGAAGTCGCAAGTTTAATGTGACTCGCGTGACATAAACATGTGACTCGCGTGACGAGTGGCGAATAACATCACAAAAAGTCAGCTTAAATAATAAAAAGTCAATGGTTTTGTTTTATCATTGTTTGTCCGTTGAAGTCATTAATGCCATTTTGAATGTTAATTTAGAACAAGATTTAAAGCTGGACAACCGGGAGCATATTTTTAGAAATACTAAAGATACCCCAAGATCACTATGTAAGAATTTGTATAAAATGGCTTTTATAATACTGTTAAAGCAGCCAAATCAATATTTTAAGAATATAATTTGAATTGAATACATGTATTTAACACTCTGTGTTGATTTGTTCCTTGATCCACTCCATTCGACTGATATGAACGTCTCAACGGCTTTGAATTCTATGCCTCAGTGTGACTCGTGTGACGTGACTTGCGTGACGAACTTGAGGGCAATTTTTCTCCGAAACTACTGAAAATATTTTCCTAGATTTTGGTTTCATTAACTAAGAGTACCAAGTTGTGTTAGGTAGGCTTAAAGACGTTGTTCAAATTGACAATAAATGAGAATACTTTATGTGAAAATATTGTAACTCGCGTGACACTAAAATGAGGGTGTTTTCAATGTGGTCTAACACAAAGCCAGTACCTCACTTTAAAATTTAGAATTTGAAATAAGTTATCAAATAGCAATGGTAAGTTGAATACATAAAATAATGAAGAAATTAGGCTTTTATACAAGAAATACGACAAGTAACAATATTTGTTCTAATCGATGCATAATTATCCATGTTCTTATTTCTGTTCCCACAATGCCCATGGGTAATTGTGGTATATTTTTTCACATTCCAGAAGGGCAAGGTATTGTGGTACCCAAAAATGTTATTGTAGGTGTTATGTTCATTTAATTTTTTTTTCAATAATGTGTCATTTCTGTGGAATGGCTGATATGACCGCTGTGAAGAGCAGCTAAACTCGTGAATACTTTATGTGAAAATATTGTAACTCGCGTGACACTAAAATGAGGGTGTTTTCAATGTGGTCTAACACAAAGCCAGTACCTCACTTTAAAATTTAGAATTTGAAATAAGTTATCAAATAGCAATGGTAAGTTGAATACATAAAATAATGAAGAAATTAGGCTTTTATACAAGAAATACGACAAGTAACAATATTTGTTCTAATCGATGCATAATTATCCATGTTCTTATTTCTGTTCCCACAATGCCCATGGGTAATTGTGGTATATTTTTTCACATTCCAGAAGGGCAAGGTATTGTGGTACCCAAAAATGTTATTGTAGGTGTTATGTTCATTTAATTTTTTTTTCAATAATGTGTCATTTCTGTGGAATGGCTGATATGACCGCTGTGAAGAGCAGCTAAACTCGTGAATACTTTATGTGAAAATATTGTAACTCGCGTGACACTAAAATGAGGGTGTTTTCAATGTGGTCTAACACAAAGCCAGTACCTCACTTTAAAATTTAGAATTTGAAATAAGTTATCAAATAGCAATGGTAAGTTGAATACATAAAATAATGAAGAAATTAGGCTTTTATACAAGAAATACGACAAGTAACAATATTTGTTCTAATCGATGCATAATTATCCATGTTCTTATTTCTGTTCCCACAATGCCCATGGGTAATTGCGGTATATTTTTTCACATTCCAGAAGGGCAAGGTATTGTGGTACCCAAAAATGTTATTGTAGGTGTTATGTTCATTTAATTTTTTTTTCAATAATGTGTCATTTCTGTGGAATGGCTGATATGACCGCTGTGAAGAGCAGCTAAACTCGTGGGAGTCATTTTGCCTGCAGTAAGGTATATTTCCAGAGCGAGGTAAGTAGTATTATAGGGGCCAATCGACCTCCTCTTTTAGGGTACCGCAAGAGTGCCGCACTCATTAGTATTCAGGCAGCGTTTCATTACTATTCAGGAGGCGTTCTCAATAAATATTCAGGCGCGCTCTCATTGAATATTCAGGCAGCATTATCATTAATATTCGGCATGACGCACAAAAGTATTTATGTCTCATTAAATAGTCGGTGTGACGCACAGTGTGACGCAAAAAAGTAATTAAATCTCATTAAGTATTCCGTGTGCATAACACGTTAGGAACGGTGTGCCTAACACGTTACAAACGGAAGTATTCTCAATTCATTATTTATGCATACGTCATTATTCGCAGGCTCCTTCCAGACACTATAACCCTACCTCAATATTTGTCAACCCTCTGAACTGGAAGAGATTGCGTAATGACTTGAATGTGTAGACAGCATATTATGAATATTATAGTACGTTTGCCATGCCAAATGACTAGTCTGTTACACATTTATCGGGAGATAAGTGTTGATAATATACGTTAAGTTACCGTTTACTAAAGCCTAATTTGTAGAATAGCTTGGGAAACCATAAGGAAAACGTACGATACAAGCCTTGAAAAGTTTGTGAATATTTTGGCACAGAAAACACTTAGCAAACGAAGCAATATGAATATATTATGACACGCCTGAATTCGTCTGACTATGAACAATAGCGGATGGGAGATTGAAGGGATATGGCAATATATTATTTTTTTTCTGTTAAAATAATGTTCACATCTAATATTTTGGGAAAATCCATAAAATTTCGCTCTAAAGGTTGTCTTTCCCCCATAAAATAGCTTATGTTTATGTCGAACGCTTCTGCTTCCGCCGCCATCTTGAATCGATATTGCATATGCTAATTTATGCGAAAATAAATCTTCTGACGTAACAAGCAGGGTAGCGTCTCTGTGGTAGCGTACTTGCATTAGCGTTCTTGCATTTTTCAAAAGCAAAGCTTTCGGCGGTACGTTTTGTCCTGTTTATGGATGCACAAGTGATAGCCAAAATAACTCTGAACAGAAGATACACTTCTTTGAGTTCCCGAAAGCAACCAAAAGTGAAGAGAAGAAACGACGGGGCATGTGGATCGATTTTGCAAGCGGAAAAACTTTGTTCCGACCATGCATGTCCACGCGCGTGTGCTCTTTGCATTTCAGTTCCGATGCGTATGTCCTTTCGCATTTCCCAGAATTTTTACAGTCTATAAACTTTCCGTGCAAGCGAAAATTGATATTGAAACCAGATGCCGTGCCAACACAAAATAAAGCACTGGACACAATTAAAGAGAAAGAACACGCTTCAGAGTCGAAGAGAAGACAGACAGGTGCTCTATCCCGGAGAAAAGTAAGTATTAAAATTAGGTTGTGAGATATATCTACATCACCGTAAAGCAACTACTCATATTTTAATTTATACTTTTAATTAGGAAGCAGAACGTCTACTTGCAGAAGCGGAAAATGCTGAGAAAATACCAGAAGAAATATCCTGCGAAACATCTGAGCCTGAACAACCAACTGCAAATATAAATATTAATAACGGCGCCAAGTCGATTTCTGTCCAGACTGACGAGATCGGATGTCTTGTGAAAAATAAAAGGACGCAAACTCCTATAATTGTACCATCTAATACCACACAAACAAAAGGAACACAAACTTCAATCGCCAGCGATTATTTATCCAAGAAATTATTTCCAAGAAAGTTGGTTTCGTCCGCGTCCCAAACGAATCCAATTTCAGATGACGATGAAAAAAATATGGCTGGTGAAATTGACATGCCTTCTCACTCTCAGGGCTGTCAAAACAAAGGCACGCATTCTTCAGTAAACACGAATGAAGGAAACCTCGAAGGAAACACGCATTTGACCTCTACTCCACAATACAATTTGTTGTATACAATTCCTTATTCTCATCTTTGTGCATGCCTGTGATCATCTGTACACACACGTAAACAATGATTCCCAACAGTCATCATTGAATCATAAACAACAATTATGTTGCCTGCACACATATGCCAGATTGACAATCGTGTACAACAAATCATGTGTAAATCGGCCTTAAATTTTTCAAAAATTTCCCCCAATAATTTTCCTGTCCTGAAAATTATAAGCCTTCTCTTATCATAAACCCAACAAAAATGACTACCGGTGCATTTTCTGATAATGGTCATTCCCTGAAATGCAACCCAATCAATTTTTGGACTGGTGTATACATATATTCTTATAGGTTCTGCAGTTTACAAAAACTTGAGAGAAATCATAACTAGACCAAGGCTTGTAACAACAATCTGCAAATTATCAAACTACCATCAAACATCAGCATTGGAAGCGAAGCATTCATTGGACAATCAATTCGCACCAAAAAAGATCTATTACCCCTATCATTCGCTGATGGCAAGGTTTGTTGTTTCCAATGAGATAACAAGGGGGAGTGGGGGACACAGTGTGTAAATGCATCCCCATTTTTCTTCTCCATAAAGCATGAAGTTCATACAGTAATGATTGGGGTTCTGGAAATAATATTGACTACCCCATTTTGAAATAATTTCAAGTAATTGGTCTTAATTAATATGCAGTTTTGAACAATTATGTAGATTATTTTGCTCGAACATGCATTACATTGAAAACTCAAAGAGACAACAAGCAAAGACAAAGGAAGGCGTTGACCGGTGGGTGGTTATTTATCCAAAAGCACACAAGGGTGAGAAGGCTATTGCCAGACAAATAAAACAAAGTCCAACTCACAGTAAATCTAAGACAATAATTATATTAAATTTAATTAAAATATAACTCAGCTGTTTACTTACAGTCTACACTGTCCCAATAATTTTCTCTTGATCTTACACTTTACAGAGTATATACAAACAATCCAATGTGAAGCCATCAAACTGCGGAAAGACTTCGGTAACATTCAGAAAGCCAAGTGGCATGCAAACGAGCTTCTTTCGAAAGAGCCTATTTCACTAGTGGAGAAATATCTTGAAGGTAATCAGCCACAGTCCAAAGCGGAAGTAACCGTCAACAGATACAGTAGATTTACCAAACCAGCATATCACGTCGAAGATGAATGCTCGTGTGGATGCTCTGGAAAATGCGCCACAGTCTGATGTTCATGCAAAAAAATTACCAAGAATGTACAGCAGCATGCGGATGTAAAAAGGATGTTTGCTCGAACAAATAAAACACAACAATTTACGGCAATATTAATACTGTAAATACTTTAATAAGTTGTTTATTTTGAAAATTTAAAATGGGTATAAAGGCCATCTGGCGAAGCAAATTTTTCTCTGATACACTTGTAAAGGGAAAACTCTTCGACACTTTTCCCCTAAAATGTCGAAGACCCATCTGGAGCATCTTCGATAAGAAACATGCCGATAGATCTTGTGCGTTTGCGCAAGTTCATCGTCTCCGAGGGGTCAGTTCTCCTGCAAGTATTGGGAGACATCGACACCAAGGACTTCTTCTGACAACATGTTTTTTCTAAACGAGGACAAACCTGTTATGCAGTTCATTCCTTGGTTTTGAGCACAAGTTAGTTTCTCATCGTACTCGTCGTATTCCACAGCTTTCTCGTGGCAGCAGAAACTTTCAACGCTTTTCTCCATAAGTCTACAGTTACCACACTTACACCATTCAAGTGTGGAACGTCGCCAAGCATTTATCGCCTCGAATTCTTCGTCAACATCTTCTTCAGTTGAAGTCGAATCATCATCTGAGTCATAACTGCCATCATTATCCTCATTCTTATTTGGCTCAAACATATAGGGCTGTATTTCTTGCCATTCTTCGTCTTCTTTAGTACTTTGACTATCATCACTATCGTCCATCTTTCGCTTGCAAGCAAACACGAAATGAGCGCTTCCCTGCTTATGACGTCACGAGTGAACTGGACCCCAAGCAATAATTTTCTCCAAAATCGATTCAAAATGGCGGACAAGAACTTAAAATCACACAAGCGAAATAGGTTTCAAAACAGTAAATTATGGAGATTTGGAGGTCAGTATGCGTTTTCCACAGAGTAGTATAAGTGACATTTATTATTCTTTAAAAAATATATATATTGCCATATCCCTTTAAGGGTGATTAAGGGATTAGAGACTAACGAGAGCACGTGTATTTTGCATACTTCAAAGTATTCAGCTAAAAATACTTATTTTTGGTTTAAACTTTTACATATCAATAAAACAAATTACGGTTATATACAAATAGTCTACATGCACTGATCAGTTTAAAATGTTTTTAATAAAGTTGGCTTCGGTTATTGTATCTAGGTCGCACTTTATAAGGTAGTTTATAAGGATTATAACGATTATCATCTTCTGTTTTGTACGGGTCTTCTCTATCCGAGTTTTTCTCAGAATTGCCGTTGTCTTGATGACCATAGTCATCTGAGTCGGCTGCCGAAACGTATTCTTCGTCCGGGACGAAAGTGGTTCAGTGACTCAGTTATCCATTTTCGCAAAGGTTCAGGCTTGGACTTTTCAACTGGCGGATGATTTAACAGACTGTTCTCAGGTTGTTGAGGTTTATGCGAGGTCTCTGTCAAATTTTGTACAACTTTTAATAGCTGAGTCTGAAGATGTTCCTCCCAAGTTTCCCTCCAAACAATGACATCGTCCAAATAGGCTAATGCGCTGGTCCAGGATAGTTCTCCCAAAATGACTGCCATTAGTCGCTGAAAACTGCCCGGTGCTGCCGAAAGTCCAAACGGTGTGCCACGCCCTGTCCATTCGAACTGACCATCCGGGGTAACGAAGGCAGTCTTGGCAGTATCTTCAGCGCGTAGAGGCATTTGCCAATATCCTGATTTTGCATCTAATGTGGAGAAAAATCTTGCATTGCTTAAGCGGTCCAAGAGGTCTTCAATTACCGGCAGTGGATAGTGGCTGTTGACTGTCAAGCTATTTAGTCGGCGGTAATCTATCGCCAGGCGTAATCAGCCATTCTTTCGCCTAGCAATTACAAACGGGCTGGCCCATGGGCTAGTAGATGTTTCTATTAAGCCCTGATCAAGTAAATAGCGTATTTCATCTTGCACTTCCTCTCGTTCTGGAGGACTCAAACGTCTCGGGCGTTGTGCCACCGGGCGAGCACCTGGTTGTAGTGGGGTCTCGTGTTCCACCAAGCCAACTGACCCCAGTTTGTCACCATCCCGATAAAAAAGATCATTATTTTGCTGAATAAGGTTGTCTAGTGACTGTTGGTGAGTAGCGTCAAGAGTCGGGTCAGTCTGGTTCTGAATTATTCGAGGGTTGGGTTTTGACTTGGATTCTTGTAGAGAACACCGGTCTTGAAAGCCCACTTCAAAGTTCGGGTTGGCCCAACTGTCCAGCAGCAGCTGCTGAGCTGAGCTGGACTGGTATGAGCGATAAAAGGAACAACAACTGCCATCTTCTAGACTTCGCCAATCCATTACGTATTGTCCTAACCTAGCTTGAAAATCTGCACCCAACAAGCAAGGCACCAACCAATCCTGGTACCACATAAAAAGTGTGTTGGTTAAGTTGTGTCAGTTTTCCTTTAAATTCAATTTTTGATCCCTCCACAGCTTGGGGTGTCTCTCCTAACTCCACAGGTATTAACTCAATATCTTCTTTTATCTTATCTGCTGATGTAAGGCTAAGATCACTACCACTATCCCATAATGCACTCACAATGTTCTGACCCAGTGTCACACGAACAAAAGGGGATTTGTCAAATGGATTGCCACAAAAATGTGGATAACTTTGATCATATGCTCGCAATCGCTGCCTGCTTTCTTGATTTGACAATAAAAATTGGTCTTATTAATATATGAAGGGCGCCAGTATGGCAGCCACGGGCTGGCTTAGCTCCGTAATTTTTAGTATTTTATATTCAACTACTCATTTTGGTTGGTTCAAGATGTCACTAAGGATAGTTGTTATACTGCTCTGGATTCTGGTTGGACAACTTTTTGTCGAAACCTGGCTAAACATCAACAAGGCGCGTTTTTAAAATTAAAATTTGGTGGACTATTCAAATTCAATCTCAGAGTGAATGGATACCATAAACTACGTCTCAGCGTTTGCAAATGGTCTAAACATGGTCAGATGGCTCTATATATACCAGGACACGATCCTCCACTTGATATCACAATTTATTTGGACATTGCAACTAATCCTGGACCTTGCAGTTCGATTTCAAAATCTTCAAACCTCTGTAATGAAACCGAAGTGAATTTGCATAATAGGGAATTAACAGCTCTAAGATCATACACAAGAGGACAGCTATTTAAAATTCGACATACCTCTAATATCACGTTGTCTAATTCTGTCCTTACCGACCTGAAACAAGCTGGAATCTTCCACTCTAGGGGATATCGGGCTGGCTATCATAGGAATCAGTCCTCGGCTGTTAATCGAAACATAAACGACATCAATAAACGGCACGGTTCCACCTCATCGCATACAGAGGTAAACGGAAATCCAACTCCTACGTTGAGGCTGCCTCAACAGCTATCGCAATTGCAAGATCAGGATGATTTTTCAATGCTAGATCACTCTAATAATAATATTACCACGACTGATACCAGCAGTACACCAAACAGAGAACAGTTAATAAATCCGCCACTCAATGTGCATTAGGTTTATTAAATGCTCGGTCTATCAAAAACAAAACGGCGGAACTCTTTGACTTTGTTTGTGAATGCAAAGCGGATTTATTTGCTATTACAGAAACATGGCTAAGCTTAGATGATGATGCAGTTAGAGTTGAAGTATGCCCTATTGGATATAAATTTGCTGATTATATACACGAGATGGACGTCGCGGCGACGGAACCGGAGTCCTATATCGAGACTCCTTAGATGTAACTAAAGTTAGTGCCGCCGAGCTATGCTCCTTTGAGTACTCAGAGTGGAAAGTGAAGTCTGGCTCACGGCATGTCCAATTAATTGTAATCTAAAGGCCGCCATACTCCGACAACCATCCGATTTCAACTGGTCGTTCTTTTTTACAGAGTTTGCTGAGTTTCTTGAATCAGCCGTTCTGACCATGGAACCGCTCCTGGTTATTGGTGATTTCAACATCCATGTAGACTGCGAAGAGAACACAGATGCAATTCGACTGCAGCAACGTCTGGCAAGTACTGGGCGTGAACAGCATGTTAAAATTCCCACTCATGTCCATGGTCATATTCTTGACCTCGTGATTACTCGCCAGTCGGATAACATTATTAAATCACCACCCTGGACGGACTGTCTATTTTCTGACCATTTGCCAGTGTTCTGTAACCTGGAGATTGAGAAACTTACTTTAACGAAATCTTGTATCTCCTACAGGAAAATAAAATCAATTGACCTAAAGGCTTTACGGGAAGATCTATCCAGCTCAAATCTCTATGGAAACCATAAATCACTCACTTTGACTGATCTCGTTGATTGTTATGATGAAACCTTGTGATCTTTGTTAGATCGTCATGCACCCCTCATTACCAAAACTGTTGTCAAAAGACCCACTGTTCCCTGGTTTACTGACTGCAAAACTGCAAAACGGCAGCGGCGGATTGCTGAGAAACGATGGAGACGAACGAAGCTAAGCACTGACTTTTCAGCGTAAAAAGCTAAGACGAACCAGGCGACACACATAATAAACCGTTCTCGAAGACAATTTTACACAGACTTCACTTCTGAAAACAGTGGAGACCAACGAAGATTATTCCGGGCAGCAAAGTCTCTGTTTAATCCGACATCAGATGTTACATTTCCTGATTATCATGACTCGAATATCCTCGCTAATGATATAGGTCAGTTCTTTGTCCAAAAGATTGAGCGCATTCGTGCTGACCTTGACTCCTCCATGACAAGTACCATACAACCTGCCTTAGCGGTGCCCATTGAACTCTAAATAAACTGGAACGCTAACTCGCTTGCACGTTTTGAAGCCAACATGGGGGACGCCATGCACGTCAACCCCAGTCCCTTTTACTGTATAACCGGGTTGCAAAAACAGCTTGAAATCAAAGAAAAACTAAACTTGTTAACCACTCTTAGGCTTAAATCAAATTCCAATATACCGTAGAGTAGGCGAACACTGACATGACGAGTAAAAACAAGGAAAACAGTAAAAATATAAGCTCTCAAATGAAAGTCAACAATACGCAACTAAAATTGCCATTGGTTCGGACAAATATAAAGAAAATACACATGAAACCCAGGTTTAAAATGAAGAGGTTGTTTATAAAAACAGTTGGGTTTTAAATTTCTCAATTCTCAGTAGGAAAAAAACAACAAAATGCACTTTACCGTGTGTTATTACAGCTCTGGAATTACTCTTCGTATCGAAAAATGTCAGATTTAGCATTTCCACAACCGAAACTTGAGTTAAAGCTATAATTTAGCATTATCTTGTTACTAATTCTTGGCAAGACAACCTTCAAACGTTTGAGATAACAAAGAAAAATAAGAGAAACCTGCATTTTCCGTACGAGTTTCGGACTCGAATTTTGCTTTTGTTCGGCAGATATTTCGTCATTCAATCCATTTTCGTATGTAGAAATTGTTCAGGTACAAGGCCAATAAGCCCAATACATACTATCTTCTTCGTTATCATCTATAAAAAAACTTTAGGTCTAAAAAATGGTTGTTTTTTGCAGCGAGTTTTCAGTTTTTCATTGTGCCCCTTCATAGGTTGTGTTGCCGTCAGACGTGCAATGGCGACCCCCAGCGGCCGGAAGTTTGACTTCACCCAATCATAGGGCCTTTCTTATGGAGTTAGCGTTCCAGTTTATTTAGAGTTAAATGGCGGTGCCTGAATCTGTATCTATAATGAACATTTCACATATACCGCATCCGGCATACTTTGACGCCTTTAATATCTTGAGTGAGGAAAATGTGTCACAGATGATTGCTGGGACCAATAAGAAATCTTGCTCTCTATAGATTCAATGCCAACCTCCGTGGTGGTTGGATGCCTTGACGTTTTACCGCCTGTGTTGACCAGGATGGTAAACCTGTCTCTTGACTCTGGCATGTTTCCTAATAAATGGAAGCAAGCTGATGTTCGTCCAAAGTTCAAGAAGTCGGGTTTGGAACGAGATTTAACTAACCTCAGGCCAATTAGTAATCTTGTGTTTACATCCAAGCTCACTGAAAGGGCAGCTTCCAATCAGATGCATAATCATTTGTCTGTCAGTAATCTATACCCCCAAATCCAGTCTGCTTACCGCGAACACCATAACACGGAAACTGCTCTTCTACGCGTCAAACAAGATATACTCATGAACATGAATAAACAACATGTGACCTTATTAGTGTTACTTGACATGAGCTCTGCATTCGATACTGTAGATCATGATATACTACTCATCAGCCGCTTACAGTCCAGTTTTGGCATATCAGGCAAGGCCCTGAACTGGTTCAAGTCATATCTAAGTAACCGCTCGCATTTTTTTTCAGTGGACGGAGGAACATCAAGACGGTTTGACCTACAATATGGCGTACCTCAAGGATCATGCCTTGGTCCACTGTTGTTTGTTCTGTATTCCAGCGAGCTGTTTCGTATTCTTGAGAAACATTTGCCTGACACTCACGCTTACGCAGATGACACTCAACTTTACGTGTCTTTCAAACCAGATGCCAGTGCTAACCAAGAAATAGCGGTACTAGCGATGCAGAAATGTATTGATGATATCAAGAAATGGATGTATAAAGACAAACTGAAATTGAATGATGACAAAACTGAGGTTATGATCATTGGCACCAAACAGCAGCTTACTAAGGTTGATTTTGACACTCTTTCCGTGGGAAACACTCAAATATCGTTGAGCAGTGAAGTTCGCAACTTAGGTTGTTGGTTTGATTCTAAATTGACAATGAATACCCATATTATCAAAACATGCAAGTCGGCTTTTTATCATCTTTACAACATAAGACGAATAAGATAAGCTGATTCTCAGCTATGATGCTGTACAAGTTCTTGTGAATGCATATGTCATCAGTCGCTTGGACTATTGTAACAGTACCTTATATGGACTACCATCGTGTCATATTAACAAGCTCCAGAGAGTGCAAAATGCAGCCGCTAGCCTCATTTGCAACACCCCCCGATTTGACCACATTACTCCAATATTATTTACCTTACATTGGTTACCAATCAAATTTAGGATATCTTTCAAAATATTTTTAATCACTTACAAAACCTTAAACGGCTTAGCACCGGATTATCTGCAAGAACTCATAAATGTCAAATCCCCATCAAGATATAGTCTCCGATCCAATGATGATGAACTCCTGCTACAAGTACCAACATTCCGTAGCTTGAAGACCTTGGGCGACAGGTCGTTTTGTGTTGCAGCACCAACGTTATGGAATAGTCTTCCACAACATATCCGCAGAGCTGAATCAGTGACAACGTTTAAGACGTTCTTAAAAACATATCTTTTTGAAAAAGCTTTTTGTTGGTTACTTAGTATTTATATAATCTTTACCTATATTATCTTTAGGTTAAATTCTACATTTTGCTGATAGTATATTGTTAGATTCTTAAATTCATACTATTATAATTCTAGATTTTGTTATCTAAATTTAACTTACTATTATATATTTTACATTTAGTCCGTATTCCCTGGAACCAAAAGTCGCTTAGAAACGATCAATTGAATTCACCAAACGTAATCACTTTTCAATGTCAAAAATATGTAGATTTTTACTCACCAAAAACATTTCTGCTTGTTTACACTTCCAACGCGTACCAGTTTTTTAGCTACATGCGTTTGAATTTCGACAACGATGAGTCTTTAAAAATTTCGAAAGACGCCATTTTTCCCCTGGGAACTTCATGTAAGATACACGAAACGGCTTGTTGTGGTGTTCGTCATGGCCGACTAAACATGGCGAACAAATGTTTAATTCATTGTGCAAATAATATCGGTGCGGCAGAGCCACTCACAAACTTCTCCGAGGTATCGTTTAAAAGATTTTTAGAGTGTCGAAAGCAATGGTTGGGACTTGACGGCCAGCAGAAAGAGGCAGCTGTACGAACAACGGAAATTATTGACATCGAAGCCGACGGAGCGGAAGATTTCGCTAAGTATGCATATCATCGCAAGTGCTACTCCTTATTTACGAATAAAGCGTTATTGAATCGTGCTGAGATAAGATGTAAGAAGGCTGAAGAAACGCAGACACTCGTGGATCAAGGCGATAGCAGTTGCAATGCCGATTGTGCTGAGAATGAACCTATTCCAAAAAAGGTTTTACGATTAACTTTTAATGCTTCAACTGGTAGTACGTCAACTGCTGTGTCCAAGAGCGAGCACGTGTTGCCTCCTATCTGCATAATTTGCAAGAAGGAAAAAGAATATCACCTTGATCGGGTAAGTTCACAATTGATTGTTTTTATTTCACATATCTTTTGTGTTGAAATGCATCAGTCGATTTTGGCATATTTGCCCATCGGCCATCGCCCTCCTTGAATACCCCCAGGCATTTGCATGTCTATAAGATGCCTAGGGAGATGGCAGAATATCCATACCAATCCGACTATCCTTTATATTTTGGCCTTGCTACAGATGCCAGGTTTATTGCCCTGGGAAAATATACAGTAAGAACCGTTACATGCAGGGATGGATTTAATGGGGGGTGCGCACCCCCCCCCCCTCCCACCTAGGGGGTGCAGAGGGGGGTGCAGAGGGGGGTGTTATTTTTCATGATAAAGCAAAAAAATATTAGAGACTAAATGAGATACAGTAATTTGAGTAATAACATGATGATAAGCGAACTGTGAACAACAATTACAATTCAAATACAGTAGTCAAGCAAGACTTTGCAGTAGTCAAGCAACTTGATGGGCGGGCGGCACCCATGACCGACACAACTCGCACCAGAGCTGGCAGAGCACCCCCCCCCCCTACCATATCATCCTGGATCCATCCCTGGTTACATGTTCTAGTATTAAATATTGTGTTTGATCATTTATTTCTGCAGTTCAGTCGAAAGCAGACATTGGACAAACTCATTTCTGCAGAAACGCTTGACGGGGGTCAATTAAGAAAAGCGGCAACATTGAAAGGTGATGAAAGCATTTTGTTGCAAATTCAAGGGAAGGATTGCGTGGCCTTGGAAGTAAAATATCACAAACGATGCTATCTAAAGTATGTATCTGTTCTAAGATCTCGGAAAGATGAATTAGATGAGCAGTCTTCTAAAGCAAAATATCAACAATCATTTGACATATTTTGTGAACATTTTGTAAAAACTAAAGTAATTCAAGACGAAGAGATTTTCTACATGAAGAAAATTAAAGAAGAATTTGTTAAAACAGTTGCGGAAGTGGAAAATGAAGATGCATCAAGTTATAATACAAGCCGTTTGAAACAAAGAATGCAAAAACAGTTTCCCCAACTTGTGTTTCAAACCACCCAAGGCAGAAGTAAAAGTGAGATCGTATATTCAAGTGACATGAGACCAAGCAAGATTGTTGAGGATGTTGCATGTGGTGATTCTTCGCAGACGTCATCATCAGAAACTGATGACTCCGAAAGTACTTTTGGAACAAAAAAAGCCGGCATGTCGTATGCCACTTTGAGAGAACTTTATGATGTTGCCCTGACCTTAAGAACTGAATTGAGAGACATGAAGAATGCAAGGTAATATAATTATACTAGATATTAATTCTGACGAGATGCTTGATTTTATGGAGAAAAAAAATATTCTGGCAATTAGATTTTTTGAGCATGCATGCAATTGAAAGAATATTTTATTTAACCCTAAAAAATTTTAGCTATCTCTTTAAATTTATCTAGCCCTAAACCTATGGGTTGATAAATAACATGAAAAAAGTATCATCTAATAGTGATCTAATCTACCCTTTACATGAATGAAAATTATTTTTGTTGTTAAGGTGGTATGAAACCTGGCCTCCTGTTGCTTCTGACATTACTGGTGACAGTGTGCGAACAGTGGTGTCACCAATCATTTTTAACTTCATGGCATGGGTCGTCGGGTTCTCTGATGAGCCTTTACTTAATGACTATCTTGAAGTGAATGAAAAGGAAGCTGTAAAGGTTTTCTCTATCTGCCAAGATTTGGTCAATGTTTCTAGTCGCGGGAAAATTCAGACACCCAAGTCTTTATCACTTGCAATGGCGATCAGACAAATATCGGGGTGTACTAGTCTGATTCATATTTTACATGGTTTAGGGCATTGTGTTTCTGTATCATCAACAATGGCATATGACTCAGCTCTTGCACAATTGACAATAAACACATCAAACATTGTCCCCAAGGATTTCGTTCCTGGTGAGCATGTGAACCTGGTGTATGATAACATTGACTTTAAAGAAGAATCTGTTAAACAAACACACGTCACAAATGGTATCATCATTCAAAAAGTGATTAATCATGATATGCATCCCGTGCTCGAAGATCCCACAGAATACATACCAATAAAGAAGAAGCAACGAACTGTACCTGTTAGTGATATAACACCATATGCTGTTGGTGTGAAGAAAACGCCAAAATTTGATGGCGATGCATTGGATCTGACATCGATGGACATTCAGGTCAAAAACAATGAGTGTGTATCAGCTCATAAACTAGATCTGATGTATGCCTTGTTGAAGATTTTTGCTACCAGTGTGGAAGATCCGTGGCCTGGTTGGACTGGATTTAACACATTAATTAGGCAAAGCAATATACCTACTGTGTCACGAGTTGGCTACCTTCCAATAGTGGATGCCTCGCCTACAGAATATTCCACGCTTAATGAAGTCCTGAAGTCGGTTATTAAGATCACGGATAGATTGCAATTACAACAAACTGTTCTTGTATTGATGAAGCTGTATATGCAAAAATCCAGCACATCCGATGGAAGGAACAGATCTTTTATGATCGATTTGTTGTTCGCCTCGGAGAGTTCCATGCCTGTATGTCTTTTCTTTCTGCCATATCAAAGCTATTTGAAGATGGAGGATTAAAGGTACAACATACAGTACATTTGTGTTATGAAAGTGTTTTATATTGTGTAGTGCTTTTAGGGTCAATTTCACCGTCTCTAACCATCTCACCTTTTAATCATCTTTATATGAGAATATATTTATGTGACTGTATATTGTATCGTACAGTATATGCGCTTTCATAATTCATTATTATTGCCTTTTATGTAGATACAATTTAATTGGATTTATTCGCAATTTTTATTGAGGAAAACTTAAGGAATCTCGTGATTTGAAAAGTTCAAAATCTACCATACCATATGGTATGCACATAACTTATTCTATTTTTTATGTTTCTTAGGATATTTTTATAGAATCGGGTATAATTAGTGTTGGTTCCATCAAAGGTGTTTTATCTGGAAAACACTATAATAGATCAATTTTGTGTCATAAGTTGGTTTATGAAGCAATGCAGCGTCTTAAATTTGAAGCATTTATGGAGTCCCTAGATGACGATGAAAAGGAAGGCATTGAATTGGCTGTTTTTAACATGATGGACTCCTTTCCTGATGAGGAATTCCTTGACTATTTGGAAAGACCAGAGATTGAAGCAATCAGTGAAGGTTACGAAATGTTCATTCAAGAGTCATCAGAGAAGTCCAAAACATTTGCATTCTGGAGCATGTACATTAGAATGACAGGTACGCTCGTATATTGAAGGATAAAATGGGCATAAAAATACCCAAAGGACGTCAAATGGTGTTAACCCAACACGTTGACAAAAAACGCTTGATTGTAGGAAACATGCAATCCTGTAATAAAGTAAAAATCGCTCTAATTCTAATCAGGATTGTCCATATAAACAAAGGGCCTTCACTCAAACCATCGAGGACGATTTTACTCAGTTATTTGCAGTTGCGTTTTTCCTAGCATCAAGAGATTATATTTATTTAACAGGTGTCTTGCTCAAGTTCATCAGAGCAACAAGAGAAATTAACTGGAACCTTCATCTGGCTACGTTTAGAAGCATGCTTCCTTGTTTTTTCATCTGTGATCGAGTCAGCTATGCTAGATATGGAACTGCCTATTGGCTGGAGATGACCGCGCTAGATCGCACACATCCTGGTTAGTATTAATCCGCAAAAAAGTTCTCCCTGTTATAATGCCTTGCTGACGTATTCAGTTTTACCGCCGATTACATATCGCTATGTATCAATTGGAAATGGATTTATTAGAGGAATTAATTTTTTATGTGTTTAACAGATATTGTTTCTGAATTATCGACTAGCTTCGCAGTTCAACGTCAAAGCGATCATGGATTTTCTGCCGTTTCGTGTGATCAGACTATCGAACAGACAATAAAGCGTGACTCAAAAACAAGGGTGGTCTCATCGGATTTTCGTTAAATCGTGCTGCAATTCATAGATGGTTACTAGCCCAGTCAGAGAGAGCTGCAATTACAAATAAATGCAAGGATATGGCCAGTGCAGATGCTAAACCAAGGTTATCATTTTATTCCACTTTGGCAGTGTATATTACCCACGTAATGTCTGTTCCTTATTTGGATCAAACATTCATTCATAGTTAATAAGAATTTCAAAATTTTTGTTTCTATTTTATTTTGTTACAGAAGCCGAAAAGATCTCGACAGGACTAAATGCATGCGTTATGAGAATAAACTGTCTGAATAAACTGAGCGACGTAAACGGATACGTCAGGATGACTCTTAACAAACTTCCGAATATACGCGGAGATCTGGTACGAACCGACCCAAAATGGAAAGAGTGGACGTTTGGTCAACTATGCAAAGCTCTACGGGATTGGACCGAAAGAAACCCAGTCGAAAATAACCAAGATGAGAACCGAGGAGAGAAATCGGGTAAAGCCTTCAGTACGCAGCAGAAGAAAGACCAAACGAAACCACGCGCGTGTGTATGCTGCGATTCGAAGGAGCATAGGTCGACAACTTGTTCAATTGTCAGTACATCAGCAGACCGAAGGAAGATACTAGCGCAAAAGAAAGTATGCTATAATTGCGCTGGTGAGTCACATCGTGCAGCTGAATGTCGAAGTACCACCACTTGTTGGAACTGTGGAAAAAGACACCATACGTCGATCTGCGATTCTGAAGCCAAATCAGAGTTGTTATCAGCGCATCAAGCCGACGACAGCGAAGTAATATATACCCAGTTGTGTTGCTAGAGATAGATGGTATCAAGACAAGAGCATTACTCGATACAGGGGCCGGAAGTTCCTATGCTTCAGCAAAGCTAATCGACGCCATTCACAAACAGCCTACAGAAATCAAAACCAAACGCATAGAGATGATGCTCGGTTCAACTACAACGAAAGTGGAAATCTATAATGTTAAGATCAAGTCAATAGACGGTGACTTTGCCATGGATGTCAATGTAACCAAGGTGGACAAACCACAGTTGATGCACTTGGAGAATCCAAATTACAAGACTTTGTTGAAAAACCACTCACATCTCAATGGAGTACATATCCATGACGTTGAAGTCAAACAACACCTGCCGGTCCATGTTGTGCTTGGTGCCAGTGAATACGCTGCAATTAAAACGAAGACCGCACCAAGAATCGGATTGCCTGGTCAACCTGTGGCGGAGAAGACCCTACTTGGGTGGACGATCATGTCGCCCGGCCGAGAAGTAGACACTGGTCCACTATTGCTTACCAGTTCCAAGAGTGTCGACTACGAGCAGCTGTGCAGTCTGGATGTGCTTGGCTTAGCTGATTCACCTGCAGGAGATCAACACGAAGTGTACCAAGAGTTCAAGGAGCAACTAACACGTAGTCCAGAGGGGTGGTATGAAACCGGGCTCCCGTGGAAGGGCAACCACCCAGAGCTACCCACCAACAAGGCCGCAAGCGTCAGAAGACTTCAGCAGGTTGTGAAGAAGTTGGAGAAAAATGACAGTTATGCAGCATACTTAGATCTTATTAGATGTTTTGGTGTGTAGTATCGCTGTATATTTTTACGAGTTGTGCCGTATTTTGACGAGCCCGCAGGGCGAGTCAAAATACAAACAACGAGTAAAAATATACAGCGATACTACACACCAAAACATCTTATAAGAGATTTATTATACAACAGCTCTGATCAACAAATTTTTATGGAAAAAGAAAACTCTAAAAAAGCCAGAGAAGTAGAGCGTGACTTGCACCAGGACAAAACCAGGACAAAATAATAAGCATACATGAAGTAGTTCCCGACTGATAAATTTGATTGGCTAACAAAATCTGTCAAACCGGTTTTCTACAAGTTTTCTACTATCCAAATAACTAACTATCCAAATATCGCTGTATATTTGTACTCATTTTTAGCGTTATTTGGACAGTTTTTAATGCAGTTGTATAATAAGACGAGGTTATTCAAGAACAGATCGAGCAGGGAGTTGTTGAGGCAGCCCCCACAGTTGTCGTTGGTAAAGAATTCTACCTTCCACATAAAGCTGTAGTCAGACCTGAAGCAGAAAGTTCGAAGCTGAGAGTGGTTTACGATGCCTCGGCGAGAGGCGAGCAGACCAGCCGTCCCTGAACGACTGCCTACACCCTGGACCGCCTCTACAGAACTTGCTATGGACTGTACTTGTGCGAGCACGAATCCACCCAGTCGCGATTACCGGAGATCTACAGAAAGCTTTTCTGCAGATCCGAATAAGGGAAGAAGAGCACGATGCTCTTAGATTCTACTGGAAACACCCTGGACAATCGAACGTAGAAACTTACCGATTTACTCGAGCTTTATTTGGATTAACATGCTCTCCATTCCTGCTGGGAGGGGTCATCAATCAACATCTCACATTATGGGAAGACCAGTACCCCGAGTTCGTAGAGGAACTACGCAGAAGTCTATATGTGTGAATGATCTACTCTCGGGCGGAGCTACTGTCGAAGAAGCACAAAGGAAGAAGTTGATGGCAAAGAAGATCTTTGAAGATGCTACGTTCAACCTGCACAAGTGGCACAGCAACGAAAGTGAGTTAGAGATGGACAACGATGCCAAAGAGGGACACGATGAACTATCGTACGCCAAACAGCAGCTGGGAACTACATCATCACAAACTAAGATGCTCGGCCTTCCCTGGGACAAAAAGAATGATACCCTGAGAGTGGAATTTCCCCAGGTGGAAATGGAGCCAACCAAACGAGGAGTGTTGTCAACCCTGGCCAAAGTGTATGACCCCCTTGGGCTAGTTTCACCGACAACATTATCTGGGAAGCTGATATTCCGAGACATCAGTGATGAGAAGCTTGCATGGGACACCGAGCTACCTGATACGTTGCGAACATCATGGAACAAGTGGTACAACACTCTGCCAGCTTCCATAACCATACCAAGATCAGTCACACCACAAAAAAAAAACATTCAAGAACTGACACTACACGCCTTCGGTGATGCGAGTAGTAAGGGAGTTAGCTCTGTGGTTTACGCAGTGGTGAAACAAGAAGATGGAGTCACACAGAATATTGTGACAGCCAAGTCGCGTTTAGCTAAACGTGGACTAACAATACCGAGATTAGAACTGGTTGTTGGCCACATGGCCACTAACCTGATTACTAACGTCCATCAAGCAATCCAACCAATCATCACAGCAGACCTCCATTGTTGGCTGGACAGCACAGTGGCGTTGTTTTGGATCCTGGGGAGTGGTGAATACAAGCAGTTCGTGTCAAACCGGGTCCACAAGATCCAACAACACACAAGTATCACATGGCACCATGTACCCACCTTGGAGAGCCCCGCTGATTTAGGAAGCCGTGGAGGGGAGCGTAGTCGACGCCCCACTCTGGAGGTATGGACCTCAGTGGCTGGCAGACCCAAGTCAGTGGCCACCGAACATAACACTTGAATCCAGCGCTTCCAGCAAAGCCGAAGCAAAGATCACTAAAGACGTCCTCGCCGCAGCCATAACCGTCCAGGACACCTTCGAACAACTGCTATCCAAACATGAACTTTGGAAGGTCTTGCGAATCGGGGCATGGGTAAAACGATTTATTGACAACTGCAAGGCAACGGCTGTAGCCAGGGAATCGGGTCCACTGACAACAACTGAAATAGAGAACCAGAAGCCCTGGTGGATTAAACGAGCTCAGTGCGAGGCACAGAACACAGCCAAATTCGAGAAGGATCAACTCCAGTTGAATCTGCAGCTTAACCAGCAACAAGTCCTAGAGTGTCGAGGACGCCTTGAAGGAGAATATCCTATTTACCTGCCAGACGATCATCTTTTCACAAGCAAACTGGTTCATCAAACACATCTTGTGACATTGCATGGGGGAGTTGGACTCACCATGGCAAGAGTGAGGGAGCGGTACTGGATCCCACGACTACGGCGCCTTGTGAAGAAGGTACGAGGGAAGTGTTGGGGATGCAAGAGGTTCCGCACCAAGGCGTTCCAGTCACCACCACCAGGCAACTTACCAAGTAGCAGGACCAGAGGCGACACACCTTACCAAGTCATAGGGGTCGATTTTGCTGGCCCGATAAGATACCGAACCAAGTCGAAAGTAGAGAAGAAAGCCTATCTCGCACTGTATGGATGCAGTTTGACTCGAGGGGTATATCTGGACCTACTACCATCCTTAGAGATTGAAGGTTTCATCACCAGTTTTAAACGATTTATCGCCCGTCGTGGAAGACCCAAGCTAATCTACTCAGACAATGGTGGCACCTTCAAGGCGGCAGCGAAGTGGCTCAAGGAAGCACAAATGTGTGAGAAGTTCAACGACTATTTGGCTCAACAATCGATCACATGGCAGTTCAACCTAAGCCGAGCGCCATGGTGGGGCGGTCAATTTGGACGGCTCATTGGGCTCTTCAAGAACGCTTTCTATAAGACTATTGGCAACGCCACCCTGCGCTGGTCAGAGCTGGAAGAACTTGTTCTCGATGTGGAAATTGCCTTGAATAACAGGCCCTTAAGCTATTTGGAGGACGACATTCAACTCCCGCTGCTCACACCAAATTCGATGCTGAATCTTAATCCGAATGTCCTACCAAACCTAGAGCCGCACCAGGTCCCCGACACGGAGCTTCGGAAGAGAGCAAGATATCTAGCCCGTTGCAAGGAGATGGTTTGGAGTCGTTGGTCCAAAGAGTATGTACGCCACCTTCGAGAACAGCACAGACGAGCTGGAGGTGAACAGACTCCTCACCCAAAGATTGGAGATGTGGTGATTATCAGAGGTGATGCAAAGAACCGTAATCACTGGAAACTTGGAGTTGTAGAAGACCTCATCCAAGGGAGAGATGGAATAACACGAGGAGCTAAAGTCAAAACAAGCAACGGAGTTCTCGAGAGAGCGACTCAACACCTTAGTCCTTTGGAATTGACGTGCGACCGTTTACCGCTTGTACCACTCAACCCGACAGCGCCAGAGTTCTTACCAAGACCTCGAAGAGATGCAGCCGCGGCAGCCGTGTTACGAATTCAAAACATTGCCAACGAAGGGGAGGATGACTGATTTACATGTAAAACTTTAATGTTAGGAACAGACATTAGTTTTAAATTTGAGCCACGTTTACGTTGTTTGAAACAGTTAAGAACTATTAAGGTAACGTATATCTCCTGGCAGGAGTATATACGGGGGAGTGTGTCCGGAACTGGGCATCCGGAAGTGGAAGTGGTGACGTCACATCATACGAGGGTGTGATTGTAATGTTTACATTGTTTTAATATATTCTCACGGACAACAGAGAGCTGAGCGAGCGATGTGAACTTTAGCAAGCGATTCAATAAAACTCAGAGATTTCTGTTGTATTTGTAACTTTGTGATTTGTTGGGATACTATCCTCGGGAGGCAAGGAAATCCTGAATAACGCAACCCGGAATATATTGACACATTTATATCACTTGGAATTACTTTTGCTCCTTCAGATGATATGATTGCAAAGCTAAACAAATTTGTTTGTTTGATGTATGGCGACAAGACGTCTGAGGACGTCAACAAATGCAGATTCGCGTTATTCAAGCAGGGAAAGTGCTCTGATGATCAACTACCACCAACGTGCGACAGTTTGCTGCAACACATACGCCGTGCAAACTATCAAGCAGCTATTTGGCTCCAATCACTTGACGCAGAAATGGCTATTCCTCCAGTTGATGAAAATGGGTGGCGTTTATATGATGGGGGAGTTACATATTGTGTGGATGACCACTCCTCCTGCGCCAGATTCGCTGCTTGAGTGCAACAACTGTGGTTGCAAGACTGGTTGCAAAACCCGAGCAAAACCCAACGCTGTTCATGCATGAAAGGTGCGTTACAATGTACAGATGTATGCACTTGTGTGGGCTGCACCAATGGAAAAGATAGTGACGAACTGTCAGAGGAAGAGGATGATATCGGTTTGGATACAGACGAAGAAGATAACAAGTAACCGTAGTGAGTGTTAGCTAATTTTTGTTAAACTTTAGCAAACGGTATTTGGAGCAGCTCCAATTCCAGACAAATGATGATTGGATAGAAATAAGCCCCAGCGTGGGGGGAGGCTTAATACAGAAATTATGGTCTTCACTGAATATTGGGTTCATTTATAATTATAATCTAGCAAAGTATATATATATACATATTATGTATCCTATAATTACTTTTGTTTCTTATATTTTCGCATATGCGCATTACTTAAAGAGGTAGTAAATTGTAATGAAACAGCTACCTTTTTCAACTAAATTGCGCAAAATTGATGGGAAGCGCCTGAAACGAGTTTGTTTAATATATGCTACATGAAGTATCCATGGAAATATCGGGAAAAAATGGCGTCTTTCGAAATTTTTAAAGACTCATCGTTGTCGAAATTCAAACGCATGTAGCTAAAAAACTGGGACGTGTTGGAAGTGTAAACAAGCAGAAATGTGCTTGGTGAGTAAAAATCTACACATTTTTGATATTGAAAACTAGTTGCGTTTGGTGAATTCAATTGCTGAACGATAATCGACCAGGGAATACGGACTAATTGTGTAAATAAGTCTTGAGGGCGCATGTGAACATATTTGAATGAAACATGCGCGGTATAAGAATTTATTATTATTATTATTATTATTATTATTATTATTATTATTATTATTATTATTATTATTATTATTATTGATATCCTTGGTCCCAGTACTGGTCAGGCCCCACCCAGACAGGCCCCTTTAGTTTAAATATTCTGAATCATCATCCGGATTTCCACCCTGGGTGCACGGGAAGAACTGCGAGGCAGTCTGCTGTTCGAAACTGCCATTGGCTTCCAATCAGGCTCTCTTCGTTTACGCAGTCGACATTCCTTTCACCCAGGGTGCACTTTGCCGTAGGGTACCAGCAGTGACCTGGGTTATTTCTCCGGGGTTGTTGTCCCCGGGGATTACGGCCTGGGCGAGATTTTGCACTTACTTCAAGATCTTCGACTTTCCTTTCTAATTCTTTTAATTTCTGGCGTAGATGACTGTTCTCTTCTTGAATAGCACAACTACTAGGACCATCACCACTCGTCGTAGAATTAACGACAGTTCTTGCGCTGCAACGAGAACGTTTTCGGGCGATTCACACGTGCCATCTTGTTAATAAAAACCTTTCTCAAGTAAGCGAAGGCGAACAGTAATCGTTGACCATCCCCGAAATGAATCTGCGGGTTACTCTGGCATCAATTTCGGTGCTGGAAGGAAATCCAAGCCGAACCATGCGTTGGAGGCGTCGAATAAAGTCATTGTGTCGCTTGATCGAATGCCATAGGCATACTGTAGCATAACTTTGAGTCGCTGGCGGGTTAACGTATTTCTTTCTTAGTGCTTCGTATAGAGCTGCGACTGAGACTTTACTTGTTTCTGGTAATCCGCGGACGAACAAGCTTGCTTTACTACGTAATTGTTTTTCAATTGCCAACAACTTTGGCGCATCATCTTCATCGCTCCATATTTTCGCCGCCGTGTTTTGGCGGGAGGTGAGTTCGTAACGTGAGATCCAGGCGATATTTTCGTCTATTAGCCATGATTAATCACTTTAAACGCCTTTTCTTTTGCGCTGCCACCAGTTTCACAGTTTATAGCTATATGTTATTTACCTTATATATACGAGTATCACAAGTCACATCGAAGCAACAACAACACAACACCTCTATTCTAATCGCGTGTCCGTTTTCCAAATATGGTCACACCATCTCACGTGAACTGTCACAATAAATAAGGTTTTGTAAAGCTCGCAACTGCCTTTTTCAGTAGCTTTTTTCTGTTAAATTCGTAATTTTTCTATTCTGTTGATGTGTTATTTGTTGACTGTTAGTTTTCACTCAGTTCAGTATTTTCATGCCACCATCCTATATATATATACATACATATATATATATATATATATATATATATATATATACTATTTACAGAATGAGTGGCCGTTCTGTATCAGGATATACAGTATCCCGATACAGAATGGACACGGATTCTGTAAATTAATTCTAAAACGATCTATTTGGTAAGTTCATTGGCGTAGTCATTTTTCTAAAAAAACGTTGTCTAAGTCGAGAAAATCAAAGCTAAAGTTTATGTAAATCAAGAGGAATCTACAGTGTGCATGTATAAAAAAACCGGAACCCTTAGAAAATGAATTAGTACTCTGTTCAAACAACCTATTGTAGTAGTTTGAAAGCCCTAAACACCTCGGAGTCACGGATGCGTAAAAAACACGGTCTTATACACCTGGGAAATTAAGATAACTTGAAGTGTATGCATGGTGAAAGTATTTAAAAGCTTTTTCTCTTCCTGTTTAACTTATGCGTTGATTAATTTATAACGCAGCGTTTTTAGGGCTTTCAAACTACTACAATTCATTTTCTAAGGGTTCCGGGGGTTTTTTTATACACACTGTATATCACCCATAAAGACCCTCATTAAACATGAATTTTCTTTGTGTTTTCCTCATGAATTATTAATGCCTTTTAGACATATATATCGAAGTCTAACAGTTTTATTGAGACCACTCAAAAAATAAATAAACTAAATACAAAGTTGTAATTTGTTAAGTAGCAAATTAAGTAACAATAAATACTACTAAAGAAACGAAAGACATCAAGTTGCCCAAAAGGGAAGGAGCGAACGGGTTCGCGCGCCCTGTATGCGAGGCATCTCACTACAAAATTCAGCAATTCTTAAAAAGAAATCGTGACCCGCTTTATAAAAGTAAATTTACGAAAATAACAAGGGTAGTCACGGGCATGAAAAACAATTTATGCTCTGTAACAGGGGAAATCAGCGCACGAGAGTATACGTACATGGGATATGAATGTCAAAGGCTGAATTTACCAAAATCAAAAATGTTTGTTTCAAAAACCTTTTGAAAATGCGTTGTTATTTCTATAAACGTTGTCATTTTGGTCTTTGTCAAAACGTCCACAACTCGCAAGACTTCGTCGTCTAAATTGTCAGAATTAAAAAAAATGTTTGGTCCTCCGATATCATTAAGTTGAAACAAACAGTTCGCACCTGGCATTTCAGGTTGGTTTTTAATAAAATTAAAGAAGACAATTTTTTCCTCCTCTAAAACGGTTAAATTGGTGTAGAATTCAATGTGCATTCCGCTGTTAGATTTGATCACTTCTTTTAACCAAATTATAAAAAATTACGCCATTGTCAAATCATCGGTTCTATTTGAGAGCATAAATATGGAACGGCTTTCTTCACAACGATCACCCTTGATGAAGAACTGTCGAAACGTTGGGTCATGAATAGTAACTTTTTTGAGTTACGTTTAAAAACTTCTATAAGAGTAGAGTTAAACTATGTCGAAAGAAAAGACGTTATTCGACAAGCTATGCAAGGAGTTAAGTTAAATGAGCCATACAAAAATTAGAGTAAAGTTTTATAACGTGGAGCAGGACCATGTACATCTGTACAGTTGTTGAACTTACCAACTGTAGATCCTGTGGAATTTCTCGTGATAAAGCGTGTGACCACTTTCTGGTAATCTGTAATTTGAACATAAAAATATGGCGAAAATGGAAGAAGAAAAAATGGGCAACTATATAAGAGCACAATTCCTAGAGTTAATATATCATTAGGTTCGCATTCTGACCAATCGTTTTTGATATTTCCTAAACTGGAAACAAAATTAGATAAAGGTCAGTGGCGCCGGCAAGGGGGCCTCCCCCCCCCCCCCCCCCTCCAATCGTCACCAGGACCGTTTTTGAGTTAGTGCAAAATTAAATGAGAAACATGGGGGGAGGGGAATAATTAATGTTGGCAAAATTGAAGTTTTTTCCGTGTTTAACATCGCCATGTTTCGTTCTGCAAAACTTACTTGGTCATTCGCGTGACGATAGCTAATTAAGTTTTCCTAAAGAATGTCTATAGTTGTTACTGAAAATTAAGGAAATTTGCATTGTAGTAAATTTTAGATTTCAAAATTTTTCGGGGGAGCATGCTCCAAGAACCCCTAAATTTCGCCCCCCCCCCCCCCCCCCCCAAAAAGAAATTAAAAAAAATTTAAATAGCATTATATAGAATCTTGAAATTTTTACGCAAATAGCATTTTTCAACAACTAAGAACTTATTCACCGAGCGGGAGGTCTTTACGGCAAAATTATCATGTCCGCGCCCTTTCAGTAGACCGAGTGACGAAAGAGCGAGATTTGTGCGAAATGCGAACAGACCAAAGGCAGAATACAGTATGTTTCAAATTATTATGCAAAGTGGCATTTTTCAAATATCTTTAAAAGTATTTGCTTTGAGCCGATCAAAGTTTCACAATTTGTTTATTACTCTTTAACCATAGTTAATAGAAAATATACATGGTTTGGAAGCTCACAAAAGTCATTGTGTTATGTTTTTGTTCAGGTTTATGGAAATTTTTGCACTTTCACGGTTACTGAACATATTGTGTTTTCTGTATAATGAAGCCATCATCCAATAGCAACGTTTGGGTTCAATCACTCAACTGTACTGTTTAAATATTAATAAACCTAAAACAAAGGATTTGGCACCTTCATGTACCTTTCAACATGAATCGTAGCTTGATTGTTAACCGCTTTGAAGTTTGCCGGGTTTCTAAACCATGTATATTTTCTATTAACTATGCTTTAACCAACATTACGTATTGATTTCATTTAGATATGTTGACAAATAAAGCAGTCGTGACGTATTATGCAAAAAAGGTGCTTTTATGATGTAACAAATTATTATGCAAATTGCACTAGTTGAGGTAGAAATTGGCGAAAGATGGGTAAGCAGAAAGATCTGACAGAAGAGGAGAAGAGAAATATAGTTCAACGTCTCGCTCAGGGTAAAAAATCAATCGAAATTTCAAAAGAACTTTGCCGTGACCACAGAACTGTCAAGCGATTCATTGCCAATAGCAACAAGGCAAGGAAAAGAAGCGACAAAGGTGTGAGTCGAAAAATATCAAGACGACAACTATCCACAATCAAACGAGAAGTAGCGAGGCATCCGCTTTCAACGAGCAAACAAATTATTGAGGACGCTGGAATCCAGGGAATACCTAGAACATCTCGATGTCGCATTCTCAAATCGGTTGCCAAAGCTGTTAAGCCGAACATTCGCCCACCTTTAACCAACCGACACAAAATTCAACGGATTGAATGGGCTAAACGTTATATGAAGACCGATTTCCAAACGGTTCTTTCCACAGACGAGTGTACAGTAGAGCAACCCTTGATGGCCCTGATGGTTGGTCCAGAGGATGGTTGGCTTATGGTGCCCAGAAACCAACGAGATTAAGACGACAACAAGGTGGTGGGGGTGTTATGTTCTGGGCTGGTATATTAGGCAATGCGATGGTTGGTCCATTTCGAGTGCCAGAAGGTGTGAAAATGAATGCTGCCACCTACGCAGACTTCCTGAAGCGGAACTTTATTCCATGGTATCGCAAACAACGAGTAGCATTCCGAAGGAAGATTATTTTCATGCAAGATAATGCACCATCACATGCTGCACGTTTCACAATTGCATACGTACGAGATGTTGGCTTCAAAGATGAAAAGTTGATGATATGGCCAGCATCATCTCCGGATCTGAACCCCATAGAAAACCTTTGGAGCATATTGAAGAAGAAAATTTACAGTGGTGGTCAACAATATATGTCAAAGGATGATCTGTGGAAGAGTATCTGTGACGCAGCAGAGAGTATCGGAGCAGATGAAATTCAAAATCTCATCAAATCTGTCGATGGTCGTCTGGTAGACCTCTTGTCAAACAAGGGAACATATGTGAATAAATAGTAGAGGACGAATATATGTGTGTTGCGTATCAAGCTTGCATTTGTTTAAAACCTGTTAATATTAAGTTGTAGACTTCAGTGTGTTTGAGTCACCTTTTAAATAGTGTTTTTGGTCACTAGAATGTAATTTATAGTTTGTATGCATAATAATTTGGTACATCATAAAAACACCTTTTTTGCATAATACGTCACGACTGCTTGATAAGGTTGACTATCACAACAAGATGGAAGAATTACTTCGGGATACTTCCAAATTTGTTCCGCTAAATGATGACCCTGTTAAAACAACGATGAAACGAGAAACCAAAGTGCGAACTTTCCTCCGAAACCTCAAGAAAACAAACGTAATTACCGACGAGCAATTCAAGAATCTAGCACCAACTGGCTCCGACCAGGTATATTATATGGACTGCCTAAGATTCACAAAATCGATATACCTCTTCGACCTATTCTCTCGGCTATAGGTACTCATTCCTACAATTTAGCTAAGTTTCTTGTCTCTTTTTTTCATCCTCTTTCTTTAGATTCTTTTTTGATTAGTAACTCGTTTTCCTTTATTCAGGAATTGGTTTCTTTAAATTTGAATAGCGATCAATTAATTATGGCCAGTTTTGATGTCAAATCTTTGTTCACCAACATCCCTCTCGATGAAACAATACAAATTATTTTAGACCAATTGTTTCTTACCAACCATTTGCACCAGGGTTTCTCGCGCAAACAATTTGAAGAGCTTTTAAATTTAGCCGTAAAAAATTGTCATTTTTTGTTTAATGGGAAATTCTACCAACAAATTGACGGAGTAGCTATGGGTTCCCCACTCGGTCCGCTTTTCGCCAACATATTCCTTTCACATCATGAAAAGAGATGGCTAGATAATTGTCCTAAAGAATATAAACCGGTTTTTTATAGACGTTATGTTGACGATTCGTTTATTTTATTTAAATCTCGTAATCACATTGAACGTTTTCTTAACTATTTGAATGCACAACACCCTAACATTAAATTTACATGCGAAATTGAAACTGATAAAACATTATCCTTTCTCGACATAACAGTCCGTAGGTCTGATAACTCCTTTATCACTTCCGTTTACCGAAAACCAACATTTACCGGACTTTTTACCAATTTCGAAAGTTTTTTACCTATTATTTACAAAAGAGGTCTCATCTACACTCTTTTATTTCGCTACTTCAACATATGTTCCTCCTATATAATTTTTCAAGAAGAACTCTCAAAATTTAAGAATTTGTTACTTCATAACGGCTACTCTGAACGGTTTTTAGACCAGTGTTTTCGCATTTGCTTGAGTAAGATTTTTGATCCGCCAGTCAAACCACTCACTGCACCTAAGTTGCAGTTTTCACTTATTTTACCATTCACTGGTAATCATGGCCTACCAATCCGCCAACAACTTTTAAAATTATTGTCATCTTCATATCCGCACATTAGCCTTCGAATAGTATTTCGACCAGTCTGCCGAATCTCAAGTTTCTTTCGCTTTAAAGACCGGATTCCTATGCGCCTAAGATCCAACGTTGTTTATAAATTTACGTGTCAAAGCTGTTCCGCTTTGTATATCGGTAAAACATGCCGTCATTTACACACCAGGGTCTGCGAGCATATGGGCATTTCGGCCTACACAGGAAAAGAGATTCCTTTTCCTTCCCAATCATCTAGTGTCTTAACACATACGGAAAAAACCGGACATCCGATTTCCTTTGAAGATTTTTCCATTCTCTCCACCGGTAACTCGCAGTTCGAGGACCTCCTTAAAGAGAGTTTATTAATATCTAAAACAAATCCTTCACTTAATGCCAACATCAGTTCCTTTCCGTTAGCGTTGTTTTGATCTCCTGACACGACGCTACACCTATCACCTTTTTCTATTTCCTCATTTCTATTTTTGTAAATGCCTAGGTTATTTAAGCCGAGAATTTATGTAAATCTATATCACTCTGATGATGTTACTCGTGTAGTGACGAAACGTTAGTTTTTTATTAAAGTATTTCAATCTTCTCAATGTATTCCTATTCGATATGGTGTTTTTAAAAGTTATCTGCTGGGCAATAATATTTATCACCCGACTACGTTTTCCGCCTGGTACTTCCATCGCTGATATCTAAATGAAATCAATATGTAATGTTGGTTAAAGTGTAATAAACAAATTGTGGATCTTTGATCGGCTCAAAGGAAATACTTTTAAACATATTTGAAAAATGCCACTTTGCATAATAATTTGAAACATACTGTAGTTTTGCCGCAAAGACCGATCAAGCAAGGTTAATAAAGTTTTTATTATAATGACCAATGCTTTTTAGTTTTAAATGTCGAGAATACACTCCGCGAAACCGACCTAAATGTCTTTCAACGAAAACTTCAAACAACCAAAACACTTTCAGCTACCGTAAACACTGTCGTATTTGACACGATACTTTCACGATATCTGAACACCATGTTAGCTTGACTTTCTTAATTTTCTGATTTCGTTTTTCAATTTCTATAATGACCGGTCTTTAGCGTTTGTAAAAACCGCTCAGGAACCAATCAAATCAGACCGCTCACGGGAATAGTCATATATTAATATACTATTATTGTGAAGGGTGTATAGCATTCTATTAAAATCAATACCTCATCAAACTTTTCAACAGCAGCCTTTGATTCGGCCTCAAGTTTTTCAATTCTACATAGAAAGAAGTTTGTTTAGAAAATTAGAGAGAGACTCTCATTCCAAGGTTAATGCTATAATTGGCAAGTTTACTGGCAGTGAAAATGAATTAACAAAGCATTGCAAACTAAACATTTCAAAAACATGTATATAGTACGAGAAAACCGCCAGGTGGAGGACTGCGGTCATTGAAGGGGGAGAACTGCATGCATGGGAGCAAATCAAAATTGACCGTACCGAAAAAGATGGCGACTTGTACATTTAACCACAATCCTTTGCGCATAGTAAATATTGTTTCTTGTATAATTATCGGATAGGGTTTTAAAAAGATCAACTTTGGTAGGAATGAAGTTCTTGCTTGATAAACAATGTTTAATCGTTATTTGAGCTGAATGAGGCCGCAAAGCATTGTGGTTAAATGTACTGCACCATCTTTATCGGTACCGTCTTTATCGGTAGCGAAACGTCTTCTTGTTCCCCCATTTTTGTTTTTGTCTTGGTGGCATTCACGCGTGGTACACGAACTCGAAGAATACCCCGACTAGTTATACCCCGCCACAGGGGGTATTTCAGTTCAATTAATTAAATACCACAAAGTGGGGCAATCTTTTGATTAAGTCAACAAATACAACAACCTTATGATCAAACCAACAAATACCACAACATGATGATCAAGCCAACAAATACCACAACATGATGACCAAGCCAACAAATACCACAACATGATGATCAAGCCAACAAATACCACAATCTTAAACAAATATCTACAACATTATGATCAAGCCAACAAATACCACAACCTTGTGATCAAGCCAACAAATACCAACATTATGATCAAGCCAACAAATACCACAACCTTGTTATCAAGTCAACAAATACCACTGTCTTATGATCAAGTCAACAAATACCACGATCTTATCATCAAGTCAACAAATACCACAATATAAATAAGTTTTGTGGAAACACCACGTAAAATATTTCTTTGCGTAAAATATTTTTTTACGTGGTGTTTCCACAAAACTTATTTATATTACTTTATCGCCATGAAAACGTTCAAAGAATTAAATACCACAATCTTATCATCAAGTCAACAAATACCACAACCTTAGGATCAAGTCAACAAGTACCAAATATTTCTTTGCGTAAAATATTTTTTTACGTGGTGTTTCCACAAAACTTATTTATATTACTTTATCGCCATGAAAACGTTCAAAGAATTAAATACCACAACCTTATGATCAAGCCAAGAAATACCACAAGCTTGTAATCAAGCGAACAAATACCACAATCTTATGATCAAGCCAACAAATATGACAATCTTATGATCAAGCCAACAAATACCACAACCTTGTTATCAAGTCAACAAATACCACAACCTTATCATCAAGCCAACAAATGCAACAATCTTATGATCAAACCAACAAATACCACAATCTTATGATCAAGCCAACAAATACCACAACCTTGTTATCAAGTCAACAAATACCACAACCTTATCATCAAGCCAACAAATGCAACAATCTTATGATCAAACCAACAAATACCACATTATGATCAAGCCAACAAATACCACAACCTTGTTATCAAGTCAACAAATACCACAACCTTATCATCAAGCCAACAAATGCAACAATCTTATGATCAAACCAACAAATACCACATTATGATCAAGCCAACAAATACCATAATCTTATGATCAAGTCAACAAATACCACAATCTTATGATCATACCAACAAATGCAACAATCTTATGATCAAACCAACAAATACCACATTATGATCAAGCCAACAAATACCATAATCTTATGATCAAGTCAACAAATACCACAATCTTATGATCATACCAACAAATACCACAACCTTCTTATCAAGTCAACAAATACCACAACTTTATCATCAAGCGAATAAATACCACAATCTTATGATCAAGTCAACAAATACCACAATCTTATGATCAAGGCAACAAATACCACAATTTTCTGATCAAGCCAACAAATACCACAACCTTATGATCAAGACAATCTTATGTTCAAGTCAACAAACACCAAAACCTTGTTATCAAGCCAACAAATACCATGCATACTGTAATCTTATGATTAAGCCAACAAATCCCATGCAACCTTATGATCTAGCTAGAAAATACCATAATCATATCATCAAGCGAACAAATTGTACTACAATATCACGGTCAAGACAATTTGATTACGGTATCTTTAACAACCGTCTGAAAAATCATAGCAGAAAAAAAATAAGAACAGCACAATCCGTAATTATATCAGGAATGTACACGCGTGTAACAAACCGTTGTCTTTTGTTTTCTTCTTCATCCAATCTTCGCACATTTTCACGGGCATCTCCAGCAACTTGAACATTTGTAACTAATTCCGTTCCATCACTCTTCAGTTTGAGAAGACGCTAATTTATAGTAGGAAAAAATTGAAAAGAAAACCAGTTGATTATAATTCGGATATCAACTAGTGAAAAAACTCAAAAATATGAAAATCACTTTGTATCAACGCAAAAGAAAATTAAAATAAAATGTGTTTTTCACAACGTAAAAAATAATATTTTAGTGGACAATTATTTTAAATGTATCATCACATGAAGACTTTCAGTTTCAGGTCGTTTTTCTCCCGTCAAAAAAGTCACAACTTCGCAACATTTTAATATTTTTCGCTGAAGTTTCGGCGTAGGTTGCCAACTAGGAAAAAACCCAAACTTACTACGCCAATGAACTTACCATGAGTTTTTAATGTTTAGTTAGTAATTGTTATTTATGACTGCCTTGTAGTAACATCTATACATCACACAATAAAAACGCGATAAAATAGAAAAATCTAACTTTTCAAAAATCGCCGTTTTTGTAGGAGGGTAGACTGTTATTTTCAAGGAGTAATTTTAAGTCCCCCTTTACTCCTTTTTAGGGGAGTAAAAAATGTTGGCATATTTTATCTCCATGTTCGGAGTTAAAATAACTCTTCTCGGCTTAGACAACGTTATTTTTCAAACTTACTACGCCAATGAACTTACCATGCAAATGGGTCGTTTTTGAAGCTATTTGTTTCGCAGTACGTGTTTTAAATATTACTTTAAAATCCTTTACGTATAGTGTAGTTCTGCATGTCCTTTGTCTGTCCGGGTATTAAATTTTTAGTAGATCTGTTAAATTGCCTTTGAGAAAACGTTCTTTGAGTTGGGTTAGGTAGACTCGGAAAATTGATCGATTCTGACATTTAAAACAAATATAGTAGTTGTCAATTTCATTGTCGATTTTCACCTATAGGTTTCACTCCTCAATTGCTTGAAAACTATCTTTTGTTGATGCTTATTTACTTTTCTGCGTTTTGGTATACAGTGCATAACATAAAGTCGTTACTGACAGGAAAGGTTTCGGAAAAAGTCTCAGACTTCAAATGTTCATTTGAAGCGCACGCCATTTTAAAAAATATAATTTTTGGTTATGTGCGTTACGAATGAACGTGTCGGCGGTTTTGGATGCGCACGTAAACGGCGGGAGAAAGTACTTTTCCCAGCAAGCGAAAAACAACTGTTTTGTCAGGTTTTGATCGGTGCAAAAAGCATCAGGTTTGATTCCTCGTACTGAATAAATAAAGAAGATAGAAATTGTTTTGTGTTTGTTGTACGAAAGGGGTTTACGGGTAACAATTTGGAGCCTTAGGTGAGATCGTAAGTAAAAAGAACTATTTATTCGATACCGAAAGAACCAGTGTCGTGAAAACAACATCTGGAGCGATTGAACACTTCTACCGATCAACTATCGTCTACGCGTAGTGAGCTCACATAAAGAAGTGTGTTTGACATTGCTCAGGTACAAAACAAAGCAGAAGTCTCGAAGATACGTTAGACAGGACAGTCAGGTCAGTGGAATTAAAATGTCTCAAGTTCAAGACTTAGCTGTACATGTAGACACACTTCAACTTGAAATCGCAGAGCGAGTTTTGTCCTTGTCTCTCGAAAAACTTCTTGAATTAGCTGGAGAAGTAAAAGTAGTGAATATTTCGGAAATAAGCCGGCGAAATTTGTCGAAATTAGTAAGGAAAACCATCGATGACGATGTGGAGAAATTTGAATCAAACGAGAAGAAAATCGAGTACCTGGTTGGCATAATGAAACCGGTTAAAAACAAATCTCCTTCAACTGAGCATGGTTCGGAAGAACACCCGCAAAGCCCGGGTACCTATAAAGCAAAGTCTGAGGCTTTGGAGGAAACGGTAGGTCAACGACCTGGAATACCCATAACAATCCTTCCAAGCTCGGACAGCCAAAGTCAAAGTAAGCCAAATCTATTACTTACTACATATCGAAAAGATCGTCGGTACTGTAGGCCCGGCACCTAAAAGGATAGACTATCTTTCGTTAGCTTAAAACGAGATAGACTTCGGAAAATCCAAGGGTCACAGCGAAAATGAAATTATCGAAGCTGTCATTCGTGCTATCAGTCCGCATCTAAAGCTAAGATTGTATTTGGAGATGATGACTGAACTTACCTTGCCAACGTTACTCCAGATTTTAAAAGCTCATTATAAACAAAAATCCGGAACGGAACCGTACCAAAAATTGACGAAAATCAGCGAGGCCGTTGCCAAGGAAACCGAGAGGAGGAGCAAAATGGTGGCATCTACTCGTAAGACAGTACCCAAGGTTAGCGTGATAAGCAGTCAACAGATGAATAATGAAAGTTACCATGGGCCAGTCAACTACACCGACGCCACCAAGAGATGGAAAAGAGGAGAAGCAGAGCAAGCTTATGATTGCGCTAGAGGCGGTCCAAGCTGACCTGGCAAATATCAAGAGCTCCATAGCTAACCACAAAAAAACGACAGGAACTGAGGATTACCAAAGCCAAAGAAGACCACCAAAGTACTGTAGTTCATGCATATAACTGTACGAAAAGTGATGAGACTGGTTTCTCGCCGTTTTACCTACTTTTTGGTCGATCACCTCGGTTACCTATTGGCCTTATAATGTTTGGATCTGGCAACTCGGAACTAGTGACAGGGCATGGGGAATACGTAAAGAACTGGGCACATATCCATGAAGCATACCTACAACCTGGCTACCAAACATAGCTTGAGGTATCAAGGGAAAGAAACAGTACGACAAAAAGTTGAGATCGACAACGCTGAAAGCTGGAGATTGGGAAGTTGAGATCACACTGGGAAGACGACATCGGCGTGGTGGTGAACAACAAGCTCGGTAGTCCCGTATACGAAATCAAGCCCTGAGGCGAAACCAGGAAAACACCGATCAGTTCATCGCAACCTGTTACTTCCGTGTGATTTTCTGCCTCTGACAATAACCCAAGTGGACCCACCAAGGCCGAGGACAACTCACAAGCAGATTACCAGGAATACCGCAAATATGAGGACCAACCGGAAAACGAGTCTTCTAGTGACAGTGAAGACCAAGAAACACCTCTTTACATGTTGCAGCAGCAACCTGGCGAACGAGAACGACAGCCAACCAGGGAAACCTCTGAAATACCCGACGTCGTGGCACCAGATCTTGAAACTGGAAATCCCAATGCCTGTGAACCGGAACGTGACATGGAACAAGGTGAAATACCCGACATCCTGAACCAGGAAGTGGAGGAAAACGAGAACGAGGAATCTCAGGCTACTCGAAGAAGTACTTTCTTACGCTAACCTCCGGAAACCTTTAATTACCAGAAACTTGGAGATCCTGGGGTGGCACCAATTCAGGCAACACTGCTACTCCAGTTTGCGGTACCAATGAGAAAAAACATTTGTAGCCGACGAAATAATGTTGCAAGTTTAATGTGACTCGCGTGACATAAAAATCAGTGTGACTTGCCTGACTTGGCGAATAACATAACAAAAAGTCAGTTTAAATAACAAAAAGTCAATGGTTTTGTTTTATCAATGTTTGTTGGAGGCATAATATAGATTTAAAGCTGGACAACTGGAAGCATATTTTTAGAAATTCCACAGTACCACAAGATCACTATATGAGAATCTGTATAAAATGGCTGTTATTAAATAGTGTTAAAGCAGCCAAATCAATATTCTAAAAATAGAATTTGAATTAAATACATCTATTTAACATTCTGTGTTAACTGTTCCTTGATCCACTCCATTCAACTGATATGAACGTCTCAACAGCTTTGAATTCTATTCTTTCAACTGTGACTCGCATATGACAAACTTGATGGTGATTTTTCTCTGAAGTACTCAAAATATTTTCCTAGATTTTGGGGGATTGGTTTCATTTTGCTCATTCATTAAGGGGAGCATGGATGGCGTGTACTGTTAGCACGCTGCCTCTCACCAAAAAGTTAAGCCTGGTTAGACAGGGTTAGTACTTGGATGGGTGACCACTTGGGAATAACCCCGTTGTTGAGCTTGGGACTCGTGTGAGTAGAGTTGTAGTTGATCTCTCCTGTGCTTCTAGGGATTTTTGCCAGGTTCTCTGGTTTTCCTCCCTCCTTAAAATCAACACCTAACATCTTAGCTGTGATCAATGATCTGAACTGTGTCGTATGGTGGCTGCCTGGAGCGCCTTTGATAATTTCCTCGACACAGCCTCGTTCATCTGCATTCTTCGCAGTTTAGCCACATCTGGCTACAAGTAAGGATGATTAGCTTCCCAGTCTTTTATCCTTTATCCCAGTCCTTTACTAAGAATACCAAGTTGTGATAGGCTTTTAAAAAGAAGTTGTTCAAATTGACAAGAAATGAGAATACTTTATGTGCAAATATTGTGACTCACGTGACCCTAACATGAGGGTTTTCACTGTGGGCTAACACAAAGCTTGAATACCTCATTTTGAAATTTAGAATTTGAAATAAGTTATTAAATATAGCAATGGCAAGTTAAATATATACATAAAATAATGAAGAAATTTAGTTTAGATACAAGAAATAGGACACTTTTCTTGAAAAGTAACAATATGTGATCTAATCGATGCATAATTATAATCTATGTTCTTATTTCTGTTCCCACAATGCCCATGGGTATAATTGTGGTAATTTTTTTTCACATTCCAGAAGGGCAAGGTATTGTAGCACCCAAAAAATGGTACTGTAGGTGTTATTATGTTAATTTAATTTTTTTTCAACAATGTGTCATATTTTCTGTGGAATGGCTGATATTAAAAAAAGTAAACTAATGCAGATTTTATGATTGTCAAACCAGAGGGCATATTATGAAGAATTCAGATGAATCTGATTATTTGTTTAATATGTGTCCTGAAGAACCTATCTAATAGTCTTATATGTACATATATCTTTAAATCTAGATCTGCTAAAATGTCTGCACTGCTGGTTGTCCACACCACATTGCTTTCCTCCCTGGACTCTGTAAATTCTGTGTGCCAGACATGCACTGAAGAAACGGTAAATATATATAGATCTTATTCCAAAATGGCAGACACTTTAAAATTCTTTTATGTAAATTCTTTACAATTTCTCATAAAAAATATATTTAAAAATTTAATTTAGTGGCTATTTTTGAATAAGGTCTGTAGAAAAACAACAGCTGTGTGCTGGATATGTCTGATACACAGCCTTTTCATCCCCCCCCCCCCCCCCCCCCCCCAGATTGTAAAGTTTTACTTGTGCTAGGAATAACTTCCCACACACTTTTCACAGTTTTTTTAATTCTCTACACAATTTTGGAAATCTTCCACACCATAATGTAAATTTTGGTCGCAGCCTGCAAATTCCATAGCCTGTAGGATAAAAATTTTGCAATATTTAACTAATCTGAGCAGTTTTGCTTTATAAAATTTCAGGCTGCATGCAGGACTATGTTGACGCTACATGGTTAGTTAGGGGGCATGGCCCTGTACTTCCCTAGAAAAGTACACCACACCACACCACACCATCCATAAACTAGTCCTATAAAGATGCAACCTCCGCACACGTGAATTCATTCAATATGATCTGGTTCTTCCCAACCTGCAAGCTCAGTAACCAGACAACTGTTGATTCTGAACTCTGCTTAAAAGTAAAAGTAAAATTTCAATAATCATTTACAATCAATGGCAATCTGAATCGATAATCATCCATTGACAAATTGACAAACTTTTGGGACCATCAATTAATTGGTTATCATTTGATCAACTGGTAGTTTTCAGTCTCACTGATTTTCATCAGTTGCATAGTAGGCCGGGTATAAGTTTACCTAAAAATGTTAAAAACTGCTGCGTAGGCAGTGTTTTGAATAGAGCATGTTGGTAGTAGTTTACCTGTCGACTGTCTTCTATTTGTTTTCTACTCTTGCTCGCATCCTTTTCAGAATCAGTAGGCTTTTTCGATATCGCTTCTTGTCCATTAGCCTCCCTAGACAAATTCGTACCAATACCCAGCTCATTGAGAAGTTTTTAGAGACTACTGACTTTTTGCGTTTGTTTCTTGTTTGACAATATTAAAACTACACTGTTCAAGCACGTATTAAATGTTATTCAAACGCTACCTTTTCGCCACTTCTATTCGTCGTTGAATGCGTAATCTCCTAGCAGTTATCCTTTCCTCTGGATCAGAGGCATCAACTGAAGGTCCCAAATCTTCTTCATCGTCGCCTTGCCTACTCATTTTCTAGTCTTAGAATTAGTGCCAAAACTTTACACGCAAATAAAATGGAGAATTTATTCTTGCTTGTCTTCTTGCGTTGCCATTAGTAACAGTTATTGCTCGTCCCAGGTCTCCAGGAACGGCGCAGACTCCAACCTCGTCCCCAGAGCCTTCTCACGCAGGCCCTCATTGCAGAAGTCCAACTCTCACTGATCTGAAATAATAGACTCATTATACTGGATAGAGCATCCGGTGCTCGCTGTGAAGTCGGAATAAATTAGCGGCGGCCATTTCAGGTGGGACCCACTTGGTTTTCATACAGCCATTTTTAAGTTCTCCCATAGCGACAGATACATGTCACAAAAATTTAGCTGGTTTTCGTTAAAAATCCGATCATTTAAAGCGAAAACCAGATGCGAAAACTATGATTCAGCAATATTGTGGGTCCCACCGGATATGGCCGCCGCGAGATTTTTAGCCTCACTTCCGACTTCAATTTTTGCCACACGCGAAACAATAGATGCTCTATCCAGTATAATGAGTATATTATTTGAGATCAGTGTCCAACTCTCTGTCGGCACCTTTGATGTAAGCGTCCTCGGGAAATGTCGGCCTCGCGATCCCGGCGCCATTTTGAAAGTAAGTGCAACCGGGAAATTATCCCCCTCGTCCTTACGACCCTCGGGCTCCTGTAGTCAATTACTCTTGGCCTTCTTGTGACCTTTTAATTAACTTTATATTGTTATCTATATATATAAATAATATTTAGTTAAGTAAATAAATAATTTACTTTAGAAAACGATTCTTTGAAGATAGAATTCTTTGACCACGACCTTATTAAAACTTCAGTGAGCGGATACTACGGGTAAAAGTCCGTGGCAAAAAAGTCCTGCACTCATGAAGCGGGTTTTACATTTCTCGATTTTGCCGACACATTTGTTTATAGAAAAAGATTGCTAACAATTTCGGAACTACGCATTGTTGAAATACATCGGGTACGTATGTTGTTAGAAATTTTATAAGCTTTCATTTGGTATATAATTCAAGTTTTAGTGTTACCTGTAACTTTTTAAAATGTTCAAAATGTTCTCACCATTGTTCGTAAAATAAGAATTGTATAATGGGAAATGGACTCCTCACAAGTGTCATAGAATTTTGGATTTTGTTTTTAAATACTAAACGCACAGCCCTGAACAAGATATTAAACAAAGGGTACTGTCAAGTGCTATTCATGTCAGAACTTTTAATTTTCTTGCTGGGAAGTATTTTAAAATATGAAAAAAACATTATTATTTTGACGTGGACCGTCTGAAATGGATGAATTTCTTAACTTTATTTTGCCTTTTGTTGTTTTGCTGTTTGCTATAACCTCAGAAAGACTTCTGGCATGAAGCTAAGATATTTCTTGAACAGAAGCTAATTCAAATACGAAAGGAGTGGAAACGTTTGCAGATTTCTAGTTGAAGTTGAAAACGTTTTTGGTGCAAATTAGTGATCATACCTTTTGAATATATGAAAAAATATTAAAACTTTTATGGTCAATGGTCAGAACATTTTGAACATTTTAAAAAGTTACAGGTAACACTATGATTTGAACTATATACCGAATGAAAGCTTATAAAATTTCTACTCAACATACGTACTCGATGTGTTTCAACAATGCGTAGTTCCGAAATTTTTAGCCATCTTTCTCTATAAACAAGTGTGTCGGTATCATCCAGAAATGTAAAACTCAGCTTCGTGAGTACAGGACTTTTTGGCCACGGACTTTTACCCGTAGTACCCGCGTACTGAAGTTTTAATAACCTCGTGGTCAAAGAATTTCATCTCCAACGAAATGTTTTCTAAAGTAAATTACTTATTACTTAATAAATATTATTTATATATGTATAGATAACAATATAAAGTTAAATAAAAGGTCACAAGAAGGCCAAGGGTAATTGACTACAGGAGCCCGAGGGTCGTAAGGACGAGGGGGATAATTTCCCGGTTGCACTTACTTTCAAAATGGTGGACTGGCGCATGCGCATAAAAATAATGGGACACTTTTTTCCGCGAGCTGGACTTCTGGTTGATCCTTATTCTGTGGCATCATGGACAGATCAAACAAAATGGTGACCGATGCACAGCGAGACTAGGCCCTAGAGGGGATAGTTTTGAGAGGGCCTGCAAATTTTTTCCGGCCGCTGTTCGACAAACGTACGTCCAAGTTCTTTTAACACTGTGACCCACCAGGAAATTTCGGTCTTATAACAGATCATGACAATGAAAAAACAAATATGTTTTAGTATTACCGACCTTCTGCCAATAATATTTTTAGCGACAAAAAGGAATTGAAGGAAAAAATATCTGCCGAACAAAAGCAAATTCGACGGTCAGCCTGAAAGTACAGGTTTTTCTTGGGTTTTTTTTGGTTTATCTAGCTATCAAAGACTGTCAACTGAGTGACCAAGAGTTAATGAGATTTCATTTTGTTAAATTGTAGGCTATAGTGTAGCGTAATTCAAGTTTCAGTTGTTGTGGAAACCGAAAAAGTATAAACCCAAGAGTCTCTGGGTAGACTAAAGTGCATTTTCGTTGATTATTCCGGCCGAAAGTTGGCAAAGTTCAACCGTAATTGCTTTTTTCAACAATTCCTTCATTTTAAAGCTAGGATTCGTATGTCATAAGTCTTCAATGGCCTTCAAAATCTTTGGAAAGAGCTATGGCTATTGACAATGGTAGTTAATTATGCAAATTCATTCCGTGCCAAGTTTTGCCAATTTTTTTACAGGATCTTGCCGGCCCTAAATTCGGCGTGTGTGACCTGTCCATGATGCAACGAGGGCCTGCGGAGGAGGCAGCCAGGGCACAGACTGACGCCTGTATTTAAAATTGCATATTTTAGACAAGAATCTCGTCGTTACTCGCTAGGTGTTTTATAATCCAATAAACGAAGAGATTTCCATCGTCCCGTCCGTCTGTTTTCCCTTCGTTAAAACAAGAAAACCAGACGACAAACTACAAGACGGTCCAGACGGCTGGGACAGAGGAAGACCGTCAAAATCCGTCAGTCAGAAGCCTTTCGTCTTCTAAAATGATGACTTTATCGAGTTATAACGACACTTGGAAAAAGGCTAATTGACAAAGACACTCTACGGGGGCGATTACATGGACCGGGCTGGACCGGTTAACCGGGCTAGCCCGGCCTAGCCCGCTTTATATATCAAACGCATGTTGTTTTAACATTTCGATTACATGGCAAGCGGGCTAGCCCGGTTTGCCGGGATCCCGGTTGTCGCAACCAGGCTAGCCCGGTTAACCGGGATGAAAATGTCCATGTAATCGTTTTCATCCCGGCAAACCGGGCTGAAAAACTGTTGAACTCGGTTCGATACGCGTTCGTTTGCTTGACTGTGTGAATAAATAGTGCTGAAAGGAACTGAAATACAACATCAACGTTGTTTGTGTGTTTCGTGATCAAAGCGAAGATTTAATATATTAATTAGTCTTCGTGAAGACGCTTTCCTCGGTTGGCTAAGACTTTAACAATATTTTTATTAACGATGGGCTTACAAAATAAATAATATACTAATTAGTGTTAAACTGAAGTAACTTTGCTCTTATTTACTTGATAATTGCGAATTTCGGCCTGAAATCATCCCGGCTTACCGGGCTAGCCCGCTCCATGTAATCTATGGGCGGCCATCACCACCAAAAATACAAATAATGTAAAACGGTCTAGCATAAATAGGAACGGAATGTATTACACTGAAATGGTCTAGCATTCATTTGTAAATTGGTATAGCTAAACGTGAATTGGTCTATAGCTAAATGTGAATTGGTCTAGCGTAAAGTAGATTGGTCTAACCTGTTGTGGATCGATCTAGCGTAATATTGTAAAACGGTCTAGTGTAATGTTGTGAATTGGTCTAGCTAAAACTGGATTGGCCTAGCGTAAACTGGATTGGTTTAGCTAAAACTGAATTGGTCTAGCTAAAACTGGATTGGTCTAGCTAGAACTGGATTGGTTTAGCTAAAACTGAATTGGTTTAGCTAAAACTGGATTGGTCTAGCTAGAACTGGATTGGTCTAGCGTAAACTGCATGGATTGGTTTAGCTAAAACTGGATTGGTTTAGCTAAAACTATATTGGTCTAGCTAGAACTGGATTGGTTTAGCTAAAACTGGATTGGTCTAGCTAGAACTGGATTGGTTTAGCTAAAACTGGATTGGTCTAGCTAGAACTGGATTGGTCTAGCGTAAACGGAATTGGTTTAGCTAAAACTGGATTGGTTTAGCTAGAACTGGATTGGTCTAGCTAGAACTGGATTGGTCTAGCGTAAACTGGATTGGTTTAGCTAAAACTGAATTGGTTTAGCTAAAACTGGATTGGTCTAGCTAGAACTGGATTGGTCTAGCGTAAACTGGATTGGTTTAGCTAAAACTGGATTGGTTTAGCTAAAACTAAATTGGTCTAGCTAGAACTGGATTGGTTTAGCTAAACTGGATTGGTCTAGCTAGAACTGGATTGGTTTAGATAAAACTGGATTTGTTTAGCTAGAACTGGATTGGTCTAGCTAAAACTGGATTGGTCTAGTGTAAACTGAATTGGTCTAGCGTAAACTGGATTGGTCTAGCGTAAACTGAATTGGTCTAGCGTAAACTGGATTGGTTTAGCGTAAACTGGATTGGTCTAGCGTAAACTGGATTGGTTTAGCGTAAACTGGATTGGTTTAGCGTAAACTGGATTGGTTTAGCGTAAACTGGATTGGTTTAGCGTAAACTGGATTGGTCTAGCGTAAACTGGATTGGTTTAGCGTAAACTGGATTGGTCTAGCGTAAACTGGATTGGTCTAGCGTAAACTGGATTGGTTTAGCGTAAACCAGATTGGTTTAGCGTAAACTGGATTGGTTTAGCGTAAACTGGATTGGTTTAGCGTAAACTGGATTGGTTTAGCGTAAACTGGATTGGTCTAGCGTAAACGGAATTGGTTTAGCTAAAACTGGATTGGTTTAGCTAGAACTGGATTGGTCTAGCTAGAACTGGATTGGTCTAGCGTAAACTGGATTGGTTTAGGTAAAACTGAATTGGTTTAGCGTAAACTGGATTGGTTTAGCGTAAACTGGATTGGTTTAGCATAAACTGGATTGGTCTAGCGTAAACTGGATTGGTTTAGCGTAAACTGGATTGGTCTAGCGTAAACTGGATTGGTTTAGCTAGAACTGGATTGGTCTAGCGTAAACTGGATTGGTCTAGCGTAAACTGGATTGGTTTAGCTAGAACTGGATTGGTTTAGCGTAAACTGGATTGGTTTAGCGTAAACTGGATTGGTTTAGCGTAAACTGGATTGGTTTAGCGTAAACTGGATTGGTTTAGCATAAACTGGATTGGTCTAGCGTAAACTGGATTGGTTTAGCGTAAACTGGATTGGTCTAGCTAGAACTGGATTGGTCTAGCTAGAACTGGATTGGTTTAGCTAGAACTGGATTGGTCTAGCGTAAACTGGATTGGTCTAGCGTAAACTGGATTGGTCTAGCTAGAACTGGATTGGTTTAGCTAGAACTGGATTGGTTTAGCGTAAACTGGATTTGTTTAGCGTAAACTGGATTGGTTTAGCGTAAACTGGATTGGTTTAGCGTAAACTGGATTGGTTTAGCGTAAACTGGATTGGTCTAGCGTAAACTGGATTGGTTTAGCGTAAACTGGATTGGTTTAGCGCTATGCGACCAGGCCTTATCCGCCATTTTTGGGTGGCAGACAACAACAAGACAAAGTCGATTTTGTGATAGGAAAAAAGCTATAACGTTTGATTTGAAATTTTTGGTGGTTAAAAATATACAAACGCTTCATTTTTTGCTTGGTTCGTAAAAGAGTGAAGTCACCTTGGTCCTGTAGAAATTTTAGCTGCTAACTTTCGAAGTTTGAAAAGAATACTGGTATTGAAGGTGCGAAGTGCCGTCGTCGACAACTCGAGGTGAGAATGATTTGTTTATTTTAAAGCACTGTTTTTAAACTTGAATTGTATCTACTGTGTTGCAACTAAGATCATACAATTTCAAGATCATACATATGTTATCATGTACGATCGCTTTATCTTAATTCAGGAATAATAAAACACTAGCGTAGTATAAAAGGTTTTTTAGCGGTTTTTTAGACCTGATGGTCGCCACACATTTTTCCATTCAGTTTGATGAAGCCTTCTTGGATTTGAAATCTAAGTTACAACAATGACATTAGTAACCCTAAAAAAATATCCCAAATTGTTGTAAATAGTACTCATTTGACATTTATCTAGTGAACTTTATAGTTTATACTGAAATTACCTGCATGGTATTGCAAATTGTATAAAATAGAATAAATATAAAGTAGATATAGAGTAAATATAAAGCAGAATGGAAAACTGATTGTATATAATGTATATATTATCATGTTAATAATAATAATATAAACATTTTATAGGTATTAATAAAATTAAATTCAATAATAATTGGAAATATATATAAACAATTCAATGTTTACTATTTATGCATACTTGTATAAATCTTTTTATGAACATTTTTAGTTTAAAAATAGTATTCATTACATTCATTGTAATAAATTAATTGAGATTTGTCTTATTCCCCAACCTGGTTGATTTTTGGGACCAAGAGGTGGGCCCATATTGACAAGAATGCCAATTAGTTTCCATGTAGGATTAAAGGATGAGTGTCCACCTAATGCTTTGCGCGCTCACAGTGCAACCTTCGCGGCCATTTTTCGGGCCACGAAATTCAACAAGTGAAGCAATCCCTCGATATCTGAGCAATCCTTGCAGGAAATTACTCAATTTATGTTTTTCGTGAGAGCAAAGATGATTTAGTAAGTAGTTATTGTCATATTTTTGATAATATTTGATTACACTCACAGGGTCGTGGAGTTGTATTTCGAGACAAGTATTCGTCAATCGGCGTTTCTTACAAAACCAAACGAAGGCCAAACAAGAGATCATAACTAAACGTAGACACTAAATTAGATGCCATTAATAAGAGCTAGTTAGACTCAAAGTTTTGTCATTTCAATAAGACGCATAATTCGTACTGCTGTTAGGTTAGTTGTTTACAAGTGGTTTACCTGTTGCATTGCATCTCCGATTAGGATTTGTTTTGATTCGGCGCTCTTGTTCTCTGGCGTTTAATTTTCAAATGCAATATTGCAATTTATCGCAGTGTTTTGTTTGTAGTTGTAGGCTCCTTTCCCTTCGAATAGGCTAGAGTAACACAAGAGTGAAGACCATCCAAATATTTTTGAGTTCTCAGACAAAGACAAATCATTGCCAATTAATTTCACGCGGAGCGTCAAAAGTAATATATTTCTCTTCGACACGTAGTTTCCTAGCAAAGCCTATAAGATCCTTTTAATCTTTTATTCCCTATATTCTATGAGCAAACAGACATGCAGAAATACGTCAGAAACGTGGAGCGTGTATACAGCATACAGAAGTGTTTATATGCACAGTCTGTAAAGTGCGAAATAATATATATGTACTTGAAAGGTCGTTGTAATCAAAGCCGTTGTGAATAGAACACGCTGGCAGATTTGTGGAGTGTCGTTTATAATTATTTTCGACAAATTCTGAGTCAGACATCGCTACGAATCGATTCAAACGACTTTCGGAAGCTTATAATATCATCGGCTGAGAACCAAACAATGAGAAACATATGCCGAGGACAAGAGCGCCTAATGAAAACAAATCCTAATCGGAGATGCAATCCAACAGGTAAACACTTGTAAACAACTAACAGCAATCTTATTGAAATGACAAAACTTTGAGTCTAGCTATTCTAGTAGCATCTAATTTAGTTATGATCTCTTGTCTGGCCTTCGTTTGGTTTTGTAAGAAACGCCGATCGACGAATACTTGTCTCGATATACAACTCCACGGCCCTCTGAGTGTAATCAAATATTATCAAAAATATGACAATAACTACTTACTAAATCATCTTTGCTCTCACGAAAAACATAAATTGAGTAATTTACTGCAAGTATTGCTCAAATATCGAGGGATTGCTTCACTTGTTGAATTTCGTGGCCCGAAAAATGGCCGCGAGCGTACATGACCAAAGTGATCGCGTGCACTCTCATTCACTGATCTCATTGCATTGTGAGCGCGCAAAGCATTAGGTGGACACTCATCCTTTAAGTAAGTTATACTGGTTCATTGGCCAGACCTGTGACAGGATGTGCCAGTTTCTCATCCTTCCAATAATCCATTCAACATGAATGCATAGACCCGAGCTATGTCAAATGTTTTGGTGCAACATTGGTAGGGCCAAATGATATAGCCCCTCTCTGCACATGTATCCTGGTAATTGGATGGTAAATCCTCTAGCTGTTATCACACCTCTACCAGGCTCTACATGTTATCCAGTACACCTGATTTAATTAAGTGTTATCTCATTGTCTGATGTTGATCCTGGCATTTAGGCCCTGCATGTTTACATGGAGGTAGGGTGACCCTTCTAGAAGGGTTACCCTTTGAAGCGAGTCAAAAGATAGCCCTTGTTTACATGGAGTAGGGTGACCCTTGTAGCAGGGTTAACTCTTCTAGCAGGGTCATATTACTTCTGCGTGACCATTTTACTATATTTTCGGTTTACATGTTATAGTTGGTGTCATTTGTTCGATATCTTCAATAGACTTCACAAGGTGTATAAGAACAGGAAGGGCAGCCACAAAATCGTTAAGACATTTTGTTCGGTGCGCTTTTTTTTTTCTCATTGAAACATAACCTGGCTGCCAGGGTCACCCTAGCAAATGCGTTTACATGGCTTATGTACACAAAAAGATAGCCCTGCCACCAGGGTTACCCTAGCAAGCTGATAGGGTAACCCTCCCCCCAGGGTCACCCTAGCACTCATGTAAACGAAACACAGAAAGACTGAACTAGGGTAACCCTTCCACTAGGGTAACCTTTCTAGAAGGGTCACCCTACCTCCATGTAAACAGGGCCTAAATCACTGAAGAAACAGAGTAATCTTGGACTGCACTGAGATAAAAGTTCAGAGGGTTTAAAATTGTGATCTTCATTCTATGAAATTTTCTTCCTATAAAAACTGTGCAACTGTTAAGGGATTATTTGGTATGACCCAGGTGGAGTCGGCTGTTTCTTCAGTGATTTAATTTGCCATTCTGCTGTATATTTACTCTATATTTACTTTATATTTATTCTACTTTATACAATTTGCACTACCATGCAGGTAATTTCAGTATAAATTATACTATTTACAACAATTTGGGAGATTTTTTAGGCTTACTAATGCCATTGATTGTTGTAACTTAGATTTCAAATCCAAGAAGGCTTCGTCAAACTGATTGGAAAAATGTGTGGCAACCATCAGGTCTAAAAAAAACCTAAAAAGTCTTTTATATTATGCACTAGTGTTTTATTATTCCTGAATTAAGATAAAGCGATCGTACATGATAACATATGATCAACTTGTATGATTTAAGTTGCAATAGAGTAGATACAGTTCAGGTTTAAAAACAGTGCTTTAAAATAAACAAATCATTCTCACCTCGAGTTGTCGACGACGGCACTTCGCACCTTCAATACCAGTTTTCTTTTCAAATTTCGAAAGTTAGCAGCTAAAATTTCTACAGGACCAAGGTGACTTCACTCTTTTACGAACCAAGCAAAAAATGAAGCGTTTGTATATTTTTAACCATCAAAAATTTCAAATCAAACGTTATAGTTTTTTTCCTATCACAAAATCGACTTTGTCTTGTTGTTTGTCTGCCACCAGTTCACGCTAGACCAATCCAGTTTACGCTAGACCAATCCAGTTTTAGCTAAACCAATTCAGTTTTAGCTAAACCAATCCAGTTCTAGCTAGACCAATCCAGTTTTAGCTAAACCAGTTCAGTTTTAGCTAGACCAATTCAGTTTTAGCTAAACCAATCCAGTTTACGCTAGGCCAATCCAGTTTTAGCTAGACCAATTCACAACATTACACTAGACCGTTTTACAATATTACGCTAGATCGATCCACAACAGGTTAGACCAATCTACTTTACGCTAGACCAATTCACATTTAGCTAGACCAATTCACGTTTAGCTATACCAATTTACAAATGAATGCTAGACCATTTCAGTGTAATACATTCCGTTCCTATTTATGCTAGACCGTTTTACATTATTTGTATTTTTGGTGGTGATGGCCGCCCATAGTAATCGTTTCGTAAACTCATCCTGGTTAACCGGGCTAGCTCGGTTAACCGGGCCAGCCCGGTCCATGTAATCGCCCCCTAAGGAGAGCTCGGCTACGCCTCGCTTCTTTACGATTTTCTCGTGTTCTTCATCGCTTGCCCTTCTTTATCGAGCTGGCGACTTCATAAAACAAAATGTTTAAAGTGAGTAGCAAGTGACTGTAAAATAATAGTTACTCTAAGACTCCGTTTACACGGTACCGGACGAATGCGAGCCCGGTCTCGAATTCGTACGGTTCGGCGCTTCGGCCTGTTTACACGAAGAAAAATTCGGAACCGACTCGAATTCGTCCGGTTCCGCCTGTTTACACGGCAAAATAGGACGAATTCAAGACCGGTCTCGAATTCGTCCGGTACCGTGTAAACGTAGCCTAAAGCCTGGTTTTCATGTCGCCGATCGTCGGCGACGAGGGGCAAATCACTCGCTAAAAAGTGTACGAGACTTTCGGACTTTCAAAAGTCCGGGTATTTTCTCGTTGGACTTTCGGACTTTTGTGATTTTTTTGCGGACTTTTGCTTACTTTTTGTGAAAATTGTTAACAATATTTTCCCATTGTTCTGGTCGGGCTATAAGTGAAACTGTGAATGAATATAAGCCCAGGAGGTGAATGAGAGAACTAGAAATTGGGCCATTACATATTTAGGATAACAACAGTCAACAGTAAAAAAACATGCAAAATCCCGATAATAAAAGTTGGTAATACCCCAATCCAAAATTTAAATAGCTTTGCAGCCTGTCGCCTTTAACCCAAAATTAATATTCTACGCCTATTTGATTAATTATATTTACATTTCATCCAGGTGGTTGCACTGCGACCGCAAAGCATGACGGTTATTTTAGTAAATTTAAGCAACTGCAGTTCATATGCATTTGGCCACGGCCGAGTAAACAACTCTGTCAAGCTGTTTTTGACAAGATGCTGGGCAAAATATAATAGCTGAGGATGCTCCATTGTGATAAATTGTATTTTGTAAATTATATATGATTTGTGTTTTGAAAAAATGTAAAATAAAAGTAAAAGTAAATCTTAAGGTTCAGGTATTTGGATCCTGGCTGTGACTTACCATCCTTGGTGTATTGTGTTGCTGAATAGTGGTGGAAAATGGTTAATAGTTTGAGGTTTAAGGTGTTAGGGATTGAGATTATGGAGGTTAGGTTTTATGAAGTGGATTTTAAGTTTTAAACTTTATAGAGGGAGGGGGGGGGGGGGGGGGGGTAGTATTATAATTTATTTATTTTTTTATTTCAATTATAATTAATTTTAATTTTAAAATAAATCCTTCTGGAGAAGTCAAATATGTTTTTGTTGTGGTAAGGAGTCCAAATATGGGAATCCACTGACTTGTGCTGGTGATTGTGATTAATGTCATGGGTTAGGGTTCGATTTTATGAAGTGGTTTTAAGTATTGGGGTGGGGGGTGGGGGGTTAGTGTCATAATTTATTTTTAATTTCTAAAGTAAATCTCTTCTGAAGACTGGGTGAATTCTGTTTCTGTTGTAGTAAGGAGTCCATAATTGGGGATGCTCTGACTTGTGTTTCCTCGAGATTGGACTACGTAGATCGACGCTGATGTCTAGTAGAATTTAGCACCGGTGGCGATGAGGCGAGCTCCAATGATATGAGGTTGTTGAGTGATTCGTAAAGATTTGTGAGAGTTTCCGTATCAAAGGGAGAAAATTTGGGGGAGCAATTGCATAACCTGGGTGCGGAAAGAGAAATGCCACGGACGAGATAAATGTCTAAGTCCGCTATCTCGACCGAGTCCCTGTTCTGAAAAAAACATCCGAGTTTTGAAAAAAACAAGGAGCCATACGTTATCGTCAGGTTCCAAGCATGGCCGGGAAGGCACGTTTCTAACCCGCTAGCAGGTCCTGGAACGACGTGCCCGCATATAATAAAAAGAGGAGGGCCGCGAAGGAAGGCCCAAAGATGGTGGATATAGAATGGCGCGAAAACGCGAGAATCCATATTTTCACATGGTCAAGACCAAGCAACGTCGTTGTCATATATAAAATACTTCAGGATGAAATTACATGAAGTACATAACGAATTTGTAAGGGAAAGTGCAGATTTCCTTTGGATTTTTTTTGGATTTTGATCAATTCAGTAAGATTTTGTGATTTTAATAGATTTTGAAGGGATTTTGATGGATTTTGATGGATTTTCAGGACTTTATGCGGATTTTTGGATTTTTAAGGATTTTCTAAATTCCACTGGACTTTTTGGACTTTTTGCGGACTTTTCATCAAAGTGTACGAGATTTTTGGAGTGATTTGCCCCTCGGTCGGCGATTTGTGATTTAGATGCATGTTAAAAAGGGAAATGCAGCAGCATGTTAAGTAATAAAGAACAATGCAGAAAAGCAGTGTTTTTATTCTTTTACTTAATTAACATGCATCTAAATCATAAATCGCCGACGATCGGCGACATATGAAAATCAGGCTTTAAGGCGGTTTTCCACTTGGCGACATTTGTCGACCGACTCGACATTTTTCTTTTGTCTTGGCTAATTAGTTCCACTCGAGAGCTTGCGAGACAAAAGAAAATGTCGCTTCGCGCGACAATTTTTCGCCTAGTGGAAAACCGCCTTGACGGGATAAAGCGCGAACACAACGCGAAAATTCATTGGCAGAGTTATGATATTAATTAAACTAGCTAGTTCTTTATTCTGTGGCTCTGGGAACAAATGTGATGTGTGACATAAAATTTTTTCTCTAGTGGGCAGTTGCCTATGCTGCCCCCCCCCCCCCCCCCCGCTATCTACGGCCCTGCAAACGCCAACACTCGATGGCCAATAAGAAACAAATAAAATCCTTTAATCTCACCCAAAATCACCACATTCGCAAAGACAAGTAACCCTTACATCTAGAAATCGGATCCAATTAGTTTGAAATTTGCAAACCAAACTGCAAAATTTCGACAATTTTCACGAACTCAGAGCTTCAATATACCATGGGATTATCCGTTAGCCTCCGACATTGGGATTTTCGTTCACAGGACCTGACGCGTCTTCATCAGACGTAATTCTGATAAGATTGGTAAAAATGGGTAAAAAAACCCAAACACGCGTCCGGGTCCTGTGAACGAAGATCCAATCTCGGAGGCCAACGGATAATTCCACGGTATATTGAAGCTCTGAGTTCGTGAATTTTTTTCCATGTAATCGTTATACGTTCGTATTACAAGGATTTAATAAGGAAGAGATGAAATTTCAGCCTGAACTGAAAATCTCCATGTAATCGACCCCTGAACCGGTCCTCTGCATGGGACTGATGTTATGTTGACTATATATGCACTACACTTTGGCGAACGCCATGCAAACGCTTTTACTTACTAGCTTCTAGAGCTTTACAAATTTGATCCCCATGCTAGAAATGCTAGATATTCTGCACGTAGTATATATGAATCAGCCAAGAAATAGGCTTTTCCGTGCGCAAACCGCTGGAAGCCGCTGTGGGCGCTGGCCAGTAGTATAAATAAGCTCCAAATACTCCGCAAAATCCGAAAATAAAAATAGAAGGCCTAGTGTCTAGGCTGTATATGAATGAAGTTCTTTCGTTTGATGACGTCTACAGTGACATCATTGAGATAAGAAAAAACCTAGTTTCACTAGAAGCTTCACTAGAACCAAAACTGTTATGTGCAAAAAAGTACGCATGCGTTTCTCAATTGAGCAAATCTTAATGACTTTATGGCCGTTTTAATTAAATTTTAAGGGATATTTTTAACAAAAGATAGAATATCTTTGTCCTTTTTTGTTTATTCGTAAAATCCATGCGTACTGTTTGGGAGACATGTTTTCCCTAGGTGTAAACGAAAGAAAAGTAACGATTCGATAAATTCTCGCGGAAATTATAGGAATCTTGTGAGCTCATGTTTTTGCGACTCAATGCCACTCAACCTAGCCTGAAAGAATCAGGAGCGAGCCGTCCTCCTGCCGGATCGGAGCCTGCCAGCTATTAAAATTGCGAGTTCAGCCGTGGTTCCAAGCCAAGAATGCTCGAAAAGTCGTCTTGTTTTGCATACAAAGTTCAAAGTTGATTGTCCATTGTCTTCGGAATGTTTGATTTATGGTTCATCAGCCCTGCCGATTTCTAAATTCCGGCATTCAATCCAAATATCTCGACGTGACGACGTCCTTCGTTTATTTTTCCATCTATCGCCGTCTGTGTACCGAAGTTCTTCAAATCTTCAAGTCTTTTTGCCAGCGACATTCTACAGCAAAGGAATAGTTTTCTTTTGTTTTGGTACTTTTTCTCACAAACTTGCTCGGCTCTTTTCGGTTTTTTTTGTTATCATTTTATACCTTTTTGCAGTGTATAAGTACAAAAATATGTTTTTGTGAAAAGATTTCGCTGACCGGAAGTAATGTCCTTTAAGGGTGTTCGGACATATTTCGTTGCCAGGCAACCGCTTGCTAAGGACATTACTTCCGGACACTGCACAAAGGTATAAAATCATAACAAAAAAACCGAAAAGAGCCGAGCAAGTTTGTGAGAAAAAGTACCAAAACAAAATAAAACTATCCCTTTGCTGTAGAACTAAACGAAGGACGTCGTCACGTTGATATATTTGGATTGAATGCCGGATTTAGAAATCGGCAGAGCTGATGAACCATAAATCAAACATTCTGAAGACAGTGGACATCAACTTTTAACTTTGTATGTAGAACAAAACGACTTTTCGAGCATTCTTGGCTTGGAACCACGGCTGAATTCGCAATTTAGCTGGCAAGTTCCAATCAGGCAGGAGGTACGATGAGGGCTGGCGCCTGATTCTTTCAGGCTAGATTGAGTGGCATTGAGTCGCAAAATTAATGAGCTCATAAGATTCCTATAATTTCCGCGACTATTTATCGAATCGTTACATTTCTTTCGTTTACACATAGGGAAAACATGTCTCCCAAAAAATACGCATGGATTTTATGAATAAATAAAAAATGACAAAGATATTCTATTTTTTGTTAAAAATACCCCTTAAAATTTCATTAAAACGGCCATAAAGTCATTAAGATTTGCTCAATTGAGAAACGCATGCGTACTTTTTTGCACATAACAATTCTGGTTCTAGTGAAACTTCTTTGGTTAGCAAAACTTTCAAGTTGGCGGAAATTATAGGTTTTTTCTTATCTCAATGACGTCACAATGACGTCACTGTATGATGTCATCAAACGAAAGAACTTCATTCATATATACTAGCATTTCTAGTATGGGGATCAAATTTGTAAAGCTCTAGAAGCTCTGTGGTCAAATCACGTTTTCCCTAGCAACGGGTCAAAATAAATAGGTCTGAACACCCTTAAGGGTATGTAGTGTATTTCGGCGACAAATTTCAACGCATCATTACTCTACTAAAAACGGTAACGTAACATCGAATAGAAGTATAGTAAGATTTGAGTTGAGTACTGCCGAAATTATTGAACGTAGTTTCCTAACGTTTCGAGCGAAGGCCCTTCGTCAGAGAAAAACGTTTCTCTCTGACGATCGAAGGGCCTTCGCTCGAACATATAGTAGCCCAGGGCTGCTTGGCGAGTTGTTTTTTGTTTGATATGATCAAGATATTTTGAGGTTTTATCGTAAGATTGCTAATGCAAGTCAACTTTAGGATTGGGAACAAGTTCTAAAACCGCAATGCATCATATGTTCCACTACGTAAGATGTTTATATAGATCAGTGATCAGAGTATGATCAAAGTAGGTTAGTGAAATTTAGCCCGGCTTTACATTTCTTTCTAATTTACTTAGCTATGCTTAGCTATTCTATCTCTGCTCAGCTAGACTTAATTATGCGCTGCTAGGCTTAGCTAAAAGTAAAGTTAAAGAGTACAAAGTAAAGTAAACAGTACAAAATAAAGAGGACAAAATAAAGAGGAAACAAGAAATGGAAAAGGGGAGAAATGGGTAAAAGGCAAAGAGTAAAGTTCTGATACATTCGTGAAGTGTTTTGATATTACTAAAATATTACATCAGTCAGTTATCACCTTTTTACTTCAATGAATTAAAATTTCATTTTATTTCAGTTGAACCCGGCATCAAAGTCTATCAGAACTTTTTATCTTAGATCAACTTCTGGTTCGAAACGTTTCCCCATATATACTTTCACATTTTCTATTGCGACGAGATTATAGGACTCTGAATATGTCCCTGACAATTAAACGGCATGAGTGCGGCTAGTTCTGTGTTAAAAAAAATCTCGCAATAACAGCAAGAAAAATTGTCTTCTGTTCCTATATTCCAAAATTGTTTCGTCTGCAGACGTAACGCATTTACCTGCTACATACGCCAAGACGTACTGGAATATTTGAGCAAGCGAGGTATCGTTCCGGTAAAAAAAATCAGTAAGTACTACCTAAACCTAAACATACAGAAGGGCAAACATATAGAAAATTGCTTTGAGAAAATTCATGGGGAAGATTGATTTTCAACGTCGTGTTCTTCTTTCTTGGGTCTTTCCAAATGACGAGAACTGGAATAGGTATAAAATATCATCGCGCTCCAGCCACGTACTGCGTCATTCACGACTGGTTTGAACACGATCTTTACGAACAGCTGTCGTTGGTATTTGGTGAGACGTCTTAGTCAAGCTTTGGACGTGCTGTGGGCCGCGGAAAATCCCATGGAAATTTTCTTCAAAACGGCGGATTCTCTGTTAAATAAATTTTTTGATTAGAAAGGCGGCAGACTATAACTTAAAGAAGGAATAATTTTAAAATAAGTTTGTTTTGTCACCTGAAAGTGATAACTATTAATATTCAATTTTCAACACGGAGTATTTTGTGAATTTGTGAGTTCTGATTAGATAATTTGTACTACGTGATACCCTGTTGTCATAGAAACGCTCTTCATGCCTTATTAATATCGTGCAGTAAGTGTTATAATACATGGAAATTAATGTACGTTTGCCAAGTTTTAAAATTGTGAAGCTACACGAGGGATACAAAAGATTAAACAGCTTGGAATAGTACAATTTCTTGAAGTAAACATCTAAAGATGTTTCTATAGGAAATTCGTTCTTAAATTGCGCCTAACCTCGACAGTTTTTATTGTCTTATTTGGAAGGACTTTTAGAATGATAAAGTAACTTCTTTGGAAGATTTTCGCTTTTTCGCTTTGTTTTTGAGATATTTCATTTTGTTTGATACGCAAATGTCCGGAATTTACGTGACACATGCATAATGACTTATCGAAGAAGTTTGTCTATCTCTTTCATTCTCGAACGAAATCCTTTAAAATCGAGAAGTTTGGTGTTGTGGGAGAAAAACGCACACATGTTATTCATACTTTAGTGTTTTTATTTGATGAACGCAAATATATACACCACTTTCATAACAGCGATTAATTAGAATATTCTTTTATGTGCATCTTAATACGCCTTTCTGGCCTCTGTGTGTCTGCAACTCAAAAGAATCCACAAAGGCTCATTTCGATGCAAATAAAAGAATATTTAAAGTGAAGGCCTTTATGAAAGTGGTCGATATAACTGTCTTTAACATTCTCTGATAATGCATGTGCAACATAAATTCCGGACATTTGCATATCAAACAAAATGAAATATCTCAAAAACAAAGCGAAAATCTTCCAAAGAAGTTACTTTTTTCCCCAGGGTCTTTTGAAATAGGCAGGGCGGGAAAAGGCACTGGTATCGGCTGGTGGACTCTGCATTTTTATTGGTTGAACAATTTTGTTGAACATTCCTAGGTATGATCAAATAGCTTCAACGGGACCGCCATTACAATGAACTTCTCCCACGGGACTGTCGTTACTCCGAATGATTTTGCATACTAAATAAAATTGCCAATTTATTACACCCAGAATTTCTGGGTGCTGTGACCAGTAAACTCTATATATACCTGGAAGGCTGACTGTCAATTAAAAGGTGAGGCAAAAAATGGCGGGCATGGTGAATTTTTGGACGTCACTTCCAGACCTCTACGCGGTCATCTTGGTTGTTAGTCTTACTCTTTTTTCTCGCGGCTGAACCACAGGCGGCCGAAACGAATACCCTCTTGCACGCGAGCAGTGTTGTATTCCTTTTGTTTACTTTCGATTTAATTTGCTTTAGGGGGGGGGGGGGGGGGGACTGCGTATGTTGACCCACGACCCATAGAAATTCGAAATAATAACTACTTATTGACCGAGCGTGAGGTCTACTAGTGAAATATCGGACCGATGTTTTTTAAGTGCGGACCGAGACGAGCGCAGCGAGTTGAGGTCTGTGCAAAAAAACAGAGGTCCGATATTTTACTAGTACAGACCGAACAAGCGAGGTTAATAAGTAGTTTATTATATGGCCATAAATGTTGTGAACGTTCTGTGAAAACTCGACCCATCTTTCTTGCGAACTAAACGAAAATGACATATATTTTCCCATTTTTAAAGTACTTTCCGTTGAGCTAGAATCCTGAACATTCTACCACAAATAGTATTTTTCAATTGCTTTTGTTTGACATATTGCTCAAGATCGTACGTTAAGTACTTGAATAAAAAATCATCTGAAATTCTAATACTTGTGAGAAGTAAATGCTATATTAATTGCGAACAATGTTACGAACGTTTTGGACATTTTAAAAACTTTCACAAAACGTGGAAACTGAAAGCTTATAAAATTTCTAACAACATACCTGCACGATATATTTCAACAATGAGTAGTTCTGAAATTATAATCCATCTTGTTGCATATGCTGACATGACTGCCATTTTGTTTATAAAACTTACGGTCCCGAACGGCAGATTCCGCTCTGAGCGGGCGGATACGGGAAATATCCGACCGCTTATGAGCCAATCAAATTGCAGGATTTCCGTATTCGGATCTCTCAACGCTGCTGCCATATAATAAATGTTCTTATTTTGTTTCTGCTTTGTATTTGTTGATGCTTGAACTATATATTTCGGCGAGTCCCACTCACGGTCGATTAACCGCTTTATACTTAAAATAAGGAAAGGCTGGTGACTTTCATAGACGGAAGCCAAGCCAAACCAAACCAAACTGATAGCCAAGTTATTGACGAATGTACTCATGATGGCAATTTTGGTGAGATCGATTGTATATTTTACGGAGCTTCAAATGAGGGTCGTCTGAAATATTCTCTATGAAAGTCACATGCAGCCATTTCTTATATTTAGTATAAAGCGACTAAATCGACCGTGAGTGGAACTCGCCGAAATATAGTTGAAACTCAATTCGAAAGTCAGAAAGACGCAAGCATCAACAAATAGAAATTAAGCAGACACAAGTTAAGAACATTTATTTTGAATTTCTATGGGTCTTGGTATATATTTCATGCATTTGACAGTAATATTCGATTTGAATTTGTGGCAACGGTCAACATACGCAGCCCCCGGAAAGTAAATGAGATCGAAAGTAAACACAAAAGGAATACAACACTGCTCGCCTGCAACAGGATTACGTTGGGGCCGCTGTGGTTCGGCCACGACAAAAAAGACTGACACCCAAGATGATCGCGTCGGGGCCTGAAACTGACGTCCAAAAATTCCCCATGTCCGCCCGTTTTTTGCCTCATTTTTTCGTCCAGTGGTTGACTGGCGTCAGGTATACCTTCCAGGTGGAGAGAGAGAGAGAGAGAGAGAGAGAGAGAGAGAGAGAGAGAGAGAGAGAGAGAGAGAGAGAGAGAGAGAGAGAGAGAGAGAGAGAGAGAGAGAGAGAGAGAGAGAGACAGCGACAGCGACAGCGACAGAGACAGAGACAGAGACAGAGACAGAGACAGAGACAGAGACAGAGACAGAGACAGAGACAGAGACAGAGACAGAGAAAGAGACAGAGACAGAGACAGAGACAGAGACAGAGACAGAGACAGAGACAGAGACAGAGAGAGTTCACTGGTAGTGACCAGCCGATAGGCCTCTGGTGTAAACGCGCAAGGAGTGACCTGAGACTGATTTAGAACCATGTTTTCAAGACCAGCGTTTCAAACTGTTTACATCAGAGGTCACACCTGATGAGACTGACCTAGGACGGTGATTTTAGACCCACCTAAACGCTGTGCCTGAAAACGCGGTCCTAGGTCAGCCTCAGGTCACTCATCGCACGTTTACATCAGAGCCCTAGCCTCTCCAGGTCAGTCCAGGGTCAGGTATATTCCCCTAGTGTAAACTTATTGAAAACATCTTAATTCGATCGGTGTAAATTACTATTTGTGGAACCACAAATAAATATTTTAATTTAATTTAATTTAATTTAATTTAATTTAATTTAATTTAAATCAATGTTTTGATTTACTTATTCTGCACAATTAAATATTCTACACTATGCAAATACGTGAAAGTTGCAGCATTAATGACCCACACGCTTCTGCATGTCCATGATCGGACGAACTCGGACATGTCTATCAACATTCATAATGCTTCGTTTAACGTCACTAACCGTCTACCGTTTCTCCTAAGCATAATATTCACTACTTAGACATTTGTTGGACTCAGAATTCAACGACAGACATATAGAAAAATCAAAGAAACGAGCGGCGTCAAGTTGTCAATGTACAATCAAACTCGATTACTGTTAAACTTTATAAATAGTTTTCAACTAAGACATGCAGTATAGTGCTAATCTGGTTTAATCAACGTATTTTTTTATATCGCTTCTTGTGACTGTAAAAGTTTTAGGACTAACAATTAAATGGAAGTATGTATATTTAGCGTTTGAAAACCGTGCTTTTCGCCCTAAAATGGAGGCATCATTAAAATAGTTGGCACAGTTGCACAACTAATGACGTCACTCGACCCAGATCTCAAATTTTTATTGCCTTCTAAACTAAACACTTGTCGCAATGGCGTAAACATAAACGAGAAAATAAAGGCCTATATCGTTCATTTTGTAGTAAAAAATTTCGAATTCCAAAAGTGAACTATTCACTAACATGTTTTAGTTGTCAAAAATCGACAATATATTCCTAATTCCTCTTAGGACGGCCAAGTTGGATACGACTTTGACTATGTATAGACACTTCAAATAAGTGCAGAGTACGTCATTTTCCGCACTTGACGTCATTTTCAGCCTTTTGAATTCTATTGAAAATATACAAAAGATAAGACAATAATTGAAAAGAATTCAAAAGAAAATTTGAAAAGAAACTGACGTCATAGGGTGACGTATTCTATACTTATTAAAACTGTCTATAGTATATTTTAAAACAAATAACTCGGTATGAATAATTTTACAAACCTTTGTGAACACTTTCCCTTGAGAGTTTAACACTCTAAAGAGTGTTTTGAACAGTTTGTTCGATAACAATAATAATACCAGCCTCGTACCCAGGGCCTTCTCTGCTTTCAAAATGTCGAGAAGACCCTGGCAAAGGCTGGTCACGTGACTCCAAGATTCTTGGAGTATTTGGTCACATGGATAATTTGAGCTTCGCCCGTCCTGGGGGGAGCGGTTGATTCAGTTCTTAGAACGTAGAAGGTTGTTGCAAGTTTTGTAAAGTTAAATTCGGGAGGTAAATCAGATATATTTATTGAAAAAGGCTACGTTGATTTACGACATTTGCTGGATATTTCATATTTGTTGCCGTTATTCGCCAGAAATGAAGCCCAAGGCGACGAACGATCATAAACAGAAACCCATTATCAATATAACTACTACGGTACAGGAATCGAAATATAGTAAGGTTAGATATACTGCAGAAACAGAGAACGTAGGAGTCTAACGTTTCGAGCGAAGGCCCTTCGTCAGGTGTGCTACATACACTTAATATAAAATAATACTCACTTCTTCCTCATTCCTACCGAGCCTCGCAATGTGCCAAACCTGTTTCTCAATAAAGGATCAAGTTGCTCATGCAGCGCTCTGTAGTTTCTTTGAAGTTCCTTTTGATATGGGATTTGTTCGTCGGTTATAAGTTCTTTATTTTTCTTCAGTGCCTCGCCACAACTAGTAAAAATAATCGAAACATAAGTGTTTAGCAGCAAAAAGGACCAATTGAAATCAACTGCACTAGAATCTCAGATTTTACTATAGCCACATATTTTACTATTATTAAGAGACGAGGGGAAAAAACACTTCAAAAATCTCGTATACTTTGCTCGAAAATCCACAAAAATTCAAAATAAAAAACACACATGAGGATTCTCGAAAGAAAACAACCCAAAAAACCAGACCTAGATATTCTTTGAAAAATCACAGAGGATCTAAAAAAGAATTTCCCCCAGAAAATCACCAAACTTTTCTAAAACTTCTGAAAAATCATTAAGAATTCTTGAAAATCCACTCCAACCCCTGAAAATCCATAAAATCCTAGAAAAATCCAAAAATCCTACAAAAACACATAAAAACTAGGAAAAATTGACCTGAAGTATAGAAAACTACAATCGTTGCCAAAAGTGGACAGGACAAGGACACCCTACGTTTTGGCAACTTTTGCCTGACTCATCTTTTCATCCGACCATCTTTGCTTATCAGTGCGCCCCCTCCTCCTTTTTAAATGTTGAAAGGATATATCAAACTTCGACAAAATGTGTTGAGTAGGAGGAAACCCTATATTTCTATCCAAATTCGTAAAAATGTCGCCTAGTGGAAAACCGGCTTAACGCATTGAATTGACCAATGAATTGACCAATCACAGGCCTGCTTTTGGCCAGCCGTGTATGTTATTGAAAAGAACATGGGACCAATTTTTGCAAAAAAGAAAGTGAGCGTTGACAAACATTTTGAAAGCCAACGACGCTCGTCGGTAGGCAAAAAGTGCTACTAAATTTGAACATATTTACAAGTTTCTTCAAGAATAATTCTAAATGATTTTATGTTGTCTTTGTATGTTTCTTGACTTTCGTAGTCTTCGGGAAGATGTTTCAACTGTCAGTTTTAAGCTTGTTTCATTCAATAACCACGACAAAGAAAAAAACAACTTCAAATTTTCCACGAAACCTTTGGTTACATGAAAATTAACATATACTTCAACGGTTTTGAACTCCTTATCTCAGAAAAGGATTAAATTCCTGTATAAGCGTTTCTCTCAAAGCCTTAGCCCGAAGGTTAAACAATTGATCGACGCATTCCAAATAGTACTACTAGACGTCATATTGTATTTTTAGCGCAAAATATCAGATTGACTTAAAATACTTATCATATCATAGTAAAGTTCTGTCCTGTACATACATTGATCTCTGCCGAAAGAGATACCTTAGACCATTATATATCCCTAAAACTGGAAGTGTGTTCTTAGAAAATTGCACAATTTATTACACATTATAAAACGTACCATTTGACGAAAGCTTTAAAACACAAGCGTAACTTGTGATGATCACGGCTAATTGTATTTTCATCTGTGTCGTTGTCGTGATGGAAAGCAGATAAGAAAGCCACAGCCATAGCAAGTGGACCCTAAAAAAACCCACAGGAATAGGATTAATCAAATGCAAGATCCTGTTACAGCTGAGCTGTTGAATTTGATACAAATGTTTATCGAATTTAACCGCACAGGGTATTGTCGCTTATCCGTCAACTCAATGGTGAAACAGACAGAGTGCACTAAAATCACTTTTTGGACCATTCCCATGTATGTTTTATGCTTTGATGATAAGAATTATGACTCACGCAGTTCGGTCGCTCATATTTACGATGTAGAAAACTATTCAATTTAAACAATAAAAAGGTCGAGCGTGCATGTGACATTTAACGCTTAATAGAAATCCAGCTTTAAGCAGACACATGTATGTGGTCACAGTTATTATAAAAAGTTATAGTTGCAACCCCTTTAAGCGGACATCTCTCGTGAGCGGGCACCTAAACGTGATCCCAAATGTGTTCGCTAAATAGGGGTTTGGTTGTACCCTAAAAACGGTTTTCAACTTTAGGCAACTGTTTTTGCGCGAATCGACTTTTTATTGTTAGAAATGAATAGATTTCTAATTATCTTCAGTCCAGAGTGAAAAAAAGATCGCCGCTTCACGCGAAAAAAGTCGCCTAGTATAGAGAACATTCGAAATTTTTAGGCCAAGGACACCAAAGCGCAAGCTGCTGCAGATGAACACCTTTTGCAATGACACTGTACTCGCCTGGTTTACTGCCGTTCCAACGGAACCCTGTAGAACCATCTGAAGGATTTTCTTATCTGGTGGTTCTTGCCAAACAGCACTTTTCAACTCGTTTGTTTTCTTCTGGATATCTTCAATTGCTACTTGGATTGGCGTCAGGGTAATCTGTAGAGAAGCAAGTCAAAATAATATTAGTAGTAGAATTGGAAAGCATGAACTTTTCAAAGAAAGAGTTATAGATGGCTTTCACTTCCTCGCTTACTTTAGTGTAATCATTTCTATGTTGCACATGGAACAAGCAAAACTAAAACAAGAGCCAAAATTTGGGAGCCATAGGGCGTTTGCTGGCTGAACTACATATATATTTATAAGTAATAGCATAAAAAGAGGTGTATCAGCTATTAAACGTCCCGCTCGATGAGAGTCATTTAGTAAAATTACTATTACCCAAATTATTATATTATTTTATTATTATACTATTATTATATTTATTATTACGAGCGGGACGTTTAATAGTTAATGCACCTCTTTTTCTGCTATTCCTTTGCAATATCATGTTTGCGGGAATTTCTTTTGTTTGCGGGAATTTCTATTGTTGTCACCTCCGTTGATGTCATCAATACCACTTAACGCAACATATATGACGCGTCTTCCACATTTCATTCATAATGCACATTATGTTGCAACCTCGTACGCAGGCTTTTCGATCCCGCCCTTGCGAACTCGTCGAGCGAAAACCCAGCGAACTCTAAAAATGAGGCAAAACATGGTGGCAATGGGGAATTTTTGGACGTTAGTTTTCGGCCCCTGCGCGGTCATCTTGGATGTCAGTCTTAGTCTTTTTTCTTGCGGCCGAACCACAGGCAGATGTTTGTGACTTTCCGAGTCAAGTTTGAACTTTATATTTCGCCGAGTCACACTTACGGGTAATTAACCGCTTAATTTATACCTGATGACTTTCAGAGATTAGGGAACTTAAGCAAGCTAAGACGACGACGGCAATGTAAAGTTCACTATCTGGCAGAAACCACGAATCATTTATTAGTACGTAGATAGAGCAAGTTCTAAAAGGATTTCGTTGCATAGTTTGAAGTCAAACTTGACGACGGGGATCGCCGTTCCACGAGTAATCAACAATGTTGTCCTAAAGACGTGAAAATAATATGAATAAGTTGTAGATTACTCTTATGACTAAAAATTTTTCATCTTCATTGTTGGTTGAGGAAAATTCGATTGTATTAAGGACGTTGTCCTTGACGATCGCGTTGTATTTACTTAAGCTCTCTATATTTCGAATGGCCCTCATTTGAAACTCCTAAAATCCAGGAAAACCGCTCGATCTCGCCAAAATTGCCATTCGACCCAAACGTTCATCTTCGCAGCTCGAGAAACGTTCATAGAAACTGAGATGACACCAGCTGCTCGTGATTCGGCCGCGAGAAAAAAGACTAAGACTGACATCCAAGTTGACCGCGTAGGGCCTGCAACTGACGTCCAAAAATTCCCAAATTCCGCCCTTTTTTGCCTCACTTTTTCGTCCAGTAATTGAATGGAGTCGGCCTTCCAGGTATATAGAGAGTTCACTGCGAAAACCCTGGCATGGGCTGGTCACGTGCCTCCCAGAATGTGGGAGGTTTTAAAATACCGTTATTAGGGAGGGGATGGTGAGTACGTATTGTCTTGTGGTGTTATCATCAAACGTATTCTCGGTTTTCACTCACGTGATCGGTGGCGCCGTTGGGGTGGTGAAACAATACAAAATATTTGAATAAGAATAGAGTTAAATTCCCATAGGATAAAGATTGTACGCCGCTATTTCATTGTTCCTGTGCACCAACATGGCCGCCGTGACGTCAGGTGAAAACCAAGAATAGTTTCGGTTTATTGAATTGCCGCGACACGAGATCACATATCATTTGGTATCATTTAACAGTGCAACTGGATCTGGCTTGATGTCGAAACAGTTTAATACCGAAAAAATTCTACAGTGAGGGAATTCGAAGTTCGTGCTGCCGCTTGTGTCTCAAGATGGCTGAAGAATTACTCGGAAACTCTCTCTCTCCCACGAGGTGAACATCTGCTTCACCTCCTATGCAGGCCTTGCGAAAGAAGACTTGGCAGTTTTAAGGCATTTAAATCAGCGATTTCCCATATCCTGTAAATGGTATGTAAATCAGCGATATCCCATATCCTGTAGGCAATACAGCGACTGTATCTCTTCGATTAAAAAGAGCCTCTAAGCAGGTGACATTACATTTGTAAATTACATTTGTATGCATACTTTTTGTAAGCGGAATTCAGACACGATATAAACATGGCGTCAGATAGAAAACACGAACGTGTATACGACCCACCCCCCTTAGTATATCCAGATTCTGGGAGGCACGTGACCAGCCCATGCCAGGGTTTTCGCTCGATGAATGCGAAAAGCCTGGGTACGAGGTTGATTATGTTGTACAACGGTAAACGTGGTGTGCCACACTTAAAGCAAAGTAAAGTGAAGCGACTTTATTAATTGAGAATAACACATGACAGTATTTAGTTACTGATAACCTAGTCTAGTAGCCTTCCTTGATGGAACTAATTAGTAGAATTAATGGAAGATAGCTCTATAGAGGTAATCGATACTCTCAATAGAGGTAATCGATTTTCTCAATAGAGGTAATCCATTTTGTGGAGGTTGGGAAACCGTAGAAGCCGATGAAAAACCCACGAGGCACAGGAGAGAACAAAAAACTCTGACTGACTGACGAGCACTGACCTCCATATAACTGGACAGCGGGTCCCGGATACTTTTGTATTACATGAAGTATCCCCAATTGAACGGCGCCATCTTTGATTTTCTGATTTGCTGTTTGGTTAATTTTAGACCTAACAAGATGGCGTCCTGTCAGGGTGATCTGTGATTGGTCAATTTCGCAGCTCAGACCTAACATGATGGCGCCTGATGGCGTAACTGGGCCATTTTCCCGTGGAGCACCCGCAGTCCAGTTATATAGAGGTCAGTGCTGACGAGTAACTGAGCAGAGTGAAAAAGGTGGTAAACTGCCAAGAGAAGTTTTTATAAACCCTTCATTAGATTAAAATAAAGTGAAGGGTTCTGCTTGAAACGTCAGTATTTCGTTACAAAAACTATTCTTGGCAGTTAACCACCTTTTTCACTTAGTTTGCTCTATCCAAAAGACTGCCTATACGCAGCACTCTATTTTTTTTAATAGAGAAAGAAATAACAAAATCCATACATGCGACTTAAGCAAGTTTAATTCCAGCGATTGACTTTTTGGGATCCAAGAGTCACCTATGAAAACTTTTAGTTTCCATTTTTCCAAAAGTATGGGCCAAATTAATCGGTCCGCCGTTCGTTCGTTCGTTCGTTCGTTCGTTCGTTCGTTCGTTCGTTCGTTCGTTCGTTCGTTCGTTCGTTCGTTCGTTCGTTCGTTCGTTCGTTCGTTCGTTCGTCCGTCCGTCCGTCCGTCCGTCCGTCCGTCCGTCCGTCTGTCCGCCCGACCGCACATTTGTAGATATTGCCCACTGGTAATGTTAACAATGCTAACGAAAAGGAAGCTATTCTTATTTTCGACGTTTCGCTTACCTTGCAGTCAATATTAGGAATTCCCAACGATAACTGCAAGATAGTCGAAATGCTGAAAATAGAAAACGTTTCACCTTACTTTGTTTCTGAGTTTCTGTTGGTATGTATTTCATTAAAATATCTAGTAGCCGAAACTTCTTGCCAATAAAGCGGAAAACTTACCTCTTCCTTGTCTATTACGTTCACTCTTGTTTTTAAATAAGGGAACGCGTGCGAGACAGTAAGAATTGTTTTACGTTTGTACTGATTCACTAAGCTTTCAGCATGGGCCTGACCGCTGGGAGTGAATGGTGTGGAAAACACAAAGCGTTCTAAAAAAAAATTCAATTATTGCACTAAGCAGTATAAAGAAAAGGGAATCGAAAGAAAGGAAGGGAATGAAAAAGAGGGAAGGAAGTGAAAGTGGAAAAGAAGCATAAGAAAGGCAGGAAAAGGATACAAACAACAGCATTCATGATGACGACGACGACGACGACAATGACAACGATATTGATAATGATGATGATAATTAACAATTAGACAACGAGACCGAGTTTTCTATGAGCTAATAGACAACTACTGCTCGTAGAAAACGAGGGCGAGTTGTCTAATTGTTTTAGAATCAACCATAAAAAAAACTTTTCTTTAACGTAAATAAGTCTTATCAAACATTGTTCCAAATTTTCTCAAACTGAACAATTTTCCATTACTTTCGATCGGGGCAATGTTTTCATGATTTCATCACTCGTATATAAATTTAGCGGACGCCATGTTTGGTCTAGTTTCCAGATTTTGCTTGCAACGTAAATATGTCGTGGCTTCTGATTGGTCACGATAGGAATATTCCAGTTATAAGAAGGTTTGACATTGGATAACGCTACTAGTGGTTTATTACCAATAGACCACTAGTAGACCACTCCAAGTCTATGTGGTCTATGTGGTTATGTGTATAAAAGATCAAAAAATACTAACGTATATTGTAATGTCTGTCAAAATAAGTAACACGATCCTTCATTTCATACTCAGCAAAATATGGTTCAACATATGTCAACTGGATGTATGCTTTATCAGCTTTTAATTTTTGAGGATCTACTGTACTGGAATCTTTAATCACTTCGACAGCGTCTTCTCCAAAACGTTCTTTATAGAAAGACTAAATTAAATTAAATTAAATTAAATTAAATTAAATTAAATTAAATTAAATTAAATTAAAATACAATAAAAATAAAGGCGGGGTAAGTCAGTCTAATAAGAACACAAGAAGCGCAAAGGAACGCATGAGGTGTAAAAACCTTCAAGTAATTGGTACAAAATTACAGGGCAAAATTACTTGAATATGATTGGCTAATGAAGAGGGCATTTTTTTTAATTCAGGGTAAAATTACTTGTACTTGATTGGTTCCTTGATCAGCAGTATTTGCATATGATTGGTCGCTTTGTTACTTAGCAACAGTGAACCTCAGAAGACTGAACTATTTTCAACAAATCTGCGAGGTTTTTCGGTCTGAAAATGCTTTTTTGTTTACTTTGAACTAATTTAAACTATTGAAGGAGTGTAAACAATCAATGAAAATTAATATACTAGAAAATTTACGAACTTTGGCCTGTGTTTACAAAAAGCAACAGGCACAGATAGAGCGAGGAAAATTGGAATGTTGCCGAACACCGACCGTCATATAAAGGTATATGTACTTTGACATTTTCTGGACATAACATAGCTCTTGAATAATTTTGCCCGCTATATTACTAGAAATACATGAACGCAACAACCCCTCGCCCGATTGGTGCTTTTACATATGCTTTGTTAACACAACCCCCTCCCCACCCCACCCCCGAAAACATCCCAGAAAATTAATTAGCAAAGTTTATCTGTTGTTATGTATTAACAGACCGAAAGGCGAAAGAACATGCATAGTCAATATTAAAAAAACAAACCAGATGAACTAAGGTAAACAAGTTGTAAAAACAAAGTCTTGTGTTGTAAAATTAAGTTTTAAGCCTTCATAATTTTTTACGCTAGAGTGTTTAGTAAACTACTTGCCTAAAAAATCATATATGTTCTTTGAAGCTTTGCATGTGTCGATTAAATTCAAATTCGTATAGTTTGTGGGTTTACGCTACGTTTTTTATTAGTTCAGAACTTTCGGTCCATGAACTCGGACCGTCTTCAGAGAAGTTACATTAAACTAAACGTTGGTTTACGTCAACTATCTATTGCGTTGAACTTGCATGTTACGTCACATTTCAAAAAAAATAAAACGGAATAGTACAAACTGTTCTAATGGTTCCTCATCTCAAACTTGTGCCCAAATTAACACAGAAACACATTCAGGAAGGAAAAAATGGTTTTCCTTTACCTCAAGAAGGAAAACCATTGAATAACACTTGATCAAGTCTTTTTCTTCTTAATTGTGGTTTCTGTGTTAATTTAGGCACAAGTTGGAGTTGAGGAGCCATTAGAACAATCTGTATTACTATTCATTTTTTTCTTAAATATGACGTAGCATGCAAGTTCAATGCAATAGATAGCTGACGTGAACAAGCGTTCAGTTTAATGTAACTTCTCCGACGACGGTCCGAGTTCACGTAACGAAAGCTCAGAACTAATAAAAAACTTGGTGTAAATCCACAAACTATATGAATTTGAATTTAACTACGCATACTTTTTAATTTGATAGCACATAAGAAGCAACCATCTGAAAACAACCATCATGCTGTCTGATGTCCATGTTGTCTATTCATATATCAAAGTATGATAATCCAACAATATCTATGTTGTCTATTCATACATCAAAGTATATTGTATGGAATTATCCTATTTGGGTATAGCATAATATGAGCATTAAAACGATATACAACTTGTTGGGTTATCGTTTATGCTCGCCACATGAGAACAAATATTACACAATGATATGGCAGTAGCACCAGCACCACCATCAACAGCACCAGTATGAGTGGCAATACCACCAATAGGAACAACAACAGCGCCACCATCAGCAGTCGACGAGCAGTGACAGCACCACCACGAGCAGCAACACAACCACGGCCACTATCAGCTACAACAGTACATTCAATAGTAACTTTACAAATGACTTCAGTTAGATGGCTTATTATACCTGAAGACGAAGAGATATTTCAGGAAGCTTGGTAATTGCAGGCTCTTTGTAAATAAATTCTTCTCCATCCAGATCTCCAAATTTATCACCAAAAAATCCAACTCGAAAGTACGTGCCCATCATTCTCTTCCCCTCCTAAAACATTAAAAACACAAAACAGTAGATAAAACACTGCGTTGTAGTGGGTCGTATTCAGCCTCGCTTGTTCGGTCTGCACTAGTAAAATATCGGACGCTTTCAGTACGCACGGAGAGAGTGCAGCCAGCCGAGGCCCGTGCAGAAAACGGAGGTCCGATATTTCACCAGTACAGATCGAACAAGCGAGGTTAATAAATAGTTTATTATATGACCACAAATGTTGTGAACGTTCTGTGAAAACACAACTCGCATTCTCCAGCACTGGTATTTTCCAGGCTCGTATTTGCCACCATCTTCCTTGCGAATAAACCGATTCCGAAATGGCAGACGTTTTTTAAGTACTTTTTTTTTACCCCAAGTACGATTTTTCAATAGCTTTTGTTTAATATATTGTTCAAGGTTGTGCGTTTGCCGTTTAGTACTTGAACAAAAATATCTGAAATCTATATTACTTGGGACAAGTACACGACTGTTATATTTTACAAAAAATATTAAGAACATTTTGAGCATTTTAAAAGTTTAAGTAATGCAGAAACTTGAATTATACATCAAAAGAAAGCCTATAACATTTTTAACAGAATACGTACACGAGATATTTCAGCAACGCGTAGTTCTAAAGTTATTTAACCATGACTGACATATTTACTTTGTTTCAGTAGCATTCCCGCTGTCAGCGGCCCGGAACGGCAAGTTCCAGACAATTAACGAACCAATCAAATTGCTGGATTTGGCGTTCTAATAATAACTTTACACAAAATACTATGCTACACTTCACTGTACCACAGTGTCCACACGGAGCTGTAGTTTTTTGCTATAGCCTAGCGCAGCGCAGGTGTAGTGCAGTGTACTGTACTGCAGTGTAGTGCATAGTGAGTGTAAAATACAGTCCAGTAAAGTACAGGATAGTACAGTGCAATAAATACAATGCAGCACAAATAAGATAGCACTGCCCAAGAACAAAATACCTGTTTCAGGTTACATATCTTTGTATTCTTTGCTATTATCAAACGAAATCACTTGAAATTCTACATGCTTGGTGTTATGCTTCTTTGAAATTAAGTTTGGTCTTATAAAAGCAAAGATAATATACAACCTTCTCCGATAAGTCATCATGAGAATGTACGTCATAACATGTGGCATTTATATCTCAAACAAACTAAAATATCTAACAAAGTAAAATATCTCAACAACGAAGCAAGGTAACCAAAACTGCTAAAAATGTGTGCATGCCAGATTTTTCGACGCTCGTGAGGGATAACGGGGACACGCAATGAAGCCAGGCAGTAAAGTGGCAGGGATGTAGCCAGCGAAGAATGGGTGCCGGGTAAAATGTGCTACTGGGACAACAGTTTTTAGGGGGTCGTCCGGGGTCCCCCCGGAATTTCTGAATTTCGGGTCTCTGAAATAGCATTTCCGGCGTTTTGGGGGCACTTTTGAGCAAACTATTAAAGTCTGAAATGCCATTTCGTAACAGAGTATATCGTCATTTTTAAGAAATATTTCTATAAAGTAGAAAATTTAATTAATTGCTACAATCATCTGGAAGTTTCGTTTCCCTGTTACACTTGTCTCTTCGGGATCAGCATTAGCGCCGGCTTCAACTATCATAGTATCACCTCAGGCTCAGCGCCGGCTTCAAGTCAACTACAGACTGTGTACTTGTCGTTTGATTACTAGTTTCTTTCGTTTTATTAGCATAGAAGTATTTCAGTAAAGACATGTTGAATAGTTGTAACTAAATGACGTGATGTTGAACAATGAACTATTCCGGATTTGAAAATTTCACTGCCGTGTTTGATTAGGTTCAGAAATTGAACCTCGCTTATGATAGGAATTTAGTTGCAAATAAATTAATGTCAAACCGGTTTTGGAAATCGCAGTTTCCGCTTGACAAAGTTTTACTGCTGAAATGTAAATCGAAAGCCTAGTTAAGTTTTTTTTTCAAACATGAAAAGATCGATAGTGATTCTTTCCATAGCGAGCTTATAGCCTTGAGTTTGAATTGCGATAATTTCTATCATTTCCCTCAGAAATTTGAAACGCGTCACAACTTTGGTGGCATCAAGAGGCGTGGTTAATTGTCTCATAGTTAATTAATAGAAGTTATACATCAGTAATTCGCGGATTTATTCCGTACTTATCTCCAAGCTTGATGAATCATAGTTAGTGGAGGGGGATGGTTTGGAAGCTACATTGTCTTTCAAGATTATGCAATGGTCATGTTGATGAGTACAATAGTTCATGTTGGAGGAAGGCAATTGGTTGAAGAAGGGAAATTCTATGGACACGTGACGACGAAGGACTACACAACGAACAAAGGACTTACAACACGTGACGACGAAGGACTACACTAATTAAACCATAGTTAATAGAAAATATACATGGTTTGGAAACCCGGCAAACTTCAAAGCGGTTAACAATCAAGCTACGATTCATCTTGAAAGGTACACGAAGGTGCCAAATCCTTTGTTTTAGGTTTATTAATATTTAAACAGTACGGTTGAGTGATTGAAGCCAAACGTTGCTATTGGATGATTGCTTCATTACACAGAAAACACAATATGTTCAGTAACCATGAAAGTGCAAAAATTTCCATAAACCTGAACAAAAACATAAAACAATGACTTTTGTGAGCTTCCAAACCATGTATATTTTCTATTAGCTATGTATTGGATGACTGCTTCATTATACAGAAAACACAATACGTTCAGTGACCGTAAAATTAGACAAATTGGACAAAAGCATGGAACGACGACTTTTGCCGAGTTTCCAAACCATCCCCCTCTATTAACTATGGATGAATCAATGATGGGGATTAAATTGCAAGTATATCTACTGCCCGAAAACTGTATATATCAATTGCCGGGCGGGATTGAAAAAAATTACCTTGAGTGCCGGGCATTTAGAGTTTTTGCCGGGTGGTACGCCCGGCATCGCCTGGCGTGGCTACATCCCTGAAGTGGGGTGGGCATTATCCCTACGAGCGTGGAAGGCTCTCTGGCACCCAGGGCGGTGTTCTTTAAACAAGACAAACTTAATTTTCATGTCATATGCACGTACGTATGTCATACGTTAAAGGCTAACAACTCACCAGAAGCATGAATAGTAGCGGAAGTAGAACGTGAAAAAATACAAAATTGTGACACCCAAAAATAAGAAACGGAGCCGAAACCTAGACTCGGCCTAACACAGATAGCCCAAGTAATTAGTTAGGTCAGTTAGTTGGAGTTGTAATCGGCCGCTAGAAAACCCTGAGGTGAGCAAGTTAAGCAAGAAATTGTAGGTTCGTAGCTGAGCAGAACAGTGGTGTAAGAAGCAAGTTGATACTGGAGGGGCACGGCTTCAAAAGGGCACTTAGAGTTTGAAAATGACGCTTGTGGCACATGTTTTTTATCATAAAGGGCACTTTCTGTTGCAAAAAGGGCACTTTACGAGGGGGCATGCACATTCTCCCTCTGCCCCTCCTGTTCCTACGCCCCTGGAGCAGAACTAGTGGTTGCACTTACACTTTTAATGATTGAATCGAAGGCCTTTGACAATTTCCCGTGCAATTCATACAGCTTCTTAAAATTTCGACCGTTCTCGTACATTGGAAGAGAAATCTTATAAACTTCGTTGACGCACTCGTATGTGTGCGCCATGCTAAAACAATTAGCGGCCTGTTCCAGAAGGCCTAACAATCCGTTCTCAGTGAAGTATTTTCCAGTACAAATTCCTTCTTCATCCTACAGTTTCAAGAAAGTACAGAAGCAGATTAAACGACAGTTGATAATGTTCTCAGAAAATATTAAACAGTACAATTAACTTGCGATAAACATGCATGCACCGATTGCGCAAAAAATTCAAAAAATCTCAGAAAAACCTCTAAACATCTAATATCATAGGCACAGATAATAGAACGAACAATACAATATAAACTAGTTCATGCTATCAGTCTATTATGTTACATTCTCAACTCATTAATAATTCGTGAGCTAATTAGCCAATCAGAGATATGAGTTTTGTAACCCAGTAAAGGTCGCGCTAACTGAATTTATATTTAAGAAATCAGATAATAAACGGTACAAAAAAGAACCATTTATTAACATGTTCTAAGGATTTAGGGTGAAGGAAAATTCGAGTGTAGAATATATACATTTTAAGACCAAACCGGGAGCAGTTGCGAAAAATGCAACTACACAGGCCCTCCGGCAGGAATTGAACCCACGACCTTGCGATTCTAGTGCAATGCTCTGACAACTGAGCCACGGAGGCCGTTGCCAAGAGCTCGATCGCGAGTTCTGTATATATAATAAGGTGGTAATGCCAGGAGAGAATTGGGTATATTATAAATGATATTGGGCATTTCACTCGATTACACAGCATGTTCTAAGGATTTAGGGTGAAGGAAAATTCGAGTGTAGAATATATACATTTTAAGACCAAACCGGGAGCAGTTGCGAAAAATGCAACTACACAGGCCCTCCGGCAGGAATTGAACCCACGACCTTGCGATTCTAGTGCAATGCTCTGACAACTGAGCCACGGAGGCCGTTGCCAAGAGCTCGATCGCGAGTTCTGTATATATATATACACGGAGGCCGTTGCCAAGAGCTCGATCGCGAGTTCTGTATATATATATACAGAACTCGCGATCGAGCTCTTGGCAACGGCCTCCGTGGCTCAGTTGTCAGAGCATTGCACTAGAATCGCAAGGTCGTGGGTTCAATTCCTGCCGGAGGGCCTGTGTAGTTGCATTTTTCGCAACTGCTCCCGGTTTGGTCTTAAAATGTATATATTCTACACTCGAATTTTCCTTCACCCTAAATCCTTAGAACATGCTGTGTAATCGAGTGAAATGCCCAATATCATTTATTAACACATTTCTTAATTATAAATTCAACGAGAAACCATTGTCTAATCTAATATGCACCAATATCACCAAGTCCCTCTACTATAATTGACGATTGAGAAGCTATTTCATAAACTCGTGTATCGTGTTTTACCAGGGGTTGCAAACACTCGAGAACAAGATCACTCGCCCTATTACCTCGTAATTTTCAATGTTCTCTCGTGTTTGTAAAACATTCGAAAACAATAAAAGTCACTCGGCTTGCAGCCCGGTGATTTTTTCATTATTCTCTCATGTTTTACAAATACTCGAGAACAATGAAAATTACTCGGTTAATGGCCTCGTGTTTGTCATTGTCCTCACGTGTTTGCAAACACTCCCACTCGTTTACGAAATATTACTTCGTCACCATCATCACCGCCACCATCATTACGATCACCATCACAACCATGTGATGTAATATAACAACAACGAGTTTAAGTGTTTCTTCAGGAGATTTAAACACGAAGAAACATGATGAAAACACGACACTGAAAGTCGAGTAGTCTTATTGTTTTCGAGTGTTTTGGATTCCTCTGATGAAACACGATAAACGCGATGTTGCTATGGCATCTCAATCGAGCGATTTTAATTGGAAGATGCAATTAAAATAAACCATCAAGACATTTTATTCATGAGGGTGTGTACACTTTATTCACTCGCCTAGATAATTGAGATTTAAGTAATTAGATGAACACCGGTTTTCATCTAATATCTGGGATGGTATACGATTTTAGCGTGGGTCATTGGAGTATCCAGTTACAATGAGGTGATTGAATGAACTATTGTAATTGGGGGATTATCTCATAAATTATTAATGAGTTTGAGATAGCGACAATGAAGATGATGGTGGTGAGAGTGATTATCATCACCATCAACGTCGTACCCGGGGACTAACTTACTGAAGCAAAAGCTCTGGCTCGTTGTAGTCACGTGACTGCCCAGAATCTGGACAGTAAAAACTAATTCTTAATGAGAGGGAGGTGAAACAGTATTATTTTGTCGTGTTCATGTATGTCAAAATAAACAACAAAGAAAAACAAACTAGTAACGCTCAAATCTGTTTTTGTTGTAACGCTCAAATCTGTTTACATTGTTGTATATAGATGTATGTTTAACATGAATAGTTTATTTTAGCAAAATTATCTTTAAAGAGAACCATTCGCGGCATTGTGATTGTGGTCCAGAATAGAAGAACTTGTGTTTAGTCGTTGTGCAGTAAAAGAACATGTAACAGGGATCCGTCAGCTGTAATGGTCAACTACTAAGCATTTTGAAATAAATGTATAGCCCTAGCTATTGTCTCTCGAATACAGAACTAGTCTGGATAAAAAAAGAAGAAGCAAAATTCGCGCGTTAATTCATTTGACGGCGTTTTGATAGCTGGTCGACGCTACACAAAGTTCTGCGACCAGGCCATAGCAAAGAATTTCCCCCTGTAGTCACGTGACCACAAGCCAGGTCTTTCCTGAGGTGCATCACCATCACCCATCACAAACACCACCACAATCATCAGAATCATCATCACCATCATCATCATTTAATTATTCTCATATAAAAAATAATTACAATGCCACTACCCGCATGTAGCGTACCTATTTGCGGCGTGTGGTGATCTAATAAGTTTGAATGCAAACAAACTCGTACAATTATAGTAAATTTTGAGAAGGATCGAAACGACGCCAAACGCTGACCCGGGGTTCATACTTCACAAAGAGTTCTAAGAAAAGAAGTAATGTTTTTAAAGACGTTTTTTAAAGACACCAAGAAAATACCTACCGGAGCCAAGATATCGTCCGATACTGCACTTTCCTCCAGAACATTCGGTGATATTTTTTCAAAGGCAACACAACCGACTGGCAAATGTTGTCTTCCCTCCAGCAAGTATAAATATTCTGCTACCAAAGCCGCCGAATGAACAACACACATAGCCGCTTCCAGGTGGTTGTTTAGCTAAATAACGAAAGCAAATCAAATCATTTATTGCTGGCATTGAACTAACAACATAGTATTAGGATTGTACAAGAACATGCAATTTGTAGAAACGAGGTATTAACAGACCACGAAAGCCAATGATAAATTTACCAATAAAATACTTTTTTCGACTGTGAAAACCGATTGATCAATGAGAGGCATGAGTCACTAATGGCATGTCAAGGTTTTCGCAAAATGTGACTTTCGCAATTTTTCACAGTGCTTCTTGTAATAGCAGACAACTAAATCATGATAAATCATATATAGTAGAATTACTTAACAAAAAAATAACGACGGATATCATCTATATCATGAATGAACTAGCTTAGTTAATTCTGTCTCGATAACGAACCTATACTTAGGTCCCCCCCCTCCCCCCCCTTCACCTGGTCACTAGTGGATCAAGGGCTCCGCTCAAAACGTCAGTATTTCGTTATCAAAACTAATCTCGGCAGTTTACCGAGATTTACTGGTTACTGTTACTGGTTACTTTACCTCTCTCCTCTGCAAAGGCTTAAGGGCGGGGGGATGTGAACAATATGGCGCACAATTGAGGTAACTGGGTAACAATACTCAGGATAACGGGATTTCAAAATATAATCAAATCTACTAAGGGAAAAGTTGGAAATCACTGAACTGTGCAGAAAACACACATTTAAATCGCGCCAGACAATTCTCAACTTGAGAATGTTATTGTAAAACAAGGACAGGGTGTTACGGTTTTGAATTATGCATATCAACAAACGCTACCCGAAAAAGTCGATCATATGTCGTAGAATATGTCGTAGAAAGTTAGCGCTGAATATTTCCAGCGCTGTTCGTCGGCTTTGTTTATCAGCTTCATCGGGAAAGCTTCCGGGCAGTCGACAACGACAACGTTCGATGAACATTTGTCAGTCTGGCGGCGTTTCGAATTTTTCGATCCGTTCCGCAGGTCATTTCCATAGAAAAATACAGAATAACATTCTAGAATTAGATCATGAAGAAAACCTTGCGTTTTGTGCAAACTATCGTCACTGTCTACCACAAATCAGAGAACCGCACATTATTTGGCACAGGCTTCTCTCCTCTTTTTCGTACTTTCCGTCGTTCCCCGCAGGTTCGATGATTGCCCGCGCGTCTTCGCCTTACCCGAAAAAAGAAGCCTATGCGGAGGAAAGAGTTACTTTACTAAGTGCTGATGTTACCTTGTTGTGTTGTGCAGCCATGTTTTGTAGCCAAGTTAGACGTAGATCAGGCGAACTTTGGTACCTAGAAAGTAGGCAGAAGAAAAAAATATGCCTATTTTAGTTCAGGATCGAAATTTAATAATTTTCAAATAATTTTTTAATAATCGAAATTAGTAACAAACACACAATCACGAACACCGAACTTACGAACTAACACTAAACAAAGCTTTAGTTAGGGGGTGTTTATATGGGTACCCGGGCTAGCTCGCTTTGCCGAGATCTCGTTTATGCTATTATTTCTTATTAATTTTCCATGAGAGCCGAGCCAGCCACCCCCTAGCCGAGATCTCGCTTTGTGCGACCGAGATCTCGGTTATCCGGGCTGTTTTTACTCCATGTAAACACGATTGGCCGGCCTGGCTCGCCTACCTGGGCGGGCATTAAAAGCTTCGCACACGCGACAAAATTTTTTTTTTCCCGACATATTAACAATTCACAAGATCTGCTTGTTCATGTACAGTTCATATTTAAAACAATGAGACTCCATATCTTACCGGAACTGATAAATTACGCAATTAGCACAACAAGCAAGCGAGCTAGCCCTTTTCATGTAAACACATTAAAAATCATCTCGGCAAAGCGGGCTAGCTCGGGTACCCGGGCTGGTTCGCCTCCATATAGACACCCTCTTAGGAGTCATATTGCGTACTGTTCTCATTTTCGGTCACCGCAAGTCTGTGTCGCTAATTCTCAACAGCAAACAAGCCCAACACTGCTAGACCAACTATAATCCGTCATTGCCATTTAGCTAACGTCACGTATGAAGATAGACTCGTAAAAACAGGACTGCTACCGTTATTCAAGTGACCCTTACGCCTCGCCTTCTAACCAGACGTACATATCAAACTAATGAAATTATTTTAAATATTCCAGACGTGACCACTGTAACTTTTTAGAACAGTTTTTTTTGTAGAGCACCAAAAATTTACAACTTCCTGCATCATATCTGCGAGATGTCAACCTCTATTAGTCAATTTAAATCCAAATTGTTAAAATACTATAGTCACATATAACTAAACACGTGATGTTGAAACTCCGCAAACTTTTATAAATAAATCATAAATTGAAAATTTCTATTTTTGTTGCCATTACCCTTTGCGAGAAAAGTCTTACCCTTTAGCAATCCTGTACATTAGATCAATCAGCATTTCAGGATCCTGCAATGATTTGATAAAAAAATGATAAAAACAAATGTTAAAAATTCTCAACCCCACCTCCTAGGCGAGCACAAACAAAACAGAAAAATAGGTACGCGCAGACATGCATGTATTTACTGCGTAGACTAGTCTAACTGATGCAGGATTACTCAAATACTGGTATACTTTTCTGAAAAGTCTACTTCATGTCTACAAAGTCCGAAGATGCCGTAATGCTTCTGGTGCTGACCAAAAAGACCATGACCTCTCTGGCTACATCAACTACCCTCTGGTGAATACATATGGCGCAAGAGCTGCAGCCCACGAAATTTTGGCCAACCCAGATTTTTTGGACAGAATTTTGAAAATTTTCATTTCCAACGACCTTTTTTATGTCGACTTTTCAAACTTGTAATTTTGCAGAAATTTCGTTGATGTTCTTACTGATGTGTGCTCAGTTGTCAACCCCGTCGCGTATCCACATTTGGCCCAAACTTGGAAAATCTACGTTATTTTAACAATTAAATATAATTTGAATTCTGTAACCAAAAATACAAGAATGGTGCCCCCAAATTGCAGGGAATATCCGTTCCGACACTTAATTAAAAAGTCAAAACTTTTACTACTCTACGCCAATGGAAATTCGTGTTCTGCAGGAGATATGTATTAAATATATAATGTCGCAAGATGACGTCATGTTTTAGACGTCGCTTTTGTTTGGGCTTCGAAACCAGATGACGCCGTTTTGCGGAAGAATCGGCTATCAGTCGTAAGTTGTCGTCGACGCTCTACTCTTCTGTGATCTGATTGGCTTGGAAGGTAATCTGGTGTTACTTACTAACTCACTACCTTACTAACTTACACACACGATAGCAATCGGTAAATCAGCAATCAGTAAATAAAAAAACAAAACAACGATAGCATCAATCGATAGCAATAAGTAAATAAAAAACCCGAATAATTTAATAAATTAAACAAAGTAGTTTTCCTAGCTATTCACATACCTCGTTAAATTCATTCATCTTTACAGTATTTGTCAAGATCATGTGCAAGTTGAATACCAGTTCTCGAACCTTCAGAAAGTTAAAAAAAACAACACGCAATTGTCATTTACATACTAGAATTACTATTGCAAGTGAAGTGCTGCCTCAAATGGCAGGAATTTCCTGATTTATAGTTTCTCATGTTTTACAAAATTGCCCCAAAACCCCCTGGGCTGATATTATTAATTGCAACAGACACAGCGAGTATTTACAGATCTACTGTATTTTTAATTTTCTAATTATAAGATTTAAAATTACATATTTATACTACAACTTTTGAATTGATATAATTGGCAAGGGTTTTGACAGGATATACAAGGCTTATACACTATTATAGTATAGAAATAATAAATAACCATGCCTCTTGCTCTGGCCAAGCTGTAAATGCAATTCAAAGTGTCTCGTGTTATGACAAATCTACAGCTGAAAAATTATACAGCAATATACCATCGAGTACATCAGACTATTTTGCAGAATTTGTATAAGTAAAATAATTATGTTCCAAGATGTGGGCTAGCATTTTGGAGTTGCCCATTGTTTATAATCTGACTTTTGTTAGTCCTTGGTAACAATCTATTACTTTCAAGATGTCAGCACATAATTATTGTGTAGTAATCCATCATTAAAGCATAGTTTATTTTCTAAGAGAACATAAATACTGTATTTACTGTTTTGCAAACATGGTTATCCAGGATACACTAATACTTCTGTTGGAAGTAGATCACATCAGTAAGAGTGCTTTTAGTGAAATGATAATCCATTTCTTCTCAGGTTTCAATGTATCTTTCTGTAATAAACTAATACAGTACTGTGCAGATGTTGTGTATCCATATACGTCTTTGTGTGGAAATCCATCATTGAAACCAAATGTGTAGTTTATATTCATTACTGTATGCAATTACTTCTTGTAGATATACTGTACAGCAATCAAAGAGATGGTATTATGTATATAGTTCAATCCATGGTGATTGATATTTAACAGATCCATTGTCTTTAGTGAATCAAGGACTTTTCTTAGTTTCCCTTGAAGAAGAACAGTTTGATAATTCCTTTCTTTTGAGGATACTTTGTAGTTACTTGTAGCCACCCAGTCATTAACTGTTGACTCAGCTTTACAAAGTCGCAACAACAAATCTCTGAAGTTAACCTGTTCAGAACTCATACCTTGTACTCTCTGATTTACAGTGAGCTTAACAACCTTATCAAACATTCTGTAAGTTTGATAGCCTTGTTCACCATCAGCACTGGATGGTTTAGCGTGATAAAGAGGCTTATCTGCTACGGGTGGTAACTGACCTGGGTCACCAATTAAAATCAGAGACTTTCCTCCAAGAACTTTGTTATGAAATCCTGTTGCTTGTTTGCAACGCCTATCTATCCAGCCAAAAGCAGCTTGACCAAGCATAGAATATTTATCAATAAGAACGTAATCAACACCACTTAAGCTTTCTTGCAGTCTACACAGACTTTGACCTGTTAGATCTTTTCTACCCCGTGAACCAATGGGCAATTTCAACGAGTGTACAGTTATACCTCTTATACTATACGCAGCTTTTCCAGTTGTTGCAGTAACTACACATTTACCTAACTTTTACTTCATCGCCGCCGTCGTGGTGTTGACGAATCCAATGTAAATTGATTCCGATACATTCCGACAAACGAAGATCCACCTGGTGTATGTATATAAGTCATGATAAACTCTACGTCACAAAACGTCATAAAAAAGTCAACATACAAATATATAAACATCCCTCGCAAAATCGAGATTTCGTTTGACTATACATAGCTCGGTAAAGAGGTCTGGGCATGAGACACAGCGAACCCAAGTCAAGACACACCAAGATTAGTGTGCTGCCTCGCTAACGCTCGGCAGCAAAAACACCAGCTATTTTAGATTCAATTCACCTTTTCGGCGCTACTTCTACGGGGGGTCCCACGTGTTCTCAACGCAAAATTTTCGGACAAACAAACTCGGACAATATACACAGACACTGATGAGATGGGGCTGTGAAAATGGTTGAAAGATGCGCTTCGTTAGTTGTAAAAGCAATTCTTGATACCCAGAACGATGAAAGATGTTAGACGAGACTGTTAGAAGTTTTTGCGATTTTTCAACAGCAAAAGAATAAAAAAAACATAGAGAACTGTCCGTGGATTATAACATGCAGTCGCGGCGAAAAGCTTGCTTTTTACGAAGGAATCATCTACTGCATTTGTTTTATCCGTTGACGTAGTCTAAAAGTATAGCTTCTTAATATCCTCAGTTACAGCTATAGTAAAGAACACCTTATTTAAAATTATAAATAAAAATGGTTTGCTGTATTGGTCTGGCGTAATATATTTTACGCGTGGACAAAAGAAGTGCCGCGTGGGTATCATATGACATGTGTTGATGTGCACTATACTGCATGATGATTGATATATAATATTTAAAACGAAAGTGAGGTATTTACTTACTAAAGATGTTTAGTATTTTTGTGCGCTTTCTAAGTTGAACGTAAAAGAGTAAAATATTTGCCTTCCATTTTACTGCTTGTCGGTGCCTTTTTCCAGTCTAGTTTCTATTTTAAGAGATTTTAAGTGCGCTACGTTGAGCGCACTTAATAATCATAGGAATCATGCGTGTAGACAATACTGATTTGAAATTTCGAATAGCTTTTCTGCACTGGCAAAACTGTAGCTGATTTTAGGTTAGAGGTTTCATTGTTGGTCCATAATAACGTATATAATAAAGGCTGTAGATATAGCTATCTTGTACAAAGCAACTCTGTTGTCGCGAACGCACGCGGCTGCCATGGTTCAATTTATACGTTTCTCTCTGACTCTCTGCTTTTGGTCTTTTTGCGGCTGAATAATCATAAAAACTTGTAGCAGTTTCGTCTAACATATTTGATCGTTCTGGGTATCCAAAATTGTTCTTACAACTACCCAGGCGCACATTTCAACCATTTTTATAGCGTCATTTCCTCAGTGTCTGTGTATGTTGTCCGAGTTTGTTTGTCCGAAAATTTGGCGTTGAGAACACGTGTGACCCCCCGTTGAAGTAGCGCCGAAAAGGTGAATTTCAAATACACAATCGCGTATATATGAAGACTTGTCGGTGTTGAATACTACTTTATCCTCTAATCGTTAATCTCAATATAGCTGAATAGGACATGGGGCCGAATAGACGTTATATGTATCAGAAGAGTATTGTTTGAAAAAATGCGGACTCAGATTGTTATATGTAGCCAGTTAATTGGAGCTGGCGTAATAACTTAATAGTCACTCAATAGACAAGTAATTTAATTGAATAACATGTTATATTATATATGCTATGGAATATGTTTCAGCTTTGGTCTTCTTGGCTTCGAAGGTATATTTTACCTTTACAGAACACAATTTATCTAACGTCCAATCTGTCAGCATACCTGCTCGGGAAAGTTGGTCTTCTTCAAGTCGTGGTCAGTTTCTGCATACGTTAGAATAGTTTTTAGAGATCGTTTAAGATGATCACCATTAACGTACTAAAAGAGAAACAAAAAGTTTGTTCAGTATCATACTGGGATTACCTGTGGGTTTAACAATGTATTTTGTCAGCTTGAAATATGTATTTCTTCTGAGCTTCAGCTGGGACTACGAACACACACCAAATATATATTTTCAAATCAGCAATTATTTGGCTTTTTTTTATTAAAAACAATGAGATACATAATCATAACACTAAAATTTGACGGCACTATAGCCAATCTCCTAAAACATGCACACCTTCACTATCTGTGTAACCTTAAGTGAGATAAAAACGAAGAATTGGAGGTCTCCGATGTCTATCGGAGATCTGACATCGGAGATCTCCGATGTCTAAGAAATCTCGGTCTTACTACGAGCGTCAAAACATCGCTGGCAGATTAGGACCATCATTATACTCTATAAAGGATCACGTTACCTGTGGCGTCCCTACAAGAGACGACAGTGACAATGTCACTTGCATTTTTACACGAGAAAAATTCTACAAAAGAAGAATACGAAAAAGTCACATACTTATAAATTTTATGAATTATTACCATAGAGAACATATAAATACTAGAGGGGGCATTGGTGAAAATTTGGTAACCACATGGCAGCCGCCATTACCTATGGTATTTCAGTCAGTTGGTTGGCAAATGTACCAGACCAGGGCCGTCCTCAGAAAATTTTGAAGGGGGGTTGTACGCTCAATTTAGCCGACTTCCACATAATCGTCACTTGCCAGTTCTACAATCATGGAATAATTACATTGGGACAACTTGCAACAGTGTCACTTCTAAGCAAAGATGCATTTTGGGGGGAAGGGGGGAGGGTAGACTTGTGAGGGTAGAGGAAGACCTGTGATGGTGGTTTGGAGCAGGCGACGGATTTTTTTTTCAAAGAGTTTACGATGCCGTCAGAAATCGCGCTCGCGCGGAAAATGTCCCAATTAATTATTCTATGATTGTCTGAAAAAAGTCAGGCGGAAAATATTAATGATCAAGTGAGAAATTTATAATTTATGCGCCGCGAAACGACTAGTGGTAATGCGCTAAACATAATATCGCTGTTTGGTCATATTATATGTCACGACGTCACGGCTAGGGCCTGTTTAATTACTTAGACACGGTTCTCTCCTACGGTACTCCACTACAATACCGGGATTTTTCATTTCATCAAATTGGGATCTCCCTATAGTGTTAACTATTGATAACTCCCCATTCGTACACTAATGCTCGCGAATGTTTATTGCTTCCCGATGTGTTGTTCTTGAGTTATAAACGGTGCTCCAGGAAAGTACTAACAATAACAGGGCATATTAAAATACTTTATTGTACCGAAGATGGAGTACCGCTGAAAACGAAGATTTATAGGGAGATTCTGTCTCAAATGTGACAAATATAGATAAAGTTTTATGTTCTCTAAAAGAGACTGCGACAACAATCGTTCATTTTATGTTTAATTTGTAGGAAATAACTAAAATACATGGAGTACCGTCTTTGTTTATGTTGAAGTGTCAAGGATCAAAGCTCATTAGAATAACATATAATGAAGTGCGTTATGTATTAATACAGATATTAACTATTGTTGCTAATACTTTGTTCCAGAACCGTTTCCGTTTATCACCGCATGAATTCGTAAATCGATGAACCAAACGATTTAGTGCGGCAGTGATACTTTTAAAGATTTTCGAGAATATTCTAAGGAAAGTTGTGTAATTTAAATAATAAAAATAACGAAAAATGCGTCACGTACATGTTCAGACGATCATGGAATAATTACATTGGGACAACTTGCAACAGTGTCACTTCTAAGCAAAGATGCATTTTGCACAGTTAAGTTATCCTCCTCCTCCCCCCCCCATACAATGTTGGTTCAGAAACATGGTATGAGGTGCGGATAAGGCCTACCCCAAGGGACCAACATTGCAGGGTGGGGGGAAGGGGGAAGGGGGGAGGGTAGACTTGTGAGGGTAGAGGAAGACCTGTGATGGTGGTTTGGAGCAGGCGACGGATTTTTTTTTCAAAGAGTTTACGATACCGTCAGAAATCGCGCTCGCGCGGAAAATGTCCCAATTAATTATTCTATGATTGTAGTACTCGCCGAGTCTGGCCGCTGGCGAGTGCCGACTACAGACTGAAATCTCTTGTCAGACAACTATAGAACAAATAAAGCTATGCCTGGGGAAGGGGGGGGGGTCACACCCCACCCCCAAACCCCACCCTAGCTCTAGCCCTATATCAGACCCAGTCCTTTGCCAACCAATGCGCCTAATGCTTGCCTCAAAAAATATGCAAGATGGCGGCGTTCAATTGGTTACCCGCGGTTGACTGAAATTAAGATAGGATGCCCCCTCTAGTATTTATATGATCTCTATGCCCATTACCCCATACAGCTATCTTGCACGCGACGAGTTTCCGAATTTCACTAGTACCAGACCTCACTCTGGTCCAAAATGGAGTAAGTATAAATCTACGAGTTTCTATCACAAATCCTTGAATTTGAATGACTATTGCAAGAGTTTATATCCGCTAATAGAAAAAACATAAAAAAACAACAAAAAATAAACATTTGGCACAACATGCGTACAATGGCGGAAAATGACGTACTCTGCAAGGTCTCTACCTTACAACTCTGCAAGGGCTATACCTTGCAGAGTACGTCATTTTCCGCCATTGACGTTATTTTCAGTTTTTTAGATTCTAGTGAAAACTTACAAAAGCTACTGTAAACGAAATTGAAAGAATGCAAAAGAAAAATTAAAAAGAATTGACCTCGTAGGGTGAAATTACGTAATCTATGCTTATTAAAAGGATCTATAGCATGTGATCAGTAATATTACAGTCATTTCCAACTCACTTTTCACCCAAATCTTCGGAAGTTCGTTTTGAACTCTGCATTTGATTGGTCGCTTGGTTCCTAGCAGCCCATCAAATGCGTAGTTCAAAACGAACGTTGAACTTCCGAACGAACTTCAGAAGATTTGGGTGAAAAGTCAGTTAGAAATGACTGTATAATGAGTGGAGCCAACGGTTGTTATTAAGCAACACCAATGGCGCAAAAATGACATGAAGTAGACAAATGATGGAAGAAATTGTGACGTATGCAAAGCAATGCATTCTACAACAAACAAAAACGGCTACAAAATGGGAATTATTAATGGTAAGATTGTTAAATTGTTTATCAGAGTTCGTTTAAAACGAAATAACTAGCAAGAAAACACATTCCAAAATTACGCTTCCTATTGACAAGATTTCGTGATGTATAATAACTACAGCCTAAAATGAATGGCGCTTTCAATTTTTTTACCATTTTTGCTGTCGTGCGTGTAATGTAAGTTAAGTTAACAAAAGAATGCCTTCGGAGCCAATCAAAACATAGAATAAAACGATTGTCTCGCGACAAATCACCAAAGCCAAAATAACTACAGTACACCAAGTATTTCATAAGTCATCGTCGATAGCATGGAGCGAGATGTTCAACAAGTATGAATCGTATGTATGATAAAAGTTTTTGACAGCAAATTAATCGGGTCATTGCGTGGACGATTTCATATTCAGACGAGGCAATTTATATGGCCAACATGTCTGATCGAGCTTCGTAAACTGACAAGACTGCGTTGCCGAACAGAAATGGATGACCTCTTAAGAAAACAAAGTTAGCTTCATCGTCAAGCAACAATACCCAAAACCCATGGTAGTCCACGAGCGAAATATGTTATTAAATAGCATATGTCGATGTAGATGACAAATAGTCAAATGTCAGTGACAGGCTACGTTGAGAGCGCGAACTGGCAAGTCTATATACAGTATTAATGTAGTAAAATTGTATGCTGCAGTTGTTATAGTCCAGAGGCTGGAGGGGGAGTATTGTCACCCGAACGGAGAATTTACGAGACCAACTTTTTTTAGTGTAATTTTGGGTGTAGATTACGATTTTGCATGTTGATCAAGTGTTTGAGGGGGCGTTTCCGAGAAATGCGGGGTTAAAGGGGGGGGGGGGGGGGGGGTCTTCACCATATCAGTTTTACCTTAAAGGACATTGGAAGTATAACTTAAGTTTGACTCATTTGAAAGAACTCGTGAAATGGTATAGTAAGATTCTTTACAATTTTCCCATATCTGTCTTAGTTTTCGAAATATTTTGGCCAAAATCAGCGTGCAGTCCGCCATTTTGTAGATCTTGAAATATATGACAAAGAGTGAGTAACTATTTGTATGTACCTTATTGATCTGTTTACATTCTTTCAACCCATTTCAGCTCAAAAATACAGTAGATGAAGAATTGGATGAACACGTTTCGTGAATCTAAATGATTCAATGTCTACTGATACATAAAAAAGGGAAAATTCATGCCAGATATGAGTAGAGTTGTTAGCGCTTAGCCTTTTGCGCCTTGCTGCCTTTATTCTGAGAGTCTGAGTTGAGTGAGTTCTTATTAAAGTTAAAACAAAGCATGGCCTGTGAGCATATTAAACAATTTTGTCAAAAATCTTCAGCTGTAGATCTGAACACAAGGTTGTTACAACTATACAATTCCATCAATTTTGTCAAGAATCATGTTGAGCTATGAATACAAGGTTGTTACAAGTATACAATTCCATCAATTTTGTCAAGAATCTTGTTCAGCTATAAATACAAGGTTGTTACAAGTAGCTTTTGGCATTAAACGCAATAGATACATGCACGCCTGGACGTGCCTATTTTTATACATCAAATGAATGGAAATATATTGTTTTAAATTTTAATGAAAACTCGTGATAAATGCAGGAAAACTTTACTTCTCATTCAGTTAGTGTAAAAGACCATACTAAATGTCGGCAATGCTATTTGCTCATAGAAAACTCTGGCTCCTTGTCTAAATTGTTAAATAGAGGAGGAAGCTTATTCAGGATTCGACCGAAAAAATTCAAAGATTTTCGAAGATGTTCTTACTTATTTTGAAAAAAATTCCAAAGACTTACAATTAAGTCCCGCCATATGGCGAAAATGAACGAATTAGCACCCAACATACCCTATAATTTGCCCTTTTTCGAATTCCCTGCTAAAATGCGCGAATTTTATAAAGTTTTTGAAACATTCGCTGATTTCGTCTAGTGCATATAGCTTTTCGTGAAATACTGTTCTATTTAACATTTAGGAAATCGTAATCAAGAAGAAGTAACACTCATAACATAATTTACAGTCAAACCGCGCGACCTGGCCAATATTGATAGCTAGCACGTTGCTAAAAATTCGCATTTTCATAATATGAAGTTCCATTGAAAGTCAGAACAACTCACTCGAAGCAAACTTCATGTTATGTGAAGTTCGACATTTAAAATGCGAATTTTTAGCAACTTGCCAAGGAGTCGCCCTATACCGTTTTCAAGTCAACATTGCAATGTTGCTGTTAATATTGCAAGGTCGCGCACGTTAGGTACTAAATTATCGCTTAAAGTGCCGAAACTATGCTTGTCTTACTTGACAGAACACTCAAAATGACAAAGTAACATATTTTGCAGTTTTAGGTTTCCTTGCTTTCAGTTTGCTTGATACGTAAATGTCACATGTTGTGACGTACATGTGCGTAATGACTTATTGGAGAAGGTTATTATATCAATGTTATTAGCAAACGAAATAATTTGGAATTCTACATGTTTGGTTTGATAATAGCAAAGATATATAACCTTCTTCAATAAGTCATTACGAACACGTACGTCACAACATGTGACAAATATCAAACAAACTGAAATATCTCAGAAGCAAAGCAAGGAAACCAATAACTGCGAAAGACATTACTTTGCCATTTTAAGTGTTCTTTCAAATAAGATAAACTTAATTTTCGTTTCATAGGCACGTTAACAGTTCGGCGGAGTGAGACGAAAATGTTATATGTGCGGACGGAAAAGGAACAATATTCTGAAAACGTTAAAGAAATAAGTTATAAAAATGCATTTTCTTCCGAACTATATCCAAGTTTTAAAGTGTGCGATAATCACCATAATTTACCCTTTACAGCTATGGCATTATTTCCATTTGGCATCCAATTTATATATTTTACTCTGTGTACGCCATGCACACGATTTTACTCGTCAAATGAAGACCTTCGGCCGGTAAAGAGTTAAATACCTGCATTTAAGGATTTCAGAGACCGCAGAAGTCTTAATCAATAAAACGATTAACTGTTTGATTGATAAAAAATGTTCGTCTTTTAAGATGGCTCCTATATCGAGTTAAGGTGGCTCCACACAGTTTCTTGAAAAATGGGAAATACAAGTTTGAGAGTCCAAAACACGTGCATAAACAATTCCAAAAAAGAATAAAACTAAATGTTATGCATAATTAAACAGTCTGACAATCAAAAACTGTTACCAAATAAATAGCAACAGTTGTTGCTATGGCAACAATGACGTTTCAAAATGGCTGCCAATTACCCTTCAAACTAATTTAATTCGAAAAAAACTTTGGTGACCCCCAATTTTTTTTTCATTAAAACTTTTCTTGAAGTATGAATAATCACTAGGCCGATTTTTAAAAAATTCTGTAGAACCAAATTTTTTAAAAATTAACAAACATGATTTTTCCGAAAAAAAATTATTCGTTCTACAGAATTTTTTTAAAATCGGCCTACTGATTACTCATACTTCAAGAAAGGTTTTAATGAAAAAAAATTTGGGGGTCACCAAAGTTTTTTTCGAATTAAATTAGTTTGAAGGGAAATTGGCAGCCATTTTGAAACGTCATTGTTGCCATAGCAACAACTGTTACTATTTATTTGGTAACAGTTTTTGATTGTCAGACGTTTTAACTATGCACAACATTTAGTTTTATTCTTTTCCAAATTATTTATGCACATGTTTTGAACTCTCAAACTTGTATTTTCCATTTTTCAAGAAACTGTATGGAGCCACCTTAAACTAGTTCCTTTACATGGAATGGGTAGATACAGAAACATAGTTAAAAAGCTACTACAAACAAAACAAAACGAAACACAAACCATTATAGCTAAGAATATAGAAACCACTTGTTTAAGTCAATGTATACTATACAGCGACCAGGGGCGCGGATAAACCAGGACTATAGACCATTTTTTCATAAAGGCCTTCACTTTAAATATTCTTTTATGTACATCTAAATGAGCCTCTCTGGCCTCGTTATGAAGCAAAGATTCTTTTGTATTGCAGACACACAAACGAGGCCAGAAAGGCTTATTAAGATGCACACAAAAGAATATCCAAATTAATCACTATTATGAAAGTGGCGTATACTCTTATTTTTAAAACACTTACATTTCCAATCCGATAATTCTGTCTCATTAGTAAATATAAGGATGCGCTTGCTTGTGCACGGATAGTACTCAGTGACGAACTGCAGTGGTGAAGCAAGCGTGAACACAGGTCAGAGATAAGTTCTGTGTCGTCTTCAAATAATAATTCGGGATACTACAACAGTATAGAAATGGGGTTAGTGAGTAATGTTATAAAACCAGATACATAATTCGTACACTACAGAAGAATAATAACGAGGTTACAAAATGACAACAGGAACGTACGTTACCCTGGATATCACAGATGTTTTAAGTTGGACGAAACGAGAGCAAGGGAGAGACAAGAAAAGGCGCGCTACAGAGAAAACCTCTGGCAACGCGGATTATGAAGCTTAGTTTGATGTTCAGATTTGAATAAAGAATTAATAGCAGAAACATAATTAGCTAATTGTAGTTAGTTCACGATCACCTCGGTTTTCTTTGATGTACCGCGGTTGTTCAGTATAGGATAAATACCGAAACGGAGGCTTTAAGCCAGATACATTATACGGCTTAAAGCCGACGTTGAAGGTATTTGTTTTCTTGAGGGATTTATCTCCTATAAATCCCTCAAAAAACCCCAAAGAAACTCGAGTTGATCGTGTTTTAATTTCTATTATAAACGCATCAGACCATATTCTTTTGTTTTCCGTCGGTTACTAACAAGCAGGCGATGGTATTTCATTGTTTCCAGGGGTAAGGTGGGGTTGAAATGGAGATCTTCAATTAAAATTTAAAAAGGGTAATAACCTCCAAACAACTTACTTAAAAATAACATTGCAAACACACGATCTATCCATATACTTATCTAAATAGAAAACAACACTATAACGCCCAACTAAAACACCAAAAACAGTCAAGTTACAAAGTGAAGTTCACGAGTTCAAGTTTAGGTTAATAGTAATATTATATTGTTTTTTCTTATCTTCTGCTTGCTCTTCGCCTTCGGCAGGCTTTTTCTCCTCCACCTCGACAGGGGCAACACATATTCTTTTTGACTTTGTCGAATTCCCGTACAACACGGACGATCAAAACACTCTTCTGCAGTTCTTCCCTCGTTCTCTAGTGACATCAGTTCTTCCCTCAGTTCTTCCCTCGTTCTCGAGTGACATCAGTTCTTCCCTCAGTTCTTCCCTCGTTCTCGAGTGACATCAGTTCTTCCCTCAGTTCTTCCCTCGTTCTCGAGTGACATCAGTGACTTATAAGTTCTAGTGATAAAATCAAACAAATTTTCAAGATCACAGATTTTAGACGGATTCGACAGAAACTAACATATATCCAAGTAGTAATATCCCCCCTATAGGGATGAAAGGGATGCCGCCTCATTAAATATTCGACTTATTATTTATTCATTCTTAGGCTCCTTTGGGGCCTCCTAACCCTAATCTCATTAGTATACATTTTATTTAGCGGCGCGTTACGTCATTAATAGATAACCATAACTTTTATCCAACTCCCCTAACCCTAAATTGTATTTAACCACCCGGTATTCACTACGTTATAAACGACTTATTATTTATGCATACGTCATTATTTCTCAAGCTCCTTTGGGACGTAGTAACCCCACTGATCTCAAATAATAGACTCATTATACTGGATAGAGTATCCGGTGCTCACTGTGAAGTCGGAATAAATTAGCGGCGGCCATTTCAGGTGGGACCCACTTGGTTTTCATACAGCCACTTTTAAGTTCTCCCATAGCGACAGATACATGTCACAAAAATTTAGCTGGTTTTCGTTAAAAATCCGATCAATTTAAAGCGAAAACCAGAGACGAAAACTATGATTCAGCAATATTGTGGGTCCCACCGGATATGGCCGCCGCGAGATTTTTGGCCTCACTTTCGACTTCAATATTTGCCACGCGTGAAACAATAGATGCTCTATCCAGTATAATGAGTCCATTATTTGAGATCAGTGAGTAACCCTAACTCCCCTCCCCCCCCCCAAAAAAAAAACCCCTAGCTGTTACTCAATATAACCGATAGTTCTCCGACTGATTCCCGAAGTTACGTCATTATCAAAAGGCAAGGGGTGATTGGGGTATCTCGTCCCAAAGGAGCCTGAGAAATGACGTATGCATAAATAATAAGTCGGTATGACGTAGAGAATACCAGGGGGGTTGAGTAACAGCTAGGGTTTGGGGGGGTTGGATAAAGGTTAGGGTTAACAGGCTCCCAAAGGCCTGAGAAATAATGACGTATGCATAAATAATATGACGATTATGACATAGTGAATACCGGGGGATTAAATAAAATTTAGCTTAGGGGGTTAAATAAAATTTAGGGTTATGGGGGGTTGGATAAAAGTTAGGGTTATCATTAATGACGTAACGCGCCGCTATATAAGATGTATACTAATAAGATTAGGGTTAGGAGGTCCCAAAGGAGCCTGAGAATGACTAAATAATAAGTTGAATATTTAATGAGGCGGTATCCCTTTCATCCCTATAGGGGGGGGGGGGGGGTATTACTACATACCTACCATAATCCATGAAACAAAACCATCAACAGTTCAAAGAATATAACATTTTATGAAGTACGATCGACATAACTAACCTGTCTTTTCACATATAAGCTGTTCGCCCACTTTCGCGTCGTATAATCCAAGAAACCAAACCATGCAACGAGTTGACAGGATACTCCGTGCCGTCCTGTTTTTTAACGTCGAACACGAAATACGACATATCGAATCATTAATCTCGTTCGCCGACATGTGTATGAGAGCCTGAGAGGCGTTTTAAAGCAACGGATAGACGTGTCTTCTCTGTTCGTTCGCCACGCTTCGAAAGCTCCCACCGCCCATTCATCTTTGTACCGTGCAGCCACAGGTACAGATTGTCGAACTCGTAAATCGAACTATTAAATCTGTTTACGATAAAATCTGTCTTCAATTTCTACATTTTCGTCTGATATTACATCACTCTCTGTCATCGCGACCGAGATAAACGAATTTTGAGTGATAAACAGTTCTTCGTCACTGTCCTCCATAGTCCATAGGTTATTCCTGCTTATCACTGTAGAGAAAACGAATGCAATATAGCATTGTGAAGAGCGTGCATGCTTGCCCAAACGCATGCAATAAAAGAATTAATTACCATATCAAAATTCTTTTCAAAATCAAACTCTCAGTTGTATACATTTTTGATTAAAACCTCCGGAAAACAAAAGAATATGGTCTGGTGAGCATATAAACAAGTTAAAAGCCACGGGACCGGTTTTTATTCAACTGAAAAGACCTCGCGCTTCGCGCTCGGTATTCACAGTTGAATAAAAATCTCTCCCTAGGCTTTTAACCAATATTTAGTTACTCCCAACGACGCATGAATCAAGTTAATTGCCCCGGGCTAATATATATTAGCCCGAGGCTATTAACTTGATTTATGCGTGGTTGAGAAAATAAGGTTAATCAATGGTCACGAATGTGATAAAGGATTTATCATCGCGCCCGAAGTTTTCTTAGGCAACCTCTGTGATCTTGAACTAAGTAGGTTAGTTAGTCACCTCAACCTCGAAAATTATTATAATAATTTACCGCGGGCCTTCGGCCCTCTGTAAATAACTGACGTAGTTACCTCGGGTCTGGTAACTAACCTATACTTAGCAGTGATTGAAATCGATATTTGGGAACCAGAATTTTAATATATTTTAATCAATAAAATAATATATTATTACAACACGAAACGAGGCTTGGATTAATTTAAGTGAAACTGGAAGGATATTCAGTTGGCAGCGACAGTTAGACATACGTCATCTATACGGTATACTAGTATAGTACAGTATACTTCAATTCTTATTAGTTCATTATCAAGACAAAGCTAAATAATGCAAAAGTTTTTAGTTATTTTATTTTTGCCAGCGCAATCTCGTTCCCAGAGCCCACGTTCCCCACCCGGGAAACGAGAAACCCTGGGATAATCCGTTTCACATCGATATTTCATTGGCTGATGAACATGATTACTCTTCTTCCGGATAACAAGAATCCTGTCTTGGCGTGAACGGATTATCCCAGAGCCTCTCGTTTCCCGCCCGCTAGGTAAGGGGAACGTGGGCTCTGGGAACGAGATTGCGCCGAAACACCAATGTAAACGTTTTTAGTTGGGTTTTTTTTGCCAGCGGAGAATGCAACCTCGCACCCAGGTTTTTCGCTTCCGCCATCGCGAATTCGTAGGGCGAAAAGCCTGGCATGGGCTGGTCACGTGCCTCCCAGAACCTGGGTATACTAAGGGGGGGGGGGGGGTGGGGGGTCGTTTACACGTTCGTGTTTTCTATCTGACGCCATGTTTTTATCGTGTCTGGATTCCGCTATCAAAAAGAGTATTTATACAAATGCTAAAGCAAGTCACCTGCTTAGAGGCTCTTTTTAATCTAAGAGATACAGTCGCTGTATTACCTACAGGATATAGGAAATCGCTGATTTACCAACTGCTTCCTTCCCTGGTCACTGAGAGAAATTTATACCTGCAGAGGCAATCATGTCGAAGCTCGTCAATCATTCCTTCTGCTGTTGTGCTCATCGTTTCGCCGCTGAACTCGTTCATTGATGATCAGCTCAGGAAAATAAAGGAGTGTAATGAAGTTACAGCTGCTGTTCTTAAAGTGCCAATGCAGCGCAAATTAAGTTTGTCTAGTTTGAAAGAACATTGAAAATGACAAAGTAACATCTTTTGTAGAATTTCGTTTCCTTGCTTCATTCTTGAGATATTCAGGTTTCTTTGATATGTAAATAACTATGACATCACACTGCATAATGACTTTTTAGAAAAGTATGATTTTCTTTGAGAGTACTTATCGACAGTACTTAAAAATTTTCACGTACAAGCATGTAGCCATGACTGGCACTAAACGTGCGTAGTTGTGTGTAAAATATTTGGACCATCCTAAAATTGATGCTCTTTCAAAAAGTCACTAAGCAGTGTGATGTCATAAGTAGGTAATTTGCATATCAAACAAACCTGAATATCTCAAGAATGAAGCAAGGAAACGAAATTCTACAAAAGATGTTTACTTTGTCATTTTCAGTGTTCTTTCAAACTGGACAAACTTAATTTTCGCTGCATTGACACTTTAAGGTTATTAATCGAGAAGACTCAGTAACTGGCTATAAACGAAATATACGTTAAAAAAAGCTAAACCGAAACTATACGTTTGATGATAACATCACGAGACAATACGTCCTTACCAACCCCTCCCTAATAACGGTATTTCAAAACCTCACAGATCCTGGGAGGCACGTGACAAGCCCATACCAGGGTTATCGCTCGACGAGTTTACGGCAGTAACATAAAAAAGAAAAGCTCAAATGCGGTTGAATAAAATGTGAAACGTGCGTTATGTTACTGTTTCGACAGGAAGTCACGCTGAATGACTCGCAAAATCGTAGGACTACAATAAAAAAATGACCAAATTCACCGCAATTCGAATTTCCTGACAGAAAATTTTCCTGTTGGAAACTAGACTTTTACTTGGATATTTTGATGAGAAAGAACACTAGAATTAAACCACTTGACGCCCAGAAAGCCTTCAAAAACTGCTAATTATATAATTGACAAATGACGTGCTTAAAACCCGGAGCACAAGATAACATTATACTTAATTCCTCATATAGAAAAACTCTTATATTGCTACAAATTCTGTATCGAAAAACTAAACATGGAATAAGCCGTGCCACCAGGTTTCCTCGCCAACGGTATTTCAGAGGATGCGCATCCCAGTTCCAAATCTCCCAGCGCAGGCTACGCAGTCTAGGGTGCAAGCGGCGTACGAGTGGTACACCTCGGACGAGTGGTACACCTCGGAGACCAGAAAAATTTGCAATTGACATCTCATTTCTAATTGACAACTTATACAGAAGCCTATTATCATTACAAATGATAAAAGTTTAGGAAAGTGAAATAATCTATAATTCTACAATCGCCCAAACACTGCTGTCAAAGAGCTTTTGTGTAAATTCACCAAATGCGATCTCCATTTCAGGTGGAGAATAATGATATTAGTAGGTAACCCCCGCCCATATAGCGTAACAAAGGGATACCGCCTCATTAAATATTCAGTGTGACGCCCGTGTGACGCTCGGAAGTAATTAACGCACATAGAGTGGGTGATATAAACCCGGTGTTGTTGTGTCAGGATTATATTCGTTTTGTCTTTCTCTGGTTAAGTACAACATCGCTGCAATGGAGTGTCTACATGGTAAACCTGCGTCTTTCTCAACAACCAGGAATGATACCTTTTGGTTCTGTGGACGGAAACCTAGTTGTGAGTTATTCTGCCCAGAAGAAGACTGTTACATGTTCGGGAAAGCTGTAGACTCTTTTCGAACAAGCGGTTGTATACATCCAATGTGTCCTAACCATCAGAAATTGGCAGCGATGCGAATGGTTAAAGATAAGATGAAAGAAAGTTATGGAAGACCTTACTTTGTTTGCTCTGAAAGAGAAAGCCCTTGTTCATTTTGGCAATGGGGAGACATCTTCGAGAGTCAAAAACCTCTATGTAGACACGGGATGGTGTGTCGTACACTTAAAGTCAAGAAAGAAGGTCTTAACCAAGATCTTCTGTTCTATTGTTGTCCTAACGAAAGAGAAAATGCTTGTGAATTCTTTGAATGGCAATCTACAGAGAACTTACCACGTATTTATAACATTGGGTGCCTGTTTAGCAGTCCATTACAGTATCAGTACAAGGTCGTAGATACTGGTGAATCATTTACAAGTAAAAAAAATGATCCTATAGAAGCCTGAAACATTTCATACCGATGAAGGAACTGAATTTAAAAACAAACGCTTTCAAAAGTTATTGAAGGACAAGCATATTCGGTTTTTTACAACACACAACGAAACCAAAGCATCCATTGTTGAACGATTTAATCGAACGTTAAAAGGGAAAATGTGGAAATATTTTACATCTAAGAATACGTTGAAATATATCGATGTACTACAAAACTTAGTGTATTTCTACAACCATTCGAGACACCGTAGTATTAGGATGAGACCGGCTGTCAATTCAGAAAACGAAACCGTGGTGTGATAAAAACTGTATGGTGATGAGTCCAGCAAACCCATCAAATATAAATTCAACATTGGTGACCAAGTTTGGATTAGCAAAGCAAGACGTACATTCAAGAAAGGCTACTTACCTAACTGGACCGAAGAGGTGTTCACCATCACGAAGCGAGTACCCAGACGACCGCCAGTGTACAAGATTGCTGATTATCTCAGAGAAGAGTTAGAAGGAACATTTTACGAACAGGGATTGCAAGGAGTTACAAAGACAGATCGTGACTTTTATAGAATAGAAAGAGTGATTACATCACGCATGCGTGGTAAACGTAGAGAATATCTTGTTAAATGGTTAGGCTATCCGGGGGATTTTAATTCTTGGGTACCAGCTGATAATGTAAAATATATAAAGAAATAAAAATGTGTGTACGTTATAATTTGTGTTCATTAGTGTATTGTTCTTCGACATGGCAACACAGTTTTATCTAACGCTTCCAAGCAATAGCTCCATGGAATATTTTCCTGGTAATACTGTAGCTAATTTTAAAGTGAGACTTGCTGAAACTATACAACTGATAGGCGACTGGGAAGTAGCTTTGTCACAGTTTTATTATCCTCATACGTGGGGCACGATTCGAAAAGGTGTTCAACAAACGTTTCTCTATAAAGCCTGTTTTTCACGAGGCGGAATTTTGCGCGCGGAGCGGAAACTTTCTTTGTGTTATGATTTCTCGGGTGGAATTAATTAGAAAAGACAAAGAAAAATTCCGGTCCGCGCGCAAAATTCCGCCTAGTGGAAAACCGGCTTTACGCAGTAACGAAATATGACGATACGAGTCTTATCCCAAATGGTTACTATAACACCATTGCTGATCTCGTAGGAGCTTTAAACAGTAGCATGACCAAAGAGGTACGAGCCAAGATAAATTTTCTTACATTGCAAGTAAACACAAAGTAATGATTGATACGCCTAAAGGTGGAAGCGTATGGATATCTGGTGATATTGCTACAACATTAGGGTTTCAACAAGACACCGTAATTAAAAAGAAAACCCTAAGCCCTTACGTAGCGGACGTCAACGGTGGATTTTCAGTCATGTATGTATACACCGATATCGTGGATGCGCCGTTTGTCGGAGATATTAAAGTCCCCTTACTCAAAATTGTCAGTACTCAAGGAAGTTATTCGCGCAATTGCACTATCCTAACATCTGGTAGGATTTTATACTTTCTTTGCCACCATAACAGGATGAACAACAACCGCCATTTTTGCAAGATGAACAGCAACCACAACAGCAATCAACTCCACAGCACATGGGCGACTACTCCGATTGGGTCCCGGTTACTTTTAGCGACATGGAGCAGCAACAAGAAGCCGCAGTTGAAGAGCAACCAATCGCACAAGAAGTCGAAAACTTCTCTGACTGGTTGCCGGTCGTTTACAACCATGAAAAGCAACAAGAAGAAGCCGCAGTTGAACAGAAACAAGAAGAAGTCGCTGTTGAACAGAAACAAGATGCAGATTCCGTAAACGTTGACTTCCTTGATGAGCTTCCTTTTCTTGATGATATGTAAATAATTGTAAATAGGAAATTGAAATATATATTTTTTTCAATTCTGTGTTCATTTAAACTGTGAGTATACACGGGGGACCCTTGAAGATATGGGAGGGGGTCCAGAGGGGTTAAGAGGGTATCCTTAGAACGGGACGTAACGGGACAGGTGGGGCCATACTTGTCCCTCCCAGCGACTTTGTTACAAAATATTTAGTTTTGAGTAAAACTTACAACCGTTCATTTGTTATCACGCCTCTGACTTCCATCAGCTGTCTTCGAAAGAGAGACAACCTTATCTCATGCAAGCAAAAACATTTCCTTTGGTTTAAACGCCATTTTAAAAGAACTTATTACGTTACGTCAAAACGCTCGGATCGTAAAACGCCGTAAATGGTATAAATAATGTTTCACAAGCTTGGTCTGCTCAGTTTAACCATGTATTCCATACAGTTAGCACACCCTTTCGGGCTCTTGGTTTCTGGGGGCGACCAAAACTGGAAAGACAACGTTTGTCAAAGACCAACCTCCAGAAAATATCGTTTATTTTTATTCCGAATATCAGGACACGTTTCCCGAAATCGAATTACTAGTACCCAGTATTCAATTTGTTCAAGGCATACCCGATTCTATGCTAGATTCCGTTAATACGGAGACGCGAAATTTGTACATTATCGATGATATGATGAGTGAAAAAGATGCCATTATCGCTAAACTCTTCACAAAAACATCGCACCATGGGAATCTCAGCGTGATTTACATCGTGCAGAACTTATTTCGCCAAGTACTATCTCTCTGAATGCCAGTTATCTCGTTCTGACAAAGAATGTTTGCGACGCGAGTCAAATAACCCATCTTGCCAAACAACTGTATCCCAGCAACATCAAGTTTTTTTCAACAAGCTTATCAGATGGCGACCGAAGAATGATACTCCTACTTGTTTGTCGATCTCACTCCAACATGTCCCGATGAAATCCGACTCCGTTCCGAGATCTTCCCGACAGACACACATTATGTGTACCAACCCAGAGTATAAAAGCCCATGTTTATTGAAGATGTGTTCATTTGAGGATGTCTGCTTGTATAAGAAGGAACTGCGACCTTTGTGTAAACCCGAATTAAGAAAAGCAATCATAAACGCCACAGACGACGATTTACTGGAAGCTATAAGACAGTGTCTTCTGAACGTCTGGTGTGAAACAATTAAACTTACAACGAAAATCGGAAAGAAGGTCGCGCCGTATTTGGATCATATCCATTTTGTTGCTGATAAACGTAACCCAGTAACAAAAAGATAAAAAGTTATTCTACAAGAAGGTGAAGGTTTTCTACCGTTTCTCCTTGTTCTGTACTTGAACAACTGGCAAAGCTTTTTAACGAAATAATGGAACATGTCAGGAGATTGGTACTAGTTCCAGAACATATGACAGATCGAAAGAAACCCTTGGTCACTCCTTTAACAGCGTAAGTGAATGAACTAGCTTCAGAAATGCAAAATCTTCTGAAAGGTCAAGGTATAACACAAGATGAAAAAGTCAAAATGTGCAACCAGACGCTTCAACGTTATCTGAATTATTACGATAAAAGAATGAGTAGACCTGTACGTGTAAACGTTATACCGCCTACGTTATACCCCTGACGTCACAGGTAGGCCCAGCAACATCAAAAAGTACAAAAGAAAAACAGAAACGAAGAGACAAAAACTTACATCCATATAAATGTGTTAAATAAGTTTATTCCATGCAAAACTTTGATATTACAATAAAGAATTGTTTACAACATTAATTGTCTTGTATTTATTACACACAATAATATTTACGCATAAAGTCACGAACTGGGGTTTTATAGCAAAACCTTTGAAACGTTTTTACTATAGATCATACTAGCAGTTTTACTTGGAATGAACAGACTTTACAATCATTAGGGTCTCGCGTGTGTGGACAGTATTGTTTTATGCTTTACAAAGATGTAGAAATATACCCATGTCAACAATTGTTGGCATGTTTGCTGATAATAAAGAATGGAATGACATGCTAGGTCCTTGTCCGTACGAGTCCATGAACTCCCCTATTCCAACTGATGTGAGATAAATCGCTACCCAATGCGTACCAGGTCCATTACTAGAATCCACATTCAGAATAAAACCTCTAGGTCTTTTTGGCATCTGACTTGGTAGACGATCCGATGGTAACACGTCTTTAAACACGGTCTCACATAAAACGTTGCGGTTGGCGCCAATTTCGATAAGACTAAGATATAAATAGCTGTTGTCAGAGCCGTTCCAAATTGACATTCTATCGATACGTTTTCATTTTTAATCAGCTGTCAGATCAAACACGAATAGAGTGTACCCATTGGCATACTCGTCTCGTGTAATACCACTGCCGTCATTTTGAAATAACTTGTTAGTGCCAGCATACAAGGTTTGGAAAGCGGACACATAGTTACTTCTTCTCTCAGCAGAAAATTTCAGTTGTAGGGGTTTTCCAGGCAAATGTTCTCCATTTACCGTTAGTCCCAGAGAAGTAGTGTCATAGTTTTTGAAATTGAAAGGATTTTTGGTATAGGTACCATTATAAGCATCCGCATCCGCATCCGCATCCGCATCCGCATCCGCATCCGCATCCGCGTATCAATTCTCGGTCGGAAGCGGTCATGCGGTATTCGGCTCCGTTGATTATCTTACTTTTAGCTTATATATCCAAGCTTAAACTCATCGAATTTTCCTATATCAAGGAAATAGATACTTCAAGACCTACTGAGTTCGCCTTTAGTATCCCATTGGCTCGAAAAGAAAAGCTTTTACTCGGAAATGAAGTCTTATATCAGACCGCTAGGTCACGGCAAACTAACATCCCAAGTGTGGCCAGTCAAAGCAACAGAATAATTTTCACACTGTTACTTCCTGGAGGTGATGTCGAACTCAATCCTGGAGACAAATGGGAGTGCCCCTGTGGAATATGTTCTAAACCCGTCACGTCAAACCAAGCAGGAATCCAGTGTGATGAATGTGATACTTGTTACCACTCGAAGCGTTGTAATATTGAACCATTCATGTATGACCTCCTTTCCAAATTCATCTCTTACTTGGATATGTTCACAGTGCGGACTCCCGAATTTCTCTAACTCATTCTTCAATGAATCGATAAATTCTCTGGATTCGCCGAACACCTTTGCCCTGTTGGACGAAACGATGGCTAATCGAGCTACCTTGTCCCAAAATGGCGGTCAAATTCATTGTAGAAGTAAAGATAAACACCACCTGAAAACCTCGAAATGCAAATTAACGTGCCTTGTAGTAAACTGTCAAAGCATACGGAATAAAGTAGCTGATATAGCCGCGATCACCGAAGAATATAAACCGGACATAATCCTCGGAAATTAATCCTGGTTACACCCTGGTATCATGAATAACGAAATCTTCCCAGAAAATTACAACATCTACCGAAAAGACCGACTATCTGATAGCCATGGAGGTGTTTTCCAGGCTGTGAAGAAGGATATAACAGTTACACATCGTGACGACCTCGATAACGATTGTGAGGTTATTTGGACGCAATGTCAGATCAAGAACAAGAGATCAAAGTCCTTATTCCTAGCCTCCTTTTACCGACCAAACATGAATGACACAAAAAGCCTGGAAGAACTTGATGCATCTTTATTCAAATTAGGTGATAAAATTGATAAAAACAATGTTATCTTGGCAAGCGATTTCAATGCCCCGAATATGAATTGGACTGACCTTAACACAACAAATAGCCCAACTAATGAACGCCTCCTTGAGATCACAAGTGAGCATGCACTCACTCAACTAGCGCAAGAACCTACTAGAAAACAAGGGGTCACACATAATATCCTTGACATTGTCTTAACGAACAATGATAAGGTTATAAACAACATTAGTGTTATCCCAGGAATAAGCGACCACGACATGGTACTATTTCACGTAAACCTGGCCTGCAGAAAGAAAAAACGCGTCAAAGGTAAGATCTACATCAGAAAGAGAGCAGACACAACCCGTATAAAGGAACAATTACAAGACCTTGTGAATGTCTTCGAGGAAACGATGATAAACGAGTCTGTGAAATCAGTGGAATATGTTTCAAGAAAGAATAACCAGTATAATGGACTCATGTATACCGCATAAGTTCACTAGTTCACGAAATAATTTACCATGGTTCGAACGCAACTTGAGGAGACAAAGCAGGAAAAAGCAAAAGCTTTACAACAAAGCTAAGAAGTCAGGAAAATAGTCCGAATGGAGTAGATTCAAAATGGCTAGGAAGCAATTACACCTGAACTTGAAAAGTTCCAGAAACAATTACCTCTCTGATTTCCTGGGAAACTCCATCCAAGAAAATCCTAAGGCTTTCTGGTCTCACCTCAAAAAGCTGGGTAAGGAGGATACGGATATTCAAGACTTCAGTGTTGGAAATGAAGTATTATCCAAACCAATATGTAAGGCAGAAGCATTAAACAACAAGTTCGCCAGTGTTTTTAGTAGAGAAGACAGATAAAATTCCAGATATCGAGGGAAATCCTATACCATCTATTGCAGCAATAACCATTACAACTTCTGGAGTCGAAAAACAACTAAGTATGCTAAAGTAATAAAAGTATTCATAAAGCTTCCAGTATTCCCCGTCCGGACACTTTAAAACAACCTTCGGAAAGACTTTCTGATAATAAAACTCCACTAGTTCTCACATTTCATCCATTTCATCATTAGCCGTAATTTTCACATCTTAAAGAATGACCCTGAAACATCTGCCATTTTCACTGATAACCCTTTGATCTCTTATCGACGCAATAAAAACATTCGGGATAGTTTAGTACGCAGTGCCCTTAGAGAAAATCTACAGGCACCTGTGGGTACTCCTTCTTGTTCTCGCACACGATGCTACACATGTTCGTTTCTTGACCCTGCCGCATTAATTTCAGGACCCAAATCTAATTTCACCATTCGGCATAATTTCACATGCACCTCTTCCAACCTCATTTACTGCATTTCTTGCAGTAAATGCTGCATGCTCTACATTGGTGAAACTGGCAGACGTTTATCTGACAGGTTTGCTGAACATCTTCGTTCTGTGAGGAACAATGATGTTGACAAGCCTGTTGCCCGACATTTTAATAGTGTCAACCATCATATTTCTGACATGAAAGTTTGTGCTATCTCACCCATTTCCGGTGGTAATCATAGCCGCAAACGACAGGAAAAGCGTCTCTTTTCAAAATTGGAACCATTCATCCTCATGGACTCAACGAACGTTTTTCTTTTATCTAACACTTCTGAAGATGCTGTTTTCGTATTAGCAAGGGCAGACATAAACAGTGTTTTCACTTTACTTCTCCATTCTTTACTCTCTATTTTTTACTCTCCTTTTTTTACTTATCGATGGTGAGAATAGCAAATGGCTTTCGCATCTCATTATTTATTTGTTATTGTTACTTTGCTCTGATTGGCTTATTCTTTTGAATCTCATTATTAGTTTGTCTTGGTTACCTTTATCTGATTGGCTAATTTTTATTACGTGATTATCTCGCGTATATAAGCTCGTTGTTTGTTTTACTCTTTACGTTTCTCTCTGACGAAGGGCCTTCGCTCGAAACGTTAGACCACTTACGTTCTCTGTTTCGGCAGTATTAACTTACTATACCATATTTCGATTGTAAGTATGCTAAAGGCTGATAAAGCATATGGCCCATATGGAATACCACCCTGGTTCCTGAAAGAAAATGCACGTGAAATATCGAAGATTCTTACTAACATATACCAGGAATCTATTAACACGGGAACTGTACCTAACCAATGGAAAAAATCCAACGTATGTATGTACAATTCACAAGAAAGGGAAGAAATCGGATCCATCTAATTATAGGCCAATATCGCTTACCTGCATTGCATCAAAAGTACTTGAACACATTGTTCATAGTCATGTCATGAAGCATCTTGCTAAATATGAAGTTCTTACCGATTACCAGCATGGTTTCAGAGCTAAACGATCTACTGAAACACAACTCATATGTATTATCCATGATATCGCAAGTACCAGTCAGTCGAATAAAACAGTCCACGCAGCAATCCTCGATTTCTCAAAGGCCGTTGATAAAGTTCCCCATCGTCGCATCCTGAAGAAACTTGACTACTATGGTATACGTGGCTCACCACTTGATTGCTTTCAATCGTTCTTAATGCAACGTACCCAGTCAGTGGTCTACGAGGGGGTATTTTCTTCTACACCCACAATATCTGGTGTCCCTCAAGGAACAGTCCTAGGCCCATTGTTATTCTTATTATATGTCAACGATATACCTAATGACCTTAGTTCTCCGGTTAGACTGTTTGCTGATGATGCATTATTGTATGCCACAATTTCAAGCGAAGAAGACACTAATGATCTCCAAGGCGATTTGCGTTGGCTATAAATCTGGCAACAAAAGTGGCAAATGGAGTTCAACCCGTCGAAATGTAAGATGTGTATTACGACCAAGAGAAATCCGCCACCTAAACGAGAATATGTATTCTACGGTGAAATAATTGAAGAAGTTGAATCCCATCTTTACCTGGGAATTGTGCTTGATCAGAAAATGAGATGGTCACCACACATTACCAACATTACAACCAAGGCAAATAGAGTATTAGGACTTATTAAACGTAACCTCTGGAACTGTACTCAAAACGTGAAGGAAATAGCCTATACGACACTTGTGAGACCAAAACTTCTATATGCCTGTACCGCATGGGATCCATATTATAAGAAAGATATAGGAGATCTCGAAAGAGTACAAAGAAAAGCAGCTCGATTCTGCACTGGTCAATACGATCGAACAGCAAGCGTGACAAGTAGCTATGCTTCAAAGTTTAAAATGGGACACTCTTGAAAAAATGCGAAAACGAGCAAGGCTCACGACCATGTATAAAATGTGCCATGGTTACTTGGAAGGACATTGGGAAGAATACCTAATTCCAAATAATGAACGGAGAACCCGGGGTAGCCACCAGTTTAAATCTCGAATTCCTAGGGCAACCAAAGACATTTTTAAGTGCTCATTTTTTCCAAGGACAATTAGTGAATGGAACCAACTTCCAGTAGAAACTGTTAATGCCAAATCTATTGACTCTTTTAAAAATAGCCTGTTTTAACTTAATGTATTTACTTTAGTTTTATTTCTTCTTTTTTCTCTTTTTTTTCCCTTTTTTTTAAATACTTTTTTAGGTTTTAACCTACATTATATTTTTATTATAGTAGTTGGCGTGATATCTTAATAGGATTTTGCCGATTTTTAACAATGTAAAAATGTAAAAAAAATCTAATGACCACTCGATAAGGTATCGGGTCTTGAAATATATTTGGTTGATTACCTGATATATTTCCTCTCGGTACAGAAACCACTTTACAACTGATGCGATTGATAGGATACTTGGCTGTGGCACGCGTTGAACGGCATGGAACCATCTTAACGGTAGAAGAGACGTTGACACGTCGAACGCGAAATACACATTCTTCCAAAACCACTTTAAAGTCAGGACGATCTGCTGACGCTATAGGTTTCTCGAACGCGCTAACTTGAGTTTGATTGGTACAACACCAAGATCTATAACGATCTTGTGCAAACAGGTCGGAATGGATTCTTCCTACCATGGCTACAGACTTACTTTGGCTTGCATGAACATATCGCAGTTTCAAACCCTTTTTTGCATCGGCATCTACTGATACAGTGTTTACGGCATCCATTCGGCCAGCTTGATCTTTATAGTACAGCGCTGAGGTTAGATGAGATGATTTTGCGTCTTTGCTAAAGTTCAGTACAGTTTCCATATATGATAGGTACGGATAACCAATGCTCAACGGTGTGACAAGCTTGTTGTTCAGGTAAACTTCTACTTGAGAAAATAAAGCAGGCATCCACAGATTTACAGGTCCGACTTGAACATTTTCATCGAGATTAGTTCCATCATGGTTGGTATCTTTGCTTTCACGTGTAGGTAACTGTTTGCTAAATCGGTACACAGAGAATTTGCAGCACACAGAAACTCGATGGTGTCTGAAGCTCCAATACTCGATACTGGATCTATATCTTCCCAAAATCCTTTATTCACTTCTACTTGCGTAGCAGGCATTGAAAATACATCTAATTCTGATTTTCCACAACCACATGAATCTTTATGCAGGACACTAAAAGCTTGACTCATGATTTGTATTTTTTGAACGGGCCACTCTTTCCTTCGATAGGCTCAGATGTTTTCTTCTTCACTGTTTGCGAACAACTGTTCGGCTTTTATAGGAGAATTCGCCCGTTTGTGTTTACGACCGGCTCCTGATTGGTTCGTAACCTGACGGATCCCTTTTTGAGCAAGATCTTTCACGGCTTCAGAACCACAGCCAGAACATCTTGACCAACATCTTTTACAGCTTGCAGAGCTCTTCTTCCAATAACTTGAGCTCCTTGTTTACTAGAGGTATTGCAAAGCGTGCAATACTTTTAAAAAAACTTCCAATGCCGTAACCTTTCTGAATACGTGCACCTCGAAAACCAGGTAGGCTTCCGCCTTGTTGTCTTCTTAAATAATGCTGTTGAAATTGCTTTGTCTGGAATAATTGTATGTCTCATTTTTTAAATGAAATACGAGATCTTCGCTGTCTAAAGTGAAGCGTCGCGATCGACTTCCCGAAGCCAAATGATACGTTTTCGCTTTTGTCGTCCTTTATATTCACTTCAATTGTTTCGAAGGACTTCACCTTGACAGGAATATATTGTAGGTTATGGAGACTGACGTTCACGTTTTCCCCATACCGTCCTTGAGTATTGACAATTCTGAGTAGGGGAACTTTAACATCTCCGACAAACTGTGCCTTCACGATATCGGTGTATACATACATGGCTGAAAATCCACCGTTGACGTCTGCTACGTAAGGGCTTAGGGTTTTCTTTTTAATTACGGTGTCTTGTTGAAACCATGTTGTAGCAATATCACAAGATATCCATATGCTTCCACCTTTAGGCGCATCAAACATTATTTTGTGTTTACTTGCAATGTAGGAAAATTTTATCTTGGCTAGTGCCCCTTTGGTCATGCTACAGTTTAAAGCCCCTACGAGATCAGCAATGGTATTATAGTAACCATTAGGGATAAGACTCGTATCGTCGTATTTCGTTACAGAGTTATGGACAAACGTTTGTTGAACACCTTTTCGAATCGTGCTCCACTATGAGGATAATAAAACTCTGACAAAGCTACTCCCCAGTCGCCTGTCACTTGTATAGTTTCAGCAAGTCTCACTTTAAAATTAGCTACAGTATTAACAGGAAAATATTCCATGGAGCTATTACTTGGAAGCGTTAGATAAAACTGTGTTGCCATGTCGAAGAACAATACACTAATGAACACAAATTGTAACGTACACACATTCTTATTTCGTACCCAAGAAATCTTATTGGTACCCAAGAATTAAAATCTTCAGGATAGCCTAACCATTTAACAAGATTCTCTCCGTTTACCACGCATGCGTGATGTAATCACTCTTTCTATTCTATAAAAGTCACGATCTGTCTTTGTAACTCTTTGCAATTCCTGTTCGTAAAATGTTCCTTCTAACTCTTCTCTGAGATAATCAGCAATCTTGTACACTGGCGGTCGTCTGGGTACTCGCTTCGTGATGGTGAACACCTCTTCGGTCCAGTTAGGTAAGTAGCCTTTCTTGAATGTACGTCTTGCTTTGCTAATCCGCACTTGGTCACCAATGTTGAATTTATATTTGAAATTCTTCATAGGTCTCTTTAGGATCATCTTTTTTACTTGTAAATGATTCACCAGTACCTGCGACTTTGTACTGATAATGTAATGGACTGCTAAACAGGTACCAAATGTTATAAATACGTGGTAGGTTATCTGTAGGTTTCCATTCAAATAATTCACAGGCATTTTCTCTTCCGTTGGGACAACAATAGAACAAACGACCTTGGTTAAGACCTTCTTTCTTGACTTTGTGTGTACGAGACACTATTCCGTGTCTACAAAGAGGTTTTTGACTCTGGAAGATGTCTCCCCATTGCCAAAATGAACAAGGGTTTTCTCGCTCAGAGCAAACAAAGTAAGGTCTTCCATGACTTGCTTTCATCGTATCTTTAACCAATCGTATCGATGCCAATTTCTGATGGTTAGGACACACTGGATGTATACAACCGCTTGCTCGAAAAGAGTCTACAGCTTTCCCGAACATGTAACAGTCTTCTTCTGGGCGGAATAACTCACAACTAGGTCTCCGTCCACAGAACCAAAAGGTACCATTCCTGGTTGTTGAGACAGACGCAGGTTTGCCGTGTAGACATTCCATTGCAACGATGTTGTACTTAACCAGAAAAAGACCAAACGAATGTAATCCTGACACAACAACACTGGGCTTATATCACCAATCACATACGCACTAATTACTTCCGGGCGTCCGGGCGTCACTTGTGGCGTCACACTGAATATTTAATGAGGCGGCATCCCTTTGTTACGCTATATGGGGGGGGGGGGTACCTACTGATATTAGATGGTATACTCCGAGTGACGAACCATGGCGGGTGAGCAGAAAGAAAACTCTACTCGAAGTAGAGTTTTTCTCTATACTCATCCGGTATGGTTCGTTACTCGGAGTAGCATCTAATATCATTATTCTCCACCTGAGTGCGCTTAAGGACGGGACACACTAGGCGAATTTCATTCGCCGACACATTCGCCGAATTTATTCAGGCAACGCTGTGGACACACAGGGCGAATTCCTGTTTCGATTCATAGGGGAATAGCTCGCCTGCAAATGATTCACGCATGCGTCGATAAACTATTTGTCACATGCATATGATAAAAACATGGCGGTGTCGAGAAACAAGCGAAAAGTAGCAGTTGCAGTGAGTATTGATTCTACGACGAATGCGCGAACGTAGAAAGCGCTGGGAAAATAGGAAGGACTGGGTAAAACCCTCTCGAGTTTATCTGCAATAAATTTGTTCGCCGCCTCTTTTTGGACACGGTCTCTATATTCTGCCCGGTTGGTAACGTACAAACTCGGCTTTGATTCCCATAATATGACGAGTTCCTCTTCCTTTTCTAAGCTCCACGCTACATCGTTGATGGTCGACATTTTCTTTGTTTGTCATATGACGCTTCGAAGGCTGCATGTGATTGGCTAGGGAATTTTATGGCTCGCGATACACTTCGCCCGGATGGGCACACTCGCCCGGATGGGCACACTCGCCGAATGTGTCGCCGGCGATAAATATTCGGGCGAAAATATCAAACATGCTTGATATTAGGGAATTGTCTCGGCCGATGATCGGGCGAATGTCGTAAAGTTAGGCCTAAGTCAAACGTCGCTCTTCTCATGCGCCGAACCTAATGCAAATCAGCATAAACAAAGGATTTAGCTCATTTTCATTAGGTTCGGCGCATGAGAAGAGCGACGTTTGACCTAGGCCTTAGAACTCGGCGAAATTTGCTGGCGATCGGTTCGCCGTGAAAATTCCGAAATTCGCCTAGTGTGTCCCGTCCTTTAAGTAAGAATACTGGAAACATGTAGGGTTATGTGAAGGTAACTTCCAGTCAACTGCACAGAGCTGCCTGAATGGACTCACATATAGTAAAGACCCCAATAGGCACCTTGGACAGGCATTAAATTGGCACCTTAAGAGTGCACCTTAAAACATTTGAAACTGAGAACATGAGTGGTCAAACATCATATTCAAAAATTTTAAACTTTCAGTGAAAATCCGAGACCTTAGAATATTTCAGGAAACTTCAGGTTCCGATACTTTTTATCACCTCCAATTATTCCCATGCAGGCGCGCTTGTTTCAACAGTTTCATGTCTTTTCTCAATTTTATAGGTTCTTTTTATTCCTATTTCTCGACACTAACCTTGGCAACTATTGATCTTTGTGTCGGGAACATACTCTGCAACACCCGTTCACTTTGTGGATAGTTAAGACAGTGAAGTAGGACTCTTAAAACGCCACTGAGAATCGTGTGGGAATTGTCTGTCGAAATGGCAGTCTACAAGCAAGTAGAACTGATGTAAGTAAACAAAAATAATACTTGATCAAAACAACAGAAAATCAAAGCAAAGCTGACTTTAAGTAAGAACAAATAAAACTAGTGGAAGTAGGAAAAACAGTTCTTCGACTCGAGCTGGGTTCCAACTCTTGCTCGGTGCAGGATAGTCCCTGTAATTGTCTGGAAACGCGGTGAACATCAAAACGGATAACAATGAGCTGCAATTTATGTTGAGGCTAGCCTAAAAATGCACAATGTTTTTGTTTTATGTTCATTAATATTTATACAGCATTGTTGAGTGGTTTAACCCAAACGCTGCTATTGGCTGATTGCTTCATTATACCAAAAATACAAATAATGTGTTCAACAAGAGTGAAGGTGCAACATTTGCATAAACGTGAGCAAAAACATACAAAGGCTTTGGCTGCGTTTCCAAACACTTTAGTTCTAGAGACTATGAATGCAGTTATCCGATCCTTGCTGGGTACACCGGCTTCGACTGGCCATTGTGAGACTTTACCTTGGGACAATGGCAAACCATTGTTCTACAACCTTCAGCATTATACTATGGTGACATAGTACAATGGCTAGACCAAGCTTCCTGAGGGCAGTTATTTGATTAAAATTTCAATTAGGTCGCATGTCTGAAAAGTGCACGCCACCAGCTTTAATCTACCCTGGTACACTGGCTTCCTCCTGTAGTAACACTTGACCAATGAAGGATGGCTATTATAGACCTCTAATGACAATGACCTCAACATTGGGGTGTCATTATTAACATGACAACATTATCACTTATGAGTAATGTACCTCAACAATTAACTCCAATGTATCGAGAATAATCATTCCTGTCTCGCCAGCTATAGACCCGTAGAATTTCGCTTTTAGTTCATTTTCAGGGTCATGCCTTTAAAAAAAAGTAAGAAAAAAAGTAAGAGCTTGTGCACATCGGGGAAGATATAACGAACCCCTGAAACAACTTTGCTTCCCGTTCACATTAAAAAACAAAGAACACTCACAGGACACCATATACCTCCGCCAGCGGGTTATTAGAGGATGTTTAAAGGGAAACGAGATATCCTGCTAACCAGGCTGTCTCACCAGTAGCTTCCCTACAGAACAGGTGGGCAATTTGTCTGCGCTTACCAAAAAACCGCAGGCGTATTTGTACTTTATTGACATTTTCTTTATGCGAAAGTCAAAATACGATTTTAATAGCGAGTTATCTGAGCTGTTCTTCGTTTTTAATATGCCTTCCAAACTTGTGGATCCAGCGATTTGCTGTTCAACTTGGTGCTTTTTGTTGAAGCTGAAAAGGTTCGTAATCGGAGCAGCGGAAGTACGGAATTTTACGAAGATGATCTTAAAGAAAATTGATTTCAGCTCCTCGAGTCCTTTCTGTTCGAGCTCACAGGTTCGATTAAACGTTTTCTTTTACCTCAAAACAAGTTCAGATATTTAGTTCATACTTTTATGCTCCCGAAGTGTGCTCTGCATATTCATTTCAAAGCTTTTCTTGCGAATACGAGTTGATCGAATTACGCTATTTTCAACGAAAACAGCAATTAACCCTCCTTTTAACGAACGATAGCAAACAATCTAGTCGTCCGCATTACTTTCAAAATAGTTTTAAGGCAGTTTATGTTTATTCATCTGTTTTCCTGAATCAAAGTTATCTTTGGGAAAAATGGGTAACACGTTCAAAAATCGCTCACGATAACCCATGGTCGGCGCAAGCAGAATATAGTGGGTTTGAAGACTGAGCAAAAAACTACACTTGTTTTGTCAACGGCAACTTTTGAAGACGCTTTGACTATTATTTCTACATATCTTTTTCCAAGCTTATTGTGTAGCTCTGGGGGAACGTCATTTTCAGCCGCTGACTGTGGCGAAATTCGAATGGCAAATAAAGCAGAAATGCAAAAATATCTCAAAAACTAGACGTTCGCATTACTTTCAGACTGTTTTCAGTTGGCAACTGAACTGCTAGGTCGGTAATTCATTCGGTAAAAAATGGATCGGTAGATTAATTCGACATTGAATATGGTATCTATATATTAATAGCCGTGTCTGTCTGTCTGTCTGTCTGTCTGTCTGTCTGTCTGTCTGTCTGTCTGTCTGTCTGTCTGTCTGTCTGTCTGTCTGTCTGTCTGTCTGTGTCTGTGTCTGTCTGTGTCTGTCTGTGTCTGTCTGTGTCTGTCTGTGTCTGTCTGTGTCTGTCTGTGTCTGTCTGTGTCTGTGTCTGTCTGTGTCTGTGTCTGTCTGTGTCTGTCTGTGTCTGTGTCTGTCTGTGTCTGTCTGTGTCTGTCTGTGTCTGTCTGTGTCTGTCTGTGTCTGTCTGTGTCTGTCTGTGTCTGTCTGTGTCTGTCTGTGTCTGTCTGTGTCTGTCTGTGTCTGTCTGTGTCTGTCTGTGTCTGTCTGTGTCTGTGTCTGTCTGTGTCTGTCTGTGTCTGTGCCTATCTGTCTGTGTCTGTCTGTGTCTGTCTGTGTCTGTCTGTGTCTGTCTGTGTCTGTCTGTGTCTGTCTGTGTCTGTCTGTGTCTGTCTGTGTCTGTGTCTGTCTGTGTCTGTGTCTGTCTGTGTCTGTCTGTGTCTGTCTGTGTCTGTGTCTGTCTGTGTCTGTCTGTGTCTGTCTGTGTCTGTCTGTGTCTGTCTGTGTCTGTCTGTGTCTGTCTGTGTCTGTCTGTGTCTGTCTGTGTCTGTGTCTGTCTGTGTCTGTCTGTGTCTGTCTGTGTCTGTCTGTGTCTGTCTGTGTCTGTCTGTGTCTGTCTGTGTCTGTCTGTGTCTGCCTGTGTCTGTCTGTGTCTGTGTCTGTCTGTGTCTGTGTCTGTCTGTGTCTGTCTGTGTCTGTCTGTGTCTGTGTCTGTCTGTGTCTGTGTCTGTCTGTGTCTGTGTCTGTGTCTGTCTGTGTCTGTCTGTGTCTGTGTCTGTGTCTGTCTGTGTCTGTCTGTGTCTGTCTGTGTCTGTGTCTGTGTCTGTCTGTGTCTGTGTCTGTCTGTGTCTGTCTGTGTCTGTCTGTGTCTGTGTCTGTCTGTGTCTGTCTGTGTCTGTCTGTGTCTGTCTGTGTCTGTCTGTGTCTGTCTGTGTCTGTCTGTGTCTGTCTGTGTCTGTGTCTGTCTGTCTGTGTCTGTCTGTGTCTGTCTGTGTCTGTCTGTGTCTGTCTGTGTCTGTGTCTGTGTCTGTGTCTGTGTCTGTGTCTGTGTCTGTGTCTGTCTGTGTCTGTCTGTGTCTGTCTGTGTCTGTGTCTGTGTCTGTGTCTGTGTCTGTGTCTGTGTCTGTGTCTGTGTCTGTGTCTGTGTCTGTGTCTGTGTCTGTGTCTGTGTCTGTGTCTGTGTCTGTGTCTGTGTCTGTGTCTGTCTGTCTGTCTGTCTGTCTGTCTGTCTGTCTGTCTGTCTGTCTGTCTGTCTGTCTGTGTCTGTCTGTGTCTGTCTGTGTCTGTCTGTGTCTGTCTGTCTGTGTCTGTCTGTCTGTCTGTCTGTCTGTCTGTCTGTCTGTCTGTCTGTCTGTGTCTGTCTGTCCGTCCGTCCGTCCGTCCGTCCGTCCGTCCGTCCGTCCGTCCGTCCGTCCGTCCGTCCGTCCGTCCGTCCGTCCGTCCGTCCGTCCGTCCGTCCGTCCGTCCGTCCGTACCTCAGGGGAAAAGCTAGAAAATCACCGGGACCATTCAAACTAAACCACTACCAAAACTAAGCCTAAAGTTAGACAGTGTGCAATGACCCTTGACTCTATATGGCCACATGGAGCCCGATCCAGTCACTTCAACAATCCTATGTAGATCTTGCCGCTACCTGTGTCTCTAAACAAAGAGACCTTCCTAAAAACATGTTCTTTTTCAAGACCGTGAATTTTTCACGGGTAACCACTAGTTTTTGCGGATACTGGTTGTAAACCATATCCGCTATGTCATGAGCTGAGATGTACAGTTGTGTTTCATCAATCACGTGATCAAGGTATCAATAAACCATAAACGCACTTCATGGACCTTATTCGTATGTACGAACGTTCTACGAATGCTCACGAAGATAAGCTGAATTGTGCTTCAGTGAATGTGATATATGGTGCGCCATCAAACATGATCAAAACAAGCACTTGGAGTGGAGAGTGAGCGTTCTTCAACACATCTCGAAGAGAAGAGTGAATGTTTTGGCGATTTTAAAGAACTTTTCAACGTTGATGAGATTTTTTTTCCCAGGTAAGGAAACTTATACATGAATACAGATTTTAAGTATTTACGTTGATGGTACGTTGAGCGAAGATTTACACAACACGAAGGTCTCTTAATTAAAATTATTTACCGTACAACTATCAATATTGTGAGTATATACAGTATCATTGACGTAGTTTTTCTTGTTTCTAGATGTACGTGTACAAACTATATAGTTGCGAGTTCACTCAGTTCTCACAGTCAGCGTGTTTGTCAGTCTCTAGTCGACAATCTAATCGGACTATTTGTCAGTGTGTACCCTGTAGTTCACTAGTCTGTGAGGATACAAATATATTAACTCAAAACAAAGCTTTTGTGTTCGGCTGTGTTCAAACAGTATCGTATGAAAATCAACAGCATATAAACAATTGACTAATAAAACGTTGCTTTCCATATAAAATCAAATGTACAATAATTTACAAATAACTTTCAACCTGAGCATGTTCGTGGAGTAAGGTTAACTCAAGAGACCAGGTCAAATTTGGCAATTTTCACATGTAATTTAACACAAGCACCAAGTTATCCCTGTCCCTTCAAACAACAAAGTAACAATTGAACTAAGCAAGCAACTGCCTCCTCTCCCAGGATAACTCGAGTAGTAGTAGCATTCACATGGAAGTTGGGATAACTCTAGCCTTAGGGTTACCTCTAAATTTCAACTCTGTGAACCAGGCTCAAGAAATGATTCCATTACGGGAATACAAGACTGGCATAGCCAGGCGACTCAGAATGATCCATATGATTCTCCAAAATTTCATGAATTTTAGCTGGATGTATTTCTTGTATCACCCAATTTTGGGTGGGTTCCTACATGGCTATGCTAGTGGGCAAAGGCACACCTGAATATTTTATGTCGGTTAATGCTAGATAATTAATTCTTTGAACGTTTTCATGGCGATAAAGTAATATAAATAAGTTTTGTGGAAACACCATGTAAAATATTTCTTTGCTAAGCGTTCGGCCTGTTGACTCAGGCCTTCATCAGAGCAATAATGATGAAGGCCTGAGTCAACAGGCCGAAAGCTTAGCAAAGAAATATTTTACGTGGTGTTTCCACAAAACTTATTTATATAATGCTAGATAATCTGATATTCTGATTCAGCAATCAGGGCATGGTGTGTGTCCCTTATTGGGTTAAACAAGCATAAAAAATGTTCTGCACTTTGTGGAAAATGAAATGTCATCTTAGTTGAGTGGACAATTTCACCCATGGAGCCTTGGTGGTTTTAAACATGGTGCAGTTTTCTCCATCAAATTGCAGCACTTGTGAATTTAAAGTGTCTGTTTGTAAATCTTAATCCATGCTGAAATTTCAGTCTATCCTATTTGCTCAATATGCCCCCAAAAGCACTCAGCTTCTTGCAGTCCTTGCCATCTTCAGTACACTAGTGTGACTAGTGTGCTTGCATGTGCAATTTACATTGTTCAGTCATCTGTAAGCCTAATATCAGTATCCGCATGTACGCAGCGCGTACCTATTTTGTTTATTTCCTTTCAATTATATCGCGGACGGGAATGTGTCCCGCGCGTTTCACGAACCCACGCGAAATCCACACATTCTTGCCGCACATGTTCAGACAAATTGCCAGCCTATTCCCCCGAAGACGTTCTTAGGGGACGCCACAAAACACGTCCCCACAAACGCCTGCTTGTTGGAGAGCAATATTGTGTTCTCTTTGTGTACCGCGAACCAATCAAATCAATACGGTACTGTGACAAATATAGACTAGCCAATCGCAGGGACCCGGTGTGGGAAAATAACATGCCAGAGAGTGACTATAACCGTCTATTGTTATATAGCTAGAGTTTCGCTGGATACAACCATGACTGTCATTGGTTGGTTTGTGGTCACATGACCTTAGCTAAATTTCATTGTAACCAAGCGAGCAAAAATTGAGAACTTATTGCCTGCTTGGGCAATAAGTTCTCAATTGTTGCCCGCTAGAACTTTGAACTCCTCATGGTATCCTATAAACAAAGCTTGTTTGGTACGAAACAAAGAATATTTATAGGTCTTCAAAGCATGCATGTGTGAGGATTAACTGGAGAAATGTATTGCTGTTCTTTTGTCCTGAGATATTGTTTGGTTGAAGTGAAATTATGAAGCCAGGCGTAATTTTTTTGGTAAGTCTTTCAGTTTGTCTTTTGTGTACTTTCCCTTGATAAACGTCGAAATTATTCAGTGGAACTCAAGCTATATAACAAAGCACTTAATGTCTGATCGTCTCGGGAAACATCGAGACTCTCGGGAAAACAAAACTAACTGTTTCCCTCGGGAGCAGACATAAAGTGTATATTATTTATTACTATTCGTGAAAATTAATGTACATTGCACCTATGATGGAAGAAAATTGAAAACAATTCAACTGTTTTTTGTTGATGCGTGCTTTACTCGTGAAAGTTAGTAACAATATAGACAGTTTAATTCATTAAAATGTATTTCTTAGTTCGTTGTTTACCATTGTCTGGCGGCTTCAATGGCGACAGTACCTTGCTTAGACAGCTCAGTGAGTGACAGTCCGAAATTTCTTTCCAATTTTTTTACCTTTCATGTGTCGCTTGTCGAGACGTCTCTGATGACACGGCCGAATAAAATCTGGCATAGCCGCTCAATTAGGTAAAACAATAGAGTCGTCTATAACGACAACGCGACGTAACGAGTTATCAAAGACCAGATACGCCAGTTTCCAGATATTAGAAGTCTGAGTGATGATTCATCCACATTATTACTTTACGTTGCATTGTTGTCGTTCGAGTTAGACGGATTTATTTACGCCAGATTATTTTTAATACTTTCTTAGCGAAAGCAGACAATTTTATGCGATTTTATTTGTCATGGCGGTCTGCCAAGGTGAAGGTCAGCTTTCCCGATTCTAGAAAGTTAAATTTGATTGGTCCATCGCTTAGAACACAATATTGCTCTCCGACAAGCAGGCGTTAGTGGGAGCGGGTTTACCGCCTCACGAAGAACGACTACGGGGGAGGCTAGTATTGATGAGGGATAATTAGACTTAACCTTCAAAAGTTATGATAATAATTTGACTCTGCGCAGTGGTTCAATTCTTTTGTTTATTTCCTAATTACAAAGCAAATGCATGACTTTTCGGATTATTGCTGATTAAATGCCCCCCACCCCACCACCACCAAAGAAAAAAAAACACAAAAAAAAAACCCAACAAAAAAACCCAACAAAACAAACCTCCCTCGGCTTTCGTATAATAAAATTAGCTCCTCTACGCACGCTCTGATTGGCTAGAACTACCTCGCCTCTAGCTTGATTTTTCTTCTTCTTATAAATAAATAAATAAATTATAAAATAAATAAAACATATACTGCTCCTGTGCATATGTACTCTTTAAAGGTACGTTTGACGTGATTTGAACACGAAACTCTAGCTACTCAACTTCTTTCGTGTTCAAATGACGTCAAACGTGCCTTTATAAGAGTACATCACTGATCTATATATAGAGATCAGTGGAGTACATACGCACGGAGCTTTATGTTTTATTTGTTAAATAACCCTCAATGCCATGCATTTACTTATAATAAACAATGGAACTGTCAACTCCATATTTAATTGTTAAATCAGCAAAGTAAAGTTACTGAAGTTTGCATATAATCATAATGAGCGCAATCAAGCATTTTTTTACTCTGGCGAGTTCGTCTACGGAAAAGTGGTTTTAAGTCGTATTTATTGTTGCCTCTTCTCGCTGCAACAACTCTTCTTAGCCTCCTTTCTTTGGTCTTTTTCCATGGTAATATTAATGTACATTTTAGCTGAAACCATTTTTTTGTCGCAAAGATTTCTTTCGTCATGATCGTTGAAAAATTATTTCGTAATCCAACCGAACTCATAAATTATAATTTGCTGACGTAAATTTAAATAATTTGAATAATTTAACAGGTTAGTCACCAGCACCCTGCCATCCGAAGGTGCAAGTTGTGAATTTGTATTAATAACATAGCTTTGATATAGCAACGTTTTTGATTGGCTGTCGTTGGTGCTCCATAACTCGATGGAGCACGGCAAAAAAGCGCGGGGGAAAATTTCAAAACAAACTGAGTTTTCAATTGACTTTTTATGGCCGTTTATATTATTAAAATACCAAGTAATTTAATTTTATTGAGTAATAAAGAACAACGACCAGAAGACATAAACTGGGTCTGGGTAACCGAGTTTAAATTCTCCTTTTGGTTGGATTTTAGTTAACAAAAAAGACTTGGCTACGAAAGTAGAAAAACACAACAACCAAAACGATTCGCCGGCTTGTGAAATGATTTAATGCTATGTTGTAAAAGAAATGGCTCATGGTTTAGCGTGCTCCATCGAGTTATGGATGCACTTGGGAAATTTGGAGAGCACTAAAAAATTGTGCTCTCCCAATTTCCCACGTGCATCCATAACTCGAGATGGAGCACGCTAAATCATGAGCCATTTCTTAAATACATATACATATATACATATATATATATATATATATATATATATATATATATATATATATATATATATATATATATATATATATAAGTAATAATGGGCATTTCACTCGATTACATAGCATGTTCTAGGGATTTTTTACAAATTTATTACACGCGAGATGAAAAGCGGAAAGTAATTTTGAAACATGTTTATATATATATATATATATATATATATATATATATATAGAGAGAGAGAGAGAGAGAGAGAGAGAGAGAGAGAGAGAGAGAGAGAGAGAGAGAGAGAGAGAGAGAGAGAGAGAGAGAGAGAGAGAGAGAGAGAGAGAGAGAGAGAGAGAGAGGGAGGGAGGGAGGGAGGGAGGGAGGGAGGGAGGGAGGGAGGGAGGGAGGGAGGGAGGGAGGGAGGGAGGGAGGGAGGGAGGGGGAGAGAGAGAGAGAGAGAGAGAGAGAGAGAGAGAGAGAGAGAGAGAGAGAGAGAGAGAGAGAGAGAGAGAGAGAGAGAGAGAGAGAGAGAGAGAGAGAGAGAGAGAGAGAGTATCAGTTATTAAAACGTTTCCGAAAAGATGTGGGCAGCACTATAACATCTTTTCGCAAACGTTTTAATAACCATAAGAGTAGCTTAATTAGATTTGGTGAAGGATTTGGTAAAGGACAAAGTAATATTGCCGGCGAGCATCTTTACGCCCATTTTTATAGTGCTGGCCACGAGGGACTTTCTGATGTTTGTGTAATTATTATTGATAAGACGGATATTAATAACCCTACTGAACGTGAAGGATTCTGGACTTACAAACTTAATACTTTTACACCTATGGGACTTAATTTACGCGATTTCTTTTAATTTTAATTTATGTAAATAATTATTTTCTCTATATAAGTGGCTTCACTTCTCTTGTATAATTGACCTGAAGAAGGGGCTAGCCCCGAAACGTTGTAATTGAAAATTAAATAAAGTTCCTCTTGAAAAATATATATATATATATATATATATATATATATATATATATATATTCGCGTGTAAATGGTGTCCACACATGCCGAGATTAGCACCCTCACCGGGTTCCGGGCCTTCAGCCCTACGCCCTGGCTCGGGGATAGACATTCAGTTGTCCTTCAGCAGCGTATTTATGTGAAGAAGAAGAATTTCAAATGAAGTCGAATCCCTGCTGTAGAGAAAAGTTTCTCTGACTGCCCCAACCAGGAATAGACGCCAAGGCATCTGGTTGAGCTATTGGGACATCCAGTTGAGACAGTCAGAAATACCCATATACTAGAAATACATTAATGCAACAACCCCTCGCCCACTTTTATTAAATGGGTATTTTGAAACACCCCAACCCACCCACCCTGACCTAAAATAAGCACTCCTGATATACAACCAATATAAAAACAAACAGATTTTAAAACAAATGATAATCCTAGAGATAATTATAGAATTTACGGATAGGATGACTAACTGATTTAATAAAAGTTGAACATATCAAAGCAAAACTTATATCTGGTTGTAAAAAATATATTGTTTTTATAGGAGGATTCAAAAGGGATTATTTTTAGCAAGCACTTAAATGGCTTATGGCTTCCCTATGTGGCTATGTATACATGTTTTGTAAAGGCAGAATTAAAAGTTAACAGCTCAAAATTACATTTATAATAGAGTCTGAGATAAAAACAATTCAGTAGAATCGGATCCCAGAAAGAAGTATTAAACAGACCACGTTTCAGTCGAAAATTTGGAAATACAGCAAAAAAAATCGCCAAAGCCCATGCAAAGTCAATGAATAACATAAACATAAGCTTATAAAGGAAGTGTTTTAAGTTAGCTTTAGTTAAGCTGACTTATGGTTTGGACGAGCAAAGGGAAAGCACGAAAACGTGAAGCTGTATATTGTTTAGGTTATAAGACAACAAGAATCCTACCGTTTATAACTTTAAAATTATTTGACCACTGAGTAACCACAACCAATGCAATTCAGATCGAGTTTTGTTTACCATACGGCGTCTGGTTTCTTCAGGTTCTCTGGTTTCACTTCAAGATATATCAAACCGGCTGTTTGTATCCTTTTCTTCGTTGTTCTCTTTTATTATTTAAGTAGAACAGGCTCCATTTAAAGCCGAAATACTGACAGATTTATCAGTTTTCTTCGTCGCTAGTCACCAGTGTCCAATTATTCTTACCGCGTGACACCGTACCAAACATATATATATACAAATAAACTATTTCACAGATTTCGTCTCCCTCGCTTTTTCTACACGCGTGTAAAATGGACTCCACGCGTGTCGAGATTAGCACCCTCACCGGGCTCCGGGCCTTCGGCCCGTCGCCCGGCTCGGGGATCAAATATCGCACACATTACATTACCTTAACCTTTGGGTTCGATTCCCGGTTGAGGCAGACAGAAAACTTTTCTCTACAGCAGTAATTCGACAATAGTACAGAGTCGAAACTTTGAAAAAATTAAAAAACAAATACCGCAGCAACGAGTTAGCCATAAACTCCCTTGGATTTTTTTGGACCGCGAAAACGTTGACAGAAATTCTTAGGACCTTCAAATATGTTGTACAAGGAACCTATGATTGATCTCAGTTTCTAAAAAAAACCTTGACTGCATGTGGTGTCGTTTAATAACAAGGTATGTACCATACTGACCTTTCCTGCTGTTTGGCTTGTTTATATTGTGTTTGGTCCTTTTGCCAGCGCAGCTTAGCTTCTCCAGTAGCGGAAAGACCAGCAACTTTATCTGTTGAAAGCATGAAGAAAAAAGACGCAAGAAAACATTTTTTAAACATGTATATATGGGAGCACGGGTGGCCTGTGCTGTTAGGGCGCTGCCTCTCACCAATAGTTAAGCCCGGTCGGACGGGGTTAGTACTTGGATGGGTGACCGTTTGGGTCGGGAATAACCCCGCACTCCGCCAGCTTGGGACTTATGTGAGTAGAGTTTAGTTGGTCTCTCCTGTGCTCCGAGGGTTTTTCGCCGGGTTCTCCGGTTTTCCTCCCTCCGTAAAATCAACACCTAGGTCTTAGTTGTCTACACATAGGAGTTTGGTGTCAATTGGGACGAAAGTTCTGTTCCTCTCTCCTGACACACGTTAAGTGGCAAATTTAATAAATTCAAATAAATTCAAATACCGTTTTAAAGTCGAAGCAAACGACGAGGTCCGAAGGATAAAAAAGTGTGAATATCGAACGAAAACATTCTTATACAAAACCAAACAAAAATCTGTAAAGAAAACTAACATGTACATTTACATTTACAAAATGAACGGCCGTTGTGTATCGGGATCGCGAGGCCCAGACATAGCTGCAGTTTAATGCACGTTCCATCCTCGCTCTCGTACTCTCGGTAGAGAAATCCATTAATCAACTTTAGCCTAGAAAATTGGCTCCACAGGGACGAGGTAAAGGGACCCATGCTGGCTATTTCCTCTCTTGGCGGTCGTCTACCTTTCTCGATCCATGAGATTGGATCCGAGTTATTTGTCTTCGTCGCTCTTGAACTTGGTACTACGACAGAAACATTTTCTTTACTCGCGTTTGATGGAGGAATCCTTGTCATTCCGTCAGCGTTTCCATGGAGTCTGCCTGCCCGATGTCCCACGGTGAAATCGAATTCAGAAAACCTTTCCCACCAGCGTGCCACTTGACCTTTTGGATTTTTGAAACTTCGTAGCCACCTCAAAGCACTGTGGTCTGTACGAACAGTAAAGTGGTTTCCCCATAGGTACGGCTAAAAGTATTCCAGTCCCCATACCATTGCTAAAAGTTCTTTCCGTGTGGTGCTATAATTGCGTTCTGCTTTTGATAGGGTTTTCGCCGCAAATCCAATGACCCTTTCTTCGCCGTCTTGCACTTGGGATAAAGGACTGGGGGGCGGGGGGCATAAAGGACAAAGGACTGGGGGTAATCATCCTTACTAGCAGCCAGTGGCTGAATTGTGAAGGACGCAGATCAACGTGGCAGTATCCAGGCATACCAAAGGCGCTCCAGGCAGCCGCCGTACGACATAGTTCAGACCACAGATCACAGCTAAGATGTTAGGTGTTGGATAATACGGCACCCGGTCCCACGTTGCTTTCATCCGTGTGTACAATGAACGGCGTATCGCTTCTTGGATAGGCAAGCACAAAAGCAGTTATTAACTTTTCTTTCAACTTCGTAAAGGCCGTTTGGCATTCCTTACTCCAATGGTATTGTGTTCCCTTTTGTTCCAGTTTGTGTAAAGGAGCAGCGACATCTGCATAGTTTGGGATGAACTGGCGGTAGTAGCCGCCAAAGCCAAGGAAGGAACGTAGACTTGTCAAGTCACAAGGAATTGGCCACTCTTTAAGTGCTTTGGCCTTTTCCAGATCCGTTGAAATTCCATAACGGTTTATCACGTGCCCCAGGATTATGGTTTCTTCCTTCAGAATTTTGCACTTTCCGGCGTTCAACTTGAGATCAGCGTTTTCAAGGCGACCAAGTACCGTGTCGAACTTCTTGCGATGCTTCTCCAACGTCTTTGAAAAGATGATAATGTCGTCTTGGCAATAATCCAACCAGTTAAGCTCCTGTAGAATGACATTCATCGCGCGTTGAAAAGTCGCTGGGGCATTTGTAAAACCGAATGGCATTCTTTTAAATTGATAGTGTCCGTCAACCGTCGAAAATGCCGTTTTCTCTCGAACTTGTTCTTCAACGCTTATTTGCCAATAACGTCTCACCAAGTCCACGTGAGTGAAGTAGACTGCGCCAGACATTGCATGTAGGATGTCTACACATCTTGGAAGAGGGAAGACATCTTTTCTGGTAACTACATTTAACTTGCGATAATCCACACAGAATCTTTTAGAGCCATCCTTCCTGCCCACCAAGATCACAGGAGAACACCACGGGGAGTTTGACAGTTCGATAACGTCGCTGGCCAACAATTATTCTACTTCTTGTCCGATGCTTTCTCGCTGCCCAAACGGTATTCTACGGTGTTGAACTGGGATTGGTGGCGCGTCTCCAGTGGCAATGGCGTGTTGCGTTCCCTTTGATACGACACAACTATGGCGTGCTAGGATCTCGTGAATTCGTTCTTTCCGGTCAACCGGAATTGATGGATTGTTTATCTTGAATACTTCAGCCATTTCTTGGCGAAACTTATTAAAATCATTCTTTTTCACCACTCCGCAACGCAGGTTGTTTGACATTTTTGCATTGGGCTGCTGATCGGTTATTTTAACGCATTTGTACCATAGTGATTCCTCTTCTGGTGATTCATCTTCTGTTTCTACCAAAGGGAACAAGTGTCCCACGGTATTTTCTCGAAAAATTCGTCTAGGTTTTGATTGTGAATTTGATTGTGAACTGACTTATAAGATAACTTTACGTCACAGTTTGCATAATGGGTTATCACAAAGTGTTCTATATCTTGTTACTATTGAACAAAAGCACTTGGCGAATTAGGAACCATGCATGTGCGAGTGTTTCTCCCACAACAGAGTCTGTAAATTTTAAGTGTTTTTGTTTGGCAATAACAGAGATTTATAATCTTTTGCGACAAGTCATTAGGCAAAGAGTGACGTAAAGTTATCTTATAAGTTAAATTTACATATCAAACAAACTGAAATATCTCAAAAACGAAGCAAGGAAACCAAAAACTGCAAAATAAGTTACTCTATCATTTTAAGTGTTTTTTAAATAAGACAAACTTAATTTTTGTTTCATAGGCCCAACCACAGGTTGTGTCGCCACAGTTGTGTACCCACGGTTCTCAAGCCGTCGAATACGTCTCGGTGTACTAATGTTATCGCCGCTCCGGTGTCTATTAAGGCTGTAATCTTTTCCTGTTAATTTTACATTCACTGAAAATTGTGAGTGTTTTTGTCTTCTCCACAGTGAATAATATTTCTAACTTCAAAGCTGTATGAAAGGCATCGTCAAAATTCTTTGGGACGTTTGACTACCTCCCAGGCGTAGCTTACGGGAATATAGAGCGTTAATGAATTGCTCGAGAAGCTTCGTTCGCTGTCGATTGCGGAAAGCTAATTTGTGAATAGCTCGCTGTTGTGGAGGGTCAAGTGCGTCTCTCAATGCGGATACCAAGCCGTCATACGTCTGTAATTCCTCGTTTTGCAGACTCGTATAGAGCCGTTGTGCTCGTCCTCGTAACTGAATAGCCAATTGTTGACGGGACTGTACTTCGCTCCAGCCATTGATGCTTGCACAAAGCTCAAAATACTTAAGCCAATCGTTGAACGCTGTCTCCGTTCCTGATAAAGTGTCAGGTTTTGCTCTCGGGGCCATTTGAGTTTGGGAAGATCGGCTATTTGCAATCATTGTCGTCGACACTTGACTGACATGATTGTCTCGGCTTTCAAGTTCTTTCTTGTAACCGTGTTGCAAGCCGTTCAACTTCTTCTTCTGATGTCTTCTCGCTTTCTGACATTATCCCTCCGCTGCCACCAGTGTAGAATAATCACTTTATTGTAAGTAAAAGGCTTAAATTGTATTATAAAACAAAACCAGACTAAAGTCAAGGAACTTGTTCAAAAGTAACTGTCAACCCAAGCTCACGTCAAATGGCGCGCGATCGAGCTACAACGACAACTTGTGCATAAACGTGACACAATTGCTTAAACTTATACTAGAATTACTTACCATAGCAAGTTGTGCAAACATCGTTTCCGGTTTCGTAAGTTTCCTATCCAGTTCCTCTTCCATTATCTATGGTTTAATATCTACACTATGGGCAACTAGTGCATATACGGCGAGAGCGAATAATATAATACACTTTGCCCTTATTCACTTGGTGGAGGGAAAAGCTTCAAAAGGGGTGTTCGTATGATCCCGGTAAGCGGGCTGGCCCACTGGCGAGATCTCGCCTCACACTTATTTCCCTGTTAAAATTTCGTTGTGTTCATATGAGAAACCGGGCTGGCCCGCTTTCCGAGATCTCGACAGCGTGTGCTGAGATCTCGGTAAGCGGGGACATTTTCCCAAATGAACACATCGTCCAGCTTGACTAGGGTCACGAAATTCTTTCCTCGGCCGCAAAAGGAGAAAGAAATAAGGTTTAGATTTGTTTACATCTAAACTAAAGCAATTCTTCTTTGTAAATTTAGTTTATGTAAGTTTTAAACCCACAGTAAGATCCTAATCAATCGCGTGAGCCAAGTTAACCAGGCTAGCTCGGCTCATGTAATCAGCACCTAAACAATAAAATTTTCATTAACGATTCGCTGTTGAACAGCGGAACTTTGAAGTTGCCCTTCAGATCGGCCGTTATGACGTCATGTCCAAAGGGGTCTATTGTCTGGTGTTTTTATCTTATACGAAAAAAAATATTAAAAGTGCTGATACACGAAAAAGTGAATTGCTTGAAAAACAACGAACTCTCGTTGGCTATAGTTCCACCATCTGTAATAATTCTCCAAACTGTTTGCTGAATGAAAAAATAATTGAACGTCGAGAATTTTGTGAATCTTCTTGGCTTACCTAACAAGTATCTGCTCTCCCGGTGACGAGCCATCATTTCACGGGCAGCTCCTTTCGCAAGGATAGCCTCTTCTAAACGAGCCTTTGCTAGTGAGCTGTCGGGTTTGGAAGGCACTACCGTCGACTTTATCTCTGATGATGTTTGCAATTCCTTGTACCTGAACTGAGTAGCACACAAATCCAATACGTCTAAAAGTGAGCATACTCTACGAAATAAGAAAAACAATAGATTGGTTCTCGGATGGTTTACACGAAGTCGAGGGGGGGGGGGGACCCTAACCCCATCAGTTGACGTAAAGCGTCACTTTTCAATTCCGTTCCAAAGCCTTGGCAGCCACCAGAAGAAACGCAGCCTCTGAAGGACGAGAATGATCACTTGTTGGACAAGGTCCGACATTCAGTTATATATTGGGAAATGTCCTGAGACTCAAAGCCGAAAGCCCAGCCAATAAGTATTCAGGAAAACAACATATGCATATATGCCCGAATCATCATTAAATTGCCGCAAATACATGTAGATGTTTTAAATATATTTAAGCATTAAATGCAGTTAACAGCGAACTTTCCGTGTCGTATGTGTTCCGTAGTTTCCGAAGGCCGTCGTTTTGCCCCTTGCTTACCGACCCGTACTACCCCAGCATTCCGCTTAATCACGTGATCAAGGAGTATTTTTAGGGGGCAACGCGGACCCTTGCAGTGCACCACAGTTCTCTAAAGCTTCGAACGCTTCGCGCTGGCACGGAGACTAGCTCAGCCGAAAGACACCCCACCCAATCCCTTGTTGATTCGCATTGTTTGTTGTCTCAACTGCTGAATAGTCAGATATTTTTCAGATCTAAACGTTCTGTCTCCGAAGGCGTCGGATCCTCATGTTCGTGCTTCAAGACACTTACTCAGAAGACTAAGGTGATTCTCCCTGTACCCTGAACATGCAGGTGACATGCAGTGCTGATATGTTATCGAAAGGTTTGGTATGGCCCAAGGATGAGCCTCGGCAACCGGTCTGGTTCAAGGCTCAATCTGGGCAACATCTCGCGGTGTCGGATCGTCTAACTCGAACCCATCCCTTCAACCTGCAATACTCCAAAACTAGACGTACGTTGTTGATCTATGGGCGTAACGTAGAACCTGTCTGTGTAGATCAAGGGTCTGACTTCCTTATTAGGAATAGATTGCGAAAACTTGAAATAGCGTTCCGATGCAGCGATTTCAAGATTGACACTTGACGGATTCTCCATGGCTAATCTTTGTCAACCAGGACCCGCAGTAATCGGCTTCAGCTGTTGCGATGTTCCTAACCTTGTATTTATTTAGTCAAGGTACAGTTAAAAAAAATCAAAAAATCTTTGCCCTCCTCTCCAGAATAGAGTGTAGTTTTCGCACAACTATTGTTTAACTAATGTTGATTCATCTCGAGCGGAACTTTGTCGCATAAATCTGGTCATAGCAGAGCGCGTAATAAAAGCGGAAAACATCGTCTTAATTCCTACGACAGCTATAAACAATGAACTGAAATGTATCTTGTGAAAAAGCGATGTTCATGGAGCATGGAGGCACATAAAAACGACTGGTTTGTTTGCAAACGACCCAGTATTTGCAGCGTATCTTCTATCCTAGAGACGGCGAAGGTAATAGCCCCACAAATTATACTCACGTCGTTGATGGCTGCCTTGACCACCATTGTTTCAATACATCAGAATCTTCGTTCTTGATCACCCAAAGAAAGCAAAGTAGCAGTTTACGCGTTGACTCTGGACTAAGGGTAGGAGCACTAGATTTCTAAAAAAGAAAGAAATATATCCGACATTTGGCATGGAAAATTTCAAGCCATAGATCTTATAAATAGCACAATTTAGCTACTTGTCTATAGTTAAATAACTTTGTTTGGCATGGCGAATTTCAAGCCAGTGATCTAATAAATAGTAATATTTTACTACTTTTTGTATTTAAATAACTTTGACATGAAAAAAATCAAGTCAATGATATGACATATAGCGCATTCTAGCTGCTTGTTGTTGTTAAGGATTTTTGGCATGGAAAATTTCAAGTCACTGATCTTTTAAATAGCACACTTCAGATTATTTTGTTCATTATGGAATGGAAAATTATAAGTAAATGACATCATAAACAGCACATTTAACACACTTTTTGTGGTAAGTGAATTTTGGCATGTAACATTGCAAGTCATTTATCTTTATGTATACATGTAGCCAGGTTCTTTACTTTAATACATCCTTTATAGTACTATCGAAAATTGGCCATATATACGAGCTGGAAGAAAACACCTTTTTTCCTGAAATATTGCAACAGCGTTATTTTTTTGGCTGTAAATTCATAAAAAATCAATTTTTCTCATAACAAAACCCTATCATGGAGAAGTTTACACGAAAATGCATTTTTTTGCCAAAATTCTGCTAAATAGAATATCCCTCTTCATAATATTTCAACTTAACTGTAAATCTTCATATCTAGGTGGAGGTTTGTGTAAGCGCAAGTCAATTAAAAAAATATAGATATGCTATAGTATTTAATTTGAAATCCTGCATAGCAAATTAAGCCTGGGTGGCGTATTCTGTTTGCGCTCAGCCAAATATGGATGAGTTGGCTCCTTCCATCCTTCAGGCATACCCGAGTGGCGTGTGCTGTAGCGCCTCGCCTCTCACCGTTAAGTTCTGATCTGGTCGTTTCTTTCCCGTAAAAAACAGCGTTTGCAAACCCTAGCCAGGATTCGTTTATAGTAATGTATTATCATTTTAGCTTGTCGTTAGCCAGAACAGGACATGTGGTCAAAAGTGTATGTAAGGGTACCCTGGTCCCAGAGGTTTTCTCCTGTAATGTTATAGCGGTAAGACAGGAAAGGAGAGAAAACCACTGGTAGGAAGCGGTACGAACCTCACTTTCATGTAATTCAGACTATATTGGCTACAAACCCCATAGGCTAATCTGATACAGGTTTAACCAATCATATCACCCTAGTAATAAGAAGTTTAGCGAATCAAAAATCTGTTTAAGGGTTATGCAATCAGAGATGGTGAACACGTTCTGTTTCTGTGAACACGAACTTTTCTGATTTGATCAATCATCGTACTACTTCCTACCAGAGGTTTTCTCTCCTCTCCTGTCTTATATCGCTATAAAATTACGGGAGAAAACATCTGGTACCAGGGTTATGTAAGCGGAACTATTGGCGGAATGGCGAGAGCAGACCAATACCAGAAAATACCGGACCAGCATGTAACGCATCTCAGCCAATCTCGCATTTCACTGCAATTGACTTGCGCCATGAAATAAAACGTTTTTCAGTTCGAAGGCGGTATATTTCAATGCTCTCCCATTTTTCTTTCTAACATTTGGTTCTCACAACTTACAAACGTTGTGCTTTTTCAAAAAGCGCCGCCCAGAATAAGCGCAGCACCAAAACCTTAAAAATTTAAAGACCGCCGCGGCGCTTAATCGAGTAGATACCGTATTCGTCTAATATAAAACTGACAATTATATTACACCTTGATTTAAAATGAACAGACGATATTTCAATCATTAATTTAGAAGTTAAAAGCTAAGGAGCACAAATTGTCACAATCTCAAAGTTTTGATTCAAAAACATATTTAAGTTTCAAACTTCGTCGAGAGCTAATTTATTGATGTATCTTATGTAATTTTTGCAACAATTTGGATCTAAACACATCTTTTACGGTGTTTAAGTCTTACCCTTACCTGACTAGAATATTCGGATCTGGCCTCGTCGTTATTTGGCATCCATCGTGAAGTAAGCGACGACGTGGCTATTGCGTTGGCGACAGAAAGATTCAAGGCGTCACTTCCATCGTCCAGAGGTGCGCCGTGAAGCAGTGATAATGATTCCATAACTGTTCCTAAAAGCGGCAGATAAAGTGACGCTACTCTAGCCCTGCATGACGGGTCATCGTAGCGGGTATCGGAATCGTGACATCTGATTAAATCTGCGATGCAATCGATAGCTAAATCTTGAATGGTCGCATCACTAATAAAAAAGAGGACACACGGGAATTACAAAACTTGGATTATCATGACTTTCCGTTGTCGCATTATGAGTGAGTGAGTGAGTTGGTTGACCGCAGTCGGAGGCAGCCAGCTCCTCTTTCGATGGCTACTATCCTAAGGTTGGGGTGGACGCCACTCCTATCCTTGATCAGTTGGATGGGAGAAACCGGAAAACCCGGTGTAAAACCCTCGAGGCACAAGAGAGAATCAACACTTCTGCTCACATGAAGTCACCCATCCGAGTACTAACCCCATTCGAACGAGCTTAACTTCAGTGGTGAGAGGCAGCGCGTTAACGGCTTGTGGCACCCATGCATCCGCTAACGGTCTTGCATTAGCCACTGTCTTGTGCATGTCGTTTTTGTCGAAGCACTCGTACAATTCGAAATGCAGAAAAATAAAGATATTAAATAGAAAAGCTTTCCCTAAGCATGCATTGACCGCCATATTAGTTTATGTTTGAATTCTCTTGGGAAAACCCACAAAAGAGCAGACCGCTGGGGAATGCTGAGACAGATTTCCCTGGTGGGTGTGTAGGAGCGGAGGAACGCGGGCTCACAATGGCTGGAAGAGATTCTACACGTGTGGCTAAATGGAGGAATTGCTCCGACTTGTGATGGGAGGATAAAAATAGTAGCACTGGTGTAGAGTTATCACATGAGTTACTCTCGCTCCCAGAGGCCGTATTCCTGTTTATACGCTTCAACATCTCAAATTCTGGTTCATTAAGTAAAGTTTTATCTATCCATTATTCTACATTTGAAGACGAAGCCAACTGTGTTTAGCCAACGATGGGTTCTACACGTAGAGTAAAGCGCAGTTAAATAATTCACAATCATTATATAGTGGAAGTCTTTGAATTTAACACATGTCGAAAGTCAAGACAGACCAGTCTCATGTATAAATCTCTTTCATGCATGCTTTATTAAATAAGTTTCCATATTAAATAAGTAATATATTTATAAAACCACATAATACTGTGCGTTTGTCGGTCTCTATTAGCATTTTGATAGATATAAGAGTGTTGGAATATTAATGTCACTCTACACCGCTTAACTATTTTTATCGTCCAATCACAAGTCGGAGCAATTCCTCCATTTAGCCACACGTGATTCTACAAGCAAGGGAAAGGGATATTAAAATCTCGCCACTTACCTGCCATCCATAGCTAAAGACAATTCTGTCAATAATAAACCAGACAAGTAATGCTGACGACGGAAGGCGACGGACAGTTCAGCCATACTGGGCGGCATGGAAGGTGTGAGCATAGACGACGCACTGGATTCAATAGAAGTAAGGGAAGGAGAGGGCGAAATCTGGGGAGAAGGGAACAAAGGCATCTTGAAAGGAAGGTTTAACGTGACATAATGCTCATGGCTGCAGATAATTCTTAACGAATAAAGTCGCAGCTCGGCGAGTCCTGGCTTTTGAACTGTCGCTGTCATAATCTAGGCGAATTAAAGACAACTGAACATAAACTATCACATTTAAATTGAACTAAGAAATAAATTTTAAACTAAAAAAATATGAAGAATTGATATGCCGGGGTTAAACATTTTTGAAAGAAGCTTAAAAAGTCACGGCACTCCAATATTGTGTCTAATTCATGCCTTGATGATCGTTGTGGAGACAGGTCCCATATTTATACTCTTGCAGAGCCACTGATGACGTTACCAATCAACATGATGCAAATAGACTTCCGGTAATTTTCCTGGGATTTAATGGAGCTTGGGTGCCATTAAGGGCATGCCTGTAGACCACCACCAATCCGCGGTACCATCAAAGACGGGAGGTATGGCATATTAATAGTACCCACGCTCTATGAAATCGCGAAGATGGTGGTCTATTACCGGGAGCCTACTTGTATCTTGTTGGTAGATATGGGATCTGTCATCATCGTTCTGTGAGAGTATACTGTAAATATGCAATCTGTCTTCTAGATGAGAGTGTCGAAACGTAATTTAATATTGTGCATGAAAACACATTTTAAATTATGCAAGAAAATTTTGTCGCAAAGAACAAGTTATGGTAAAAAATTAAATTGAATTTTTCTGATAAATGTATACAACAACAATAAGTCCATTCGCCCTCTATAAGCGTCCGAATCCGCCGGATTAATCCGCTTCTGATCTTCACTCCTAAGGACGGCCGCCATATTTGTTTTGTTCAAACCGCTGACCAGCGCGTCATAGCTACAGATAATTTTTGATATTTTGTAGGTGGCAAGACATCAAGAATTATCTGTAGGTTTTTAGACAATCACAGTCGAGATTGTATTAGTATTGTATAATAATATAATGTAAGGGGGTGTTTACATGATACCGGTACGACTTTCATACCGGTACGAGTTCGCCCCGGTTCCTATTGTGGCTCTATTGTTGTTTACATGATACCAGTATAAAATTACCAGTAGTTGTACTGGAATGACATAGAGAAAGAAAGAGAGAAACTGAGAAAGAAAGAGAGATAATTAATTTTCAACGTCGTTTATAAATCGTTTATAATCAGTTTGTCTTGATCGAGACGGCGGGATATAACCCAGATCGAAATATAACAAGCAGCTGACAAAAACACTATCGACGAACCACTCGATCGAAAAGAAAAAAGGCAGTGTGGGTCACATGCAAGTCATGCGTAGATATATATATGTTATTTACCGGGTGGGAGGGCCGTACTGGAAAAATATTTTCCCGAGGTCTCAAAAACTGCCCGAGGCCGCAGGCCGAGGGTCGTTTTTGAGACCGAGGGAAAATATTTTTCCAGTACGGCCCGACCTAAACGGTAAATAACGTATTTATTTTTTTCGACATTTTCGTCGTTGTTGACATTTTCAATGTTTTTGTAACTCGTTGAAGCTGAAATTGGCTCGTTTTCCAGAGAGTTTAAATCGTCTGGGTAGTAAAATTCGCTATCACTATGATAGATATCATCGGAGAACATTTTTTTTCATTAGTTTGAACAATTTACATTCTCATTAAATCAATTTTCAAAATTAAAGGCCACTTTGTAAAAACTTTGTAAACAAAAAAATAACTCTCCTGCCCGCGGGCTAAATATCGTAAAAAGCCGCCCGCTCGCGTGGCCAATCAAATTGCAGGAAATCACAAAATAACACTTCCGGTCCGGAAATAAAAAAATAAAGTCACATATCGCAACCCCCAAAAAAACCAAAAACACGACCGAAACCTAGACTCGGCTACCTGGTGACGTCACAAGCTTGGTAGACATTATTTGCTGATAGCCAAGTGATCTCCATTCTTTTGGAAGTGTTGTAGTGCAGTGGTGTGAAAACAACTTCAGACATGGATACATATCGGTATAACTAAGTAAAGATTTTGCTTTATTTACTTATTTTATTTATTTATTTATTTATTTATTTATTTATTTATTTATTTATTTATTTATTTATTTATTTATATATTTATTTATTTATTTATTTATTTATTTATTTATTTATTTATTTATTTATTTATTTATTTATTTATTTATTTATTTATTTATTTATTTATTTATTTATTTATTTATTAGCTTTGCCATCAAGATATATACATAAAAATAATAACGCTAAATGGACGGTGGCTGGGTATCCGCAACAGCATCGCCAATTACTGCGGGCCCAAAAATTACTGTTTTACCCAGCTTGTAACGTCAGATGCATATCAAAAAATTGTCCAAGATAGCGAATGACAAGATTGGGTTGTTTTTTTTGGTCGAAATTAGCGATATTGTTGTTGACTAAAATCGTTTATATTACTTGGATTGCATAAATATGTTTATTAATCAGAACGCTATAAATTAAAAATTTGATCTTTGTCGACATTTCCCTTTAAAATAAGATACCCTTTGATTTTTATTTCCATTTCTTGAATTTCCTAGAAGTGACATTTCGTCTAAAATTCGCAGCCTTGTGTTGAGTAATTCGAGAAACATTTATAAGTTGAAAATAAATGACGAGTTGTTCGGGTGTATTTGTTTTCACTATCATCAAATTTAACATCTTTTGTCAAAGTTATCGTCTCTTAACACATTAAACAAATTTTGTTTATAACCCTAGAATGATTTTTTCCGAACTTCACTGAAAGAAATGCAAGAAATTTCAAACGCGAGAAATGATTTTTACTTTATTATTATTATTGCTAAAATATTTGTATTGAAAGAAGAAATCTCATTTACCTGACTGTAGTACAGTTTAAGTAGCCTTAAAACGTAACCTCTGTCCATCAAGGACAAAATGTCGTAAAGAAAGAAGGACAGATAAGTATTTAAATCTTTGGCCAAAGCAGGTGTCTAGAAGAAAAGAAACAAATTATCACATATTTTTAACTAATACAACCTTACCATTGTGTCTTTAGTTAGTATCGTAATTGACCGTACCGAAAAAGATGGCAACTTGTACATTTAACCACAATCCTTTGCGCATAGTAAATATTATTTCTTGCACAATTATTAGAAGATAGGGTTTTAAAAAGATAAACTTTGGTAGGAATGAAATTCTTGCCTAGTTTATCCATGTTAACATAATAAACAATGTTTAATTGTTATTTGAGCTGATTTGTGGTCGCAAAGCATTGTGGTTAAATGTACCGCCGCCGTCTTTTTCGGTACTGTCAATTTCCTCGAGCTCTCGAATACACTGAAGAAATCAATGTATGATCGGTTAGAAGTTAAAGTGTATACATATTCGTAATCTTTGAGTTTTCCTGGGAAAAATTGCAGTAAATCTTGTCGTTCCAAAATTGAATTTTGATGGACTGTTTTGCTGTCAAAGTTAGTAACTACGTACCGGAAGAGACGTTAAATGGAATGAGATGGCGGAAAGAAAGAGTTTTTACAATAAAATTAAATGTCTTTTTCATTATTTCTTGTATTTGGGCAATAACGAATATTATTATACGGCACAAGTAACTTCTGTTAGAATCGTGTGTTTTCATTGACTGAGACACATCACGTGCCGGTCGATTATTCTCCGTATTACGGATTTTGACAGCCATTTTGTTTATACAAGAACAAAAATTTAGAACCGCAAAAATTTTGTGAATTCAATAACCTAAGGACTAAGTCGTGTATGAGTCGGACGATGAACAATCTGGAAGTGAGTTTTAGGATTCCGAAAGCGATAACAACAAACAGGGGCAACAACATTGAAAACCATGAGTCTATGTCATACACTCGAAGTCACACCATAAGTACGTATCATGTAAGGTAATGTAAAGTATGTCGTTTCAAAAAGTCATTTAATAAACTTCTTATTAACCTCGTCTGCTTGGTCATTACGGAAAATATCAGGCATCAGTCTTTTATGCACAGACCTCGCCCTACGGGCTCGGTCCGTACTGTCAAGACCTCGGTCTGTTATTTTTCCGTAATGACCGCATTCTCGGTTAATAAGAAGTTAGAATTAATTGCGAAACAGACGCGTACTGTAGTAAACGCGTTTCTTTCGAAAAGATCATTCCTTTTTCGATGTCACTTTCGTATAGTTACCAACTTCGACAGCAAGAAGTGTCCATAAAGATGAAATTCTGGAACGTCAAGGTATATATTTCAACATTGACAAGAGTACCCAAAGATTACGAATATGTAAAATTCCCGCAAATGAGATAAAGTGTAGGCACTTTAACAACCTCGTACCCACGGACATTTGTAGGGAACTGGGACATTTGTAGGGAACTGGGACATTTGTAGGGAACTGGGCCATATGGCGAATAAAACAAAATGGCGGGAACAAATGGCCCTGGTGGAGGCTAGCTCAAAATACGAAGTACTGTATATTGCGCATTTTATTAACTAGAACTCAGTTCTTTACACAGTAATTAAGCCTAATTACACCTAATTATTGCATGGTTTAAAATATAATTTCCCGTGCCGTGTGCAGGAACAACCGACAAGGTCAAAATACATTTAAAAAAAAAATACAAAATCAAACCGACTGCTTTACGCCATAAGCTGTTGACCAATCAGAGACTGAGATAGCCGAGCCTCCACCAGGGCCATTTGTTCCCACTATCTTGGCCCAGTTCCCTACAAATGGCCCTTGGTACGAGGTTGGGCATTTTAAGAACTTGCAACAACTAGAAACTCGGCAATTGCAAAACTTTGGGATGTCACAACTTTAAAATTTAAAAAAAATGTAAAGCCGTGGAAGAAAAAATTGAGAGTGTAAGAAAATAGAGTGCTTCGTATAAACATTGTTTTGAACATAGAAAAGCAAAGAGGTAGTGAACTGCCGAGGGTTTTGTAACTGAATCAGGACGTTTCGAACGAAGCTGTCCACAAGACTAAAATTCAATATTCGCTTGAAAAACTCTTGACTGTGTGGGGTATAAAGACCGCAAAAGCCAAATGACAAATCAAAAAAATCTGAAAAACAGTCCCGAAAAAAGACACAACAATAAAATGATGATATTTCGACTTTGTACGAAAGAATCAGGTATTCGAAATATCCCCATTTCATCTTTGTGTCTTGTTTTCAACAATATCTTGGGTTCTTCAAGTTGTTTGTTTGCGGATTGTGTATTGTACTATATACGAACAAACTCTTTGCTAGATATCTTATATCCCTCTCCCCAATCATTAAGAGAGCGCTAACCATTCTAATATGAATCAGTACAACTAGAATATTCTCGCACCTTGCTAAACTTTTCAATAATTTCTGCCGTTGCCATGCTCACAAGAGCCCTGACGTCATCCATGAACTGCTCTGGAAATCGACCGCTTCGTGGAAAGTAAAACTTGTCGATGCTGTCCAGATATTGCGCCATACTTTTCACCTGCGTCAAAAAAGATATCTGTATAACAGCTGGATAAAGAATTAGAATATGGTAGGCCAAATAGGAGACTAAAAAGAAGACGCACACGACTAGATGTATGTTCACGTGAGGTAAAATCGTGAATAATTAGCACCTTTCATATTGTCAGTTATATTATGCATGGTTTAAAAAAAAAGAAACTCGGCGAAGGTCTTTGTTCGTGAGGAATGTATGTTCGGTATAATAAAGCAATTAATAAGCGAAATCCAAATGATGTGTGCCTGGTGAAGACCGTTCCAACATAAAATCACAATTCATTATAGGCGCTTTAAAATTTTCTAGGCTTCGAGACCTAATCTGGATTGACTAAGTTGTACCCATGCTAACTGGTTAACTACAAAAGTACTAAATTTCTGAGTTTCTTTACGCGTCCGCCATTGAACGCTTGTCGCCAGCAACAACTCGGGTGGTGACGTCATTAAATCAAGCAATGTAAATGTGGAACAAAGTGAAAATGTGCTTTTGGTAACGGAAAAGTGACGTTTCGAGCGGAGCCCTTCATATTGGAATGTAAACCCCGTTTACACCATAGAGATCATATAAATACTAGAGGGGGCATTGGCGGGAAAATTTGGTAACCACATGGGGGCCGCCATTACCTATGATATTTCAGTAATTGGTTGGCAAATGTACTAGACCCAGTCTTTTGCCAACCAACGCGCCTAATGTTTGCCTCTAAAAAAATCCAAGATGGCGGCGTTCAATTGGTTACCCGTGGTTGGCTGAAATTAAGATAGGATGCCCCCTCTAGTATTTATATGATCTCTATGGTTTACACGACACGAAGTTTTGGTACGGCACCCAGACCGCGCTTGTCCCTACAAAGATTCTCCTGATCTGGTCTATGAAGGTAAACGGTTTGGAGGGACAAATTCATACGATTCATTAAAACAATATGTTAAAGAATCGATTGGCAAATTTGGTAAGTGGATTTCAAGCGGCAGTTCGAAGAAATTTTACAGTCCCGACTCTGACCTAACTCTGACGTGGTACAAAAAGCTACAAACATTATTGTTACAAGGAAAAGATGGCAATTCCTTGAAAGAAACACTGATAAACCTAAAGAAAGAGGCGAACTTCCCATCAACACAAACACATGTAATACATCCAAGTCTTTCTGCTGACCCGCCTGCCTTGTCGTCAATCCCATCGCTAAACTATATACTTGTCGACGTGGATGAAACACCAAGCAGCTCTTGACAAATTGTACACCCGATCGATGAAATTCCTAAGTCTGGAGGAGAAAGTGTTAACAAAAACCGAAAAGTTAACGATGAAGTAAGTAAGTAAGGCGAAGGAGTTACGTCAATGGTGTCATATCGCTGCAGACGCTTATGCGGAGCACTAGCGGCCGAGATTGAAGGAATAAAACTAGATATTGTCATAATGCAAAAACAAATGGATGAAAAATCTGACCGAGATACCGATAAATCGTCAACTCCGGGGGAAAATGGAAGCATAAACTGTCTAGAACATGAATTATTATCTCGCGAGAAGGAAAAGCGTATGCAATTAGAAAAAGAAATCTCCATAATGAATAAGGAAAGGATATGGAAATCAACAACTTCAATAAAACCATTCAATCCCTTGAGCATAGAGCGACCAATGCAGAAAATGAAAGAGACCCATTCAAAGCAGATTTTGAAAATCAAAAACCAACCAAATCAAGTACTAAAGACCATCTGTGGACGACTGTTAAATCAAAATCTGACCAAGACAAAGAATGTCAAACTACAGTAAAGGCAACATCGATCGAGAAGCCGAGAGAAAATACTACAGACGATAATACAGTCTTCCTCACAACCGATTCTACGTCCTAACAGATTACAATGAAGAAAATAACAGCAGTAGCAGGCCTATATGTAAACCTAGAGAACAACCCAATTTGACGCAGCCAGTTATTGTACATCCTGATGACGGTAATCACTCTATCGTTACGGAAATAATTGACCCACAACTATGTCAACCTCGACAAAACCCATCATTACCTAAAGAAAGTAAACGGAATAATTCTTGTTCAAGTTCAAGTTCAAGCCCAAAATCAAAAACAGTACTACATAATTTGGTCGAAAGGAAAAGAATACCTAAACAACGACAGCTGCCAGTTAAAAAAGACATCCGTCCAGTCAGTGGTTAAGATTGGTGATGCTTTTACAAAGACCGAGAGTACTGTGAAATTTCCAAAAGGTAGGTCTTTACTAAATCATCTAAAAGCACTGCCTTTATGACGTACACCAACTGGCGTATATGAACAGTCAATCTCAGTCAGAATATCGAAGCTATATTCGTACGAACATTAAAGCACTTCGTTTGAAAGATCTGTCCATTATCTCTGATACAAATTTACATCAACTGTGGATACAACTTCAGTGCAATAAACGTAAATCTCTCATAATATGTGTTGTATATCGACCGCCCGAATGCGCATTAAATTGCTTTGACCTTCTACTTAAGCCTAATTACATTCAAGCCCTTCTTCTTTTTCGAAAGCCCGTTCTTATTCTTGGCGATCTTAACTGCAACATACTCAAGTCAGGCCCTGACGGCACTTCAAGCGTTTACCACTGAATTCAACTTAACACATGTTATCAACACGCGAACACGAGTAACTAATACTAGATATTATCCTTATTTCTTATCTCGATTCCATACATCCAAAGGATAATGTAAACGAGAAACTTGCTTCTTTCAACGATTTACTGAACACAACTTTAGATAAACATGCACCAGTTAAAACTGTTAAAATTAAGAGTCGTCCTTGTCCATTTGTTACGACTGAGATTAAGAACTTTATGAAAACCAGGGACACTCTACATCGGATTTTCTTGATGGCTCGACAACGGTCAGATTGGGATTCATACATATCTATACGCAATCGAGTGAAAATCGAACTTAGACAAACCGAGAACAGCTACGTTTCTAAAGAAGTCTTCAAACATAAGAATAATTCTAACTCCTTATGGAAAGTAATTAATCGATGTATTCCTTCAAAGTCGAAAACTAAACCTACTTATTCAAAGAATACATTGACTATAGCAAACGAATTCAACCAATATTTTTCTTCTGTTGTATCAACAGCATCTATAGCTGCCACGCAATTGGCTGCATGTAGCCCATGCATAATATCCAATTATCAAGCCCATACTCTTGATTACACCCAGTGTCCAGTCGATGAACAATTTAATTTCAGCCTGTCTCATGTAACGAAGTGTATAATATAGTTTCGTCATTGTCATCTAACAAATCGCCAGGTATCGACCAAATATCAATGCGAGTCCTTAAAGACAGTTTGCTCACAATACTGCCTGCCTTAACTGATATTGTCAACTTTTCTCTTACGTCATCTACATTTCCTGATGCCTGGAAGAAATCTGTCTTAATCCCGTTACTGAAGAATGGCAACCACGAAATAGCAAGTAATAATCGTCCTTTGTCATTGCTGGTAGTTGCCTCAAAAGTTTGTGATAAGATCGCCTTAAATCAATTCAGTAACTATTTAACATCCACAGGAAAACCAACCCCTCATCAGAGCGGAAATAAAAAACACCATTCAACTGAAACTCTGAATATTACAGTAACTGATGCAATCCTTGCGGCAATGGATAAAACGTTGTCATCAGCACTTATTTTACTAGACCTTTCTAAAGCTTTTGACAGTATTGCTCATATAATTTTATTACACAAACTGAGCAAAATAGGGGCGTCTCCTGCTACCGTAAAATGGTTCCAAAGCTATTTATCTGACAGAACCCAAGTTGTACGTATTGACTCATCTTACTCTTCTCCTCTTCCCATTACACATGGTGTACCTCAGGGAGCTATCCTCTCACCCTTATTATTTTGTTATACATTAATGATCTTCCACAAGTTACATTGACCAGCCAAATTGAATCATATGTTGATGACTCCAAGTTACTCCTTTCTTTTATGATCAAGAACGTTGATATTGCAATTCAGAGCCTACAGGAGGATCTTACTGGAGTAACAAAATGGTGTTGCGAGATTAAATTATTAATTAATCCCACGAAAACCAAGTTTCTTCTTATAGGAACGAGACAACTGCTTCAGAGATTACCAGATGAAATGTCTCTATCTTTTCTTGGTGAGAGCTTAAAACCAACTAATTCAGCTAGTGACTTGGGAGTCACCCTCGATTCTAACCTGTCTTATAACTGTCACGTCACTAAACATATTTCGTCATGTATGTCTAAGTTACGTCAAATTTACCATGTAAAAGATTGCTTTGATAAAGACACCTTAACACCGATTATTCAATCCCTTGTAATTAGTAAGTCATTAATATCAAGAAGTTATAATTGGTACAGAATTTCGCCGCCAGTATTATTACGGGCACACGTAAATTCGAACATAACGCCTGCCTTAAAAGATCTAAAATGGTTACCTGTTTAAGATCAATTGAAATATAGAGATATCTTAATGACATACAAATGTTTTAGGCCGTAGGATGTCAGTGCATACGAAGCACAGAAACAAATTTCCGTTGCCGTCATCCGGGGCTAACTAATTTCATTACGAATCTCTAATAATATCTCAAATAATGACGTCATCCATGTATGAGAAAATAAAATTTTATGAAATTGAAAAAGTTGACAATACTGCCGGATAGACGAACTTCTTAAATGGACAAAAAAACTATGTTGGACCGATCACTTTTAGTCATTCGTTACCATACATCGCTGGCCAAACTTTTTAAAAATGCCGAGTCAGCATTTTGGTCTATTTTTTATCCGTAACTGGTTAGCTGTAACTCACTTGTTTGTTTTTTTCTAGTACAGCTTCCGTTGAGCGTTTGTATCCAGGAGAAGGGTGTAAAGTATTTGCAGGTCATTTCGGTAAATTTCGTCAGAATTTATGCCACAATAAATATTTTCAAAATATTTTCAAAAAAATAAAACGCTTAGACTTAGTATTTGAAACGTGCGAAGTGAAATCAGAGTGAAGTCCTATGACCTTAATTAAAAAATTGCAAGCGATTTACCGAAATGACGCTGCAAACCTTAACGAATATCTTAAAACGCGTCTTTGTGCTACAAAATCATTGTTTTGTTGTTATCTTCTTACCGGATTTATTACGGTACATTTATACATTGTATGCTGGTAACTTTTGCAGTAAGAACTTAAACTTTGCAACCGTTGTCCAAGACTTCATTCGGTTTTAGCTTTTTCTACCAGTTTTAATCAGTAAAAGTTATATTTCATCTTAATTTGTAAAAGTTCATCTTCATCCTCAACATCTTCATCATCTTCTGAAACGCTTTCGTTTCCATTAGCGTTTCCAACATTGTACAGCCACTGCATGAACAGTGAACACATGGTGGTACATTTCAGTTCTGCCTTCAAGCATGAACAACGCTTGGTCCCGCAACCACTTTTACAACCACAATTGACATTTTCCGAAATGCTTTCTTTAACAACAAAACTATGATTTTGTAGCACAAAGACGCGTTTTAAGATCTTCGTTAAGGTTTGCAGCGTCATTTCGGTAAATCGCTTGCAATTTTTGTGACTACCGCTGACCTGTCAGCGGGAGCCACAATGTCGGCGAAATCTTGCTTGCTTGAGTGTCTTGGACCGCACTTACGTCATACTCGACAGCTATCGTCGGATATTCGGCACGATCGCCATATAGTCGAGAAGATCGCCATTGATCGCCAGGTATTCGAGAAGTACTCGAGTTGTTTCCGTGGGGAATAAACTAAAGTGAATCCCGTCTTTGCATTTTGGACAGTTTTGATTTTTGAAAAGTGTTAATGATTACTTTGTAAATCTTTTCTTCTTGGAACGGTTTCTGTCATTGATTAGCTTATACAAGGTAAGAAATAGTTTCAAAACTGTGACGTTGTTTATCTTATATACTATATATAAAATCTATAAATACTTACTAGAAATATTCAGCTTATAAAGTTCGCTAGAAGTTGGGCCTTCAACTGTGTCCTGTTTCAAAGCTCTTCTTCTTTTATCGAAGAAATTGTCAATATACACCAGTCTTTGATAGAAATTATTTATAATGATAAAATCGTTTTGAGTTTAAGTTTCATTTTGGTTGAATTGTGTGTTGTGCTAACTGGTCAGTGACTCGTGTTAAGTGAGAAGTGTGTTTTAACCAACTTCGAGCTAGCCGCTAGGTGTTTAATTAATATTAGATCAAACACAACTTTCGAATGTTTCATGATCAAACAAATCAGGAAATGAATCAGTTGTCAAATAAATCAGTATTTTAAGATAAATTTGAGGTAAGAGTTGACTTAATCTATCTAAGTGCATGTTTATCACATATCCAACCTTTATCTCGCTTATGATTTTCCTATGTGTTTGGTTTATAAATTATTAATGATTTGGTAATGATTACAGTGCCCTGTATTTACACTATGTACATGTATATAAGAAATTTATGCTTACAAAATATCTTGGCTGTTATATCGACATTACAAAACCTTGACTTGGTGCTTTGTTTTCTTGTTTTAGGTGTTATTCAATATCTTGTATAATGAAATTAAGAAACCAAAGTTTGTACACACCAGAGCTGCTACAGCGGTCTGACCGCAGAATAGTAGATACACCAGAAGTCTGACTCTTGTGAAAGTAATAAAATATTCTATAATTTGGTGTCTAAGTGTCACCCAATTGTACATTTTGATAAATTGTTGAAAAGCTATTGTGAGCTGTTGGGAAACTTAAAGCCTCGAATATGTTGAAAGCCTTGAAATGAAGAAATATATCTGTTGAAACTACAATACTACAATACGAGTATTATACTGTCTTATTTAAAATACTAGCAGAATCACAAAATATTAATGATATGCATAACACTTGAATGCCACTGACAGCATATTTATGACAGGTAAAATGTCGTTTTGGAACACAATGTTGATGATCTGGGGTGATTAATTCTTTGAAAGTTTTCATGGTGATAATGCTTTGAAAGTTTTCATGGTGATAATGTAATATAGATTATTTTTGTGGAAACATCAAGTAAAATATTTATTTCCTAAGCTTAGACCTGAGTCAACATGCCGAAAGCTCAGCAAATAAATATTTTATGTGGTGTTTCCACAAAAATAATCTATATGATCTAGGGTGAGTTGTACAAAGTTGAGATAAAGAACAGCACTAATCATGCTTTGAAAACCTAATATAAAATTTTATCCACTGAATATGTGTAGTTATGTATCACAGTGCTGTTCAGTGGATAAAAGTTAAATTGGGTTATTCAAAGCACCACTATAGTGGTTCTCTAGCTAGGATTTATCCACCAGATGAGCTATCCGGGCTTCGTACAAAAACCTGAATTTTACAAGTTCGCTTCATGTAAAACTTTGGGCATAGCATATATTAGCATTATAAACATGCCCATATATTAATATACGGAAACAGCCAGTAAAGATGTATGTATAGTATGTGCCATGTTCAAATTGGCAACACATGTATAATATGATTTAAAATAACTCTTTTTTTTGTGTGTCTGTGTACTTTTCACACATTTTCATGCATTGCTTCTTAAGTCTATATCTCTCTGTGCTTAATAGCGGTAGTCACATGTGCGCATTGCGTACCTATTTTTTAATTAAGGTCATAGGACTTCACTCTGATTTCACTTCGCACATTTTAAAGTCTAAGCGTTTTATTTTTTGAAAATATTTTGAAAATATTTATTGTGGCATAAATTCTGACGAAATTTACCGAAATGACCTGCAAATACTTTACACCCTTCTCCTGGATAAAAACGCTCAACAGAAGCTGTACTAGAAAAAACAAACAAGTAAGTTACAGCTAACCAGTTACAGATAAAAAGTAGACAAAAAATGCTGACTCGGCATTTTTGAAAAGTTTGGCTAGCGATATATCGGTAACGATTAACTAAAAGTGATCGGTCCAACATAGTTTTTTTGTCCATTTAAGTTCGTCTATCTGGCAGTATTGTCAAATTTTTGAATTTCATAAAATTTTATTTTCTTATATATGGATGACGTCATTATTTACTACACCCCTCCCCGATAGCTATTGTTCAACCTTTTTCGCTTGGGGCCACCCGGGATATTCATGACCCGATGTTCTAGTAGAGATTCGTAATGAAATTAGTTAGCCCCCCGATAACGGCAACGGAAGTGAACGATACGGTGCCACATCCCACGGCCTATTTAAATGGAATGGCGCCGTCTTATCTTAGCGACAAATTCTCCCAACGTACTTCTGTCCATCAATACGTGACTCGTAGCAGAAACGAACTTAACATTCCATCTTCAAATACTAGTTCTGGTCAAAGAAGTTTTAAATATAGATCAGTTAAATTATGGAATAACCTGGATAAAAACTTAAAGAGTATTAGTAATTTTAACTCTTTCAAAAAACATTTAAAATTATATATGCTTTCTATCTTTTTATCGCAAAATAATTTAAGAACTAATTTTAATATTTCTACGTTGTATATAAATTACATTCATGTAAATAGTTATTCATTTTTACATTTTTATATTTAATATGTCAATAGTTTTTCCTTCCTTTTTTATTCTTTACTTGTAATTGAATCTGAAAAGCCCGGTTGGGAGATTCAAAAAAAATGTGTATGTATGTATGCAAAGACGGTTAATTTATAAGGTTAACATGTGGCTAAATGAAGAAATTGCTCGAACCTGTAATTAGACGATAAAAATATTAACAGCAATGTAAAGAACGTGTCCATAGCCCTGAAATATTATTTCGTGCATTCTGAGAGAGCAAAATGTTTGATTTACTATTTGCAAACAACAAAATTTTAGGCATTTTAAAGCATTCTTATGAATTGCTGACAGCTCTGTCGACAATACATGACCTACCGTGAATTAGTTTGTAACTGACCTAAATAAAAATTGTATATATTGTCTTTACTTCAACTAACGCTCAGCTGTCAGCAATATCAACAGCGAAGAAAAACCTCACAGCTTTAAGTATCAGTTCAAATGTTCAATTTCAAGATAAGTCTCTACGATGTAGCATAATCCAAATCTCCATTTTGATGACTTATTTCATTTCCTTCGAACTAATTTTAAGGTAACTCCCTACTGTTTCTTCGTAAGTAGAAAAAATGCAAGTTTCAATCTCCAAAATGCTTATATTATGAATATTTTGCAAAAGAGTGAAACTAACGTTATGCATAGAATAACGTTCAAGGCATCCAATACTGGTAACAGGTAGTGTGTTTCAGCCGTTGTTATGACAATATGTGGTGACGTTACAAAATGGCCGTAAATTTACATTTAATTCAATTTATTTCAAAAACGAGTTCGGTGACGCGGGTATATTATAAAAGTCAAAAATAGGTTTTATCCTACCATTAATTCGAAGAAGAACCAGGCATGGGCAAGTGTTGATTCTTTTATATCTCCAGTAGCTACAGCCCACTGTAAGGCTATCTCTTCGTGAACAAGCTAGATACGAGTTTAAAATAGAAATACAATTTGTAAGTGGAAAATAGAAATATCGTGGTACGAGAAAAAATCAATATATAAATACGAACTCTTGCGGATACAACCATGTAAAATTGTTTATTATATGACAATTTTCGTGAGCGGTGAAATCCAGCAATTTGATTGGCTCCTGAGCGGTCCGGAATCTCCCGTTCCGGACCGCTGAGAGAATTTTATAAGCAAAATGAAAGTCATGTCAGTATACATGCAACAAGGATAATAATTTCAGAACTATTCATTGTTGAAATATATCGTGCAGTTATGTTGTTAGAAATTGTGTTAAGCTTTCAATTGATGTATAGTTTAAGTTTCCATGTTATGTAAAACCTTTTAAAATGTTCGTAGCAATGTTCGTAATAAATAAATAATATAACATTTACTTCTCACAAATATTATAGAATTTCAAATGTTTTTTATTCAAGTACGTAACGTACAACCTTGAGCGGTATGTCAAACAAAAGCAATTGAAAAATGCTATGTGAGGTAGAAAGTTCAAGATTCTAGCTAAACGGAAAGTACTTTAAAGATGGGAAAATATATGCCATTTTGGTTTAGTTCGCCAGAAAGATGGTGGCGAATACGAGACTAACACTTTGCCAAGTTTTCACAGAACGTTTACAATTACCATTTATAGACCTGGAGCGAGGGGAATTCGATGAAATATTACCCCGAGGTATGATATATCATTCCGAGAGGTAATATTTCATCGAATTCCCCGAGCGAAAGGTCTATAAATGATATATTATATCGAAACATATTAACCTTTCCAAAAAAAGCTTAAATAATGTTAATAAAGTTCGCTTAGCTTAACTTTTGTCCGCTTTTCATTGTCTGTTTCCATTCTGTTGTCGTCTCAAGGCTTCTGGAATTCTCAAGGATTCCCTGAATCCTTATTTTCTTGTAACCTAACAATCTTCTTGTCAACATCTGAATGTTCAGGCGAAACGTTTTCTTGCCTCGCAAAACTCCGCCATTGTTGACAGCTTCGTGAATTGTGCGTGACATTTACGCGTGGTACACGAACTCGAATACCCCGCCACAGCGGGGTATTCGAGGTTATATCCCGCTGTGGCGGGTAATTCTACGATAAATTCACTAGTCACGTGGTACAAATCAAGCTCTCTGACTGGACAATTTACAGTAGAGATATAATATCACTTGTGGTCACATAATAAACTACTTATTGACCTCGCTTGTTCGGTCTATACTAGTGAAATATCGAAGCTCCCTTTTCTGAACGGACCTCGCTTCGCAGCGCTCCCTTGGTCCGTACTAAGAACGTCGGTCCGATATTTCACAAGAACAGACCTCACGCTCGGTCAATAAGCAGTAATTATTTAGCTTGGGATATTAAAGTATACGTATATCTCTTGTAAAAGAGCAGAAACAAATCAACCTTTACGTAAGAGGAACAACATCTTGAGTAGGAGGAAATTCGTCAAAAAGAAACTGGAAAGGTTGAAAAGCAATAACGAAAGAAAACCAACAACGATTCAAAATTTTGTTGCGAGACAATGTTTGAGGTGGGTGGTAATACGTGCAACAATGCCTCTCAACTTGCAACGCTACAATATTGCAGCAATTTGTTGCTCGTATTACTTCACCTTAAGAAATTAACAGTTAAACCTTTTAGGAAAAGCGTTAAAAATTATGAAGGATGGCGTTAACATTTCTTTAAGATATCCTTTTGGTTTATAGAGTTGCTGCATTTGTTTCCTCTTATGTGCACCGTTGGCCCTGCATTAAAGTCAATTAAAACAAACGTTCAATTGCACTCTTTAAAATAACAATAGGACTTTAGAATATTTATTAGCGCGAAACGACATTCAATAACGTTTTGGTCACATCAAGAGATTTATTACATATGCATGACAAACAGTCCTGTTCAAATCATTAACAAAATACCAATAGCACTTATACACATTCATTTACAACAAAGGCGTATTCATTAAAGATCATACGTACGATCAATTAAGTGCGTCAGAGAAACAAAGAATGCAAACTACAAGTAATGCCAAAGGAGGTTCAGTGTCAGTATTACTTATAGAACATGGCACATCGTCACAGAAGGCAATGCATCAGTCAGGAAAATCGAGAACGTTTAGTGAGAGCATTTGACGACCCCGAACAAGACTATTTATCTGTTGCCGATACTTGGCATCAACCGTCCGACAATTGTTAGAAGATATCTAGAGGTAGGACGTATGACCGAAAGAGCTCGTAGCGGGCGAAATCATGTCAAAGTTGATGAAGAAATGAGGCGATGTATTGCGGCTATACTCGACGAGAATCCTGTTTTAACTCTGCATGCGATAAACATAACGCTGCGAGAAAGGTTGCCTCAAAAGCCCCATGTTCATTCACGAACAATTGGTAAAATTTTAGACGGTGTGTTATACACGGTTAAACTGGTTCGTCGATGCCCTGCTGAACGAAACAGACCAGATGTAATCCAGAAGCGTCGTCAGTATGCAGCCTGGTTTCGTGAAGAAGCTATTCGCAACCAGGTCGTATTTGTTGATGAATGCGGCTTCAATATATGGACGGCCAGAAGTCAAGGCAGAGCTCTACAAGGACAGAGAGCATATCGTCAGGTGGCTGGTCAAAAAGGAGAACGTTACCATCACCCTTGCAGTTTCATCTACATTTGGGCTGGTACATCACTCTATGCACATCGGGGGCACAACTTATCCCAGGTTTCAAGCATTCCTACAAGAGTGTGCAGAACATTTGCCTGCCAATGAAACGATCATTATTTCCGATGGTGTACCACCTCATCGCCCGGCACAAACTCCCGCAGAACATATTGAACTGCGAATTCTTCCACCGTATTCTCCATTTTTAAATATAGTCGAAAATGCCATAAGTGCGTTAAAAGCTGCTATAAAGGCCGATATTTCACGACCCATCGTTCAACAGCAGATGAATGACAGGCTAAGAGCACGACAAGACCCCATTCCGTTGGGCGAATATAGGAAACGAGTTTTGTTGGCTGCCGCCGAAAGAAACATCGCTACCATAACCGTACCGAAGTGTAATGCGTGGTTCAGGCACATGCAAACCTATCTACCCCGTTGCCTTAACGGCGAGTTTGTAGAAGGATAATTTACGACTCAAGGATAATTTAAGACTCAAGGACTTTTCTCGCATTTCTGAATGAAAGTGTTTTCATGAATGTAATGTAGTTCATCTGTTGTGTATTGATCGTACGTATGATCTTTAATGAATACGCCTTTGTTGTAAATGAATGTGTATAAGTGCTATTGGTTTTTGTATCTACTGCGCATGCGCGAGTATATACTATGCTATCGTCTGCGTAAGTTAAGTTAAGGTAAGGTAAGGTAAGGTATTTGAACAGGACTATTTGTCATGCATATGTAATAAATCTGTTGATTGACCAAAACGTTATTGAATGTCGTTTCGCGCTAATGAATATTCTAAAGTTCTATTGTTATTTTAAAGAGTGCAATTGAACGTTTGTTTTACTTTAATGCAGGGCCAAAGGTGTAATACCCAAATGAGTTAGTCATGACGTCTATGTAAGCAAAGTATTGAGACAAGTTTTAAGTTGGACACCCAAACACCGTAGACCCTTGTTCAACTGTTGTGGTCGCCATAGTGACGCAAATCTCTTGCAAAATAGTATTTTGGGCTCGCTTTTTGGAAATTTGCTGATGTGGTCAGGCCTTATTCAAGTTGGCTGCCTGTATTGGTCAATATTTATAAAGATCGATATTCTCCGCAGTGCGTTTGTGTTTCCACAAATGTTGCAATGTAGGTAACAGCACATACCTTTTTATGAGGTGGAGATATGGGTAACCTCATGTTGCCTGCTTTAGACTCTGCCATACTACTTCTGTTCCCGGGAACTTTGCTTATGTGACCCAAATCCCAGTTCTCAGATTTTCTTCCCAGGCTTTTAGACGACATAGACGAGTCGGATAAAGCGTTTAAAGATGGATTGCTGTTGCTGAGGACCCTGCTTTGCATAAATTCATCACGATTCACTGACGTGTGCATACTAATCGGTCGGTCATCTGCAAGTAAATAACATTCTACGTTTACTTATGTTTTTAAAACACACAAAAAAAAACCATTGTGGCTATCATGCGCGACTATTTGTATACATAAATCTGAGAAATTCGTTCGTTAGTTCGTCTGTGTCTGTCTGTCTGTCTGTCTGTCTGTCTGTCTGTCTGTCTGTCTGTCTGTCTGTCTGTCTGTCTGTCTGTCTGTCTGTCCGTCTGTCTGTCCGTCTGTCCGTCTGTCCGTCTGTCTGTCTGTCTGTCTGTCTGTCTGTCTGTCTGTCTGTCTGTCTGTCTGTCCGTCTGTCCGTCTCTGTCTGTCTGTCTCGTCTGTCTGTTCGTCTGTTCGTCTGTTCGTCTGTTCGTCTGTCTGTCCGTCTGTCCGTCCGTCCGTCCGTCCGTCCGTCCGTCCGTCCGTCCGTCCGTCCGTTCGTCCGTCCGTTCGTCCGTTCGTCCGTTCGTCCGTTCGTCCGTTCGTCCGTCCGTCCGTCCGTCCGTCCGTCCGTCCGTCCGTCTGTCCGTCTGTCTGTCTGTCTGTCTGTCTGTCTGTTCGTCTGTTCGTCTGTTCGTCTGTTCGTCTGTTCGTCTGTTCGTCCGTCCGTCCGTCCGTCCGTCCGTCCGTCCGTCCGTCCGTCCGTCCGTCCGTCCGTTTGTTTGTTTGTTTGTTTGTTTGTTTGTTTGTTTGTTTGTTTGTTTGTTTGTTTGTTTGTTTGTTTCGTATAGCTGGTCAAACAGTTGAACCGTCATAGCTAAAAATTGCTCCACAGAGGTAACACGAGCCAGCGAGCAACATAGCTATACCAATGTTTACCATGACTGTTCGTTTGTCCGTTTATTTATTTTGGGGCGTGAATAGCCGGGTGAGCTGGACGAAGAAAGCAAGCTGATGCAATTAAAACATGAGATTAGAAACCCGCGTTGCTAGGTCACACGGCATTCTGTTCGCCGGTCTACTGTCTGGGGGCACATATCTATATAAGGCGACACAATCTCAACCTTCGGCTTCGGCAGATAATACAAACCTCGGCCTTGATAATTCTTGATATCATATTCAAGTTCGGCTAATAATTGTTAATTGTTGAATTTACGATACATACCTTTGTACAAATCCACACACGACGTGGCAGGCGAAAAGGCGAAGGGGGAATTAAAGACGTAGGTAACAAAAGACAACAACAATGTGCTGCGACCATGGTTATCAACGTTGTCTTCCAAAAGCTTGTGAAGCTCGTGAACTATTTTAGCCAAAGACTGAAATGCCGACTGACCAATATTCACTTGAAAAAAAGTAAAAAACGAAATAAGCTTTGGGAAAAGTTCACACCAACATAACTCAACGATCCTATGAAAGAATAGAGCAAAGTTTCAAACCAAATATACTTATCTGACAATAAATAGATTGACGTATTTCGAACTGTATAATTAAATGGACAAACTTGAACGCTTTTTACGCTTAGATTTTTAAGTGCCTACAACCTCTAGAATGTTTTTGGTTTTTGTGGGTAGAGGAGGAGAAAGTAGCTGACTAGTTCTCTTACAGTTTTTGATTTGGTACATTCGTTTCAGATCTCTCTCTTAAATATTGCGAGAAATCGCTATTTTGGATCCCCGCTTACCCTGGCCCCAGAAGTTCTACGCCGCCCGCACTCCCCTTCCCTAGCCGAAATGCTGAAAGCGGCGAAACTCTGGTCGAAGACGCCGTTTCTTTGATCGCTCCGAGCCAATGAAGTCTATAGGGTCAGATATAGCCTGCGTAGCCGGCGCTGGGGTGATTGGGGAAGGGAGCGCCTGCAGGCGCCTATTGTTATTTTTCGTGCCGCCCCCTAATTAAAACAGTGTATTTTTGGAAGTTGTCAATTTCAAAAGCCTGAGCTAAATAGCTTAATTAATTTTGAAGTTGATCGAATATTTACTCCGTTTAAAAAAACACGTATCTAGAATTAACTAAAATAGCACATTTATGAATGAGATGTGTACAAAGTGCTTTCTTGATTCAGGAATTTGTGTGGTATATGTTCGCTGTGTCAGCGTCTAACAACATATTATTCTGCTGTTGCTATATCTTGGCCGGTTTACGGTAGTGTTCACTGCAAAATCTTTTAAATAATTAAACAATTTATGTTGAGTGGGCTACAGAAAGCACAGACAGATTATTTTCGTAGTTATAAAACATGTGTATGTAACGACTGACGATCAATATAAATATAACCATAACATCTCGCGACATTCGCACGCATATCAATATAAATACTGAGTTAAATTTAATAGCGAATTTTATTTTCCACTGATAACTGGCGCTGATGGCCAATGCATCAGGAGAAGTACGCCTGCCGTAGATCCCACTGATTCGAATCAAATGCGAGTGTAAGAAATTCTACATGATGTTTCGCTCAAGCCAATGTCAGACAATCAAGTTACTCGCCGTTAAGCCGAAGGGGCCACGTCTTGCGGGAAAATCTTACCGTAATTAACTGTTGGGAAACGAGCGAATAAACATTTTCCTTCGGATGCACATGCAGCTTCCTTATGATCACTCTCTTCTCAATCTCAGTTTATTTTGAGCTCGTTTTCTTATATTATATGCAAGGCACATTTTCACAACGCTCTTCTTCGCCAACGTCTGCAGCGGAAATTCAAACTCTCTTTGATTGATAGGTCATTAGCGTGTGAACCAATAGATTGCGAGCGTTCGCCGGCGAACGCTATACACGAAAAATAAGAATGGGTGACTGCAGGCGCTCCTTTCACTGTCCGTCCCAATCCCTAGCGCCGGCTACGCAGGCTAGGTCAGATCTTGACCCCATTCTGATTGGCTAAGAAATCTGTAAAATTTGCAAAGGGCATGGTACCTACACGACGTGGCGTAGCTAAAAGCACGGAATTTTCTCAGAGTGTAATATTTATTTTATTTTCTGTTGTGTTTATGATATCAAAACAAATAAAAATGCCAAATAGATGTGTTGTTTTGGGGCGTTCGAACGAATCGGGCTTGAAGAGAAAAATTGCAGGGTTTTTCTTACTAATAGTAATATTTAAATGTCAATATGTTCGATATGTTAAACGAATGGACGAAATAAAAAACTGTAAAAGAACTTATCAACTATTTTTGGCTCTACTACACCTTTGGCCCTGCATTAAAGTAAAACAAACGTTCAATTGCACTCTTTAAAATAACAATAGAACCTTAGAATATTCATTAGCGCGAAACGACATTCAATAACGTTTTGGTTACATCAATAGCATTTATTACATATGCATGACAAATAGTCCTGTTCAAACCATTAACAAAAGATAGGCATGTCCAGACATGCATGTATCTACTGCGTTCAATCATGCCTATAGCTACTATGGTAAAAAACAATCTGGTAATTACTGTATGTACTTGTAGTGACCTTGTATTCAGAGCTGAACAAGATTTTTGTCAAGATTGTCAATGCTAGCCAATAGCCATGCTGTATTTTTAAGAAAGGAACTCAGAGTAAAGCCATCAAAGCACAGGAGGCTGAGCACTAACAGCTCTACTCATATCTGGCACAGAAGCATGAATCCCAAGCCCATGCAGATATGTGCATGGTCACCCATTCAAATACTATAACTCAATCAAATTGAGCTTTACTTCGGTCCTCGTCGTGAGAGGCAGTGTGATCATAGCTTGACTATTAAAGCTATGGTACTATTTAAAACCTATGGTAATAAAGTATGGTTGTTGTAAAGTTTAGTAGGCCAATCAAATTTTAATACAGTACATCAATAACAGCTCACAAAAATTACTAATAAAGTATTTAAATAACTTTGTTACAACAATTTGCCAAATAATTCTAATGCAATCCAGTTGGTATCTGAAGTATGACTGCCGTATTTAAAGTTTAGAAATAATGAAGTTGTGAATGAATTAAATCTCCAGCAATTGTCATCAAAATTATGAAAGCAACTATACATGAATTGTTCTTCAAGATCGGGTAGACATATACTGTATATGCATGCATGCAGTAAAAGGTAGACTGATAAATGTTTGGCATTCATGACATACATTTTTGCATGACATTGACAACTGCAGCATACAATTTAATTACCCCATTATTATTCATTATAAATTTCAAAAACTCATTAAGAATTCATGAGGAAAACACGAAAGAAAATCATGACCATATCGTATCTTTATATGTGATAAAGATTTCTCCTGATTTACATAAACTTTAGCTTTGATTTTGTCGGCTTAGACAAGGTTATTTTTCAAACTAACTTCACCAATCAACTTACCAAGTGGCTCGTTTTTGAAGCCGTATAATAAACTCGCAGTTCGTGTTTTATCAGATATAAAAACACTCGGCTTCGCCTCGTGTCTTTATATCTGATAAAACACTCCTGCTCGTTTATTATACAGTACATAAGGGCTTGCCGTTTCGCACTCTCTACATAGCCTGTCACTGACATTTGAATATTGTACAAGATGTTATTTAATAGCATAATAATTTCGCTCGTGGACTACCGCAGGTTTTGCACATTCTTGCTTGATCATGAAGCTAGTTTTGTTTTCTTAGAAGAAAATTTCATTTCTGTTCAGCAATGCACAGCCTTGTCAGTTTACAAAGCTCGATCAGACTGCTGAATACATGTATTAAATTGTGTAAACATGTTGGCCATAAAATGGCCTCGTCTGAATATGAGATTGTCCAAAGACTATTAAGAGGCTTTCAAAAACTTATCATCATTCCAACAACGTCTATAGTACATCACGTTTAAAAATTGACTACGATTCAGACTTAAAATACTTACCAAGCTTGTATAAACTTCTATTCTTAAAAAAAATATTCTCGCTCCTTGAACTGATTTCGCTCCATGCTGTCATAGCATTAACTTACATGAAGTACTTGGTTTACAATTTTGGCTTCGGCGGTTTGTCGTCAGTAGATCGTTTAATTCTATGTTTTGATTGGCTCCGAAGGCATTCTTTTGTTAACTTAACTTAACTTAACTTAACTTAACTTAACTTAACTTAACTTAACTTAACTTAACTTACCTTACCTTACCTTACCTTAACTTAACTTACGCAGACGATAGCATAGTATCTACTCGCGCATGCGCAGTAGATACAAAAACCAATAGCACTTATACACATTCATTTACAACAAAGGCGTATTCATTAAAGATCATACGTACGATCAATACACAACAGATGAACTACATTACATTCATGAAAACACTTTCATTCAGAACTGCGAGAAAAGTCCTTGAGTCTTAAATTATCCTTCTACAAACTCGCCGCCTGAACCACGCATTACACTTCGGTACGGTTATGGTAGCGATGTTTCTTTCGGTGGCAGCCAACAAAACTCTTTTCCTATATTCGCCCAACGGAATGTGGTCTTGTCGTGAAATATTTAAAAATGGAGAATACGGTGGAAGAATTCGCAGTTCAATATGTTCTGCGGGAGTTTGTGCCGGGCGACGAGGTGGTGCACAATCGAAAATAATGATCGTTTCATTGGCAGGCAAATGTTCTGCACACTCTTGTAGGAATGCTTGAAACCTGGGATAAGTTGTGCCCCCGATGTGCATAGAGTGATGTACCAGCCCAAATGTAGATGAAACTGCAAGGGTGATGGTAACGTTGTTTCCTTTTTGACCAGCCACCTGACGATATGCTCTCTGTCCTCGTAGAGCTCTACCTTGACTTCTGGCCCTCCATATATTGAAGCCGCATTCATCAACAAATACGACCTGGTTGCGAATAGCTTCTTCAAGAAACCAGGCTGGATACTGACGACGCTTCTGGATTACATCTGGTCTGTTTCGTTCAGCAGGGCATCGACGAACCAGTTTAACAGTATATAACATACCGTCTAAAATTTTGCCAATTGTTCGTGAATGAACATGGGGCTTTTGAGGCAACCTTTCTCGCAGCGTTATGTTTATCGCATGCAGAGTTAAAACGGGATTCTCGTCGAGTATAGCCGCAATACATCGCCTCATTTCTTCATCAACTTTGACATGGTTTCGCCCGCCACGAGCTCTTTCGTTCATACGTCCTTCCTCTAGATACCTTCTGACAATACCCCTCGAGGTCGAACGGTTGATGCCAAGGGTATCGGCAACAGATAAATAGTCTTGTTTGGGTCGTCAAATGCTCTCACTAAACGTTCTCGATTTTCCTGACTGATGCGTTGCATTCTGTGATGATGTGCCATGTTCTATAAGTAATATTGACACTGAACTTCCTTTGGCATTACTTGTAGTTTGCATTCTTTGCTTCTCTGACGCACTTAACTGATCGTACGTATGATCTTTAATGAATACGCCTTTGTTGTAAATGAATGTGTATAAGTGCTATTGTTTTTTTGTTAATGATTTGAACAGGACTATTTGTCATGCATATGTAATAAATGCTATTGATGTGACCAAAACGTTATTGAATGTCGTTTCGCGCTAATGAATATTCTAAAGTTCTATTGTTATTTTAAAGAGTGCAATTGAACGTTTGTTTTACTTTAATGCAGGGCCAAAGGTGTACTTAAAAAAACTAAAATAAAATTCCAGGGGTTATAGAAACTTTAAAGTTTTGACGTTTGCCAAAGGTTCTCCCACGTTCTCTATTGAATTATCTTTATACAAATGTTAAAATGCGATGACATTGTACAGTACAGTACAGTACAGTGCAGTGCAGTGCAGTGCAGTGCAGTGCAGTGCAGTGCAGTGCAGTGCAGTGCAGTGCAGTGCAGTGCAGTGCAGTACAGTAGAAGTGCTGTGCTGTGCAGTGCTGTGCAGTGCAGTGCAGTGCAGTGCAGTGCAGTGCAGTACAGTGCAGTACATTATAACATAACATTTACTACGCGTGCCCTAATTGGCCAAAACCGGTATTTGAATCAGAGTATCCAAGCACGGAAATCTAAAGCACTTTTGTCGCATTATATATTAAAGCAAAATAAGGATCGAAACAAACAATGTATTTCCGTATAGCTATAAGTAAAGTAGGTTATAGTTATGTATAACCAGGCTTTAACTGTGAGAAGCTTAAAAAAATAGACAAGATCAACAAATGTTTAACTCGTAGGAAAAAACACGATGACTTGTGCTGATGAAAACACGGCAAAAAATTTGATCAGTTCACATTATACAAAATATTTGATCAGTATAAAAGAAACTTATCGGAAATAAATTGTTTATAAATACCTCTTATATTCTTGCCTCATAAACTCACTTGCTAAAAGATAAGACTATCGATATGGAGCAAAATGTCCACGACGTTTTAACATAAATCCAAAATATTCCCGATGAAAAGGCAGTACTTTTTTTTATGGTTCAGATACACACGCTGAGCAGCTTTCTACAACCAACGATGATCCAGACGGTAAAATGGCGTCTACGGTAATTGGAAATACACTTACTTTTCATTGTTTGTGATAGAGTTGACTTTTTTACCAATTGTTTTCACTTTAATTTAGCAAAACTAAGGCAAAGCAAGCTCCAGCTCGATGGCTTTTCCATTTTCCTGCTCAGTGCAAACGTCATCAAATGTAGTTGTTTAGTCACCACAGTGTTAAAAGAAGAATGGTGATTGGTAGCTGACGAACTTCGAGAGAATTTGTATCCTCGTCATGTTTTTATGACTAAATTTACCACTTTTTAAAGTTCGCTATACGTAATGCGTTTCCGTGTTTGGATACTGTGATCCAAACACTTGGGATGTAGCTCGACTTTCGAAAAACTAAAAACACACACCCTAGCGTGTTTTTATTACGCTTTTCTCAAGTCTCGCAAAATCCAGCGTGTTTGAATCACAGTATCCATGAGTGCATGAGTGCAGTGCAGTGCAGTGCAGTGCAGTGCAGTGCAGTGCAGTGCAGTGCAGTGCAGTGCAGTGGAGTGGAGTGGAGTGGAGTGGAGTGGAGTGGAGTGGAGTGGAGTGGAGTGGAGTGGAGTGGAGTGGAGTGGAGTGGAGTGGAGTGGAGTAGAGTACTGTACAGTGCAGTACAGTGCAGTACACAGTACAGTGCAGTACACAGTACAGTGCAGTACACAGTACAGTGCAGTACACAGTACAGTGCAGTACACAGTACAGTACAGTACACAGTACAGTGCAGTACAGTACACGGTACACGGTACGCGGTACGCGGTACGCCGTACGCCGTACGCAGTACGCCGTACGCAGTACGCAGTACACAGTACACAGTACACAGTACACAGTACACAGTACACAGTACACAGTACACAGTACACAGTACACAGTACACAGTACACAGTACACAGTACACAGTACACAGTACACAGTACACAGTACACAGTACACAGTACACAGTACACAGTACACAGTACACAGTACACAGTACACAGTACACAGTACACAGTACACAGTACACAGTACACAGTACACAGTACACAGTACACAGTACACAGTACACAGTAGTCCAATCCAGTACAGTACAGCAGACGAAATACATATTATAAAACAATTAAATAATTACCAACATGACCAGACACGATTGGAGGTCTAACTAGAAGGAAGATTAGCTTTTCCAAGATGATAGGAAGAAAACACACTAGAGGTTCTGCTCGAGTAAGTTTCAAATCCTGAACACTTCTTTTCAGGCTGGTTTCTACGTTCCCCTCATTAAATCTACTGGGCGATGTCGGAAGGTTCCTGTTCTCAATTTGGTGACAGTTTTTCAAGAAACGGTGAATATGTACATCCTTAAAACACAAACAAACAAACAACTAAACGAGTGCGGTGCCAAGTGGTATATAAAGTTTTCAGGAACAACTAATAACTATTTTCATCTACAGTGTATTTATTTATTTCTGGAGAGTGCAAATTAATGTTATCATGGTGGTAAAATTCAAAATGACGGTCTATTTTGGAGTAGACAGATTGCAGGTACTATTTTCAGTTTTTTCAACGACTTGTGGTACGCTATGAATTGAGAATACCATTTAATATTTTTAAATGAAGTTCACCTGAACCGGAATTTTTTGTTGTCAAGTAATGAAAGAACACGTTTTAAAAGCATTGATGAACGCGAAGTGTACGTGTCGCATTCGCAAGGTAAAGTACTTGTATTTTGTTCAGCAAGTTTGGTGTTTGTGGTTTCTTCAAGTTGCTTGCAAGACGATTTCTTGTTGGAAAATTAACTCATTAGTTGAAAGACCATTGTTAAAATTGTTCGCATTCATAATATCAATTAAGCATTTAAATTGAACAAAGAAATTACGACAATGCAGTCATAACATTGTACTTTTGACAAGAATATTATAAATAAGTAATCATATGATTTTGCTTATGCAATTGAAGATTTTACACTACTCATGATATTCAGAAAACGTCTGCGTTACTTTGGTCAATAGTTAAATTATCGCCAGCAAACAATACACAGCGTTTGAAATTCATTATTTTAGGCTGCTTGAATTGTAGATAGCATAGCTAGAAAGAAAATCTAAGATCTCCAAAGAACTCTTTTAATTTTACAAGGAGCTTCCAGGCCTGGATTTTCCCCTCGAATTTAAGGACTTTCCAAAGGCTGTTAGTTAATAAGGATTACATATTACACAGCGGCAAACGCTTATATAGAGTCGTAAGATCCGAGCCTTAATTTTACGGAGGGAGGAAAACAAGATGTCCACGAAAAAATCCCTCAAACCTCAACTAATAACTCTGCTCAATCTAAAAAATCAACACAGTTTGATACTAGACGGTCACCCATCCTAGTATACAACCCAGTCCGAGCGGGGTTAAATTCGGACCTGAGTGGTGAGAGACGACGCCCTAACAACAAACGCAATCTGTGTTTACACCCGTAATATCCCTCAATGTCATACAATTGTTATACAGGGAAGAGTTTGTACAGCCCCTAATGTCCGAAGATTTAGAGGTGATTGTGTTATGATATACAATAAGCTTGAGTTTCTATCATAATCTTTTTAACCGGACGATAAACGTTTAGTTCGCACGCTTAGTCAATCGTTTATATTTGAAGTTTTAGTTTAAAAAAACAACCAACTTTTACTGCCCAGCCGAAACAAAATTATATATAACCCTTTATTGAGAAGAATAACATCGTCTGGCGCTAGACAAAGTGACATTAACAACTTGCCTATACCAAGTAAAGAAACAAGATGGAGTACTCTAGCTGTAACCCTGTGTTGGATTTAGTACAGAGAAATGTTTACCTGAGTGTGGACAGATGAAACAGCACGAACGGCTAGATTGAAAACACCTTTGTGGCCATCGACCCATTTTAGGCTAGGAAGCTGAACCTGAAAAAGACGGAAAACAATAAATAATAGACGTTTTACTTTAATTAGATATGCAAACCTTGTTTCAAATGACATGAAATGGTCACAACAACTTTGTATCGATTGCAATGTAATTGGGGTGTTGGTGGTACAGTGGTTAGCGCACATGCCTTTCGGGTTTCACCTCGACAATCCGGATTGATTGCTGTACAGAATCTGATTAAAATTTCACATGTGAGATTGTGAGAAGAGTGTTTGTAGTTTGACGCTACCAAACACCAGAGATTTGCTCATATATCCAGAAACTTACTTCAGGAGAGAGCATACTGTAACTGTGAGGCAACGACTCCATACACACGGGTATGTCGAATTCACCAAGTACCAACTGACCCTCCTTCAGTACTGGTAACCACTACGAAAGAAAAGAAATTTAGGCAAATAAAGATTATCCTCTTACAACAGCACCACAGAATAAAGACTACACAGAAGGGCCACTTAGCGGTACAACGTGTCCTCGTATTTGTATGCAAAAATATGCAGTTTACTGGCTAGGACAGCCAGTTCAGCGTGCTTATTGGCCAGAACATACAGTTTACTGGCTGAGCAACATGCGTAATGCGACATGCGCGGAGACAAAAACTTCAAAGGTTCCGACCCGAGTGGCCCTTCTGTATAGTCTTTATTCTGTGACAGCACAGAGACACAGCGACAAAAAGCCAGAAACTATGTTCATGGGATAAGAAATTTGTGTTATGTATATAAGTGTACCATGGGATGCTCTTACGCGTTCTTTTCGTCCGCTTGAGGTAAAATATTACCTTTACAACTAAGCTGGTACACCAGGTTTGCGATTAGGATTAAGGTTTATGTTGGTGACCCAAAAAATCCCGCTTTTATTTATTTATTTATTTATTTATTTATTTATTTATTTATTTATTTATTTAACTTTCTTTAAACACGGTAGCCTATCAACACTGAAAACATTAAAATGTAACTAAAATAAAAATAAATTGTTGCTTTTCATAGGGCCGTGCGTCTAATATATTACATGCTTTTATAAATAATCAATCTAATTCCATAAAGTTACGAACTACATCTGTAAATACTTAAATATGGAATAAAATACGACTACTATATGTATTTACATGGTTAGCAACTTAAATGTGATAGCATTTTGCTGTTTTCATCACGCGTGTTCCCTCTTAAGGTCTTCGTTAAGGTTTGCAGGGTCATTTCTGTAAAGCGCTCTCAATTCATCAGAATTTATGCCACAAAAATAAAAGAGATATCGTTAAAAAGCTATTAATTTGTAGAATACAATGGTGCCTTTGGTTTCGCGATAAACACAAACCGTTAATAGTTGTGAATTTTTTAATTACAACCCGAGGGCTTCGGGGCGACTTAAGAATTAACAAAGCGTTTCATTTTGTTCAAGAAAATTTTTCGCAGTTCGATTCCGAGATAAATGTCGAGCAAAACGGTGTCAGCGTTTTTTTATTTATTGCCTGGTTTCGAATTTATAACTTATTTTGTCTGAATGTTGGTCGAAAAACAGCATTTTTAACTTTGGTCGTCAATAAAATCGGCAAAACTCGACGTATCAAAAAACGCTGACACCGTTTTGCTAGAAATTTATCTCGGAATCAAACTACAAAAAAAGATTTTAAACAAAATAAAACGCTTTTTACTCGAGTCCTTCCGAGTGAAGCCCTCTGGTTTTAATTAACATATTCACAACTATTAACGGTTTGTGTTTATCGCGAAATCAAAGACACCATTGTATTCTACGAATTAATAGCTTTCTAACGATATCTATTCTATTTTTGTGGCATAAATTCTGACGAATTGAGAGCGCTTTACAGAAATGACCCTGAAAACTATACGAAGACCTTAATTTGTTCTTAAAATCATCTATTGCTAAAAACGTGTTTTTAAGGGTGTTCAGACATTTATTTTGACCCGTTGCTAGGGAAAACTTAAATTGGCCAGAGCTTCTAGAGCTTTACAAATTTGATCGACATGCTAGAAATGCTAGATATTCTGCCCGTAGTATATATGAATGAAGTTCTTTCGTTTGATGACATTATACAGTAACGTCATTGTGACGTCATTGAGATAAGAAAAAACCTATAATTTCCGCCAACTTAAAAGTTTCACTAGAACCAGAATTGTTATGTGAAAAAAAGTACGCATGCGTTTCTCAATTGAGAAAATCTTAATGACTTTATGGCCGTTTTAATGAAATTTTAAGGGATATTTTTAACAAAAAATAGAATATCTTTGTCATTGTTGGTTTATTCATAAAATCCATGCGAACTTTTTGGGAGACGTGTTTTCCCTAGGTTTAAACAAAGAAAAGTAACGATTCGATAAATACTCGCGGAAATTATAGGAATCTTGTGAGCCCATGTTTTTGCGCGAGCCCTCCTCCTACCTCCTGCCTGATCGGAGCTTGCCAGCTAAATTGCGAGTTCAGCCGTGGTTCCAAGCCAAGAATGCTCGAAAAGTCGTCTTGTTCTACATACAAAGTTAAAAGTTGATGTCCACTGTCTTCGGAATGTTTGATTTATGGTTCATCAGCTCTGCCGATTTTTAAATTCCGGCATTCAATCCAAATATCTCGACGTGACGACGTCCTTCGTTTATCTTTCCATCTATCGCCGTCTGTGTACCGAAGTTTTTCAACTCTTCAAGTGTTTTTGCCAGCGACATTCTACAGCAAAGGAATAGTTTTCTTTTGTTTTGGTACTTTTTCTCACAAACTTGCCCGGCTCTTTTCGTTTTTTTGTTATCATTTTATACCTTTTTGCAATATATAAGTACAAAAATATGTTTTTGTGAAAAGATTTCTCCGACCGGAAGTAATGTCCTTAGCAACCGGTTGCCTAGCAACGAAATATGTCCGAACACCCTTAATATCTACGCTTTACGGTATAAAGGCTATAATTAAAGCCGCTTTTCGGTCTTGTTACAATTTCTGACTTAAGTTACCCAGAAAATCGTCATTTTCGTCATTCCGCAACTCATTCCGCACGTCATACTGCTTTTTACATTCAATTCTAACTGCCTTTTACCATGCAGGGTTCCTTAAAGAGCTATTTACATGAACCCGGGCTGTCCCGGCTAATCAGGTTAGTTCGTGTCACAAAATTATTTCCTCGACCGGAAGAGGAGATTTGAATCATCGTTAGGATTCGTTTACATCTAAATTAAACCAATTCTTCTTTGCAAATTTGGTTTATGCGAGTTCAAAACAACAGTACGATTTTAACCAAAAAAGTTAGCTAGCTTGTAACAAGCCTGCAGTAGACTTGTTACAACTGCCGCGTTTTTGGCCGTGTAGTAGCCATGGCCTTTGGTTTTCTTATTTCAATTCCCAAATACAGTAAGTATAACAAAATCTTTTATAGAAAGCCAAGCTGTCGTGCAGGTAAACTTTCCCGTAAAATATTGTCATTTTTATTTTGTTTATTTATTAACTTTGCGATTGACTATCAGTAACAAAGATATAAAACAGACCGAGAACACTAGATAAAGTAATAATACGGTATGGAAATGTAAACGCCAGCCCAGGCAACAATGAATCGCAGTTAAAAACAAGATTCTGTTGAGACAGGTAACTGTTTTGCTTAGTTGACTTCGAACATATGGACTCGTATGATTGTTGTTTTTCTGTGTCGTAAGTAGATGTCGTACATAGCTGAATAATAATAATCAAAACAAAAAAAGTGACTTAAGCTTTTGTAAAGAGATGGTATTCTAGATTCACGATACTATCAGTTGTCTGTTATACTGGTCACCGGTTTATACCAGCTAATACTTATTAGCTGATCGGTTTTTTATCAGTTTAAATAAAGATGTTATTATTATTATTATTGTCTGCTATCCTTGTTATAATGAGTTGTCCGATTGCTGTTCTGTCGATCTTCTTCTAAGCATTCGTAACTTGGTACCAGACAGAATACACAAGTAGCAAGTACTAGTAACTGTATCTTACCGTATAACCAATCGGTACTTCCGTTAGACTATGGTCGTCGCCTTTCTTCGCAGAACAGCTGACATGGTAAAATGTGAACAGCAAATGGTGTTGTTCTGTCACGTGCGCTGGAAGTTTGATTTTGATCTCCTCGCTAAAATCAGGCATTCTAAATAAAACAATTAAAAAGTACCTGGCATAAATCGTAATACGAAAATCGTAACCAGTAACCCACTAATCGCACTATGATAAGTTTTCTCATATGAATTTCATATTTATTAAATATCCCCACAAAACACTTAATATTCACCTTTGCATTACTGAAGCTTATTCAATACGCTGAAGTCTCAATAGACTTATTTTGTTATATACCAAAGACTTTCGTTTGCCAAAGATGAAATCTTATTGGTCAAATCATGGTCACGTGTTGTTCAACAAACTCAATGTTTTTTTCTGCCGAGGGAGCATTGCACTGTTTCTCTCTGACATCAGCTTTAATCATGCGTTGTTCACGTGAATACACATGATTATTGCATCAGATCAAGAACTTTGGACTCTTCGAAGCATTTTGAAAACAAGAGCTTTTGCCTTGAGAAACATCGAGTTTTAAACTTTTACGGACCCTCAGGCTTCAATGTCGCCATCGGGCTAAAGCCCTCGGGTGACATTGAAGCCTTCGGTCCGTAAAACTCGATGTTTCCCTCGCGGCGCCAGTCAACAAGTGTATAGTATTTAGTATTTAGTACGCCAACATTTAGTAACCCAATTATCATATAAAAATCTCAATATCTCAAAAACGAAGTTGGATACTGAAAATCTGTGAAACCTTTACAATCTTAAACGTTTCGCTAAATTAGAGAGTTTTTTCGCAATTTTTTCGTGCTTTTAAACAACGCCAACACCAACAGTGACAACAAGAATAGACAACAGACATACTTCTTGTGATAATTACTTACTTGTTGTGGTACGTTATGGATGTCCATGCTGCTTTGGAGAAAGATGAACAACTGGATTTACCAAAAATACACTACAAAGTGATTTAGACCGTCATTTATCACAATAATCAAATTACGAGCAAATAAGAAACCAATTACCAAACCCATATACTTAAAGCCGTCTAGGCCAGAATACTAGGGACCTTAAGATCTACGACGGCAACTTCGAGGACGACGTCCTTCAAACAAAAGCATTGTTCTTGCAAAACAAAGATAATGAATAATTTTTAGTCCCAAGAGTAATCTGAACGCCGTCCTCGCTCTGTATACAACGCCACTCAGAGCATTTTCACGTCTTCAGGACGACGTTGACTCGTGAGGTGATGAGAACTGTTGTCTGAGATTGCCTTAACACACACACTGCAACCGTTTTAACACTTTGAAAATTATAAAACAAGCTTCAAGTATTGAATACAGTAGTCAGTTAACCGTGACTTCTTTTAATGCTAAAATTTGAATTGCTTTTTAACATAGTCAATCGAGATATGGTCTGGAAACTCGGCAAACTTCAAAGCGCCTATAATGAGCTGTGATTTTATGTTGAACCTTACCTTACACCGTGCACATCCTTTGTTTTAGGTTTATTAATATTTAAATAGCACGGTTGAGTGATTGAACTGAAACGTTGCTATTGGACAATTCGTTCATTATACTAAAATACAATGTGTTCAGTGACCGTGCACCGTACACAAAAATGCATAAAGGCGAGCAAAAAGATAGACCAAAGGCATTAGCTGAGTTTCCAGACCATATCTCGATTGACTATGTTTTTAATCGCCGTCGTCGTCCTAGCATCTTAAGGCCCAATCTTAACCCTATTAAACCCCAAGACCTGCAATGATAACCTCGACGACGACGTCCTTCAAACGAAAGAAAGACTCGTTTTGCAAATAAAACAGTCGAACCCCTATTATGCGGACACTTTTGGGGCCTTGCTGAGGTGTCCACTTAAGACGGGTGTCCGTTTAAAAGGGGTTTGCACACTATCGGGGGTACGCATGTGGTGACCGGCTTTTTGTGTCTATACTAGTAGCTGTTGCTATTTATTTGGTAACAGTTCTTGATTGGCAGACTTTTAAACTATGCATAACATTTAGTTTTATTCTTTTCCCGAATTATTTAAGCACGTGTTTTGGACTCTCAAACTTGTATTTTCAAGAAACTGTACGGAGCCACTTTAAGAGAGGTGTCCGCTTAACGTTAAAAGCACTGACCTCTATATAATATAACTGGACTGCGGGATCTCATTGCAAATGACTGACGGCGGGTGTCTGAAAAATGATGGCGAAAGCAGAGGTTATTTTTCTCTTTGTAGCGACCACTGACCAAGATTGTTGGCACAGGTTCTGCCAATAGCTTCTTTCCAAATTGAATTATATCTAATTATATATTTTAACTAATTCTCCGAGTTCGACCTGCTTTGAAAGACAATAGCGATTTACCTACACAGTCAAGGGAACTGCAAATCCAAAGCTACAAATCAAAATAGTAAATGGCGACGGCGTGCTATAAAAGCCAAGACTGTTTTGTGCTTTGAGAGATATAATGCGGTAAGTGGTTAATTCCAGCTTATTCATTCCTTGTATGTGTATTGTTCTTTAATAAAAAACGATTATTGACAAGTAGATCAGTTACTGCGTAGCCACGATAGGCAGTGATTTGGCCTTTCTGGTGAAGAGGTCGAACTCGAAGACGATGCATCAGTATTTTGTTATTTTTATTTTTATTACTTTTATTACTTTATTATTATTTTTATTACTTTTACAATGAAAAATCAAACGAGTTGCCTGTTGGCTTTGCCGAGTTTATCACTGCCTATGACAAGTCGATGTTTGTAAAAGAAAATGTCAAATTTAATAATCAATGCCATGTCTACATGCCCGGGCTTTGGCACTCGGCCGTGATTTCCGATTTAATTTTCCTATTTTAGTTGATTTTTTCGTTTGGATTACCTAAGTCACAAAGTGCGTTTACCACCTAGCTTGTACGCTAATGCAACTTACTGGTGAATTTTAAAGCCGAATTCAGAAATTCTAACATTTGGACTATTAAAATGTATTAAACCCAGGCTGAAAGTACTATCTACCCACCAACAAAAGCTATGCACCATCCTCTATTAGGTAAAGACCATTCAATTGTCTTGCATTGATAAAATCTAAAATTATGGTCGACAACTATTGTTACATTTCATGTCACTCGATGAGAGTACAGGATTGTTATTACATTTGATGGTATTGAGTCTGGATGAACCATTATAATTATATAGCATGTACTTTGTGGACTTAATCATTGATAGCTAAACAGAATTAGCTTTGATAATTGTTTTCTGACCTTTTTCCCTTGCAGTCTTGCTGTATGAACTCTGGCCAAGTGATGCATGCAGATCTTTGAGTAACACTGGGAACAACACTTACCAATGAAGCAATGTGACTGTTTGTTGCTGTACAGTCATACATGTGCTCATCCAAGGTTCCAAAAATGTCTGATCCAATGCAAGTGGATAGTACTGTGGTTGCAATTGCATTGCCAATTCCAGAACACTGTGGTAATTTTCCTGTTGTTGTGGTCAGCATTCTCATCAAGCACTTTTGTGTTTCATGGCATTCCGTTTCATTATGTATTTTTCTTGGCAGAAGACTTGTACTGTTTTTTGGCAGTCCTTGGTCTTGAAATAATAATTTCAACTGTTTTAAGTGTTAATGTTTCAGATCCTAGGACTTACAATACGAATACTAATTGATATCGTGAAGTATTTGTTTGTCTTTATATTAACGTTTGCCAAATATAGAGTGAATTTTATCTTTAATACCAATTTTGCTTGTAAAGTTAAGTGCAGTTGGCAAGAAATCCCCTTTTCTTGCTTCAGCTGGTGGAGTGGTGGGATGCCTTGTTTGTGCAGTGTACACCCAAAAGCAGGGATGTAGGAATGGGGGGAATATGGGCATGTTAACCCCCCCCCCCCCCCATCTTGTCATGAAGTGCCCTTTTTGCAACAGAAAAGTGTCCTTTTATGATAAAACATGTGTTTCAAGTGTCCTTTTGAAGCCCTACCCCTGAATAAAGTGCCCTGTTGAAGCTGTGCCCCTCCAAGATCAGCTTCCTACGCCACTGGCCAAAAGCAACACAGCATGGCATTTTCCCGTTTCATGAAGTCAGCTCGACAAAAAACTACTCAAAACAAACTGCAAGAGATGTACTTTATGACCACAAAACGTTTCGCTATATTTTTTTAAGCCTTAATATAATTACTTTTGAACACTCTGGATATCTGAACTTCCTGTTTTGTGACCTTTTAATGTTTTGACATTTACAGCGGTTGAAAGTGTGATTGTATTGAGGTAAGTGGACAATTGTTGCTTTTGTTACATGAGGGTTTTTTATCTATAATATATGTGCAGGAAAAAATGCATAATAGGTATTAAATAAGTCTTTACTGCTTTTAGAAAAAACTAAACTGCAGATGCTATCAGCTAACACAACTGCATGCTATGAAGGCACGATTTATATAACGGATTATAATACTGTTAACAAGTCCCAAAAGGTCGCTGAATCCTGGTTCCCTCGTTTGAAAACCACTGAAGAGAATGATATGTTTAGTTTTTGCCGTGGTTTTTGGCAGTTTTGCAAGAGAAAAACAATTGCCGTCAAATAATAGTCGCCAACAGTCAAGTTATATATACTGGTCTGCGGTCACTACAATGAGAAAAATAACCTCTGCTGACGCCATCATTTTTCAGCCACTTTTTCGAGAAACCCCGCAGTCCAGTTATATTATAGAGGTCAGTGGTTATAAGGTGCTCGACTGTAGAATAAATTCTTGTAATAACTTCAAATCAGTTGTCGTACGCGACTCTGAACATTTTCTCGTCCTCAGGATGACGTTGACTCGCTGAATGAGAACTGCAGTAGCCATATCTGTCTGTTTATCTGTCTGTCTGTTAAACAGACGTTTGTCTTCTTGACAAACAAACAACCAAACAACCAAACAGTCAAACAGACAGACAGACAGACAGACAGACAGACAGACAGACAGACAGACAGACAGACAGACAGACAGACAGACAGACAGACAGACAGACAGACAGACAGACAGACAGACAGACAGACAGACAGACAGACAGACAGACAGACAGACAGACAGACAGACAGACAGACAGACAGACAGACAGACAGACAGACAGACAGACAGACAGACCGACCGACCTTATTAACTGGTGGAGTGTGCAATCTCCAAGTGCACTCTAAGTTTTGTCTGGTGCTGGAGAAATATATCAAGAAGTCAGTCAAGTGTGACTTCTCTAAATTGCAAAATTTACGGCATATTCGAACCGCCGTCTTCGTCCTAGTCGGCAGAGACTGACTAATATACAAAGGTACGACGTTCACCATGTCATAAGGTTGTACTTTACGCACATAATTTCTCTACCGTTTTCATCCGGAAGGACCAAAGAAATAAGTAACCAGTAAATTATTTACCTCAAGCGGTGAGGTTTTCGGGTTTTCTCCTGACAAAAACTGAACCTTTATAGCAATATTTCGTACAGACCCTGAACGACTGGAAAAATTGACACCAAGCGGATAGACATACAGAAGATTCCTGTAAGAAAGAAAGAACATAACATAACATAACATAACCTAACCTAACCTAACCTAACCTAACGTAACGTAACGTAACGTAACGTAACGTAACGTAACGTAACGTAACGTAACGTAACGTAACGTAACGTAACGCAACGTAACGTAACGTAACGTAACGTAACATAACAGTATTTCTTTTAAAAAATTACCGACAATAAAATAACAACTTTTCTAAAAAAACTAATGATAGGAATACATATTCTCCCGAAATTCATCAACTACCAATCACGTTTCGCCTACTTTTCCCCAGACTCATAAACAGCCAATCACGCTTTGGGGTGCGAACTGCAACCGTCGTGAGTTAATACCATTGAACTCTAAGTAAACTGGAACGATAACTCGATGGCGTATCATGAAGCCAAAAATGGCGGACATGGGGGCCGCCATGCACGTCAATCCCAGTCCCTTTTACTTTATAGCCGAGAAAAAATGAAGCTGAATTTGGACTTATTTAGTGAAATGGGTTGAAAAAAACCTGAACTTGTTGACCACTTTCAGGCTTAGATTAAATTCCAATATACTATAGAGTAGGTGAACACTGACACGACGAGTAAAAACAAGAAAAACAGTAAAAATATAAGGTCTCAAATAAAAGTCAACAATACGCAATCAAAATTGGCATGGTTTGGACAAATATAAAGAAAATACATAAGCATCCCATGTTTAAAATGAAGTGTTTGTTAATAAAGACATTCGGCTTTTAAATTTCTCAATTTTCAGTAAAACCCCCCCAACAAAATTCACTTTACCGGGTGTTATTACAGTTCTGGGGTACTCTTTGTATCGAAAAACGTCAGATTTAGCATTTCCACAACTGAAACTTGAGTTAAAGCTATACTTTAACCTCAATCTGTTACTAATTCTTGGCATGCCAACCTTCAAACTTTGAGATAACAAAGAAAAATAAGAAAAACCTGCATTTTCCGTGGAGTTTCGGACTCGAATTTTGCTTTTGTTCGGCAGATATTTCGTCGTTCAATCCATTTTCGTGGCCAGAAATAGTTCAGGTACAAGGCCGATAAGCCCAATACGTACTAGCTTCTTCGGTATCATCTCTAAAAACCTTTAGGCATACAAAATTATGAGTTTTCTGGTTGATTTTTGCAGCGAGTTTTCAGTTTTTCATTGTGCCACTTCATACGTTCTGGTGACGTGTGACGTGCATGGCTGCCCCCAGCGGCCGGAAGTTTGACTTCACCTAATCATAGGGCCAGTCTTATGGAGTTATCGTTCCAGTTTACTTAGAGTTCAATGGTTAATACTCACTCGAGAAATTGACAATCAGAGTTACCTCTAACTGTACAATTACACAGTTTCAGAGTGGTTCTACATAACTACACTGCTTAATGATTGCTTCTGGGAGTTTTGTATTTTTAACAAACACTTAATATGCGCACGCTGTTCCTCAGGTTTTCTAATTCCTAGATGTGCGAAGGCTACGCCAGTATTTGGAGAAATCAGTAGCCCGAGTGAACGCCTGAGCAGGCGTCTTGTTAACTTTAAGATTCGTTCAAGAAATTATTTGTTTGCTTGTAATTGGACATTTAGTTCTTCGTCCTCGCTTATTTAAATCTTTCCCTGTTGAAGCCCTTACACATACCTATATACTTACAGATAATATTTTAGTAATTTCAATGCTATTTTAGTAGACTAAAGTCTATAAAAGGCCTCACTTAAAATTGCTGCAAATTTCCGTGTTTGGATAGCCTGATCCAAACATGGGTATTGACCAATCAGCGCTTGCGTAGCATACGTTGTTATAAAATGCATGCAAGCAAATCTACAGTAAACTATCCGGCTGCTGGGGGGATTACTTAAATTTGACAATGTGTTCAAGCGGAAATCTCACTGTAAACGATGTAGTAGGAGTATTTATGCCACCGCAGTATTTATACGAGACAGACGGGTAACTCGCCTTGGCGAGAACTCGGCACTGGCAGCCGGGATCTCGGCAAGGCGAGATAAACATTTCCCGATATAAACACTTTTACCCTGTAACTCGGCATAGCGGGATGAATTTTCTATATTCGTTAATTCATGTCACTTTCGTTGATGAGAATCATCTCAAATATTACAACCCGCCAGGTAACTCGCTTTCATATAAACAGACATAAAGTTTATCCCGGCAAACCGGGTAACTAGGCTGACCAAGTAACTCGCCTCCATATCAACAGGCCATAATCGTTAATAATAACCTTCAATGCCATGCTTTTACTTATAATATTTACATGGTCAGGGAGGAAATATACAAAAGAATGCACACGTGCACAAAGACAAATTATCAAATTACTAAGTGCTGTTAGCGCGCTGTCTCTAACCAAAAGTTAATCCCCGTTAGACGGGGTTAGTACTTGTATGGGTGGTGATCGCTTAGGAAACTAATGTGAGCAGAGTTCTAGTTCATCTCTCCTGTGCTTCGAGGATTTTTCGCCGAGTCCTCCGGCTTTCCTCCCTCCGCAAAATCAACACTTCATGACAGCCATGTTCAATTGGGGCATTGACCACCAGTTGCTATAGGCCTTTCTCCTCCGCAGAGGCTTAGAGGGGGCCTGGAGAAGAGGTTGTTGGGCGTTAGAGGGAAACCGTAGGACACGCGTGCAAGGGCAAAGGTGAGGAACCGAAGAAGCCCTCTACCAGATTTATTACGATTTCTGGCACAAACACTCGAAATATGGAACATCCTAAAATATCTCGGCAATCCGCAAGTTTTATTTCTTCATATTTTCCAAAGCTCCTTTGTACTCAGTAAAGGAATGGTTGGTCGTATTATTTTTTTTCTACTGTTCGAGATAGCAATGGAAAATGTCGAAGAAAATGTAGCCTGGGCCGCAGACGAGTCAGACGACTCTAGTAATGTGGATATCATAATATTTCGCTTCATAATTTATCTATAGAAGGTAAGTTTTCGGTTCAGTTCTCATATTTATTTGTTTTTGTTTCACCACAAACTTTCAGTGTCATGTTCGCAGTCTAAGATGTGTTTTTTTTCACTGTTTAGAACCATGTTTAATGGCATTAGATTTTGAGACACCTGGATGTACATCCACTCCTGTCAAGAGTAAAAGACCACAGCTTAGTCCAAGTGAGTTTGAGCCATCAGCGAAAAGGCTCGATGGTGTTGGCTGTAAGAAAAGGCAGGAAGAGCTACAATCACAGTTAAAAGAGAATTTCGTAGAAAGCCCTGGAAGAAGAACTGATAGATTGGAGGTAGTGGGATTTTTGGAAACAGATAGTAAAAGTCTCACAACAAGAGCAGTTAAGTCAGCGTTTCCCACTGTAGAATATGATAAACGAAAAGAACAGTATAAGAATATACGAAGATCTGTTTCCTTTGATTTTGGTAGTAAAGAATCTGATTTACAAGTTAGCCAAAGCTCAGAAATATATGAATTGCAACAAAACGTTTTAACTCACAAGCAGAAGGCCAAGGTACTTATGGATGACATCATATCTAATTCTTCTGTTGCTGAAAATGCTTACCTAAGGACTCTATTGGTTATGTATAATAAAGAAATGGAAAGCATTTCAAACATCACAGAGTGCATAGACAAAATTTATGAACGAGAATTGAAACTCTTGTTCCAAACGGATACTGGTGGGAAAATATCCACTAATGAGCGATCTGTTATTGTAGATGAATTTGACAGGTTATCTACCCTTGTATAAATCTTGGCACCCGAACTGGAGAGAAATCACCAGAGGAGCAAGTTACTGGAGAGACATTCAACAAATTGAAGCTTGATTTTGTAAGAGACTGTCCTCTGCTAACAGATATTGTTAAATGTTTGTTTCCTGATTCAGAGATGACAGACTGGAAATCTAAATGTGCAATACATGCTCTTTCCCTACTTGGAAGTGTAAGAAATCGCCATTGCAAAAACGATGTAACTTTACTGTTTACTATCATGCTTGCCTTTTATGGTGCTGGTTGTCGTATGATCAACACTATGAATAAGTGTGGCCTTACCGTTCATTTGGATACTTTAATGAACTTCCTTGATACCCAACTTGAGACAAAAATGAACTATTTGACAACCTTAACACCATAAGCAATGCCTCTGTTGTTACTTATGTATAATGTCAATATTTATCGTGGTAACAAACGGCACCATCGATTGTTCAAAGAGTATGGTAATAATATGTGGAACTTTACTGTCCGAGGGCTTTTAGTTCCTTATCTTCAGGGGTTAGATGATTTGTTTTCATCAAGTGAGACTGCAACTGAAAGTCAGCAAGATGTGAAGGACTTCACTTTTAATGACGTAGCACTTGAAGGTAACAAAGGTCATTATGAACTTTGGGACAATCATGTTGACAGTTACTTGAGAAACTTCTACAGGATGGACTAAGCCTATCTACCAAAAAACCTCTCAAAGAAATGTCTGAAGCCGAGTGTAATCATTGCCTTTCGACACATTCATACAGCACCTCAAAAGACTTGGAAATTTCTGTTGATTTGTCATACATTGACTCATCTCAGTCATCCAGGAAATTAAATACAATTATTTTGCCTCTTTCCTTAGAGAACAACAGCACCCTGACTGGTACATGTGCAATTTTAGACCAATTTCCTAAAGAGTTCTCAATTCCCACAATCTGTCAGTCTGAAAACCTTCCCTTTGATAATAGCTGCAAAACATTTTGTCTTAAACAAACACGGGAGCATGCTGAATTTACTCTCATGATGAATCACCATGTACAAGCTATAGAACAATATGAATTGCAGCTATCAAATGCTGAGGAAATGGATGGAAGTGATGCAGATGGAAGTGATGCAGATGGAAGTGATGCAGATGGTCTTGCTGCTGGAAACGTAAATAGTGATACTGACGATGGTTGTGGTGAAGATGATGGTGAGGTGGGTGGTGATATCAGTTGCCAGAGGGAGAAAAGATACAGACCAGCGACAACTGTAAGTAGTGTTCAGCAATTGTTTCACAGGGAAAACAGTTTGTATACCAGTACTTATGAGTCACTAAGAAACAAAAGGTGGGAGGCCATCCAAACTGACAGACTTGAACGGTTTGTGAAGGAAATGGCTGAGAAAACATATATCAGAGATATGAAAGACCATTTGGGAAGAACCTTTCTGCATATTGCTGTAGAACAGTTGAATTTAAATTTTGTTGAGTGTTTGCTCCATGTTGGTTTCAATCCAAATGCAACAGAGAAATGTGGTGTCACTCCACTCATCATTGCCATCGTCCTTAAAAGTAAGGAAATGTGCCAGTTACTCATTAATTCAAGAGCGAGCGTGAGAGGTCCACTATTTAGAAATGTGCCTATAGCTGTTGCCAAGAAAATGGAACTTGCCGAAATTTTGGAGACCCTTGATCCCACAATTTCTGATGATGAAGATGATGAATTACGTTATTACGATCCTGGTTTTCAATGTGGTCAGCTGAAGGACAGTGAGTGTACTCTGGAAGACAAAAGTCAAACCTGAACAAAAGTTGACAAAAGTCAACCTAGCCTGCTTGATGTTGACAACCTAGCCTGGTTAGTCTTGACGGAGCATGGACGACCTCGTGTAGCTTAATCAGAAGTTATGGCTACTAAAGATGAAATACGAGAACTACTACACTTGGAATTGGGACCGATAAGATATAAGTTAGAGTGTATTGAAACGAAATTCGCTGAGATTACTAAATCAGTCGATTTCTTATCCTCTAAATATGACCAGCTTCTCGAAAAGCAACGCAGCTTTGATAAAAAGTTATTGGCCTCAAACCAAACTGTAAATAAACTAAAAGAAGATGTCAAACAAGCAAATGCTAAAGGAAGGGAGTCAAAGACTGCTGTGGAAGAATTGGCACAATATCTACGAAGAGACTGCGTTGAAATGTCAGGTGTCGCCCCTTGTGAAGAACACACATGCATTGACATTACGAAATCAATCGGTGAAGCGATAGGGATGACAATTTTCGATTCTGACATCTCTACAGCTCACCCTATTCCGTCGTACAACAAGGAAGCAGTACCAAAAATTATTGTGAAGTTCACAAAAAGAGATACTCGCAACATGTTCTATAACAACCAAAAAAAGTTGGTGAGGGTGAAAGTCAAAGACTTGTCCAACCTCAACCTTGGAACAAATTTGAATAACATTTACATTTCAGAATCGTTTACTCCGTGCAAGAAAAACCTCTCTGGTAGTGCCAATCGACTCGAGAAGAAGCTTAAATGGAAGTATATATGGACAAACAATGCTAGAATCTATTTGAAGGAAGGAGAAAGAACTGACACACATAATTAACACAGATGAAGATCTTGCTGAATTGGAGCGTGTTTATCAGGTATCCACTCAACCTTAAAAAGCATTGTCTTCAATGCTGTAGCAAGTTGCCATGAACAAGTCCCAAGAACGTCCCAATTAAGAAACAGACGACCTACATGAACGTTAAAGTAAGAATTAGTACCGTAAATACAGTAAGAAATAATGATATTTACCGATGTTTGTTAAGTGACTCTTACTAGTACTGGTAGACATGTAAATCCACTAATGGGTTTACCCTTTTCTGTCCTGAATGATGATGAATTTCTTAAAGCTCCTGGATCTTGGATTAATCATTGCTCTAGCAATTTAGTTAGTGCTAAAGATTTGTATAAAGACGTTTTAGAAAGTCCAGACAAATGCAATGACAGCGACGATAATAATATTGTAGGTAATTATACAGAATCCAAATATTTTAGTGTCAAGCAAACAGGCTTATGCTTTAAAATTCCCGACCATAAACTGTAAAGGGTTTTCTATTCTTCATTCAAATATCCGCAGTTTATCTAAAAACTTAACCTTACTAAATGATCTGCTGCTTTCATTAGCAGAGATCCCGAGTATAATAGCTATTTCTGAAACAAAACTAAATGAAAGCTCTCAAGCCAACATTGATATACCGGGCTATACATTCTTAGGTAGTAATTCAAAAACAGCAGCTGGAGGTGTTGGTTTTTACATTGCAAAATCGATAGATTTTACTAGAAGGCCCGACTTAGAAATGTCACCTGAAGGCATTGAGTCTTGTTGGATAGAAATAACAAGAGAAAAGCAAAAAAATATTATAATTGGCTGCGTTTATAGGTACCCTTCAAATAACAGAGAGCACTTTCTAGAGACATTACAAAAGAACGTGACAGATCTTAATTCACACGGCAGAGGTTTTCATTGTAGGTGATATCAATATAAATTTTCTTCAATATAGCGATGATAATCATACTTCAGAATATCTTAATATGTTATTAAATTTGGATTTTATGCCCTTGATCACTAAAGCAACAAGAATCACGGACCATACAGCTACACTTATTGATCACATATATGCAAATACTCCGCAAAAAATTCTTAAATCAGGCATTTGCCTTGCAAATATTACAGACCATCTTCCAATATTCTGCAGTGTAGCTAATAAACTTCCCATCTCAAAGAACAGAATTCATATAGAGATTTTTCAACTTTTAGAAATGAGTCATTCTTAAACGATTTAAATGAAATAGATTTTATAGCACTTGTAAATGCCAATGTCAATGAAAGTATGGATAACACAGTTAATGCCTTACAACGAATTACGGATAAGCACGCCCCTCTTAAAAAAATACAAATTCTAAAAGAAGAAAACTGAAAAAAACCTGGATTACAAATAGTATTCTTATTTCAATAAAAAATAAGCAAAAATTATTTAAAACTCACTTCTTCAGCGATGACCCTGAAAAGGTTCAACAATTTAGGTCTTATAACAATAAACTAAATAAAATTAAAGAAACTGCCAAAAAAATGTATTTTACATCAAAATTTAACATTAACAAAGAAAACTTAAAAATTACATGGAAATTAATTGGTATGCTCATTAATAGTATACATGAAAAAATTTCTCAATTCTGATTGGCTGAGAGGAGTGTAATTTTAGTGTAATTCAGTGCAGTGATAGGTTGTAACCAGGGAAACTCGAACAGTTTTGCTACTAAATGTTCGTGATTGCGGAGGGCGGCTGCTCCATATTTTTACCGTAAACTTTTCGCCGGCCTTTATTTCTTCGTTGGTTTTCAAGTTTTACTATATTGCTTTTTCCTCCTTTAGAGTTTCGGTTCGACGGGTTTCCTTCTACTCAAGACGTTGTTTTACTTTACACATAGGCGTTGATTTGTTTCTGTTCTTTCAAAAGTGATATACGTTTCCCAAAAACTCCTTTCTCAAGTCTTTTTGTCAAGAAAAAATTATGTTGATAGTTCAAATCTTTTTGTCAAGAACTATATTGTCCCCAGTGCCCCACAATCTTAACCGCGCATGGTCCGTCCACACATATACACAAATAAATATTCAGATCACTTAAATTCGTTCGCATTTCCCGTTTGTCCACGCGTATGTCCATCCCAATATTTTATCTTGCTGATATTAGCCCCCCCCCCCCCCCCCAATATTTTGCCCAACTACGGTTTGAGATTAAATGAGTTAAAGAGATCGTTGGTAATAATTTACAAAAATAAAAAATAAATCCTCCTAACACCATAAAAATATGAATTTCTTTCGTACAGAACGGGAATTCGTCATATGACCGAAATCTATTTCTCTGCAGGCATCACCAGGCAGGGACGCGAGGGGCCTGGGCTGCAGTAAAACCCAGTACGCACAACGCATAGGTAGAACCCCCATGCTATGTGGCCATTTTTCTGAAGCTGAAAACTAGTCGTGGACCCCCTAGGCGGATTTGTTACAAAGCCGCAAAACTCAATACTTCATCAGGAAAACATAATGAATCAGTTACTGAGACGTTGTTGTGAAATGTGGTAATAAACGCCCATAAATTAAGACCAGTTTTACCTCAAATTTCTCTACTAATTTGTTTGAGAAGCTATACCATATCGCCGAGTTTTTTAACTCACTTCGAGGTGTTTTTAAATCAGATAATAAACGGCTTCTCGTGTATGATATATTTATTACATAATATATTAATTGAGGGATAAACTTACTTGTACGTTACGTAAGGAGCAAACACCTCTTTTGGGACAAATTCTTCAACCTCTTTAAACGGCCGTACTTGTCCATCGTGATAAGGATGTATCTAGAAAAAGCAATCAACGTAAACAAACTAGATCCCAAGGCCAAGGTCTGGGATAGTGCAATGTTTCTACTTTCTAGTCAAGCACGGAGCTGCCAGCCCCGCAGCCCAGAATACTGGTTCTATAGCAAAATGCACGGTCTAAGGCAAAATTGAATCTTGAACGATTCCACCAAATCCGGGGGAGTACTCCTTTCGCTTTTTTCATTGTCGATATATTAAGAGATATCAACGAGCTTTTATTCTGCTAAACCTTGCCCCCCCCCCCCCCCCACCCCACCACCACCACCACACATACACACACACACACACACTATCGTTCTATCTATCGTGTGAATTTCGCCACCACAATACTGTAAAGTTTCTATAGAAACTTTGCACTAAAATAAGGATAGTTTGCTCGCTATAGTCTCTATCAAGTGCCAATAAAATGAAAAATTGAGTTAGAAATACACTCTCTTATTTGCAAGTAACCTAACGATTATAAAAACTGACGTTTGGAACTCTTTCATATCTCACTTCTTTTTAAGATATTTAGATATGTTTGATAAGGATAACCCCTTAACGTCACACGCGCATAGTGAATTCATTGAAAAACCTATATCGTGTTGTGGGAGACACGCATGTACAAGATTAGTTCCCATTAGTTACACTTCTTTTCAATTTTTCTTTTGAATTATTTTCAATTTCGTTTATTGCCTTATAGTCGAGGAGGAGGAGCGAGAAAACGTCGACCACGTAACACCCACACAATAGTTTTGACTCCACATTATAATAGGCTGATACCCGTAGAACATTGCTAGGTCAGTCGTACTCACAAATTGTGGGGTCAGTGATCTGCTACATAGAGGGGGGTGGGGGAGTGGGGGGTGGGGGGGGTGCACATGAAACGAAAATTAAGTTTGTCTTATTTGAAAGAACACTTAAAACATCTTTTGCAGTTTTTCGTTTCCTTGCCTCGTTGTTGAGATATTTCAGTTTGTTTGAAATGTAAATTAAACAACTTGACGTCACATGTGCATAATGAGTTATCAGAGAAGGTTATATATCTTTGCTATTATCAAACATAATCACTTGAAAATTCTACATGTTTGGCGTTGTGAGAGAAACACAGGCACATACTTCCTTTGAATTAAATTTGGTTTGATAACTTCAAAATGATAGCTCAAAGATACTAACCTGCTGAAGTTCCGACGTCAAGCAGTAGGGAGGTTTATCACCAGGTGGAGAAATGTCAAGTTTTAAAACACCTATACAAGTCAAACACAGTTCATGAGCGAGCAGCAACGAAAAAAGAAACTACACCTCACGGATACAATTAATAGAGCAGAAAGCGATGGCGACTGCAAACGTAAAATTAAGCGCAAATTAAGGCTGTCTTATTTGAAAGGACACTTAAAATGGCAAAGAAACATATTTCGCAGTTCTTCCTTCCCTTGCTAACTTGTTGAGATATTTCAGGTTGTTTTATACGCAAATTAAACATTTTGACGTCACCTTTGCATAATAACTTATCACAGAAAGTATAACAGAATCTTTATATACTGCATTACATAAACTATATACTAACATGAACACTAACATTAACTAGATCCCAAGGATAGTGCAAAGCTTCTAGTCAAAGATAATAACAATTTTTGCCACGTGTACGGACAAAGCTGCCAGCCCCGCAACCTGACAGCCCATTTTCTAAAGGCCAATAATAAAATAATACAAGCCAAAACTCAGACAAACAACCCAAAATAGAATCTCGAGGGATTCTTAGAGTCATTTTCAAGAACGAAAAAAAAATTATAAACTCCGACAAACATGAATACCGACGTCTTTTGTGCCCTTTGCTATTGTTTTCCGGCCTGTTTAATAACATCAACATCTTTTTGAACTCCTCGAAATTTTTGCATAAAAAGCTTGGCGCATCACAAGAATTGCAACACTAATACGTATCGTGGGACGTCCAGGCGATCCAGATCAAAAGTGACTAACATTTGCCAAGTGGATGTAAAGATACACAAGTTTTTGTTGCCTTTACAAATTACGATCGCCTGATGATTATATTGCTAGCTTCACGTTATCTTGACTTGCGAATCGTCTGCCCAATCAAGCGCTAAGTTCACGCAGGTAACAGATACTCATACAACAAACATTCATGGCCAGGGTTCTTCGTACAGTTGTTATTGAACGCCAAATCAAAATGCGAAGACAGTCCACAACCTCCATATAGAAAGTATATAGAATTTGTTATTGAGCTGACGTGCAAAACTGCTCGAGCGCCACTCGTGTAAAATATAACAAACACGAACCAACAACACTCTACAAACCGACTTCGCAACATCGTCAACATGCCAGACCATATTAAAGTTGAATATAAAGCTTTTAATATTTATTCGCACCTTCCGCTAGGCAGACAATAAATTCTTTCAATAAGGTACAAACCTGTCTGTTATCGCCCTTTAGGACTTATGGGCTTTAAGCGACATAAATACTTGTTGTATATGAAAGACTGATACTAGTGTTTCACATTTTCACGGGTTTTTAGCCTTTAACTACGACAAGTACGCATGTCGTTAAACCTGGTAAGTTTACCCCCCGGAGTTTACACTATGTATACCTCTATCGTGTGAATTTTTGCCACTCATCACAATAGTGCAAAGTTTCTATGAAACTTTGCACTAAAAAGCATATGACACGAAAATTAAGTTTGTGTTATTTAAAAGAGCACTTAAAATGACAAGACATTTTTTTGCAGTTCTTGGTTTCCTTGTTTCGTTTTTGAGATGTTTCAGTTTGTTTGATATGCAAATGTCACATGTTGTGACGTACACGGGCGTAATGAGTTATCGGGGAAGGTTACAGTATATATCTTTGCCATTAACAAACCAAACATACATATGTGGTGTAGTATGTGAGGAACACACGCACATGCTTCCTTCAAATTAAGTTTGGTTTGATAATAAAGAAATATAACTTCTCCGATTAGTCATTATACACATATACGTCACAACATGTCAAATTTACATATCAAACAAACTGAGATATCTCAAAAAACGAAGCAACGAAATTAAAAACTGCAAAAGTTGTTACTCACGATCGGAAACGCATAGAAAATCGACCACTCTTATGGGACAGTTCGCAGGCCACGTGCGTGCTGGCTCAAGTGAGTAATTGTCGACCGAACTTGATGAAATTTACTAATTTATAAACACACACACACACACACACACACACACACACACACACACACACACACACACACACACCCACACACACACACACACGCGCGCGCGCGCGCAAAACAATAACAAGTGAACTGTCCATATATAGCAAAAAAAATCAAGACAGAAAAAAATCAATCAAAGTTATCTGATAGTGTTGAGATCTTTATTCACCCTCCATAGTAGATTGGGTTTGTTTTATGTCTACTCGTTAATTCGTCAGTCGTGAAGTACACTTTCCACGACTGATTCGAACTTTAAAATCCGTTTTAAAGGCCAATTGGGTACACAAATCTGGAAAAAAAACCCAACCTGACTTCTTTTGGAGGTAGTAAACGCCCAATAAACAACAGATTTTAGTCATTTGACATGGGAGTTTACGATACTAGATCGCACTTTCGTCTTCGTCTAATTTTTCCGCCATATTTGATTTCGAGTCAACAAATGCTTGTTATCCTACAATATCCCAGTCTCCCTTCAACCGCTCCATTTTGTCCTTTATCTTCCTAATTTTATCGTATGAACCCACATGTACCACAACGCTCCTTCGCTCCTCATTCATCTCGCGCCAGCCTTCGCTTTGTCTCGCGTGTATTGATGACGTTAACACGCAAGGTATTCGTTCTACGCGAGTCAGCCCGTATTTCGCGAGCCTCGACAGCCGCAACTTCCGATCGTGGCTTGAGCCAGCACATATGTCAAGACCTGTCAGCAGTCAGTACGCTGAGCATGGTAACCACTTCATCTTTCCGGATATAGTGTATCCTAACCCTTAACAGAAAACTAAACTGCAGAGTATTACGAATCTGCTACTTCCCACAGATACCTTATCCTGAAAAAATGTACATTTCTATGAAAATGTACGATGTAAATCTCGATCTAACTTCACAAACTAAGCAACAAAATTATTTTGTTAATATAAGATATAGGGTCGCAGTGGATGTCTATAGTTTTAACTAGGAAGGTTTGGATACAGTACGATTTCGTGTTCGAATTTGCTACTGCATGTGCAATGGCTCTGCGCAATTTTGCGGGAATGGTGTTCAATCAAAAGACAATTTCCATTGTAACATAGTTGTCTTCGCGGGATAACTCTAATTCGGACTTACACTGGATCCAAACCTCCCTACTGATAAGTGATAACCGCTCGAGTGCTTTGGGGACTAGGCTGCAACCTGCTAACCTCTTCAGATATTTGGGGTCCAACAATCAAAATTCTCCCCAGAGCCACAAGGCTTCTTGATCCCGCACTGTACAGATACATTACACTTTGTCTTTCGTTGTCATACTAACGAAGAAGTGTGGTGCGTCAAGAAATTGCTTTGGCAGAAAGAGATATAAACTCACCGGGTATGCACTTTAGACGTTTTAGCACAGACGTTGGCCGACGTAAATCTGCCAGGAATTTGAACAGGTCGTCATCTTTAAGTCTGTCAGATTCCTGTCGAGAAAAAAAAATCCATCTTATTATCAAAACCTGTAAAATTGTTGGAAAGAACTTACTTTCATCGTACACACAAGCAAGGAAAGCTACCAGGTCGTCTGTGCGGGGCTTAAAAAAAGATGCAAAGTCATACGCTGGTATTTCATACCTATAGTGAAGAACTACAATCAGTGACAAAAGAGTTGGGACACTTCAACTTAAAAAGCAACATTTTCCGTTTTATGTTCCCCCGGCCCCCCTGTTCAATGTTGGTGACTATTTAAGCGGTCATTTTCATGTTCACAGCGTCCCTTATTTCCTAGTCAACATTGTAAAGGGAGGGGGAGGGAGGGATAAACCCTATCACGATAAAAAATGTAAAATATATTAAGTTAACCTACAAACACGAAGTGTCCCAAGGTATTTTGTCACTGATTGTCTAAACTGCTTTCTATGTTATATTGCTCGAACAATGCTGTTACAACTAACTAAACACCGTATTTTAAAGCGAAAAATGGAAATCAATCTTACAGTAGGCTTACAACGCTGCTTATGGGTAACATCGGCAAGGCAACACAAGATTTTAGAGTAAAAATGGTCACCTGCGGTGCGACTGATTTGCCAACGGTTCCCACAGTCGTTCCCACTACGATTTCCACTGAAGAAACACGTTACAGAACGACGATTGTTGACTAAAATGACATTTTCTATACACCAGCTTTGTTGTATGATGGTTTTCAATATGGGAATGATGAATTTTTACAATTGACGCTTTTAAAATACGTTTATCACAACGATTCCCACTAAACATCTATAAGTAACTTGATCATTACATCGGCTTTTATATACTGAGGAAGTGGGAACCGACTCAGTGGCGTGGTGGCTAGTTTCGGGCGGGGGTGTCCAGATTAACTTTGTGATAGTCGCTTACTATCAACGAAACAACGACTCGTATTTTTACTGTCTCTTTATTCCAAAAATGGCGGTAACACGAAACAACAACGACAACAACACAAGACTAGGCGCCCGCGGACAACCGCTGGCCATAGAGTTTACATTAAATTGGGCATAACGCTCACACTCCCTTTCCAAATCCCAATACAGTTTAGAAGAAATAAAATATAGAAATAGTTTAGTCCTCTGACAATTCATCATTCGTATCCGTGAATGATGCCTCACGTTGTTCATACCGTTGGCGATGTCCGTCGACCTGGATACGGTTGGGTGGTCGACTTTCTCGTTTACTTCGACGTGGTGGTTCTGAGTCACCATCAGTGTCACTGCTAAGGTCACGGTTATCCGACTGCTCGCCGGAATCGTCAGTTTCCCATGAAAGAAGCTGTCGTGGCGCCGACTCCAACTCATTAAAGTGTCGCTGCTTTATACGTCCCGTTGGGTTATCCTCCGCTTGTAACTTGTAGGTGTTGCCATGACGCTCTAAGATTATCAGTCCCTTACTCTTTAGGTCCGCAAGCTTCTTGCCACCCCGTTTGTTCTTTTCAGAGGCTGTGAGACGTGTTCGAACGCGCTCTCCGATCTCGAACGGCCTTTTCATTGACGTTTTGGTCTTCTTGATCCTTTTGTCCTGTTCCAGGATAATCTTACGCTTAACGAGTTGAAAAACATCGTCAAGTTTCTTCGTATCCGAGCGGGCGTGAGCTGCAAGTGCAGTTTGCTGCATACTTCCTGGAGTCCATTCTTTTTCTTTCACGCTTGCAGGGTCTTGCGGTAGGAGGAAGGTCTCGGGGCGTCTCGCTTGTTGTATGAAAATCAACTCATGTGGAGATAATCCGGTCGTTTTGTTCGCTGAGGTGTTGTGGGCAAACGTCACTGCGTGCATCGCCCTTGGCCAGCTTGCTGGGTTCCTGTTACATACTGCTCTAATGTTCGCAAACAGCTGGTTCTGCCGCTCTACTTGTCCTTGTGATTGGGCATGTTCAGGGCTTCCACGGGCATGTTCGATGCCTAGTTCCTTACAGGTCGTTTCAAACACAGTGGCGGTAAAGTGAGGTCCTTGATCACTTCCAATCACTTCTGGTAAATCGAACTGTGTTATCCACTCATCAACAAGCACACGAACAGCTGTTTCAGCTGAATTATCCAATGTCGCTACTAGCTTTACGTACCGCGTCAGCACATCTTGGATGGCGAGAACATAAGTGAAGCCTTCTGGAACTGATGCTTGAATGGGGCCAACAAAATCGATTTGGATACGTTGGAATGGCTGCTTCGGGATATCAGTCTTTTCCAAAGGTGCTTTACCTTTCAAACCATGCTTGACACGCTGACAGACATCGCAGCCCGTTGCATACTTTGCTACGTCAGACTTTACTCCTGGCCACCATACCATTGCTCGGACGCGGTCCCACGTTCGATCACGCCCCATGTGACCTCCTAATGGTGAATCGTGAACCAACTGCAGAAATCGCCGTCGTAGGCTTCGAGGAAGAACTACAAGAAGTTGTTGATTCTTTCCCAGTGGGTTGTCTGGTGTTGGACGGCCCTTATGGTTGCGATAGCGCACAATACCGTCTGCAAGAACTGTCAGTCGATCACGTGCTTGCCACAACGCCCTCGCCTCGTCGTTTCTCGGGTTGTTCAATTGACGTCGTCTTTCACATGCTACAAGATATTCTCCTACTGCTGGACAAAATCTCTGCGCATCTCGAATGTCTTTTTCCGAAAGAATTGGGAAGAGTCGATAAGCGCCGTCCGACTCCGCTTGATTTACAGCCAAGGTTGCTATACGTAATGTCGCCACTTGTTCTCCATGTCCCACTCTTGACAAATAGTCAGCCATTGCCAACTCTGGGGACTTTCCTGCTCGATGTACTGGGTTGAATGGATATTGTTGAAGGAATTCCAACCACCTTCCTCGCCTCCCCTGAACATCATTTAGGTCGAGGCTTTCGTTGATCCACGCCAGAGCCCGGTGATCTGTTATTAGATCGAAGCGTTTACCGGCCAAATAAACACGAAACTTCTTTACTGCTAGTACTATAGCCAATAGTTCTCTATCTGTAGTACTGTAGTTCCTCTCACTGGAAGACAGAGTATGATGAAAGAATGCTACAGGATTTAAAGATCCGTTCGGTTTAAGTCGATCACGTTGGGCTAGCATAGCTCCAGTGCCTACTGCCGAAGCGTCTGTCACTAACACAAATGGTCTTGTGAAATCGGGCAGGTGTAGCGCAGGAGGTTTCACTACTTGTTCTTTAAGTTTCTCGAATGCTGACGTTGTTTCCGGTGTCCATTTCAGTACTTTCTTGCCATCTTTGTCCAAAAGATCATATAACGGTTTAGCAATCTCTGACATCCCTGGAATCCAACGCTGAACATATGAAAATGCTCCAAGGGCTTTCCGCAGCATTGTTACCGTTGTTGGCCTTGGCGTCTTGATTAACTGCTCTCGCCGCGCTTCATTGATGGACAGCATTCCATCACCGATTACGTGTCCCAGGAAGTCAATGCGCCGAACACCAAAGGTGCATTTCTCTGGGTTGAGGAGCATTCCCACCTCTTCGAACCTCTGGAGAACTTTTCTCAGTCGTTGAATGTGCTCTGTCCATGTTGTTCCCCAGACAAGTATATCATCCAAGTAGCATAGTGCCACTTCCCAGTTCAATGAGCCAAGGACTCCACTCATCAATCGCTGAAAAGTTGCTGGTGCTCCTGATAAACCAAATGGTGTACCACGTCCAGTCCACTGGAAATGTCCGTCTGGGGTGACAAAGCCTGTAAGCTCTGCATCTTCTTCTCTTAGTGGCATTTGATAGTAACCACTCTTTAAATCTAGTGATGAGAAGTATTTAGCTTCTCCTAGTCGATCAATCAGGTCATCGATTCGTGGAATTGGGTGATGTTGATCAAACGATTGAGCATTCAGGGCCCGGTAGTCAATAGCCAGTCTGATCTGGCCATTCTTCCTTCGTGCCACTACTATAGGTGCTGCCCATGCACTTGTCGACGGCTTGATCAGACCTTGGTCAAGGAGGTACTTTATCTCTTTGTTTACGTCTCCTCGTTCACTTGGTGACAATCGCCTTGGTCGCATCCCTACAGGCCTTGAGCCTGGTTTCAGTCTGATGCAGTGTTGACCGATGCCTTGAACAGAAGGAAGGTGGTCCCCTGGTTTCCAAAACACATCTGAAAATTCTGATAGTAATTCATCAATTTCTTTCTGTTTCTTTGGGTCTAGTTGCCCATCACGATGATACCCTGTAACCCGACCAGTAGGCTTGGGCTTCATTTGTTGGCCTGGGAAAGTTGTTTCAAACTCCGAGTGTAACTGGGCAATCTTCTCACCTTTTTTGAGTGTTTCCTTTACTTTGTTTACATTAATTACTCGAAGCCATAACTCGTTGTTACTGTCTACTCTGACAATGCAGCATGCTGGACGAACTGGTTCATCACCTAAGGATACTGTTGGCTCAGCCAAATATTCAACTTCTTTAAGTGCATCAACTGCCACACACCTGACAAAACATTCTTTTCCAGGGTTGACAACAACATCTTCTTTCACCACTACTTCACAAGTGTTCCCTGGGGTGGTTCCACTTTCAGGACGGTACATCTTTTCCAGTTGAATCCCCTTACCGGTCTCATGTATGTACAACTGTCCCTTCTTTGGGTCCCATGTTGTCCTCCCTAGTCGGTATATGAAATCAATCCCAGCCAAATATTTGACAACACAGTTCCTAACCACATAGAACTTGTGATTGCGCACTACTTGGCCACCCACTCTCACCGTCTTAGTTAGAGTGCCGACAAAATTGATGACTTCGCCACTTACACCCTGTGGTGGTAGTGTGTCAGGTTTGTTCAGTGCCTTGCGTTCAGCACTTGTTAAGACACTTTCATCTACCAGGCTGACTTCTGCCCCAGTATCCAGCAAGACACTGACTTGTTTGCTCCCCCACTGTGCACGTATAAAAGGGCTACGCTGTAATATTCCTCTTAGATGTCTAATGGATTCATTTCTCCGTTCATAAGGCCCATCCATCTCAGAATCCCCTCTACTCAACTTAGTCATTCTTCCTCGTCGCATTGCTTTTATTTCCTCTGCAGTACCCAGTGGGTCATTTTCTTGGGTGGGCCCCTTTTCCTGTTTCATAGGTTCTTTTTTTCGTTTGCGTGGATGACTTCCGGGTGCTTCAGGAATTGTCCCGCAACCGCCACGCTCGGTTACGGGGGGCTGCGAAAATCCAGGTCTGAGGCTTTTTCCTCACCTGGCCTTTCTACTCTTCCAGCCATAGGTTTTGAGCGACGCCTTGGAGTCCAAGAGGGATTATATCTTCGCCTATCTGGGCAGGCCTTCCACCCTCCCAAATGGTTGGTAGTGTTGCAATAGTGACAAAGCCAGTTCTTGGTGTTATCGCCTCCAGGCCCCTTACGACTTTGTCTGGGCAGTTGTGGACCAACTCGTTGTAGGGCTGCTACTACTGCTTTGTCAACTGCTTCAGTAACCATTGATTCCAACTTGTTATGTTCAGGGGTGGTCACTAAGCCAACTGTTGGACCTGTCTTAAGAAGATCCCCCACTTCTGTTGCCCTTTTTGCAATGCCAATTATAACCAGGGAATCTTTTAATTTTCCAGTATCATCAAGGATCCCCTTATCCAAAATGCTTTCCCTGGCCCGTATATCACGTATTGAGTCACGGAATTTTTCAGCTAACAAACGAGACTTCACTTTTGTTTCACGAAATTCTGGGTCTCTATATGCATTGTCGTACGCTACTTCGAGTCGGTTAAAATAATCGTCAAACTTCTCACCTGGTTGTTGACTAATGCTTCGCCAGTCTTGTTGGTAAGCTTCCTGTGATTTGATCTTGGCATACTTTTCTTTCAACGCCTTCAGTAGCTCAGTATCATTAGCTTGAACTTCATCAGGTTGACGAATCGCCCAAACAAGTACACTGTCGGTTAACTGTGTCAAAAACATGTTCGCTCGTCCTTCTGGAGTTGACCACCGAATAGGCTTGTTTGTCTCGCTTGTATTCGCTCGCTTCGCAACTGTCCACGCCGCCTCGAATTTATCAAATTCATCTGGCGTCACCTTGCTTCCAAATGTTGCCTTAAGCTTCGTCTCAATAGGTTTCTCCTCGTTTGGCATGTTTGTTTCGTTCTCCTGGACGCTTCTCCGACTACGTGGGCTTCTTTGTATCGAACTAAACGCTGCCACCAATGTGATAGTCGTCTTTGATATGCCATTTCTTGCATTTTGGAGTGAGATTTTATAGAATTCTCAAGATTATGAAACTTCATAGAAAACACAAAATATTACAGATTTCAGATCTTTATATCCCACCACTGAAGACCTAGCTATACAAAGAAATTTTTTTACTTTTTTTTTAGGTTTATTTTGTTAAGTTTTGGCGCCCTTGCTAGTTTTGGCGCCCCTTCTGCAACCCCAGCTGGGGGGGGGGGGGGGGGGGGCTTGGCCCCGCCGGGCCCCCCTGCCACCACGCCACTGAGAACCGTGTCCGCTTTACTGTACCTGTAAATACATTTATTTTGTTAGTCTAATTCTAGTTAAAAGATTCAAAAGAGAAGTATACAATGCAAGTAGCACTTGCAATCAGCTGCACTGTCATTACTCGGGCTACCTGTGGTAGCCGAGTCTAGGTTTCGCGATTCTCATTTTTATTTTTTTCCGACGCGTTATTAGTCCTCTGGCGGCCACTGGCGATATTGACCAATAAGCTTTGCGAAACTGAGGCATGTGACTATACCTAAAGTGTTCTGATGGCTACGTCTATGATATCTTTGTCTGACTACGTGTTCTCCGAAAGAAACAAGGAATCAATTTCTCGGCGATACTATTGTAAGACTTATGGCCTTTTACCAAAACTCGCCAGGATCTGTTGAAGTAAAGGTAAGCTGTTTCGTTATTTCCATTGGTACAGTAGGTAAGCTTATTTAGATAGCCGTTGTCTAAATTTAGTTTATAGAACAAAGTTTTTATACCATGTTTAAACGATTTTGTTTGAGCAGTTTGAAATCGGTTATCCATGTATGAATTAAACATTTTGAAAAGTTGTTGAACACAATTAACTTAAGCTCATTTGAATACCCATAGTCACATGGACATGGATACATGTAAACAAATCTCTTAAAAATTGACATTGTTTACTATACTGGTATAGCTTCATGGATTTGTTCCTGTAATGACTCCTGTAATCACTCAAGATTTTGAGCCTTGGACCCTTAGGGTTGTCCACATTATGTCAACATGATTTTGAGCATAATACTGAGGCAAAAGTATAGTCCCACACAAGACACCACTTTCTCGATACATAACATGCACAATGCAAACTGTAACTCATAACCATTTTGGTTGTGCATGTACTGTATCGAGAAAGAGCCCTAGGCACCTCATTTTAAGACCATTCCTGGTTACAATGACTTCCAGACATACATCGCTTCCAGTATATCCAGTTCTAGATGACTACTGGTACAAGTTTTAATGCTTCAGTGTCAGCTGCCTCCTGTGTTTACTGCCATCTACTAATTCATTTTACCTGTCTTTATGCTAATCATAATGGAACATAATAGATAGTGATGCTACAGTATTTGAGCAAGGTTTAAAACACATGTTCTCTTTAGTTCATCCACCTGATATTGATTGAAATTCCACTTTTATACCCCAGGCTAAATTACTGTAACTGTCACAAACCCATACCCAGGGTCTTTATTACTAGCCTTTTATGTACCTAACATTTAGAATTAGTGCCGGGCAATCCCTTTTATCTGCCACCATCATCAACTTTGGCTGATACTCATGAAAATCTTGGACCATGGCTCTATTTTCTCTTATACAGTACTTTTTTGCTAATTTTTGTTTTATAACCTGTAGATCCAGGCTCAGAGCCAGGTTTGGACAATCCTACCGGTCATGATCAGTGCTGGTAAAATCTGATGTTTCTGATATATCTCTGGAAGATAAATCTAAAAACCTGGAAGTTAAATTTGCTGTCAGCATGTACACAGAATGTTGGTGGAGTCACATTGTTATCATACATGTACTGTATATCAATACTACAGAACAATCATGCTGTCCTTTCATTGAACATTGCCTACACTGATGGTCTGCAAACTATGGTCACAACCCAAAAGCAGGGTACAAAACATTTTCACAGGATTTTGTCAAACGACTTAGTTTTTCCGCATTTGCCAACAAACATTGGTCGAGCTAACCCAGTTGTCTGTTACCCAATGTTAGCAGACATGAAATCCCTAAATGCAAAAGTATTTTTTGTTCGCTACTTTCACAAGTTCATGTAATTATAGTAAATGGTTACATATGTACAACAAATAATGTATATACTAAATTTATCATGAAATCAATCATGGCACAATGCTTGAAATGTGTAGTGGGTCATCAGCCTAAAAGTTTGTGGACTGTTGGTCTACACATACAAATAGCTCAGCAAAAACAATTTCAACAACTTTCTAATCACTAATTAATGCTGTAATTATTAGTCAATGCTTATGACGTCAATAACTTTTTTTTTGGAAATCAATGTTTAAAATGTTCTTCATCCCAACCTGTAACATACTCTCTTCTAAACCTTACTGCTACTGACCTTAATCACTTAATCTATTGTATTTGTTTACATGATTATCCTGAATTGTGAAGTGGTCTAGAATTCCAGATAATCCTGAATATTAAAGAAAATGAAACCCAACCCTGACCCCCACCTCACAGTAACCCTAAATGTAACCACAACCCCCCAGGGAGAAAGTTCCACCACTCAGACCCTGACCACAACACCCCTACTGTTTTTTGTTATATGCTTTTAGTTTAACATCCCACATGTGGGACAGAGAAGTCCCCTAGGCATCAGGATCATCCTGAATTCTAGACACTTTAAATTGACAATTCAGGATAGTCCTGCACCACATTCAGCGTTTGATCTGATCTTCCTCAGCCCACTCCCACCTCTTTGCTCATGCGTTATAGAGACCTCTGCACTTTCCAGTAGCCCGAGTGCACACCTGAACCAGGTGTCTTGTTTTTTGGTAAAAGAAGCCTGAATTGACGAAATAACTTCAACAATCAACAATATTAAGTGGGAAGCGTAGTGGGAACCGGTGTAAGCACCGAGACATTTGTCATCACAACTGTTGTTTAAGGTTAAATTTCATGTAAGTTGCCGCAAATCGTTTGCGTTTTATCGCAGTGTATATTGGTAGTACTGTACTTATTACGATTGGTAATAAAACCCGAAACAATTTTTAATAAGTTTTCTCAATTGCTTGTTATGTCTTCAGTGAACGTCTATAAACGCTTAGTATTTCCTTCAATATTGGGTTCTTGTGATTGAATTAAGCATCACGCATATTATACAGTATACTTGTTAGAAGAATAAAATACTTGCTACCGATTTTCTTTGTGTTTTACAATGATTTTTGAAGCGTATGTATTCGGCTCCTTAGTTGATAGACTGCAATCAGTGACAAAATATCTTGGGACACTTCGTGTTTGTAGGTTAACTTAATATATTTTACATTTTTTATCGTGATATGGTTTATCCCTCCCTCCCCCTCCCTTTACAATGTTGACTAGGAAATAAGGGACGCTGTGAACGTGAAAATGACCGCTTAAATAGTCACCAACATTGAACAGGGGGGCCGGGGGAACATAAAACGGAACATATTGCTTTTTAAGTTGAAGTGTCCCAACGCTTTTGTCACTAATACTTAAATTAAAGGCGTCGCGTCAAGCAGGAATTTAAGCATGTTTATGTTAATCAGCTGCGAACACTTTGATGACATTCTGCGCGTGTTAGCAATAAAGCTATTATAGGTACCATATCTGTGGTTTTATATCTGATAAATAAACTTTAGCTTTGGTTTTCTAGGCTTTCAAAAATACTACACCAATGAACTTACCACTCGCAGTACGTGTTTTATGAAAAAAAAAACCCTGCTGCTCGTATTTTAAAATTTTTAATATGACTTGAAATTAAAGTTTGTTTCGTTTGGAAAAAAAATCACCTAAAATGAAGTAACCTCTTTTGCAGTTTTTGGTTTCCTTGTTTCGTTTTTGAGATATTTCAGTTTTTACCTCCGCCAGGAGGTTATGTTTTTATCCCTGTCTGTCTGTCCGTCCGTCCGTCCGTCCGTCCGTCCGTCCGTCCGTCCGTCCGTCCGTCCGTCCGTCCGTCCGTCCGTCCGTCCGCCCGTCCGCCCGCCCGTCCGCCCGCCCGCCCGCCCGTCTGTCTGTCTGTCTGTTTCTGTCTGTTTGTTTGTTTGTTTGTTTGTTTGTTTGTTTGTTTGTTTGTTTGTTTGTTTGTTGTCTGTCTGTCTGTCTGTCTGTCTGTCTGTCTGTCTGTCTGTCTGTCTGTCTGTCTGTCTGTCTGTCTGTCTGTCTGTCTGTCTGTCTGTCTGTCTGTCTGTCTGTCTGTCTGTCTGTCTGTCTGTCTGTCTGTCTGTCTGTCTGTCTGTCTGTCTGTCTGTCTGTCTGTCTGTCTGGGGCCAGGATATCTCAAAAAGTATTGCACTGATTTTCATGAAAGTTTGTAGAAGGGTAAGGTTGGCCATAGACCAACGACCAATCCATTAAATTTTGGTTGAATTTAGTCAAAATTTGGAGGAGAAATAAAATCTGACCGCAAGGCTCTCCGTGTAGAAGAAATGCTTGATTGCGCTCATTATCCTTATTTTATGCGAACATTTTTGCATAATTTTGGCACGAGTACAAGCAAGCATTTTATTCATACATGCATGTGTTGGTCTCGTGAGCTAGCCTGGTTAGCGGGATGGCTCATTTTCTTTTGTAAACATCTCTAATAACCCGCTGGCGGGGGTATATACAGTCTCTGAGTGCCCTCTAGTTTAATATGTAAATGTCACAGGTTATAACGTACATGTGCATAATGGACTTATCCAAGGTTATCTTTTCTATTATCATACCAAACTTAGTTCAAAGGAAGCATGTGCATGTGTTTCTCACACAACAACGCCACATGTAGAATTTCAAGTGATTTCGTTTAAAATTTTCATTTTAAGACTTAATTTTTGTGTCATATGCACTTTATATATTACTTAGCAGGTTCGGTTTTGTGTCATATTTGAATTATTTCATTGTGTTAGAAAAGTCAATCACAATTAGTCATCAATTCGGGGTTAGCCAAAGGTCCTGATTTTTGGCGCTAACCAAGAGGATCGTGGTCTCTGGAGACGAAAATGGTAATTATCCACAAAACCACTGGCAGAACGTTTGACCATTCCCCGCAAAGACTTTAGCAAATCTCTCCCAGCTCAATTAACGTCGTTCTAACGATTCTTGCCTGCGAGCATGCGAACAAAACGGCGGCAGCCAGTTTGTTAATGAAATACTAACCTGTTTAAAAAAGCTCTTGACGGTCAAAGTGACAGGACGAAAGGTTGTGAGATCCGGCGATGTATCGTCAAGATCACAGTACATGGAGCGACGCTGATTACTAAGTGAGTTCGATCTTCGCGGTAACGTATCACCTTTTTCTTTTTTGTAGCTAGGCGTTACAGCGGGTGACTCGGGCGGACTATTCTGTTGACACAAAGACATACAATTAAACTATGACAAGAAATGCTACGCTGGAATCGAATAAAAAAAAATAGAGCCAATCCCCCCAGTAAGAGTTTATATGGTTCAGCTCAAATTGCTTAGGCTATTTGTTAATATTATCTTATTAATAACATTCCAATCAATTTCCATTTTGGCAGATGGAAAAAATTATCAGGAGTCCTGGTTCATTCGCTATTACTAAGTGTTCAAGAAGTTAGTCACGAAGAAGATTAAGTAAAGTTTATGATATGGCACGAATTACTTCAAGAAAATCACGCGCTGTGATTGGTTGCTGACGTGGCGAGATTTCTCCGTAATGCCCGCGAGCATTGTGAAAAATTTTAATGCCCTACCATTGGAAACAAACAAAAAATCCTAAAAAGAAAGTTGTTGCTGTAAAACGAAGAAAATAAATGAGATAAATGAGGATGAACATTATAAATTAAAGTAAATTTTAGCATCCAGACGAGAAAGAAACAACAGAAAATAACGCTGGCCGGTATTTTGGCGAAGTTAAAGGAAACGAAGACAAAGAAATACAAGATTGATTTTGTAATAAAAAGTGCCATATAATGAACTACAGCAAGACCTCGATTAGAAAAGAAAGAGATTTCTACCAACATCAGACGCTTTGTTTGATGTAGCCGCCATCCATGATCTTGGACGTGTCAAACCAGTTTTGAAAACAGGTTTGGTTGCAACACACGTTGGGTACTGAGCGTGCTTAAGCAATGACCAACAAGTTGTTTATGTGGTGGCGCTAGAACGTATAACAATTAGCGTTTCAGAGGCAGTTGAGCTGTAACCCTGTTTTTATATTTCAATTTACTATTTAAAACCTTATTTCCGTAAAAAAAATAGAAATACTTTGTCACAGAGTCGGTATGAAGTTTTTTTACTGTACTTGGGAAGTTAAAAGACGACTCGCAGAGCTGATAAAACACTCGGCAATTGCCTCGTGTTGTTCATGCATATCTCGTGTTTCTGAACTTCGCTGTCAGGGTAACTTCGCACATGCATACGGGACAGAAAAAGTGTCAGATGTTGGAAGAGGTCTCTTTCCTTTCTTGTAGGGACATCTGCCAACACACAGGGAGCGGAGGAGTCAAATATGAGTTACATTTGCTGAACGTCTTACCTTTGACAACTGATGAATCAATTCACAAACATGGATGGCTGGATTTTCAACTCGTACGGCTTGGCAAGTTAGCAAATACTTCGTGTATTAAAATTCAAGCAAACTCATTACACCGCCGCCTAAAGTATTCTGGGCTCGCATGCGAGCTGATTGATCTTTATAGATTTAATATTAGGAAAAGGGAGGAAACTGCCGTTGGGCCATTTTGTTCAAATTGCTCTAACTCGCATGAGACTCGACAAAAAAGCCCTATTTTAAGTATCTTATCTTGCCAAGCCGTACGCATTGAAAATCCAGCCATCCAGGTTCGTGAATTGATTATAAGTTGTCAAAGGTAAGACGTTCAATAAATGTAACTCATATTTGACTCCTCTGCTCCCTGTGCCAACAGAGAAACTTGTGTTTGGCAAAATATTCGTAATACCAATCGTGTGCGATTTTTCATTAATTCTTCTCGAACAGGGTTATTTCCTATACTAATAATATACATCAAAAGTTTTAAGAGAAAAAAGTTCAGAAAAAAAGAATACAATACAAATTCTTGGAGCCAGTGAGCCAATCAAAAACAGTATAAACTGAAGAGAGCCAATCACGTTCTACAACAAATTTTGACAGGTTGTAATTTTTTACCTGGTACCCAGGCTTTTTGGCATAAAATAAACAAATATGGCGTCTAAGATCCGAAGTAGTAGAGAATAAATTTGTTCAAATTTGAAGCTAATTTATTATTATTATTTTTAATATTGTCAAGAAAAGTGCTGTAAAAAGGCTAGTAGATTCTTAGTGGTCTGAGTAAATTTTTCAAGTAGTTGTGACATGAGCGAAGCGTTTTTAAACAACCAAACTGTAATATCGTAAGTACAGTTTACAATTTTTCATGTATATTAGTAACTAGAAATACATAAATGCAATAACCCTTCGCCCGCTTTTACAGCAACCCCCCTTGCGCTCTTTTTTTATTGGAGGCCTGGAAATAGCTACTCCTGTCGGAATGAAAATATAGTTTTAATTCTGGTAGAATATTTGAAATAAAAAACAAAAACTCTATTTTTTTTTAAGAAAAATGCAACAAAAAAAACAAAGAAAAATTTAAGGATGATATTTCGTAAAATATATTGAGATGAAAAAAATTGCATGTCGCATACCAGGTTTCGAACTCGATCACGTTCGCGTGCAAGCCTACGATGTTACCACCACACTACTGAAGCAGGCGTCATAATTTTATCAAAATATTAGGGTTATATTTTACAGTTCTTTCTCCCATGTCCACAAAGACCATTGCTTGGTATCTAAAAATATTTGCATTTTGAAAACTACTCAAACTGCCTGGCTGGTATTCATTTATTATATTTTAAATTTATTTAAACAAATATAACAAAAACAGTTTTTCATTTCGAAATCTGAATTGCTGAAAATGTTTTCACATACATGTTAATGGGCCTTAATAAATATTTCAACAGCATTTGTACGTTTTAAAAAAATGTTCCTTTTCCATTTGTTATGCTAAATTATAAACAACCGCTAAGTCATATTAAGTAGTTTTACGAAAAGAAAACTATTTAAAAGAAGATAAGACGGCAGCCACAGGTAAAAAATACAATGGGCATTGGCAAGAAAAAACATGCAATGGATATGATACGTTTAAAACGGACTTCAAGGACACACAAAATCTCATAATATAAAACAAAATTAACAGTCATAGATGTAAACAGGGAAACTCGAACAGTTTTGCTACTAAGTGTTCGTGATTACTGAGAGCGACTGCTCTATATTTTTACCGTAGCTTAAACTTTTCGGCCTTTATCATCGTTGGTTTTCTATATCTTTTTCCCTCTTTCGAGTTTCGGTTTGACGGGCTTCCTTTAGTCAAGACGTTGATTTGTTCTGTTCTTTTGAAATGAATGTACGTATCCCCAAAACTCTTTTCTCGAGTCTTTTTGTCAAGAATATATTACTTCAAATCTTTTTTGTCAAGAACTATATTGTTTCCAGTGCCCTACAATCTTCACCGCGCGTGGTCCGTCCACACATATATATATATACAAATATTCAGATCGCTCAAACTGATTCGCATTTTAACACGCGTGTAAAGTGGACTCCACGCATGTCGAGATTAGCACCCTCACTGGGCTCCGGGCCTTCGGCCCTACGCCCGGCTCGGGGATAATAGAATGGCTTGTGCAATTTGGAAAATAGGTACGCAATGCGTACATGCGGATACTGGTTTTTATTTGGCCTACAGATAATGATTCAACAACGTAAATTGTTCGCCAAAATATACTGAAAATGCTTGATAACCTTGTGACATATCAGCATATGCTCTCACGTATCATCTAGAATCGACAATAATTATTAATGTTTAAATGCCTTTAATAACTTAACAAGATAAATGCTTAATTCTAGCCCTTACTTAAACTCCAACCCAATCCCTAACCCAAGCCCTGCCCCAACCCTAATCTTAACTGTAATCTTAAAATGACAATTTTACGTAAATTGGGAATAACGGGTAACACATGAATTGATTTGTCTCAACAATGATCAACGCGCTTTTTGAATAAGTATATACGCCTACATGTAACTCAAGCAGTACCAAATACAGTTGATTTCTGCGTATATACAGACAATCAGATGGCCGAGGGCCTAACATGTCAACAGTACACTTGAAACATTAGTTAAAAGGCTATTCATATTTCATAAAGATCCTGGTTCGAACCCAAACAAGCATGCACTCGCTCTGTCTTTTCGTCCATGAAAAGCTTCTCGTTTTAGCGAGAAGTTGAAGTGCGTTACGAAATAATCATAATAACACTTTGCATGTATGGTTTTATTATGCGATGCTGAATTACTGAACACGAAAAAGTATTGCATGTAAACGAGCATTGACCGCGCGCTTGCTTTGGTATATTAAGATAACAGTGAATTTTAACCTAAAAGCTATGAAATGCATACTATCTGGTATATAGGTATATGGTTTAGAAAGCAGTCACTGATTTGCAAAAATTGACAAAATTGTTTAAAATTTACTGTATATCGACAGACCAGTAGACCACTATCAGCTATCAACTCGTCGTGGATATTTTCTTGGCGTCCTGTGATTGCGTGCAAAAGCGAAATCTTCTAGTTGGTTGTTCTGGTACACGCTCGTAAACCCTTCGGACATACGAATAAGACTTCTGAAGTATGCCTATTAGCGTTTCGCCTTGATCACGTGATTGACGAAAACATTCGGATAGTTTAGCAACCAGTATCCGCAAAAACGCTCGTTAAGTGGATTTACATAATAATTTTATTTATTGTTCACCTGCTGTTTGTTCTTTTTGTAATCTTGGCGGCAAGCAGCTTTTGGCACAGCATAACCTATGTTGACTTGATTTATTTTTGCGACGTCATTACAGCTTGTTTTCCCCTGGACATGTTAACTGTTCAGTTTTGTGAACAGGAAAAAAAAACATGAAACGCGGTCCCTATAATCGCATTAAAATATGATACTTATATCGCTTTAATTTCGCTTGAGTGTAATGTTAGGTAAATCGGCAAAAAGAGGAAACGCGGACGCTAATCGCATTGTTAAAGAATATGATATTCTTATGTTTTATATGTCTATGTTTTAGACTTTGGTAACATATGCACTCATGCGTCTCAATAAATCGATGTTCAACGCGTTTTTTGAATGGGTATTGCATACGTCTACATGTAACATAAATAATGCCAAGCACGGTGGATTTCTGCGTGTAAACCAATAGCTAAAACATCTTTGGTCGAGCGCTTATAAACACGTAAACACTTGAAACATTTAATAGTTAAAAGGGCATTCAGATTTCAGAAAGATCTTTAATCCGAAGCCAAACAAGCGCTCACACTGTTTCTTCGTCCTTGGAAAGCTTGTCGTTTAGGCGACAAAGTCGAAATGCGTTCCGAAATTATTATAGTAACACCTTGTATGGTTTTATTAGGTGATGCTGTATTGAACACGAGAAAGTATGGCATGTAAATGTGCAGTCACCGCGCGCTTGTATTTATAGTATAAAACAACAGTACATACATACATACACATACATATATGCATGTATTAAAATGCTGAAATACATATTGTTTCGAAACCAGACTATCCGCAAAAATTCTCAAAAACGTTCAAATTTATACCGAATTTAGGCCTGGTTTAGACGTCGAAGTTCCGTCGCATTTAATTCGTCGAATTTAATGCGACGATTATGCGACAGAAGTGACACATTTCGGTTTAGACGTCGAATTTAATGTGTCGCATTTAATGTTACGGTTGAAATTTAACGCCAAATAGCTCTTAACGTTGGTGTTTCGAGGTTCGAATTACCGCGCGTTCCAATTTGCATGGCACCCAGCTGTTAAGAGAAACGCCATGTTTTTATCTTCAAGTGAGTACATCAAAAAGCTAAAACGCAAAGAAGACTTTCAGATGCTCTCTGTGTTTCAACATGTGTCGTTAAACCTTGGCGTTGGTCGCCTGTTTGTCGTTAGTGGAATTGGAATGTATAAGCTTTCGCTTTAATAAAGCTCTCTCATTCTTAAAACTCGATTAATGTGTTGCTTTCGGCTAGTTCGACAGTTTTCTTCGGCCGAAAACTCCAATACCTTTAACAAGTAACCCTTTATTGCCACCCAACTTCATACTAATTGTTTTCGTCCGTCACAAAACATTCTGTACGATACAAACAAGTACGAATTTTGAAAATGATCTTCGTGAGGCCCACGAACTGTAAAATTGATGGGTATTGAGGGATATTGTAGGATAGAAAAAGTGATTATACTAATTTATGCATTTTATTCGACTGCATTTTATGCGACGTCTAAATCAACGTCGCATTTCCGTCGAATTATGCGACACAGCTCGTCGCATAATTCGACAGCGTCGAATTAAATGCGACGCGTCGAATAAAATCAGTTTAGACGTTGCATTTCCGTCGGATAAAATTGGTCGCATTAAATGCGACGAATTAAATGCGACGGAACTTCGACGTCTAAACCAGGCCTTATTGGCGTCTTGTGATTGCGTGCAAATGTTCATTACCAGAAACAAAACTCAACATTTATCTCCCATTCGTTGTTCGCGTTCACGTTCGTAAACCCTTCTGACATATAAATAAGACTTCTGAAGTATGCTGATTTGGACAATTGCTATTGGTCTGCGTTGATCACGTGATTGACGAAAACATTCGTACACACACACAAACAAACAAACACACACACACACACACACACACACACACACACACACACACACACACACAACCGCGCTCATGACATAGCGGATTATGGTTTAGCAACCAGTATCCGCAAAAAGGGACACTCGTGAGTTTTATCAATGTCTTCAAATAACAATCATTATTTGAACTCGTGCAATTTTGATAGTCTTTGAAAAACTCACTCGTGCATATGTTTCTTCCAAATTGCAAAGTGCACTCGAACCATGTTACCTTTACAAATTTTCATCGTCCACTTCATTTCGCCCCCCCCCCCCCCCCCCCCCCCCACCCCACCCACCCCCACCCCCCACCCCCTCCCACCCCCTCGCCAATTCACGAAAAAAGGTATCAATCTCTCACGGCGTAAGAAGACAATACGCTGTCTTCCGAATCTTGCAGCAAACAATCTAAACGCGACCTTCCTGCGATTTGATTAGTCTCTGAGCGGTATTCACAACACGAAATTGAAAAACAAAATAAAAAATTAAGCAAGTCAAGTTAACATGGTGTTTAGATATTGTGAATTAATGTCCTCAACTACCAAATATTGCTAAGATTGATACTGACACAGTAAATAAGGCAATGTTTTTGTGGGATTATGGAAGTGTGGGGCAACTGCTCTATATATTTTTGTTTATCTGCGATGAGCTGGGTCCTGAGTGATTCCAAGGGCAGATACTCGTAATTGAAAGCTGGATCTTGAGGAAGGCGATTAAGACAAATGCTGATTTTTAGCTGGGTCCTATTAATCTGCTCAAGACATATACTTTCACCGCGCGGATTTGAGCTGGATCCTGACAGGCGACTAGAACATATACTCAATGGAGTAGGATCCTAGTCTGCCCTGCAGGACATATACTCCGAGTTGGACCCTTGATCTGGCTCAGGACATATACTCGTATGCAGAAATCAGAGCGATTTTTAAAGTAAAATTGGCTCCAGGCCAGATTGCCAAATTCCGTAAAGAAAACGTGAGGTCTGTGGTAAAATTGCGACCTCATACTAGAGCAATTGCCTCCACAATCACACATATACAATGTGTGTGATCCCCATAGACCGAAAACGGCGAGCACGTATGGTCGAAATTGGTGTAAATTAAGTCTTATTTCCCTATCAATCGTTTTGAAACGTCTGCAAGAACATTCACTGGTGTACGAATATATCTGAGATAGCAGTCAGATGACCATCTTCCTAGTGTTTGAATGAGCCAATGAGGCAAACTCTGTGAAGCGGCTGTAGTAGCCGCTCCAATTCTAAAGCTGTGACCAGCATAATGTGCAGTGCTGTAGCCACCTTGAGCCAATAGTGTTCGCAGTTCCTTAGTAAATCGACTACGTGATAGAGGAACACCGGTCGAGTAGCAAAACAATGGTCCCGCATGGTTTGAGGACGAATGAGAAAAGTAGGTTTGAAGAGCCCGCACTGGACAATAGATACTCGAATTGCTGCCAATGGTTATTGCAACTGAAGATCGAAACGGATCGGTCTTAGAAGCTTTAATATTGAGTTGCAAAAAAACAGCCTTGTGGTGTTGGTCACTGTGAAAACTTACGTCTGATCGGCTAAGATGAGTAGAGGAATTAAAAGGACCGGAGCAAGTCATTTCACCAGTCCGCAGAAAACAAAAAAATGCTAAAGAAATAGCGGCCCAAAACATTGTTTCATCGTGCGTTGGTACTTTGCGTGAATGCAACAAACGGTGAAAAAGTTTGAGGTGGTCTAATGTTATAGGTAAACGCGTCCTTGTAGAAACACCTTTAACTCGTTTTATGCCTCGTAAAATATAGTTCAGACGTTGAAATTTGGCTATAGGAAGGTCGTAGCCATTGACCAAATGCAGGTGGCGAACTGCGGCAAGATACACTTTTATGGTGTCAGGATTCAACGTCTTTGCCAGAAAAACAGCAAAATAGATAAGAACAGTTTCAGTAGTAGGCAGAAGAGGGACATGCTTGTATAAATGAAATTGGTAGTAAAATTTCATAAACTGTTTTTCGCCGCTGCTATAAGTTTTAGTCGTACCTTGGGCTAACGAGGCAATTTGATAACGACGTAAATCAGCGTCTAAAGACGAGAAAGTTCCTCTGGCAGAGGTTGTGGACGTTGATCTGCATGAGGTGCTAGGCGCCGAAATCTGGTTAGCTGAAAACGGGAGATAGAATCAGCAATGTCATTATAATGACCTGGAACATGCAAGGCTTTGAAGTAAAAATTATACTTTAATGTTTGAAGGGTTAAGGCCCGCAATAAATCCATCATACGTGGGCATTTTGAACGTTTAGAATTAATGATGGGAACTACAGCCTGGTTATCACAATAAAAGATCAGACGTTTTTGAGCCCACAAAGGTCCCCATATGTAGGAAGCTGCTACGATAGCATAGAGTTCTTGCCAATCAATGCTGATGTTCTTAGTGTCAAGAGTTTAATGGGGTAACCATTTGCCTTGAAACCACTGATTTTTGAAAATCCCCCCGAAACCAAGGGTACCAGAGGCATCTGTATACAGGAGAAGTGTTGTAGAATTCTCCCAAAAAGTGTTTAAAAAGAAACTTGCGCCATTCCAGTCCTTAAGAAATGTTTGCCACATTTTAATGTCTTCATCACCATGGCCAGAAATTTGCGACATTGAGCCATTTTATGACCAGCGGCTAACTACATCAAATTGACAATAGCAACAAAGCCGTTTGCGGCCAGACATTCCACTTTCAATCCTTCATTCTTTCTTAAATATGATTATTGGTTTGTTCAAAATCTTCAACGTTCGCTAGTTGACTTCTTAGTCGTTTAAACTCAAGGAAAATGCTCTCAATTGGCAATTACGGATCGAAATTGCGAAACGGAGTCCCCGTTGCGCAATATAAAAAGAAGAGGAATCATATTTCACGTTGAGTCACGCAAGAGACAAGAAATAAATATAGAAATGCCCACTACGCTGAACAAAAATATCGCAGCCTCCAGTAAGATAATGTAAGAGAAAGCGCGTCGTCAGGGTTATATTTTGGTACCTTTTCCGAAGAAATCCACCAAATACAACGTTGAATATTCTACAAAGATGGATTTCTATTTCGCGCTACTTCACTTACAGCGGGCCATCTCCTCATCCTTAAAATACTGTATATTCAGGAGCAAAATGGAATGGTCAAACAACGCGCGACTTAGTATAACGAAGAATCATTGTGTAGTACAATACTTCAACTTTGCTACTCAAGGTACACAAATGGACTAGCGATGCTGTGTAACTCGCTACATAAGCGTAAAGATCAAGGTATTCGTCATTTTCTTCTAATAAACTATGATTTGCAACGTTAGCATATGGCTAGACTAGCCCTAGAGTTCGTGTTCAGTTTGGAAAGGTTAAATTTACGAAGATAAACATCAAATATAGCTTGAACTATTCATTTAATTATGTACAGGCTAGAACGAGGTGCACAAATTTGACTTATCTTGTGGTTAGACTTCTGTTTCAATTCTTGTGAAATGCGTAGACTAATTACTTGTTATTGCTAGCCGCCATGGTTTTCCGATGTTGCGCATGCTCAGCATCGCGTGTCGCGAATTTCTGGCCATGGAAAACCATTTGTCAATCTAATGTGATGATGTGGTGCTGTAACCCCCTGTGTAAGCTGTATTATACGCTGAAGAATGCCCGACCGGGGACAATTACTTTGCAGGCAAAGTTTAGAGTACCTATCAGTGATTGGAGCTCCTTGAGTGTAGTGAACTTTTTAGTGTGCCAAAATTCTAAATCCGCGTGTAGACGACTCAGTTTATCGTAGGGAAGACGAGTTTCCATTTTGTGTGAATCAAGAACAATGCCTAAAAATTCGATGACTTGGCTAGGCCCTCCGTTTTGTGATCTGCAATAGGAACGCCTAACGTATTAAGTGTTAACAACATACTAGAATAGAAAGACTTGTTTGACATGCATGAGAAGGTGGCTCGGTCCTATCTGGTGGTTCCATTATCAGAAAATCGTCTAAGATATGCCCAATATAACTTATAAAACATTTGTTCATTAAAATCCACTCAAGCGCGTCAGAAAGTTGGTTAAAAATATATGGCGCACTTCGCAAACCAAAGGGCAGCACTTTATCGAAATAATAGGATTTATTCCAGTACATGCCTAATAATTCCCAGTCGTCAGGATGAACAGGGAATTGACGAAAAGCAGACTCTATGTCAGTCTTGGCAAGATAAGTGTCTTTGCCTAATCGGATCAAAGTCGCAATGGCGTCATCGATTTTGATGTACTGCAGTGAAAAATCGTCCTTCTCCATAAATGAATTAATTGATTCGCCCGTCTTTGGAAACGAAAGGTGAAAAATAGGTACGCAATGCGTACATGCGGATACTGGTATTTATTTGGCTTGAGAGTCTAAAATAACTAATGGGCCTTTTCACCAATAGCGGTGCCATCTTGAATTCGCAATGCATTGTGGTCTATCCAGGGTAATAAGCTCAGTTAAAAGGGCGATTGCTTAGTGTTGAGACACAATGCGGTAATTTTGTCTTGATTAACACTTTCATGGCAACAATGTCTACATATGATCGTTGTCATATTGGTAAAAGCAATAATTCTCGTACATATAAGGATACATTTGTTATGAATCTATCCTTACACGTCCGAGAATTGTTGCAATATGACAATTATTATATTTAGATATTGTTGCCACGAAAGTATTTATAAAGAAAAAAATACCACATTGTGCCTCAACACCCTGGATAGACCATAATGCATTGCGAATTCAAGATGGCGATGCTATTGGTGAAAAGGTCTACTGTGGATTGTAATTTCAATTTCATGCAAACATACCAAAATATACTGAAAATAATAGAGAATCTTGTGACATATATAAGAGCCCAGCACAAAACTCGAGGTAGTTGTAATATTCAAAATATTTATTTAGACGTAATGCTTCGTTATTATTATTATTATTATTATTATTATTATTATTATTATTATTATTATTATTATTATTATTATTATTATTATTATTATTATTATTTTTATTATTATTATTATTATTACTCGGGCTACCAGGTTTCGGTGGCGTTTCTGTATTATTTTTCCGGTCGACAATTTGCAATTATTGCATCATCCCGATATGCTTTGTGAAACCACGTGGTGTGCTATCGATCTGGTATTGCATCGTCTTGAAGCTTTTAGAAGATCACAAGTGACTTTAGAACACTGTTATTAATCAGTCATGTGGCTGAAAATTGTGCTCCCTACGCTTAAGCCGTAATCAAACAAGAACGCAAGTCATCGCAAGTTGGCAGTCACGCTATCTCAGCCAGCCTCTGCCTCTCTGAATAATTTCCCGAAAATATTATGTACCGTGACAAAGTAAAACTTGTTTAAAACACTCATGAAACCTTTATTTTGTTAATTTGGGTGTTCGAACGCCCGCTACAGAAATTTGTGACTGCCAACTTGCGATGACTTGCGTTCTCGTTTGATTACTGCTTTACAACTGCAGATCTTGATGGCGATAAATCTACACTAAACGGTGCTGAGCTATTTACAGTATATTTCGATCTGGGTTAATATTCCGCTGTCTCGATCAAGACAAACTGATTATAAACGATTTATATGATTTATTCAATTTTAATACTGAAAAGTATTACTCATGCTCACAATCTGATAACTTGCTGACTTTTGAAAACTATCTGCAAGATGAGCGAGACATAAACAACGTTGAAAACAGAATTGACAACTTGCAAAGTCCCTATAATCGCATTAAAAAATATGATATTTATATCGCTTTAATTTTTCGCTCGAGTGTAATTAACGTGATCGTGCAACACGTATTTTCGATAAGCATTAGATAGCGCCAGCACAAAGCACAGCCTGAAAATTCAGTTCTGCTTGTGAATTATAGTTAAACATCTCGGCCCAGCGCTTATCATGTTAACACTTCAAACATTAATTCAAAGGCTATTCAGGTTTCAGAAATGTTGATTCGAACGGTTTAACACTCTTGTCTGAGCAAAAACGCTAAAAATTGACTGCACCCTTCTGCCTTCTTTTTCCCTTCAACATGTGCTCTTTGTTACGTAGAAATAACAATAATCATTAATTTCTAACGATTAACCCTAATCTCCAACCCCTAACACTAAAATGTTTGAATTCACGTTTAGGTAAATCGGCAAAAACAGGAAACGTGGACGCTAATCGCATTTTAAAGAATATGATATTTTTATGTTTTATATTGTCTATGTTTTAGACTCTCGTAACACATGCATTGATGCGTCCCAATAAATGAATGTTCAACGCGTTTTTTGAACAAGTATTGAACACGTCTACATGTAACATAAACAGTGCCAAGCACGATAAAACATCTTGGCCGAGCGCCTAACACGTAAACACTTGAAACATTTAATAGTTAAAAGGGCATTCAGATTTCAGAAAGATCTTTAATCCGAAGCCAAATATTAAAGCGCTCACACTGTTTCTTCGTCCTTGGAAAGCTTGTCGTTTAGGCGACAAAGTCGAAGCGCGTTCCGGAATTAGCATAGTAACACCTTGTGTGGTTTTATTACGTGATGCTGTATTGAACACGAGAAAGTATTGAATGTAAATATGCAGTCACCGCGCGCTTGTATTTATAGTATAAAACAACAGTACATATATACATAAAAATATTAACTAAAACATCTTGGCCGAGCGCTTAACACGTAAACACTTGAAACATTTAATAGTTAAAAGGGCATTCAGATTTCAGAAAGATCTTTAATCCGAAGCCAAACAAGCGCTCACACTGTTTCTTCGTCCTTGGAAAGCTTGTCGTTTAAGCGACAAAGTCGAAACGCGTTCCAGGATTATTAGAGTATAAACACTTTGTATACGAGAAAGTATTGCATGTAAATATGCAGTCACCGCGGGGTCCGCGGGCTTGTATTTATAGTATAAAACAACAGTATATACATACATAAAAATGTATTAAAATGCTGAAATACATATTGTTTCGAAACCAGACAATCCACAAAAATTCTCAAAACCGTTCAAATTTATACCAACAGACCAGTAGCCCACTGTCAGCTGTCGACTTGTCATCATATTTCTTGGCGTCTTGTGATAGCGCGCAAATATTCATTACATGAAACAAAACTCAACTTTTTATCTCCCATTCGTTGCTCTGGTACACGTTCGTAAAACCCTTCGGACATATAAGTATGCTGATTCGGACTGTTGCTATTGGTCCTTTGCGTTGATCACGTGATTGACGAAAACATTCTTACACACACACACACACACACACACACACACACACACACACACACACACACACACACACACACACACACACACACAAACAAACAAACAAACAAACAAACACACACACACACACACAACCGCGCTCATGACATAGCGGATTATGGTTTACAACCAGTATCCGCAAAAAGGGAATAGTCCTCGCGCAACTGCGTAGAACTAGCCGTAAAAATACGTAACCACAATTGCATGTCAATGTTGGCCCGCGACATTGTCCGACACGCGGCTGCTTTGTAGCGAAATTTATGGTCGTAAATACACCAACCTAGTCCGCCATGCGCTTTTGCGATAATTTCCATGTACTGAAGCATTTCAGACGCACGATTTGGAAATTTTTGGACAAAATAAGAGTATACGTGTTGAAAGCGGTTGTCCACGTCAACATTTGTAATGACCTGCGGTTTACGAGGCGTTAATGAGATTCCCGTGGAGGAAATAGTAAAACCTACGTTGCCAACATTTGACTTATTAAGGTTTTTTGGCAATAATCTAGCAAGTTCAAAAAACTCACCACTCTCGATGTCACGAACATACTTGTTTGGAATTTCTGGCGTGAATCCCCCGTCAGCCACAGGGAGCCCATCTTGGCAGCACTTGGGCACTGCGGACTCGAAAGACGCGCGGGGGACTGTGGCAGGGGATTTAAAAAAATACGGAAAACGGTTACCGGAAGCGAGGGAAAAACGGGGGGAAAGGGGGGGAGGGAGAGAAAAAAATATAAGGGATGAAACACCAAACGTTCAACGTGGAATGTGTTCCGCAAGTAGCCAGGACATCTCGTATCGTCGGGAGCCACCGTTGGAATACTGAAACCTACTGAAACTCAGAGTCAGATGAATGTGCAATAAATCAATAATCCTGAGACTTCCCGCTTTATCCGAAAAGCTTATCGTAGGATTTCGTAGCTATCCGAAGTGTCAACGATGACGTAGTGTCCTAGCTACTTGCGGAACACATCTCTCGAAAATACGATATGTAATTTAGCTGCAAAATCACGGCTAAAAGGTGAGATTTTGCCTCATTTTGATTATATTTTGATAAATGAATCATTATCACAACTACTTCGCTCAATTGTCTTACAATTTTAATACCTATAGCCGCTTAAAACGATGTTCAAAACAAGGAAGAATTCGTGTTTCATCCCTTTATTATTTTCCTAAACACACCACGATCGAGTGTGCCACAGAGTACCCACGCTCTGCCAAGATGGGCTCCCTGTGCGTCAGCTGGCTGGTTCGAGGCAACAGGCGCATTCGGCGGTGAGTGCTGCAGTTCTGTTAACGTTAAAAATGGGAGCTGTCCGAGTTGTTCGAGCCTTTCAAGCGGTGTTCGAGGCGGCGGATTGGTCGCTTGCTCAGTACGGACCGTACGCGTAGGGTTGGACTGTTGTTGGACGGTTTGGGCAGTGCTTGGTGCCAGTTGGTCCTCGAAAAACGACGCGATCGACTGCGACACGATTTCTGTTATCTGTGCTACCTGTTCGTCGCTAAAGGTCGTCCGCGGACGCGAGACTGCTGGCGGCACGACGGTTGCTGGACTCGAGGTTGAATTTGCTTCGTTGGGCTGCGTCGAATTGCTACCGAGACGTTCTCGCTCGTTTTGAAGGCGCATTGTGAGCACTCGTCGACCTCCTGCGCTCGAAAAGTTCAGTTCGCGACAAAGGTCTTTCAACTCCGAGATACTTAGCCCAGTGAGGTTACTTGGTATTTCAACTGACGGTTGTGCTGCGTTAACAGTACGTAGATTTTAAAGACGGACGTGTGATCTGGATCGCGTTTTGCTAGGTCGTGGCATTTTTTGAACGAATGTAGATCAAAGATAAAGAACGTCAAAACACGTAAGATTTTTTCAGTCTTTACTGCTTGCGATCCAAGTAGGAATGATATTGAAATATGAATTTTACTAGGGTTTATGCCAATATATTTTACTATAGCACCATTGTTATTTGTGAATGAATCAAACAGTCACAGAGTATCTGAACAATATAATTAACGATACTGGGCGTAGTAGCCTACGGGTTTGGCAAGCAATAATGAAAGTCTGTGATAGAGTCTTTCTTTGTTTAAACAGTTGTCCCGTTTAGGGCTATATTGTCGTGTAGACAAAGAACTGTTTTTTTATGACGAGTAGCTCATACCCTTAGGACTAGTGTAGCCAGTATCGTCCATTAACTCTAATTTTTAGTGCTAAAAATTGTCATAATAAATTTATCGCGACAAAAATTTAGTATTTGACAGTGTTTAGTTTAGTTAGCAGTGTTAAAGTTGTTTAAAGTTTCTGTTGAAAGTTGCCAGTACTTCGATCTTTACTGCTTGCACCCTCGACATTTAAATAAAACTGCAGAGACCTAATCCATGAAAACCTTATTAACCTGGCTTGGTCAGTCTTTACAGCAAAATTATCCTGCCTTTGCTCTTTTTCTTAACAAGAAAAACATTCTTGATTGATTCAAGAAAACGTTTCTTGATTCAAGAGAAATTTTCTTAACATAAGACAATTTTTCTTATCGTCAGGAAACATGTCTATCGTAAGGAAATATTTCTTATGGTAAGAAAATATTTCTTATGGTAAGAAAAATTGTCTTATCATAAGAATTTTTTTCTTATAACCATGAAATGTTTTGCTATTGGAGTATAACAAAACAATGAGAATTTATTATAAAATATTATAAAATATAATATAGCACAAAAATTTGGAATTCAGTATTAGTTAGGGGATGTTTATATGGAGCGAGTCAGCTCGGCGACGGCTAGCCCGGTAGGCAAGATGGTTTTTGATTGCGAGATCTCGCCAGATTCAAGTGAGATCCCGCCTACCGGGCTAGCCCGCATGTCCATATAAACGAAAAGAAATAACCAAGAAGGAAATAACTATCTAGTGAGATCTCCCTTGCCGGGCTATCCCGGTTACTGGTAGGCTAGCTCGCCTACCATATAAACATGCAGCCCTTTAGTCACGAGGCGTCCTGATCCAGATCTACTGTAGGTTGTTGTTCGAGTTGAGGAAAAGCCTATTTTATGATGGATTCACGAAGAGGAAGATTTTGGAGAAATTTTCACACAACCTATTAAAATTGTTTCCAAGCTATATTGTTTATATATATATATATATATATATATATATATATATATATATATATATATATATATATATATATATATATATACTTCCCGCGTGGCAAATCTATCCTACGATTTGAGACGTGATGCTTATTTTATCCTTTTATGTGCTTTTTCATTGTGCTATAAACGTGAATCACGATAGTTTCTTAACCCTTTATAACCCAGAATGCTTCTTGTCATACTTTTTATACATCAGTCTTGTCGACATCTATTTATATTGACATTTTAAATTCGTGTTTTTCTTAAGCTTAATTTTCTCGTAGTTTCCATTACGTATTTGATTAGTTTCTTTTCTTTTTCGTTTTTCTGAGTTTCAAGTTTAGCATGAACCTATCTTTTTGTTGCTTTTTGTAATTGTGGTGAATTGATCGAAATATAATTTTGAACTTATAGTTTTTAGTACGTTTAATAAAGCAAGTGTCTTGCAAATTGTTTTATTTTATGCTGTATATGTGGCTGATTTGTTGTCATGCATGTATCCAATTTATCCCTATGAAACGTCCTCCAATTCTTTATTTTGAGAGGCGATCATTGTTATATATTTATCCCACCCCTTTGCAAAATTCAAAATGGGGGATCTACAATAAGGGCAAAATAAAATTTAATTTGGACACCTGTCACGTGACAGAGCACGCATTCTAGGTCTATTATTTCTATGGGATTATCTCAGCACTCATCAAAGTATTGTCAGCGTGGTCTGAGCTTGACTTGCGCGCGCCAAGTCTTGTCAGCGTGGTCTGAGCTTGACTGGTTTTGCGCGCTTTCTATTATTAGATATTTGGTCAGTGGTCACTCATTTATAATATGTGGGGATTATCTCAGCGCTCATCAAAGTCTTGTCAGCGTAGTCCAAGCTTGACTGGTTTGCGCGCGCTGTTTAGCGAGTAGTGTTTAGTGGGCAGTGTTGGCTTGGTCCTCTCTGGGGCGCTGAGTGGTTAATTGCGTACAAGGAACTATGTTCTGTAGTCATTGTAACTCGAGTTTGGGGGTGATTATTGGAGACAGCGCAGTTTATGTTTCCACTGTGATAACTTAGCGGCTCTTAGCATACTTAATTCGCGTACATCCAAGTACCCACTCATCATGCACTTGTTGCGCAATTTACTAATGTCAGCAGCATTTTTGGCCATCCTCGTTCCCAGGGCCCCCTCGTTACACTGGGAAATCGGAGGCCCTGGTCAGACGAAAACCGGATGTCCTAGATTCTAGGACATTGAGTAAATTGAATATATCACATCGCCCTGGGTGAGACAATGGACATAATATAATGAAACAAACGAGATACACTCAGCTATTTACGTAGGTTGTTTACCAATATAATTTGCCATCGCCGACGAATGAGTCGCCGAGTCACGCTATGTCTAAAATCGTTCGATTTTGAGAGTTAAATGATGAAACTCATCGCAGTTCCAATTCGCTTTAAGAATCCTACTTTGTTGGCTTTATTTGTAGACTTTTTCGGTGTTATCTGAGCGATAATCTTCACTCTATTCACATCGTTGTTTGACAGTTGAAAATATATTTGCCCACTTCCTGTTTTAGACAACCTTCGTCCAGCCAATCACGCGCTTCAATCGTTTTCATCTGACCAGGGCCTCCGATTTCCCAGTGTAACGAGGAGGCCCTGGGAACGAGGATGCATTTTTGGCTTTACGTTTTGCGCGCAAAGTGTATTTATCAGCAGTGCGCTCACTTCACATTGAAATGGGTTTCGGAGACCCTCTTGCCAACTCCTTAAGGCTTAAGGAGTTGCTCATGGGATTAAACAGGTGCAGGGACTGTCAGTCACTCCTCGACCTCCAGTAACAAAGGAGGTCATGCTGGTTATTTACCGATCTTTGGAGTCTCAAGTCTATGATCACGTTATGTTCTGGGCAGCTTGTACCTTGGCATATTGTTGAGTCTTGCGATCTTCAGAGTTTACAACACCGAATTCCAGTGCATTTTCATCTTCAGTTCATTTAGCTTTGCAGGATGGAGCATTCCACAAGTCTTGACAGCGTGGTCTGAGCGTGACTGGTTCTGCGCGCGCTATCTATTATTCAATTTGCAGGATGCATGGAGCATTCGACGAGAGTCTTGTCAGCGTATCATTTAACTTGCAGAATGGAGCAGAGTCTTGTCGGCGCGGTCGGAGCTTGACTGGTTCTGCGTGCGCTATTTATCCCTTTTCGTAAAGGGTATTACATTTACATTGGTCAAGGAAAAGCACCATTGTGTGCTATGGATGCGCTGAGCAAATATCTGCAACATGGAGGTGATGTTCATAGACCGCTGCTTATGAGAAGAGGAAGTGCCCCTCTTAATGCGCGTTGTTTACGGACTGGCTAAGAAGCATTGTGACTTCAGCCGGATTGGAGGGCAACTATGGCAGTCACAGCTTCCGAATTGGCATAGCGACAACGGCTGGTCAAAACGGTGATCATAGTATCCAGTCTCTTGGTAGATGGACTAGTAATGTATATCAAATGTATATCAGGATGGCACCATAGGTTCTGGCAACGTTTGCGCGCCATCTGTCTGTCATGATCTTGGAAGGGATATATTAAGAGCATTGTCCACCTTGGTAGGTGTGGTCCTGGCTAACCGTTATTGGTGGAATGGTGCTTGGTGGCTCTGGAGTCAGATGCCTATAGTGACCCCGTCACAGGCCCTACTCAAGCACCATTGTGCTTGGCTCTCGTTGGCAGGTGGGCTGTGGCGGTGTTTCCATGGTTACCTTTGATCAGGGGGTGGCATCCCCCTATGATTTGGCACCAATCCTCCAATAACGTCAATTGGCGATCTATTTCTAATGTGGCTACATGTAATTTAGGCAAGGTAAAAAAGGAGACAATGCTAGTCAGCGGTCACTCATGATAATATGTGGGGATTATCTCAGCGCTCATCAAAGTCTTGTCAGCGTGGTCTGAGCTTGACTTGCGCTCATCAAAGTCTTGTCAGCGTGGTCTGAGCTTGACTGGTGTGCGCGCGCTGTTTAGTGACCCACCCACCCACTCCTAATAGAATGCAAGGATAAGTATATACAGTATATTTCCACTGCTTTGACAGTGTGACTGGTGCCTGGAGGTGGCTGTGGCGGGGTTGCCATGGTTACCTCTGATCAAGGTATGGCATCCCCCTGTGGCTTGGCACCAATCCTCCAATAACGTCAATTGGTGATCTATTTTCACAAGAAAAAAATTCTCACTATTCTCCCAATCCAAAATTTCTTATTTCACGAAAAAATATCTTGTTTTAAGATTTTTTTTTCTTAAAGTGCTTATATCACTTGTGGGGTTTTAACATATTTGAATAGAGCAAAAAAAGTTAGTTAAATTATTTTGCCGTTTTTTATTTACTTTAATAGTTTCTGAGATATAAGCCTTTAAACATGCCAATTTCGGCTTTTCGCAAAAAATTCTCGTCGTTCATTTTAACACCTTGGGGGCCTTGGACTCAGGAACGAGTCAATCCAAAACAACTACGTTTCGGCTTATTGATTCACAAAAACACATATATGACTGAAAAATTGAAATGTCGAGCTCACACCCCGTTTTCCACTACGCACGAGAGTTCCAACTAAGAAAACAGTCGGCTTAGGTTCCTGAGTCCCAGGCCCCCAAGGTATTAAAATGAACGACGGAAATTTTTGAGAATTGGCATGTTCAGAAGCCAATATGCCAGGAACTATTTGACTAAGTCAAAACCGGAAAAATTACTTATTAACTGATTTTTTCTGCTCTATTTAAATACGTTAAAACCACAAGTGATATAAGCACTTTAAAATAAGAAAATGATTTTTTCCTATGTAAGTTTTTAATATAAATCTATCGTCTGGGTTAACACAATAAAAAATAATTAAATACATTTCTTATGCGTACCTTTCGTGGTGGACCCATAATGGTCCCCATAATGGTCGAACTCTCCTTTTCAAGCGATGCACTCGTACTACTGGGTTCATGGGAAACTCCATTTATAATATCAATCAAATGTATCGCCGTCCACGCAAATGGCATGCGGTATTTTCCAAGTCTATCACAATTAATCGCTGCAGCTTGTGCCAACTTTTCCTTGTTCTAGAAAAACACACATTCAGTTGATGAGAAAAAATTAAATTTAATAGACATGTTGACAAGCTAGTTTCTATCTTGTTCTAAGGATTTTTGGCTAAGGAAAATTCGAGTGTAGAGTATATACATTTTAAGACCAAACCGGGACCAGTTGTGAAAAATGCAACTACACAGGCCTTCCTATGTAATCGAGTGAAATGCCTAATATTACTTCTAATAAACCTAGTTCCTATCTTAATTTGATTGGGTCTTTTTATGTTTCGAGGCAAAAAGTGTGGAGAATGATAGTTTTGAGAGAAAAAAAGAACCCAAAATAATATGTTTAATTGACAGTTAAAAAAACACTACAATCTTGGACAAACCTAGTTGTAACACTCAATCCCCTACCCCCCAATTCAATGTTGTCATTTGAAAGCTTGCGCCATGACTGAGGGCAACGGGGCTGTTACAACATTGATTTGGGGGGGGGGGGGGGATACAACATTATTGTCCAAGACTGTCTTCGGCTTCTTTTTTCTATTATTTAATAAAATATCGGTAAAACATGTTTTCTATTTATAAAATAAAGTGAATAGAGGAACTACAAAATTTGAAGCCATTTTCCTTAGAAGAAAGGTCAATAATTGAGATTTTAAAAATACATCTGAGAAATATGATCACGGGCTTTTTCGGCCCAGACTCCTCCACATTACTTTCTGTTCAGGGTTCTATCTTTGGTTTTACAAAAAAATCAACGTGACAAAGAAAGAGATGTATAATTAGTGTTCGAAAACTATAAGGTTTTGAAAACCTTGCACAATTTTGACAAACAAATTATTGAAAAAAAATAATCTCTTCTATGGGTAAACGAATAACAAATATTAAAGAAAAAAGGCTAAAAATTAAGTATTGACATGTAATAACCCTCACTAGATGATTTGAAATTAAAATATATATTAAATTTAAATCTAAATTTTCTATTTCTTGTAATTTGCACATTAATTAATTGGAGTTTCTCGCTGGCTGAGTTTACGAAAGAAGCGAGAAACGTGTTTCTCACACTGGAGAGCCTAGGGCGAATTAGTATTTAATGTCACGCGTTAAATGTTTGGCATCTTTTTGTTCTTTGCCATCATCGTGTGAGCAGGGTTATTTTTCGCAGTGCCTTCAGTTTAACTTTCAAGCGTTTTCTTCGCTTGGAATTCTAAGAAGTAGTAATACTTATCGGATCGAAAGATGTCTAGACCGAAAGCTTCTGCAGTTCGGCGTCTGACGGCGCACAACCAGAGCCCAGAGGAAGAGCGAACGGGACAACGGGAAAGGCGATCCTCTTGTTCAGATCAAGAGACGCGACCTTCATCTACCAGGGACGCAGGCAGATCATCGAGTAATCGATCTAGACAAAGGGCGCATACGGACGAAGTACGCGATGAAACTCCTGAGTGGGCGAAAGAGCTTCTCGCGTCAAATCGAGACACCAAACGGCGTCTGAGGACATTGGAAAACGAGTTGAAGGCTTCGAGTAAACGCACGAGCAAGAAACGTGAGCTGTCCCATGCGCTGGAGTTCAAATACAAGCGGAATAAAGCGCAATACGACTTTAACAAACAGGTCTTGGATTCCATTGAAACCGCACTAGAAACCTCGGATCAAGAGGAACAAGAGTCTGCGCTGAACGAAGGTAAGACCTTATTATTGAGCGAACATATATAAAGTTGGCAGAGAAATTCGGGTGGGAAACGGTTGAGTGCTACGTCGATGAGCCCCTGGCGAGCGACTCAGACGATGAAAAACGCAGTAGACGGGCCGTGAAGGAAGGTAACCCTGAAAGAGGAAAACAGAACGGCAGCCAGATTCATAAAATCACCGACTACCCGCCCTTTCTCAACAGAAAAGAACCATACCTTGGGGGAGCTAAGTATAACCGGATTGTCATAAAAAGGTCAAGTTCCAATTTCGCAAAGGAGTCGAATTGCTTTCGCTGTGGGCGACCGGGACACCTTGCCAGATTTTGCAAAAACACCCTTGGGCTGCAAAACCAAGGGAAAAGCAACCTCTACTGACACCACGCATAAAACTCTGGGCATCGATCGCAACAACCTGGTCGTTTATACTTTTGAACAGAATTTTGACGAACTCCAACTGGATTGCATTAATAAGGGTTTTGACAGTGACTGTTCGGTCGAAAATGTTAAGGGCCGGCTTAGAGCAAATGTTAATTTTTGGGAGAAGATTCAAGCCTCCAGATGGGTTTTGGAGATTATTCGTAACGGTTATGCACTACCTTTTATCGAAGAACCACGCAGCACTAGTTTTCCTAATCATAAATCCGCACTGAGGAACAGAGTTTTTGTAGACACTGAAATTGCACGATTATTGAGATCAGGTTGTATTAAGGAAGTCGCGACGGAAAGCGCAAGTATCATATCACCACTTGGTGTTGTTTCTAATGCCGAAAAGAATAGACTCATCCTAGACTTACGTTTTGTGAACAGACTTCTGAAGGCTTACCGTTTTAAATACGAAGATTTAAGAACATTTCGCGATATATTTCAACCAGGCGATTGGGTTTTTAAGTTCGATTACAAGTCGGGATATCATCACGTTGATATTCTTCCAGAGCACCAACAATACTTGGCATTCTCTTGGGGTGAAGGAAATGCGACCCGTCTTTATGTTTTTACTGTACTACCGTTCGGTCTAGCGACAGCCGACAGCTCCTTATGTCTTTACAAAAATACAGAAAGCTTTAGTAAAGCATTGGCTAGCACAAGGTATCCGTATTTTCACCTATTTCGATGACGGCATTGGAGGCCATTCTTCTCAAGAACGCACATTAAACATCTCCGGGCAAGTGAGAGCTGATGTCGAAGGTAGTCGGTTTTTATGGCACCTTGAGAAATCCATGTGGGAACCCACACAGCAAGGGGAAGTTCTGGGTTTTCTAGTGAACCTGAAGGACGGTTGTTTCCGAAAACCCGAACGTCGTATCAAAGCTTTGCATAGAAAGCTTAAACACGTAGAAACGTCTGGTCAACATACAGCTCGGGATCTAGCCCAGATAACAGGAACAATCGTTTCTATGTGTGGACTGGAGCACTATACAGAACCATAATGCAAGCTACTATGTGGGGAGAGCGTCAACACTTAGATGAGGAAGCTCTGCGCGAGATGCAATTTTGGGCCAAGAACTTTGAATCTTGTCATGGTCAACCCATTTGGTTAGTCAACCCAAAGCCTGAAATTCTTACTTATTCAGATGCAAGCGACACTGGATGGGGGGGCTATAGCGTTAAACTTAGTGGGATGATTGCCAAGGGGGACTGGTCCCCAGCGGAGGAGCTCAGGAGCTCTACATGGCGGGAGTTGCGGGCAACTCACTTGGTCTTTAAAACACTCCTGTACCTAATACAGGGTAAGGAGGTTCTCCATCGAACAGACAATCAGAATGTCGAGTCAATTCTAAAAGTAGGAAGTCGAAGAATGTCGAGTAAATTCTAAAAGTAGGAGGCGGTGGCCATATACCAGCCGTGTCATCAGTTCAGTGTGAGGCTGCAAATCGAGTGGATTCCCAGGGAGTTCAATACGGAGGCTGACCAGTTATCGCGCCAGGCAGACATTGAGGACTACATGTTGAATCCCACATATTTTGCAGCAGTGGATATACTGTGGGGCCCACACACGGTGGACAGATTTTCATCCTTTCGTACCCATCAAGTGCTGAGATTTTGCAGTCGTTGGCTTAACCCCACGTCACAGGCAGTTGATGCTTTTACTGTAGATTGGTCGCACTAGAATAACTGGATCTTTCCACCTCCATACCTTATTCCTCGAGTCGTCAGGCACATGGAGTGTGGTGTTGAAGATGGAACATTGATCGTTTCCCTGTTGACCTCCGCTCCTTGGTGGCCAATCCTTACCACCGACGGACGATGCCCAACCGTGGATTGAGGAGTGGATGGACATTCCCCTCGGTGAGGATACCTTCATCCCTGCTGTTAGGGGCACTTGCGCGTTTGGTTCAGGAACACCTTCACATCGAGTCTTAGCCTTGAAGATTCGTTTTAATAAGAGGTGTCCATCAAAATCCATTCACATCTCTCCCTTCCTATGATAACCAGAATCTAGCCTGTGAGAGGCCATAACAGCCTGAGAGGCCAAGACAGCCTGTGAGAGGCCAAGACAACCTGAGAGGCCACAATAGCCTGTGAGAGGCCAAGACAGCCCGCGAGAGGCCAAAACAGCCTGCGAGAGGCCACAACAGCCTGTGACAAGCCAAGACATGACAGCCTGCCATAAAGCTATACATATCAGCCTGTGAGAGGCAAACCAGCATTAAACAATGAAAACCTACTAGAGGTCATGCAATAGGCTTGTGAACGGCCATAGAAGGAAAGGGTTAGACACCCACAAGGATAAACTGGGGGTGGTACCCTGGGGAAGGACAACTTACCGAAGGAAGAGAGACCGTGCCGAGCAAACCAGATTTCTGATTATGGTTAGGGTTTATGTTGTGGTTAGCCACGAAAGGACTGGACGGGTCCTTTTAGCCGAAATCCTAGAATACTGGCAAAGCATTCTGGTAGTTGTAGTCAGCCAACGCTATCTCACGTCATCGTGTAAATGGCCTATTAGTCGCAAAT
>OZ035998.1:26288416-26403416 GCA_964035015.1 Corallium rubrum
TTGTTTGAATCAGGATTTTAAAATCTCTCGCTAGAAGTGAAGTTCCATTACGATTTAAGTGAACCTTTCGACTGTTGAGGGATTCGTCGTTTGAAGAGAAAAAGAAAGGGAAAGAGAAAGAGAAAGAAGAAGAGTAAGAGAAAGAACAAGAGTAGGAAAAAAAGAAGAAGAGTAAGGAAAGAGTAAGAAAAGGAAGAGGAAAAGGAAGAGAAAGAAGAAGAGAAAGATTACGAAAAGGAAGAGGAAGAAGAAAAGTAAGAGAAGGAGTAAGAAAAGGAGGAGAAATAAAAAGATACAGGAACAGAGGAAGAAAAGGAAGAGGAAGCGAAAAAAAAGGAAGAGGAAGAAACAGAAGAAAAAGAAAAAGAGGAACAACAACAACAACAACAACAACAACAACAACAACAACAACAACAACAACAACAACAACAACAACAACAACAACAACAACAACAACAACAACAACAACAACAACAACAACAACAACAACAACAACAACAACAACAACAACAACAACAACAACAACAACAACAACAACAACAACAACAACAACAACAACAACAACAACAACAACAACAACAACAACAAGATGTAGAGCAAATATAAGAACAAGAAGAAGAGAAAGAAGATACTTTCACATATTGAAATATTACTAGTGATCTGTATGTACCTTCTTCTTAACACGACCATCATACAACGCCATACTGGCGAAAAATGGCTCGACGTCTAAATCTAATCTGGAAAAAAACAATAAGAATAGTGTTCAACCTTTTACATATACAATCATTTCCATGTATAACGGCATCGGCATTTCTTTTTGGTGATCAACCGACACTGTTCCCACAAATAGACATTCTCTTTTCGATATTAAATTGATTATTATAATATTCTAATTTAGGAATATCAATGATTAAATGGTCCCTAAAACCTTGGGGACGAAATGTGGAAGTCCCGAAAGCCACAGGTCCGCAAGACAACCCGCTTCGCTAAACTTAGAAATCGCAAGAACTCAAGAACAAACGCTCGAGTTTGATCATAGCCCCTAGAAACGCTGCCAAAGTCTTTGTTCTATGTTTTTGTTCACGTTCGTGCGTGCTGAACATGTTGCACTTTTAGTATAATTAAGCAATTAGCCAATAGCAATGTTAGACCTGGAAAAAGTGTTCAGTGTTCTTCGGATCCCGAATTTGCCTTTTTAAATGTTCCTCAAAATTGTGCAAAAACCGCCTAGTTCAGCGCAACTCTCTCGCGCGCGGCTGCTGGCCATGCGCTGTAACAACACAAGTTGAGTTGCAGCATGAAACTCGCTGATTTCCCGACGGCATCTTGATTATCATGACGTTCATGATTCCACAAGGAGTCTTGCATGAAGATGTTTCACACCATATACCTGCAAATGCGTTGCTCAATCCTCATAACTATTTTGAGCTGAAGAACATCCCCAAAATAAGGAACTCAATCGTGTTGGTTGGAATACCTTTCACTGTGTGGAAACAAAATAATCTTCAAATTCTGTAATTTTCAGATTTAGATATGACGATTAAGGAACACTTCGTAATCTCAAATGAGAATAACTAAATATGATTCCTTAAAATTTATTCTTCAAGTACGTGTAAAGAACCCTAAATGTTCCCCAATCTTAGGCTGTTCCTCAGGATCGAGGATCCCGAGAACCCAGCTTTTTCCAGGTAGACTAAAACGTTTAGTTCAATCACTCAACCATGCTGTATTAACATTAGTGAACGTAAAACAAAAGATTTAAGCACTTTCAGGCTGTCCTGATCATAAACTGCTGCAGCTACAACTGTTAGCCGCTGTGACGTTTACCGCGTTTCCAGACAATGATTCGACAATGATGGAACAATAATTCTAGGGATTGATAACATATTGCTTAAAGTGTATATGAAACGAAAATTAAGTTTATCTTATTTGAAAGAACTCTTAAAATAATGGGGAATATCAATTTACAGCTTTTTCATATTTTACTTAGTTCTTGAGATATTTGGACTTATGTGATATTCAAATGAGATAACTTATGATTCGTTTTCTCACTATTTAACACATTCGAAAATCGCGAATATTTTTAAGATTATTGAACAAAATCACTTGAAACTTTGCATAATGCTACAGTTCATGCAACTAAACATGAAAGACAAGTTACAAGTGAATTTGATCAATAATCTTAAAAATATTCACGATTTTCGAATATGTTAATTAGAAAAAAACGAACCATAAGTTATCTCATTTGAATATCACATAAGTCTAAATATCTCAAGAACTAAGTAAAATATGAAAAAGCAATGAATTGATATTCCCCATTATTTTAAGAATTCTTTCAAATAAGACAAACTTAATTTTCGTTTCATATACACATTAAACAAAACACTACCGCGTAAAAACATTGATTTTTTCCCCTTACTTTAACGATAAACATTTTACGAGAATCCTTTGCCCAAAATGTTGTTGAGGAAGAGGAGCTGGGATCCTTCTTTCAGTGCCGTCATCCTTAAAGAAAATAGAACCTTTCACAGTTGCTTATTGCGAATTGATGTATGCGGTATTCAAGTAAAATTTCATAAACTCGTGTCTCGTGTTTTACCATGCAAGGGTTATAACACTCGTGAGACAATGAAATCGCGAGACCGTAGATTGAGTAATTACCATGCTCTCGAGTGTTTGTAAAAGATGAGAGAATAATGAAAATCACGAGGTAATATAGGCTCAACTGTAACCCCTGGAAAAACACGAGACCAGTGAACTCGATGTAAGTTAAAATCTGATACCTGGAACGCTAACGTCCAGTCATTCGTGGGGCAAAACATAGAGATCATATAAATACTAGAGGGGGCATCCTATCTTAATCTCGGTCAACCGCGGGTTACCAATTGAACGCCGCCATCTTTTGGAGGCAAACATTAGGCGCGTTGGTTGGCAAAGGACTGGGTTTGGTACATTTGCCAACCAATTGACTGAAATATCATAGGTAATAGCGGCTGCCATGTGGCTACCAAATTTTCCCGCCAATGCCCCCTCTAGTATTTATATGATCTCTATGGGGAAAAAAGTGAGGCAAAAAGTTCCAGGCACCTACGCAGTTTGCGGGTAGATTTCAGTCTCCCATAAAATGTTTTTTACACGGCCGCCAGTCTTGAGGTTTGAAAAATTATTTATTGAACCATTTTATCACGCTTTGCTGAACGTACATTTTAAATTTTAAATGGTTGTGCTATGCTGCCGAAATATTTAATAAATAATTTTTTCAAACCTTTTTTCAGTTCGCTCAAGACGGGCGGCCGTGTAAAAAACATTTTGTGGGAGACTGCACAGCGGCGCAACTGACCCCTGCCCTTTTTAACCCCTGCCCTTTTTGTGAGACCTCTAATACTGGTTAGACATTAGATAAACAAATAATTAATCATCTGTTGTAGTACGCAATGCAATTCTCCGCAAATCTGGCGAGACTCGGAGGCTTCTAGTTCGACCTCAATCTTTTAGTTGCTACAAATGGTGTTTCCGAGGTACTAGATTTCAAAAATTGCCGAGAGAGGACCCCCGGACCCCCCTACAAATGCGGTCACTACTTGCCACTACTGCCCCCCACCCACTTTTTGACACCTTGCTACGGCACTGAATTTGTTGTTGTGGTTGTTGAGTGTTCTCGAAGAAGCGTAAGGAGGATATCCAGTATCCCAAATTGTTTAGAATAGTGAACGACTTTGCCCTTTTTTTGCGTTCAACCCCTGCCCTCGAAATTTTCTAGTTGCGCCCCTGCTGGAAATCCTACCTGCAAACCGCGCAGGGGCCTGGGACATTTTGCCTCACCTTCTGGTTGCGCGTTAGCGTTCCAGGTATCAGATTTTAACTTACAACGAGTTCACTGCACGAGACATGCACGAGTTTATGTAATAGCTTATCATAGAAGATTCTATTGCGGTGCCCTGGAAGTTAGCTTGTGGGCGCAGCTAACTTTCAAACCGTTTTATATTCTGTGTGATTTCGTTCGTTTCTTCGTTAGGAATCAATAGCAAGCACCGCTTTGTAGCACTGTGTCTGATTATAGTAGAATTCGCAAGGGACTTGGTGCATTTTAGATCAGAAATGGGCATATTACAGGTAAACTACGTCAAGTGTTCCTTCTTTTAGTTGCAAATTTGATTGCAATTTTTATTTACTTCCTTTGCAAATTTGCAAATTTCCATCAAATTTGCAATATTCCTATAGGAAATTCACTTCCTGTTTAATTTTCCTAAGTTCCTGTTTAATTTTCCTAAGTTCCTGTTTTGTGTAGTAGTCTTTTATTATGTTTTTACTTTCAAAAGGTTGCTCAAAAATAAAAATTATATATATGAAGGCCATATATACATATTATTTCGTATTCGAAGAAGCAAATTCAAAACTAAAACACATTACTTGGTTTGACAAGCCGTTAGGTTCGAATCGCCGCCACACCCCCAAATAACGTAAACAAAGGCGCCTGGTTTTAAAATTTAAGAGTCCGTTGGTGTTTTTATTGTAGCTTCAAATTTTAAAAACCTTGCTGGTCGCTAGCTTGATTTATGTAATATTTGTAAGATGTTACGCACTAAAAGATTGATTTGCAAACCCGAGTGAAATTTATAGTATTCGACATGTATCATGCAGCAGGCATTTTGCAAAATATTTTAAAGTGAATCACGAGCCTTTGCTCGAGTTTGCAAGTCGGTTGGTCGACCAGGAAAATATCACCAGTTGCATGATTTAGTTCACAACATCGTAGAAGTATTTTAAGTGTAACGAGCGACCAGCAAGGTTTTGAAAATTTGAAAGTACAATGAACACCAACGGACTCTTACGTGAATATATTTATACGTCTCGTTAGTTGGGGATGTGGCGGCGATCCGAACGAAACGGTTTATCAAACCAAGTAGAATATAATGCGTTTGAGTTTTGGATTTGTTTCTTCGAACAAGAAATTATAAGTATAGTATAAGTATAGTTTTTTATATAGTATATAAATTTTCCTAAGTTCCTGTTAAATTTTCCTAAGTTCCTGTTTTGTTTTTGCTTTCAAAAGCTTGCTCAAAAATAAAAATTATATATATGAAGGCTATATATACATATAATTTCGTATTCGAAGAGAAGCAAATCCAAAACTAAAACACACTACTGCACCCCAAATAACGACGTAAACAAAGACCCCTATTTTCAATATAAGCTTTGCTGTTCGCTCGCTACACTAACTGAAAAATTGTGCAAATGGTATATGGTATGACGACTATAGACGACTGTATTTTAGACTTTATTTTGACTTTACTCGCTTCACAAAGGCGTAGAAGCTACCAACAATGACAGATGACACTATAGTCCTTTTTTACAGAAAAACAAAAAAAAACGTTTTCGATACGTTCGTTCACGAGTGTGTCCCAGTCTTCGCGCGGCCTGGACTTCAGTCCTCGCGCGGCCTAGGTTTTAGTCCTCGCGCGGCTAAAATAAAACTAAAATCAGTAAAAATGTAAATAGTCAACACGTTCAAAACACCCCCGCCCATGGCGTGAACCCCGGGGAACGTCACTCTTCTTCATTATGTGCTTCCAGTAAGGCCAACTTCCCAATCGGACGTGTGAAAGTTCCCAACTTGGTCACGACTTCCGCAGACCGCACAAGACCATCCGCACTGGCTATCGGCGCTACAACTCGTCCAAGTCGCCACTGACCCCTCGGCGCGTTGTTGTCCACAATCAAAACGAGATCTCCTCTGCGAATATTGCGCTGTATCGTGCGCCACTTACTGCGTTCAATCAGGTGCGGGACGTACTCCTGCCTCCAGCGACGCCATAACTGCTCTGCCAGAAACTGACTATGACGCCATCGACGACGTAGGCTCATATCTCGTTCAACAAACTCACCCGGTGTGAGGTTTGCGCTCGCGCGTCCATGAAGAAAGTGGTTGGGAGTGAGAGTACTGACATCAGTCGGCGAAGTACTACTCCCATCATACACGAGCGCACGGGAATTCAGAAGAGACTCGACTTCGGCGATCACGGTAAGAAAGACTTCATCAACCGTACGAACGTTCCCAAGCATCACTTTCATTGCTCGCTTGGTTGACTTGATCAGAGCCTCCCAGGCTTCACCAAACCATGGCGCAGCAGGTGGGTTAAAACTCCACTGGACTCCGCGTGCACTGAGCTCATCAACAATCCAATCGTGGTCAAGTTCAGCCAAAGCTTCGCGCAATTCACGTTCGGCCCCCACAAAATTGGAACCATTGTCGCTCAGAAGGCGGACTGGATTTCCTCGGCGAGCTTGAAAACGTCGGAGTGCCATAATAAATGAATCAGCATCCAAGCTGTGGGCAACTTCAAGATGTACGGCACGCACGTGCAGACATGTGAACAGACATATGTATCGCTTTTCTACTTTGTTGCGACCAACGCGGACTGAGAATGGACCGGCATAATCCAATCCTACATGCTTGAACGGCGTACTGATACCACTAAGGCGTACAGCTGGCAAGTCGCTCATCTTCTGAGTCATTGGTTGAACACGACGTCGGTGACAGAGTGGGCATTTGACGGTACAATGCTTTACTTCAGAACGACAATGTAAGATCCAGAACTTCTCTCTTATGTGATTGAAAACGTGTTCGACTCCGGCGTGGATCAGCTTACGATGATGGTCGATTACAATAAGACGTGTAATATCGTGTTTGTGATCTAAGATAATCGGGTGTTTGGCTTCCCACGGCACTTCGGCTTTTCCGATTCTTCCACCAACGCGTAGGACTCCGTCTATTAGTTGTGGGTCGAGACTAGCAATGCGACTGGTGCGTGGAACAGGACGTCCTTTGGACAACGATTCTACCTCGACTGGGAAACGATCCTGTTGCGCCCACTTGATCCAATACATCTCGGCTTCCTTCAATTCTTCAACGGCCAAGGCTCCTGACTTGCGTTGCTCTTTGTTTCGTAGATTATGACGAAACCGTGAAATCCAGGCTGTAACACGAAGAAGTTTGTTCCAATTGGAGTACGCAGCGGGATCTAGAAGTTCTCTCACTGACACCTGCGCTCTCAATAACTTTTTCTTCAACTCAATTTCTGCTGTTGGAGGTGCAGACAAGGGTACATCGTCAATTGGCCATTCTGACATGTCGGACTTCAAGAACTCTGGCCCTTTGATCCACCACGATTCTGAGTAAAGATCGCTGGCTGCAGCCCCCCTGGTCGCGATGTCTGCTACGTTCAATTTCGTCCGCACGTGATGCCATTGCTCAGGATCACTCTCTGATATCAGCTCGGCAACTCTGTTGGCGACAAACGGGCGAAAATTACGTGACTCTCCATGGATCCACCAAAGCGCTGTTGTTGAATCTGACAAGTACGTAACACTACGCATGTTCAAATCCAGCTGCTCGCAGATCGTCTTCGCGAGGCGTACGGCCAATTGACAACCCATTAATTTCCCCCCGTGGGATTGATATCGTCTTCAGAGGCATGAGACGAGTCTTCTCCATAAGCAAATGACACAATGTTTCTCCGTCAGTCGACGTAGCGCGCATGTAAGCGGTGGCTGCACATGCGTCTTCGGAGGCATCACAGAAAAGCACAAGCTCCTTTGACCATGTCTTCGAGGGCAGACCGTAGATGTAACGCGGAACTGCGAAGGACTTCAGTGTAGCTATTTCCTCCTCCCACTTTGTCCATTCAGCTGCAAGGTCGGCTGGCAAAGGTGTATCCCAGTCTAGACCTCGGGACCACGTGCGTTGCAGCATGATCTTTGCTCGCACAGTGAACGGGCTCGACCATCCAAGTGGGTCGTACAAACCTGCTAGTCTAGCAAGAATACCACGTTTCGTGCGTTGTGCTGGTGGACGGTCAATATGAGGAAATGCAAATCCAAGAGTGTCTGATTGCGCATCCCATCTGACACCAAGAGCTCGTCCAGACGGCAACTCTCCCAGCTCTAGGGTTTCATTCGGAACAGCTCCTTCAGCTTCCGGCATTGTCGATAACACTTCGGGTGATGAGGAAAGCCACTTGCGCATTGGAAACCCTCCTTTGGCCATAAGGTCTGTAACATATTTACGCAAAGTCACCGCTTCCGGTTCACTGGCACAGGAAGTGTAAAGGTCGTCCACGAAAATATCACGTTTTTCTACTGCAGCTGCTTCTGGCCATTGCTCCTTGTTGTCTTCCGTAGTACGTATCACGGCAAAGTTTGCTTCGCACGGCGATGACTTGTCTCCAAACACCAAACAGTTCATCTCGTACACATCTGGCAGTCTCGTAGGATCCATATCACGCCATAAATACCGGTGATACCTGCAGTCTTCTGGTCTCAAACGAACGTGACAGAACATGTCAGAAACATCACCCACGAGTGCAACTGGTCTCTCGCGAAACCGCAACAAGATACCTGGAAGATCGTTGTGAAGGCTAGGCCCTGCTTCAAGGCACTCGTTGAGGCACACACCGCCATGCTTTGCAGCGGAATCGAAGACAACTCTTGGCAACGGCTTGTGTGAGCTGATCACAGGGTGGTGTGGCAGCAACCATTGTTCCCCGTCTATGGCACGTTCCTCTGGCGACAGTTTACGTGCAAACCCTTTCTCTAAATATGCATTCATAGCCTTGCAGTAACCCTCTCCTAGTTTAGGGTCTTTCTGCAAACGGCGTTCCACGGACTCCAAACGGTTCAAGGCTGTCTCGTAGTTGTTTGGTAACGGTGGTCTGTCAGTTTTCCACAGAAGCCCAAGTTCGTAACCTGATTCTACCTGGCGACATGTCTGACTCAGTACATCGACCGCTCTCTGTTCGCTGTGTGTATACGAAGGAGCTGTCTCGCCACGAACTCCGAAGATGTCTATTTCCCACAACTTGCGTAGCTGGTGGTTGGCATCCTCGTCAGCTTCTGATACCTGCACGCGTAGTATTCGCTCTCTCGGACCACTGGCAGTTGGGATTGGACCGGCGATCACCCAACCCAAAGGCGTCAACTCAGCGTACGGCTCTGTATGTCCCCCACGTCTAACCTCCAACGGTGCCATCAGGGCTCCAGCATCTAATCAAGCAACACGTCCACCGTCATCTCACCTACTGACTCGACTGAAACGCCACGCAGATGTTCATACTGTTGCTTAATCTCCGACCAGTTAATAGCCTGCATAGGGGCGCAAATGTTCCTAATAGTCCATGCGCATACATTCTCTTTCGTTACTGACGGCGCAAAAGGCAGGCGCACGCGCTGTGACTTAACAGTTGTACGAATCCCCCCAACTGCCTCAACAGCGAGGTTTTGTTTTGGACCTTGAATACCTAGTTGATTTGTAAACCCGGTTCGGATTAACGTCGTTTCGCTCCCAGAGTCTAAGAGTACGGCCCCCATAACCACTTGCCCAGAGTCACTAACAAACGGGACAACGACGGTTTTTAGTGCAAGTTTGCTAGCGCTCGCCACGTTTGCTTGCGCTTTACCACAGCGGACCTTATTTTCATGCTCGTCAACAAGAGGAACCTTAGGCGCGACGTGAAGCAGCTGATGATGACCTTTCTCACAGGAATCGACTCCGCAAATAGAAGACTTAGTACACTGGCGTCGCTGATGACCACGCCTTAAGCAGCCAAAGCAGACCCTTTTAGACTTAACTATGTCCCAGCGCTTATTGACATCTGCGGCTAAAAATGTCGGACATTCTGCCTCTGCATGCTTGACATCATCGCATAAAGCACATTTTCTAGGCGTTTTATCAAAAGATGTCAGCATCGTTTGGCACCTTTGCTGAAATTTTGACTGAAATTGCTGAGTACCTTTATTAAAGTTACCCCTCGGTGGATTTGTCGGCTGTTCATTATAGCGCTCGCGCTTGCGCAATGTTTTCGCTCGTGCCTGGGCCCATTCAGCTAAACCCTTTACATCTTCAGACACCTGTTTCCGCTCTATTTGCCGCACCCATTCATCTTTCTCACTGGTGGGTAGCTTGCGAACTAATTGCGTGCAAAGAGGAATGCTGCGTAGCTCATGACTGTAATCTGGGCGGTCTAAAGCAAACACTGCAGCCTGTAGCGCGTCGGCGAACCGTTCAAATCCTTCACGGTCTTTTTCCTTAATATTTGGCCAATTGGTTATGCGGCGCAAATGAGCATCTACAACCTCACGAGGGTCCCCATACCTATCAGTTAGCAATTTAACCGCCTTCTCATAGTCCCCAGACTCCCCGGTCAAACATGAAATCACTGCCCTGACTTTATCATTAACAGAATTATTTAGATGAGGCAACTTAATTGAACCTGATAGAGACTTATTTTGATCAACAAGTGAGCTAAATATACCCCAGAAATATGGGCACTTATCAGAATTTCCATCAAAGGTCGGGACTTTTACACCTTTGAGACCACTCGCCCTGCCGTACTGCGACTCTCCCGACTGGACTGGAAGATTTTGTACACTGGTTGAATGTTCCTGATTACTCGGGGACTCAGCTTTGCTTGCCTCAAGAAGATAGTCAGACACGTCACCTAGGCATTCGGTTACATCGAACTCTACCTCCTCAAGCCAGTTACCGTCGACGTCAATAGATTCAGGATCGAGCTCTTCTAACTCTAACTCTTTAGTAAAGTTACGAGCCTTTTCTCTCGCTTCTTCAAGACCCTTAGCATACTGACGTACCTTGGAAGTGCTGCCCTTGTCAGCGATTAACTCTTTAATACGGTTTGCATTTCTTGTCACGCTTGATTTTGCAACCTTTCTCTTCGATCGACATTTCTCGATGTTGCTCACCTCAGGCATCTTTCAGACTCGTTAGTTCTCTTATTCGGCTCCGAAGGACCAACTAATGTTGTGACGACTATAGACGACTGTATTTTAGACTTTATTTTGACTTTACTCGCTTCACAAAGGCGTAGAAGCTACCAACAATGACAGATGACAGTATAGTCCTTTTTTACAGAAAAACAAAAAAAAACGTTTTCGATACGTTCGTTCACGAGTGTGTCCCAGTCTTCGCGCGGCCTAGGTTTTAGTCCTCGCGCGGCTAAAATAAAACTAAAATCAGTAAAAATGTAAATAGTCAACACGTTCAAAACAGTATATATCTTCCTGGTCGACTTGCAAACCCGAACAAAAGTATTACAAAGTGCAACAAGCGACTAATAATTCTTGCGAACGTCGGGAAATAAATATGCCATCAAATAAGAGTCTAGACAGTAGACGTGTCACACGATACCGCCAAGCGTCAAAAGGTTGCTCAAAAATATAAATTACTTAATTACATATGAACTATACTTATAATTTCTTGTTCGAAGAAACAAATCCAAAACTCAAACACATTATATTCTACTTGGCTCGGTTTGATAAATCGTTTAATACATGTACGTTCGGATCTCCGCCTCTGCAACGAACGAGACGTATAAATATATTCACGTAAACAAAGAGTTCGTTGGTGTTCATTGTACTTTCAAATTTTCAAAACCTTGCTGGTTGCTCGCTACACTTCTAAGATGTTGCGAACTAAAATAAATCATGCAACTGGTGATATTTTCCTGGTCGATCAACCGACTTGCAAACCCAAGCAATATTTATAGTTCTCGTGATTCACTTTAAAATATTTTACAAAATGCCTGCTGCATGATACATGTCGAATACTATAAATTTCACTCGGGTTTGCAAATCAATCTTTTAGTGCGTAACATCTTACAAATATTACATAAATCAAGCTAGCGACCAGCAAGGTTTTTAAAATTTGAAGCTACAATAAAAACACCAACGGACTCTTAAATTTTAAAACCAGGCGCCTTTGTTTACGTATTTGGGGGTGTGGCGGCGATTCGAACCTAACGGCTTGTCAAACCAAGTAATGTGTTTTAGGCCCCGTTTACACTATTACGGTACGGTCAGTCTTCCGTTGAAAAATCACTACGTTTCTTTGTTGTGTTTACACTATTCCGGAGTGGTTTTCCGTAGCGTAGTCACTACGCTTAGCACTCCGGCTGCAAATCACTACGTTATGGTATATAATTTTTATTTTTGAGCTACCTTTTGAAAGTAAAAACATAATAAAAGACTACTACACAAAACAGGAACTTAGGAAAATTAAACAGGAACTTAGGAAAATTAAACAGGAAGTGAATTTCCCATAGGAATATTGCAAATTTGATTGGAAATTTGCAAATTTGCAAAGGAAGTAAATAAAAATTGCAATCAAATTTGCAACTAAAAGAAGGAACACTTGACGTAGTTTACCTGTAATAGATCAGAATATGTTTACTGATCAGAATACGTTGTTTTGCGTCTGTCCCGTGTTGAATCTATGAGAAAATCATGGTAATAAACGGTTCTTTGTTGGCGCCGTTTACTATCTGATTTTTTAATTATAAATTCAGTTTGCGCGACCTTTACCGGGATTCAAAACTCGTGCACAAGACCAAGTGTTTTCCTCTGACTGGCTAATTAGCTCATGGGTTATAGACCTTATTCAAAAATGGCCACCGAATTAGAATGCTTTTATGTGATAAAAAAATTAGCCGTAATGACCTCGTTTTAAAGTAAAAATTATTTTGAATTTCCTACATGAAAACGAGTTCATAAGGGCTAATTTATATATATATAAAAGAATTTTAATTCGACGGCCATTTTTTAATAAAGTCTCTTAGTGAGTTAGAGAACCGAGTTTTCTCAACCATTAATAATTCATACTAGAAATACATGAACGCAACAAACCATCGCCCGCTTTATACATTCTTGTAAACCACCACCCACCCCCCCCCCCCCCCCTCATTTCTGGTTTTTCACAGAGAAAACACCCCAGGAATTAATTAGCAAAGTTCATCCGTGGTCATGTATTGACACACCGAAAGAACATGCAAAGTCAATATTAAAAAAACAAAAACGAGATGAACCAAATGACAAATTTTCACTGTTCAAAAATAGATAATAGTGACCAAGAAAAGACACAATGCCAACGTCTAACGTCCTAGCGTCCAAAGACAACTCTAGAAGATATTATTTATATTGATTTTCATTTTCAAGATTTCTTCCGTTTTAACACCGTTTTAACTCAGCTAAACTGGTAAATACGAATCTCCTACCGTTAAACTTTCTTCTGCTTTTGTCACCACCAACACTGCCAATTCAGTCTACTCTTTTCATGCATTGTTTTTCACGTTCGCGGTTACTTACTTTTTTCGTTGTTGACATGAATAAATCATGACAAGGCATCATTCAGTTCTCTTCATGACCTATAAAGCCGCTTGTTCCAAAATTTCTTCATCGTTCTCTCCCGAGTTCGCCAGAATACACCAGAATAGAATACACTAGAGCAGAATTCTTTACCGGTATTCCTTACAGTTTCAGGACACATCCTTGTACTTTCAATTACTAGTACATTTCAGTCGGCATCGTTTTCGGTCTTTATTGTAATTTTTAGGCTTTTTTCAGTGGTTTTGAGTCGTGTTGTAATTATGCATAATTATGCGAACAGTTAATTAATATGAACAATTAATTCCATGTGGTCGAACCTTGAGAACGATTATTAGTCAGAGAGAGTTAGGAACGTGAGAATCTCGTGAGTATAGTATCTTGGAGTATAGTATCTTTGGTGTGTGATCGTTCATTTTATATTAAAGGAGTTAAGAGTACATTTCTATTGAGTATTGTCGTATTTATAACATTTGGTGCCGATTCTCGGGAATAATATTTGTTGAACTGAACTCTGAAGTGTCAAGGAGACATGGCCTCAGAATTAAAGAAGAAACTTCAAACACGAAATGGTCACAGATGCTTTGTAAAGAAAGTGATTGGCAACGTACATGAGGTACTGAAAGATGGATCAGACGAATGTCGCCCAAAACTCGAGTCCTACAAGACAGCCCTAGAAAAACAACAAAAGGATTTAGAATTTTGGATAATCAAATAGCCGAGTCGCTCGACGCCGACAACATTGAAAAGGAAATCTTTGAAAGGTGTGATTTCGATGCCGCCGTGCAAGAATCAATCTGTGCAATATCTACATATCTCAAGGCAACTGATATTACCAAAACGGCGCAAGTTGAACACTCTGAGACCGTTCAAAACATTTCAAACAGCGAGCAACATCAAGGTCACGCTTCGAAGCCATTGAGCAAAACAAGACTTCCGAAGTTATCTCTGCCACGGTTCGATGGAGACCCGACGAAGTGGATAGCTTTTTGGGACAGCTTTGCCTCAGCAATTCATGAGAACGATGATTTAAACGATGTCGACAAATTTCAATATCTGAAATCGTTAGTGGAAGGTTCAGCAATCAGTGCTATATCGGGTCTACCATTAACGAGCGCTAACTACAAAGAAGCTGTCGATCTGCTACAGGAACGATTTGGCGATAAGCGAGTAGTTATCTCAAAACACATGGAAATATTGATGCAATTACCAGTGGTCAACGACGACAACGATCTCAAGAAGTTACGCCAACTTTACGACAAAACCGAAGCGACCGTGAGAAGTTTGAATGGGATTGGTATCTCTCCAGACACGTATGGAACGTTTTTAACACCAGCAATAATGGCCAAAATCCCTAAAGATTTACGTCTGGTCTTAGGCCGAAAACTGTCCGATGAATGGGATCTGAATTGCTTGTTGAGATCCTTTCGAGAGGAGTTACAGTTGCGGGAGAAATGTGCCCTTGGATCCATGGTCAAAGACAAGAAAAGCGAATCGAATTTCTACCGTAAACAACACTCAACAACAGGCGCCTTTCATACGAATTTCGACAAGTCTACCCGAAATTCGCACTACAAGAATTCTGTTCGATTCTTGTTCACAAAAGTCATATGTTACATCTAACTTGAGAAGAAAGTTAAATCTTAAATCTATCGGTTCTGAAACAGTCATGATAAAAACGTTTGGCAAGGAACAAGCATCTGTAAAGAAATGTGATGTTGTGCAACTAGCAGTAGAATGTGCTGATAACCTCAAGGTATACATCAATGCGTATGAAATTGACCTCATCTGCAGTCCATTGTCTAACCAGTCCATTGAATTTGCACAGAAGAACTATCCCTATTTGCAAGATCTTCACCTGGCTGACATTTCACCCAGTGGAAGTGAAGAAAGTCTAGATGTCGATGTTATGATTGGTGCAGATTTCTATTGGTTATTCATCCAAGATAAGGTGGTACGGGGGGAGTCGAATGAAGGTCCTGTAGCAGTAGGAACCCGGCTTGGTTACGTCCTGAGTGGTCCTCTCGATCTTCCCGACAACACAGAATCCACAACCAATCTGATCTTGGCACATACATTGGAGACGGAATGTCCTACACTACCACTGGATCCTGACACCCCAGATTCAGCCTTGAAAAAAGAGTTGGCTAAATTTTGGGATTATGATACCCTGGGTATCAAGGACGGTGAAGCAGATATGTATGAAGATTATCTGAAAAGCATCAAGCAAAATGAATGTCATTATGAAGGGCCTCTCCCTTTCAAGCAAGAACATCCAGTCATCCCAGATAACTACACTACAGCCCATCGCAGGCTTGGTTCACTAATGAGAAGAATAAGGTCATCACCTGACATTCTTCATGAATATGACAGAGTGATTAAAGAACAATTAAACTCTGGAGTAATTCAAGAAGTAAAGAGAGAAGAAGTGAAGGATGTCATTCCAGGTACTGTGCATTATATTCCACATAGAGAAGTAGTCAGAGAAGATAAGAGTACCACAAAGCTCAGGATTGTGTATGATGCAAGTTCAAAGCAAGGTCAAGAAGCAAGCTTGAATGAATGTTTGCTACCTGGTCCATCCTTGCTTCCCCTGATATTTGATATCTTGATGCGCTTTCGTCTGAGGAAGATAGCATTGGTTGGAGATCTGGAAAAAGCCTTCTTGAATGTAGAGATTAACCCCGAGCAAAGAGATCTACTGAGATTTCTGTGGGTGGATGATTTAGAAGCCAGAATCCAAAAGAGATTGTCTTTCGATTCACACGCCTCGTCTTTGCTCTAGTATGTTCTCCCTTCATTCTAAACGCAGTTTTGAGAAATCATCTCGCCAAATATCAAGCCATCAATCCTCAGTTTGTTCTTGATGTGATAAAGTCATTATATGTGGATGACTATGCATCTGGAAGAGAATCAGTCCAAGAATGCTTCGACCTTTCGCAAAGGCTCAAGGGATGCTTCAAGGATGGAGGATTCAACATGAGGAAATGGGCTACCAACAGCAAGGAATTAAATGAAAAGATCATTCAAGAAGAAATCTCCTCATCACCAGCAGCAGAAGCTCAATCCCAAGTCAAAAGGAATACATTCCAGTCTCATGTAATCGAAGAAGATGAAGGATACTCCAAGATCACCTTAAGCAATGCAGTTTGCACCGATGATGAAATCAAGGTAATGGGAGTAGTGTGGGACAGGAACTCTGACACCCAGAAATTCAAGTTCTCTGATCTAGTCAACCATACCAAGATGCCATGTTATCAAACGAGTGATCCTCAGCACAACTGCTAGATTCTACGATCCACTTGGTTTACTGTCTCCTATCACAGTCAGTCTGAAAAGTTTGTTCCAAGAGTTATGTCGGTCAGAAGTCGATTGGAATACTCCTTTATGTAAGAAGCAAGTCGAGTGTTGGAAGGAAGTTATCAAGGACATGGAAGAGACTTCTGTCATTGAGACCCCTCGTTGTGTTCTGAAAGATATCGATGCGGCTGACATCAAGTCCATACAGCTTCATGGGTTTGCTGATGCTAGCAACATCGCTTATGGTGCAAACGTCTACCTTCGTGTGGTTAGTTCAACTGGTGTTGTCACACAGTTAATGGCGTCGAAAACTCGCGTGGCACCTTTAAAGAAGGAAACAACTCCACGCCTCGAATTGCTAGCAGCATTGACGTTAGCAAAGTTGATCAGATCTGTGTCTGATTCTTTGGACGGTGTAGTAGAAATTGATGAGATAACCTGTTGGAGCGACTCACAAGTGGTATTATGGTGGATCAGAAGAAAGGGAAAACAATATAAACAGTTCGTGCAGAATAGAGTGTCTCAGATAAGAAGCTTGTGGAGCATAGAGTGTTGACGTTATTGTCCTACACATCTTAACCCGAGTGATATTGCCTCCAGAGGAGCAAAATGTTCAGAGCTGGCATCTAATCGTCTATGGTGGAACGGTCCCCAATTCTTGATGGAAGACAGAGCGCAATGGTCTGCCAATATTAGTTGCCCAGCGACTGAAATATCTGCTGCAGAAGACGCCAAGCGTGAAGGAAAAAGTTCAACAATTTTGAACACTCTTGTCTGTGAAAATCCTCATCATTCAGGCATTGGGAATGTTATCCAGTGTGAGAAATTTAGCAGTCTCGATAAACCTCTTCGTGTCACTGGTTTTGTTCTTAGATTCATCAAGAACGTTGAAAACCCAGATCACAGAGTTGACCAGCTCGACCTAACCCTAGCAGAAATTGAATCAGCAAAGATCCCCTGGCATAAGGAAGCACAGTTTCATCTCGAGGAATCGAAGAAAGCAAAGGAGTCATTGGGCATTTTCCAAGATGAGATTGGAGTCCTGCGCTGCAAAGGTAGAATTCAGAATTCTTCGTTACCGTATTCCACTAAGTTTCCCATATTACTACCAAGAAAACATCATTATATAAAGTTGGTGATCCTACACTGCCACAAAATAGTCAAACACAATGGGATTCGAGAAACGCTCACTGAACTGCGAATGAATTATTGGATTGTCAAAGGACGACAAGCTGTTAAGGGTCACCTATCAAGATGTGGTATCTGTAAGAAATTATCTGGAAAGGCCTACCAAGGACAACCGACACCTCCTCTACCCGATTTCAGAGTTGCTGACGATCCAGCATTTTCAGGAATTGGAATTTATTTTGCCGGGCCTCTGCACGTGAAGGACATCTATCGAGGAAGTCAGATGCACAAGAGTTACATCGCAGTGTTCACATGTGCCAGTACCAGAGCTATTCATCTCGAACTAGTTCCAGATTTAACTGCTGATTCATTTATACGAGCTTTCAAGAGATTCATTGCTAGAAGAGGACTGCCCTCTGTCGTGATTTCCGACAACGGAAGGACATTCCATGACACTAAAGTTCAAAACTTTTCCACTCAGAGAAACATTTCCTGGAAGTTCAACGTTCCAGCTGCAAGTTGGTGGGGAGGTTTTTTCGAAATGTGTGTGAAGCTCGTGAAGAGAAGTCTCAAGAAGGTCACTGGGAATGCCAAACTTACATATGAAGAGCTGGAGACTGTCTTGGTTGAAATTGAAGGAGTGTTAAATTCCAGACCGTTAACCTATGTCTACGAACAGTTAACCGAACCTCCACTTACTCCATCATGTCTCGTGATTGGCCGACGAGTGTTACAACAACCTCCACTGTGGAAACCTACTAGAGAGATGAGTACGTCTCGAGCACTTGGTAAAAGAGCACGCTATTTGGAAAAGATATTGAGCCATTTCCGCGATCGTTGGAAGAAGGAATACCTCACTGGAATTAGAGAATACCAGAACTTACAGATTAACGAGCCCGTACGAAGCATTAGTGTGGGAGATCTAGTTCATATCCAACAAGACAAGGTACCAAGATTGGGGTGGCGTTTGGGACGAGTGACGAAGTTATATCCTGGAAAAGATGGTATTGTTCGAGCGGCAGAAGTGGCAACTCTGGACCCTTCCATGCGATTAACCCACATCAGACGGCCTATCCTGAAGCTTTAGCCATTGGAAGTACGGAGCGAGGAAGGAAATCAGTATGCTCCGTTGAATTCAGAAGTAAATATTACGCCTGTAATGGACGAATCTATTCCGTTTGTTGTTATTGGGAAGTAACTGTCTAATTTAGTTTGGGTTTGTCTCCCAGTGATTGATTTTATCAATCAGGGGGGAGAATGTTGTAATTATGCATAATTATGCGAACAGTTAATTAATATGAACAATTAATTCCATGCGGTCGAACCTTGAGAACGATTATTAGTCAGAGAGAGTTAGGAACGTGAGAATCTCGTGAGTATAGTATCTTGGAGTATAGTATCTTTGGTGTGTGATCGTTTATTTTATATTAAAGGAGTTAAGAGTACATTTCTATTGAGAATTGTCGTATTTATAACAAGTCGTATTTATTGTTGCCTCTTCTCACTGTCACATCTCTTCTTAGCCTTCTTTCTTTGGTCTTTTTCCAAAGTAATATTAATGTACATTTTAGCTGAAACCATTTTTTTCTGGCAAAGATTTCTTTCGTCATGATCGTTGAAAAATGATTTCGTAATCCAACCGAACTTATAGTTATAAATTATAATTTGCTGACGTAAATTTAAATAATTTGAGTAATTTAACAGGTTAGTTACCAGTACCCTGCTATCCGAACAGCGCAAGTTGTAGATTTGGTAATATATATATATATATATATATATATATATATATATATACATAATATATATATATATATATATATATATATATATATATATATATATATATATATATATATACATATATATACATATACATATATACATATATATCGAAAAAACCGTGTTTATATACTCTGATATAAACAGGCTCACGGACCAATCACAGCTCGCGTAGCGGTTTACTTATTTTATAAAAATATATATATATATATATATATATATATATATATATATATATATATATATATATATATATATATATATATATATATATATATATATATATATATATATATATATATATATATATATATATATATATATATATATATATATATATATATATGGCATTACCACCTTATTATATATACAGAACTCGCGATCAAGCTCTCGGCAACGGCCTCCGTGGCTCAGTGGTCAGAGCATTGCACTAGAATCGCAAGGTCGTGGGTTCAATTCCTGCCGGAGGGCCTGTGTAGTTGCATTTTTCGCAACTGCTCCCGGTTTGGTCTTAAAATGTATATATTCTACACTCGAATTTTCCTTCACCCTAAATCCTTAGAACATGCTATGTAATCGAGTGAAATGCCCAATATCATTCACAATATACCCAATTCTCTCCTGGCATTACCACCTTATTATATATACAGAACTCGCGATCAAGCTCTCGGCAACGGCCTCCGTGGCTCAGTGGTCAGAGCAATGCACTAGAATCGCAAGGTCGTGGGTTCAATTCCTGCCGGAGGGCCTGTGTAGTTGCATTTTTCGCAACTGCTCCCGGTTTGGTCTTAAAATGTATGTATTCTACACTCGAATTTTCCTTCACCCTAAATCCTTAGAACATGCTATATATATATATATATATATATATATATATATATATATATATATATATATATTCGCTTACCTCAAAAGTCTGCTACAGGCTGTTTCATCTAAAAAAGAATCTTCAGAAGATTCTTCTTTTTTAGATGAAACAGCCTGTAGCAGACTTTTGAGGTAAGCGAAAATCTATATTTGCTCTAACTATATGTTATCGAGCACTCTTTGCGTTTCGTAGACCAAAACCCACACGATATATATATATATATATATATATATATATATATATATATATATATACATACATATATAGATACATATATACATATATATATATATATATACATATATATATACATATATATATACATATATATATATATATATATATATATATATATATATATATATATATATATATACATATATATATAGGTACAGTAGGTAGGTAGGTAGGTAGGTAGGTAGGTAGGTAGGTAGGTAGGTAGGTAGGTAGGTAGGTAGGTAGGTAGGTAGGTAGGTAGGTAGGTAGGTAGGTAGGTAGGTAGGTAGATATAGATCAGAATTACGTTCAGGTTTTCATCTTGCGTGTAATTTCGCGTGTAAATGGTGCCCACGCATACCAAGATTAGCACCCTCACCGGGCTCCAGGCCTTCGGCCCTACGCCCGGGCTCGGGGATAAATTAGCCCTTATAAACTCGTTTTCGTGTAGCAAACTCAAAACAATTTTTACTTTAAAGCGAGGTCATAAAGGCTAATTTGCAGGCACATAAATAATTCTAATTCGGCGACCATGTTTGAATAAGGTCTTTATCAAATAACCTCGAAGTTGGTTAAAAAACTTAAGCTTCGCCTAGGTTTTTCAACACACCCCTCGGCGTCTGATACCAAATCAAACACCTCTTCTCGTGTTTGATACAACACTTCACTTTAAATCTTCTTCACTAGTAAACCTTCCACACGGGTGGTACCCGCAACTTTTGTCCAACTCTGGTGTACGGGTGCCACCCGTGAAGGTTTACTAGTGAGCAAGGTTCAAAATGAAAACACGTTAAACAGCACATTGTGTAAAACTTAGAATCTGAGAAAGTTACAATTTATCGTGCGTCAAGGAAGATTTACAGCAAAACATGGGCTAAACCAGAAATGCGCAGCACTTGCAATTATAGATTTGAATTTGAATTTATTAAATTTGCAAATTTGCAGGAGAGAGGAACAGAACTTTCGTCCCAATTGACATACGTGTAGACAACTAAGACCTAGGTGCTGATTTTATGGAGGGAGGAAAACTGGATAACCCGGCGAAAAACCCTCGGAGCACAGGAGAGACCAACTAAACTCTACTCACATAAGTCCCAAGCTGGCGGAGTACGGGGTTATTCCCAAACGGTCACCCATTCAAGTACTAACCCCGTCCGACCGGGCTTAACTATTAGTGAGAGGCAGCGCCCTAACAGCACACGCCACCCGCCCTCCCCTAAATATAATAATGTAATACCTGTTGCTCTAACGATACTGAAAAAAGCGAGCGTATTCGTTCAAATTGCCTATAGTCTGTGTTGGCCTGGTGAACGTCATCCATTGGAATCTGATCTAACACAGCAGGAAGCAGTTCGTCAGGAGAGCATGTTTGCAGATCTACAATACTAAAACAAGACAAATATAACGGTTAACCTACACAAGTTTCACGAAATGATTACAAGCACGGAGTAGTGTGTAAACATCTCAACACAGTTTTTTATAAGTGGCTAATAATAAAAACAGAATGAATGAAAGAAGAAATGAAAGAAGAGAGGAAGGAAGGAATAAAGAAAGTAATGAAGGTTTGTCAGTAGGGACTTCCTCGGGCTCGATTTCCAGCCGTATCTCGGGCCCCTGTAGTTACCTCCCCCGAAATCGCGGCTGGACTCGTGAGCTTGTCATTGTCGATTTGCACCAATCACAAACGCGCGGGCACGTTTTCAGCAAGAATATATTATTGGGAATATTGCACGAATTACCCAGTAAGTTCAAAATGGCGATCGATAGACTGCTGATGAGTGAAGCAAGGGATTGCATTGAAGATTGAATGTCTGAAAGATTTACAACGGGAAGGTCTAGAGAAATTGGTTAATAGCCAAGATGGTCTCGTCGCTTATATTTCAGTAACCTTCTATGGTTTTTGATATCGTGAAATTAATTTTGCAAAACGCCACAGACACGCTCTGTGGCTCACGCGTCCAGTTGGCTCTTTTGGGGAGGTACAGGGGTGGACAAAAAAAAGTGCCCATCGTTAAAAATATGGTTAATGTGAAATAACTATTATTATATAGCATGCTATCGGATATGAGCTTTTGCGTAATCTGATTGGTTCCCTACTACCAGGCTATCAGCTCATATCCTACTAGTAGAGGAAAAAGAAGATGGCGGCATGTTTTTTTAAACTGCCGAAAAGAGTTGAAATTGACGGATTTTTATACAGAAAAACATCAACACCCTCAAACCAATGTATAAAAAAACAACATTGTGTAATAATACATTAACAAATACACAATTTAGCATGTTAAATTGTAAAATTCAACTAAAAATTACGTCTTTTTACTTCAAAAACCCGACTAAATTAACGGGTTGATATTAATTTGTTGCTAAACAAAGAAACTCACGGTTAAAATTAAGTTTACAACACACATTTCGTAGGAGATCACCAGTAAAGAGACTTTGGATTTAGATAAGCATTTGGGGCAGTAAAAAGCATGTTCTTTTTCAAAAACAACCAACTAAGTAATTTAGTTTCACTGCCGAAGGTGTTTCAGTTTCATTTTTGCATGAAATCAAAACCTTTCATATTCACGACAGAAATGCTAATATAAACAACTGCATGACCCACCTTTTGACTTCATATAAAGGTATCTTTTAATATTTTTTGTTGATCCGTTTAACACACTTTTTGCCTCTCGAGCAACAATTATACAACATTTCGAAGCTGTTTACGAAACAGCTCAGCGAGAAACTCTATGTGAATGTATCATTACGCATGGCGGAAGTATTAGTTGCCTATGCCGGAAGTTTGTTGTTTCAAACATTTCGCTATAATTTTTTTTTGTCCACCCACTGTATGTATACCCCGGGAGACGGTTGGAAATCGAGTCTAGAACCTCCTCAGATCCTCTCATACTTGTACTTACCTTGCTGCGAGAGTTCCCTTTGGAATATCATCCGCAGGTGAAGCCTCCTTATTATCGTCGGAGTCCTATCAAAACGTTTAGTCAAATTCATAAACTAGGTTTTGAAAGGAACTGATAATTATAATGTATTATCGTATTTCCTCGAATAAGTTTGCTGTTTGTTGGTATTGTATTTCCTTTACTGTATTAAACCTTTATTACTCAGCCTGGAATAGTGCATGAAGGAGCAGAAGCGTGCAGTTTTTTGAGGGGGTGCGCTTATTTAAACATTTAGCTGCAAAGATGGGCGCTTAATTATTCGAAGAGAGCGCTTACTCGAAGGGAGCGCTTATTCGAAGGGAGCGCTTATTAGAGCGGGAACGCTTATTCGAGAAAATACGGTCATTTAAAATTGATACATAGTTAGTCTGCGTGCAGCACAAGCATGTTTTACCTGTAATAACCTCCACCTGGAAATTATGTTCTTACCTTATTTATTTATTTATTTATTTATTTATTTATTTATTTATTTATTTATTTATTTATTTATTTATTTGTTTTCTTGTTTGTTTGTTTGTTTGTTTGTTTGTTTGTTTGTTTGTTTGTTTGTTTGTTTGTTTGTTTGTTTGTTTGTTTGTTTGTTTGTTTGTTTGTTTGTTTGTTTGTTTGTTTGTTTGTTTGTTTGTTTGTTTGTTCGTTCGGTCGTTCGTTTGTCAGTCTGTTGGTTGTCTGTTCCAGGACACCTGAAAAAGTATTTAACCGGCTGGCCACAAAGAAGGACCAACGCATTGAATTTTCTTTGAGAGTTGGATGAGAATTTTCGTAAGAATCTGACAGCAAAATTCTCTGTGCAGAAGAAATAATAAAAATATGCTTGGTTGCGCTCATTGTCCTTATATTATGCAAATCTTTAATATTCACAAACTAGATGAACTAACAAAAAAACAAACACCAAAACAATCGACTAGACAGTTCCATTGTCTATAGAATAGAGCAGTTATGGACCAAGTGACATGCAAAGTTGTTTTGTTGGGTTCTTCTCCAAGTACGAATGCAAGCAACAATGTTATGAATCGTTTTTACTCACGTGATCGGTGGCCCTCAAATGTTTGAATAAGAATAGAGTTAAATTCCCATAGAATAAAGATGGTGCACCAATATGGCCATCATTTCATTGTTTCCGTGCACCAATATGGACGCTGTGACGCCAGATGAAAACCAAGAACATCATACATGTGTAGGTCTGGTGAACTAGCCCGATTACGTCCTCGTTCCCAGGTCCTCCTCGGTACAATCGAGGAGGCCCTGGGAACGAGGATGACCTGATTAGTGAAATGGCTCGTTCACTTATAAACATCCTCTAATAACCCGCTGGCGAAGGTATGCAGTCTGGGAGTGCCCTGTAGTTTCCTATATAAGCACCTGCGCATCGGACAAGCCAAATCTCAGGTCATTATGTCCTAGTCCAAGTCTAATCACAAGTCATTTTGTCCGAGCCCAAGTCTATAATCACAAGTCATTTTGTCCGATAAAGTCGCAAGTCATTCTGTCCTAGTCCAAGTCTATTGTCACAAGTCATTTCGTCCGATGCAAGTTTATAGTCACAAGTCGTTTTGTCCGAGTGCAAGTCTAGTCATTTTGTCCGATCAAGTCGCAAGTCATTCTGTGCTAGTCCAAGTCTATAGTCACAAGTCATTCTGTGCTAGTCCATGTCTGTAGTCGCAAGTCATTCTGTGCCAGTCCAAGTCTATAGTCACAAGTCATTTTGTGACAGTCATTTAGAGACAAGAAGCGACAAGAGTGCTTCCCATTTGACTCTACTGCACCAAATAATTACAGGTTTTCTCTCTCCACAAACCCCTTCTTACGGTTACACCAAACCACACTTTCGGTTGAAGTGGATATATGGAGATTATTTTTTTCTCTAAAAAATGGGCCGTGCTGAGAGGATTCGAACGATATATATATATAATTTGGATAAAAAACGGATACAAACTTCCAGAGGTATTCTGCACTGAACATGGCAAAAATAGGATTTTTAAAAACATGACCGGGAGAAAAAAGTCTGAGTCCGAAAACACTTGGAATGGAAATACTTTCGACTCTTGCTGTCTTACTTGGAGCCTTCCTACTTCGGTCCTAATTTCTGTTTTTTGTTGTATTAATGGCACACAGATCAGATAATGGCACCAAATGACAAATTTTCATTCAAAAATATATATAAACAGTGGCCAAGAACCCCTAGCGTTGAAAGACAATTCTAGACAATATATTACTTATATTAATTTTCATTTTTAAGATTTCTTCCGTTTTAACTCAGCTAAACTGGTAAATACGAATCTCCTACCGTTAAACTTTCTTCTGCTTTTGTGACCACAAACACTGCCAATTCAGTCTAGTCTTTTCGGATTGTTTTTCTCGTTCGCGGTTTCTTACTTTTTTCGTTGTTGACACATAAATATGACAAGGCATCATTCAGTTCTCTTCATGATCTAAAAAGCCGTCTGTTTCAAAATGTCTTCATCGTTCCCTCTCGAGTTATGTGGAAACACCAGAGCAAAATTCTTTACCGGCTTTGAACAGTTTCAGGACACATCCTTCTTCTTTCAGTTACATTTTGGTCGACATCGTTTTCGGTCTTTACCGTATTAATTTTTAGGCTTTTTCCAGTGGTTTTAAGTCGTATTTACTGTTGTCTTTTTCTCGCTGCCACATCTCTTGTTAGCCTTCTTTCTTTGGTCTTTTTTCATAGTAATATTATGTACATTTTAGCTGAAACCATTTTTTCTGGCAAAGATTTCTTTCGTCATGATTGTTGAAAAACTATTTCGTAATCCAACCGAACTTATAAATTACTAGAAATACATGATCGCAACAACCCCTCGCCCACTTTTAATATATACATTTTTGTAAACCTCCCACCACCACCACCACACACACACTTTCTGGTTGTTTTTTTGGGGGGTTTTTTTTTTGTATTTAAGTCTACTATAGTTTTTATATTCTTATATTTAGTCTATTATAATTTTAGTATACAATTTAACAGCCTGTATACTGAATTGGCAGTGTTTGTGGTGACAAAAGCAGAAGAAAGTTAATGGTAGGAGATTCATATTTACCAGTTTAGCCGAGTCTTGAAAAATAAAATCATGCAATATAAATAATATTCTTGTCTACAATTGTCTTTGGACGCTAGGACGTGGCATTGTGTCTTTTCTTGGCCACTATAATTTGAATGAAAATTTGTTATTTGGTTCATCTCGTTGTTTCTTTTTTAATATTGACTTTATATGCTCTTTCGGTGTGTCAATACATGACTACAGATGAACTTTGCCAATGAATTTTCTTTGATGTGATATTGTAATACTGTTTATGTTTCTCTGTTTCTATTCAAAAATTTTCTTTTTTCAGAATTCAGATTGTTTTTCTCGTTCGGTTTCTTACTTTTTCCGTGACCAGGCATCATTGATTCAGTTCTCTTCAAGATCTGAATAACCGTTTGTTTCAAACTGATTTCTTCATCGTTCTCCCTCGAGTTAAGTAGAATACACCAGACCAGAATTCTTTACAGGCTTTGGCCATCGTCGTAATAACAGTTACCAGTACCCTGCTATCCAAACCGCGAAAGTTGCGGATTTGTTGACATACATATATATAAACATCTCGCAGAATTTCTTTCCCACTTGCGTGTAATTTCGCGTGTAAGTGAACTCCACGCGTGTCGAGATTAGCATATATATATATATATATATATATATATATATATATATATATATATATATATATATATATATATATATATATATATAATCGAAATATGGTATAGTAGGTTAATTAAACCACTCACGTTCTCTGTTTCGGCAGTATTAACCTACTATACCATATTTCGATTGTTGTTTCAACACTGCCTACGCAGCGCACTACTTTTATTATATATATATATATATATATATATATATATATATATATATATTTAGTAGAAACTTACTAGTATTCTATTGCAAATGCTGCAATCTGATTGGCTACTCTACTCGATATCTATTCGTCAATAGATAGCGAGTAGCAAATTGAGTACCAGTACTCGCGCGGCCATGCAGTAAAACAACATGGAGGACACGAGGAGTGAAAGATTGTTTTGCCTTGGTTTTCGCACAGAAACAATGGTTATGCTTCGTTTTTTGAAATAACTTGGAAGAACTAAGGTACACAAGTTAGTTTCTACTAAAACAATTAGATTATTCGCTCTCAATTTCTATGAGATGATAGTTGACTCGAGCTCCGCTCTCGTCAACTATTCACTCATAGAAATTTCGAGCTCATAATCTAATTGTTAAATATATGATATATATATATATGATATATATATATATATATGATATATATATATATGATATATATATATATGATATATATATATATATATATATATATATATATGAAACCGGTTTGTGTATATATATATATATATATATATATATATACAAATATATATATATATACAAACAGGTTTCAGAATTGCTTTCAGCTTTTCATCTCGCGTGTAAAGTGGACTCCACGCACGTCGAGATTAGCACCCTCACCAGGCTCCTGGCCTTCGGCCCTCCGCCCGGGCTCAGGGGTGTCGAAAATGCTTCTGGTCTCGATATTCCGTCACAAGTGTTCTACGGACTCCCGGCCATTCAAAAACCCTATTTTTCCCATTTTCAGTGCAGAATATCTCTGGAAGTTGCGGCTTATGAGACTGGTTAAACTGCATATATACGGAAATTATCATCCTTCTTTCTAAAAATCGGCCGTACTGAGAGGATTCGGACTATATATATATATATATATATATATATATATATATATATATATATATATATATATATACACACAAACAGGTTTCATATATATATATATAGTCCGAATCCTCTCAGTACGGCCGATTTTTAGAAAGAAGGATGATAATTTCCATATATATGCAGTTTAACCAGTCTCATAAGCTGCAATTCTTAAGATATCGTTAAGTCTTGTGTCTGATACGATACATGTAGTTGAAATATATATTATCCAAATTACCTCATCCTTTTCTTGTCTTGATTTTTCCTCGTCAATTTCGTAGACATGTTTTGGCAAGTGTTGTAAAAAACTACGTGATCGTTTAGCCCTTCGTCTCGAGTCCGGCTTGCCTTCTTCTTTACTTCGAAACTGGTATCTAAAACCGCAGCAAACAAAAAACACAAAGTCTTTGCAACACTATTTGGAAACTCCACTGATTTGAAATCGTTGAGAATGAACGAATGGTGATAACGAACGTTACAAATAACGAACAGTTATATGCATGACTAGTATATGGTTATATGCTAAACCATAGCTATTTAAGAGATAGAAGTGACTAAATGCTTTAGTATGACTTCCGAGACAGGTAAAAACCAGTAAAGTTGAAACAAAAAATTTACAAAATATTATAAATTTTTACAAAATTTTATAAAAAATTCATCTTCATTCAATGCACGATTCCGTTTATTGAAAGACGATGTTGCCAAGTAACAGCCATTATGAGTGAAAAAACTTCAAAACAAAATCTTAATTTGGAACTAAACTTGTACATATACATTCGAACAAATAAAAAAAACTTTCTTCTGTGTACAATATGTTAGAGAAATAATTTGTGTTCAATATTTTCCTCACACTCGACGGACAGTTTTCGAAGAATTGTAAAAACATATTCGCTCACTTTACAAAGATATGTTTTTAGGATATTTGATTTGTACAGTGATCAATTCGTTCAGTATTTTTATCCTTTTTTTATTTCAACAAAAACTACGGACATCATTTTGATGTCTATATCGAACAGAAAAATTCTGAAATCGCGTACGTCACAATAACAATCCCGATTGGAGACTGAAAAGAGTAAACTCAACAGTTTCAAATAAGTACCAAAGTAGTGATACCCACCACTATGGCGGCGGAAGTAATTAGTATGCAAACGGTGTGTAGCCCCTCATCTCATTAGTATTCATTTTATAGCGGCGCGTTACGTCAGCAAGCCCTAACCCTAATATCATTATTTATGCTACCCTCTTAACCCTAACTTTCCCCCCTAAACCATAGTTGTTACTCAACCCCCCGGTTTTCACTACGTCATACCGACTTATTATTTATTCATTCTCAGACTCCTTTGGGACGTAGTAACCCTAACTTTTCCCCCCTAACCCTAGATGTTACTTAACCCCCCCGTCATTCCCGATTGGTCTCCGACTGATTTCCGAAGTTACGTAAAAGGCACGGGACTTATCTCTTTATAACTAATAGAAACCAACTTTCATTTAAACCCTTAACCCTATTTATAGTCAACAGTTGTGGGACACGTATACGTACAGAGCATGCGTACAGTAAACTTTAACAAAATAGACGTTCTTTACAAGGAACTAAAGAGAAATTGATAGAGGCACTTTATATTTTTTATCTGAAACCTTGTCTCGATGAGTACAGAGAGTTTTGAGCAGCCGAAGTGTCTGAATTGGCAGAGCTCGTATAGACTTAGATTAATAGCATATAATGAATATTATAATAGAACCTAAATATTCAATCATCCTAGAATCATTGCTAGCTAAACCCTTGTTTATAAGTGAAGAAATCGTAAGAAGATAGAATGAGCAGTCAATTTTAAAAAGCCATAAGAACGTTTTTAAGTGTCGATATATAAATGAAATATTATTTGGCTGCGGGACGGCTGAGTATCGACTTGAATTAATAGCAACATGAATATTATATTAGTTAGAACTTAAACGACCATCTTTACCTATTTACTTGGAGATATGTGCCGAATTGTCGCTTATTTGGCTTTAGTTTATAAAGTAAACGATGCCTTGAATGAACAAACCGTTCGGCAAGCTGTTCGAAAGACATTGAATCATTTTCTTCAGAGGGGTTTGCCAGAATATAAACTGTCAAGGGTTAAACGGCTGACTCGGCTATTTTATTAACGTCGTCAAGCATCTTGTTAATGTTGCTACGGCTGATGTTTGCGTATTTATGCTCAGTGCACGTGCAGGAGACAAAAGAGAAACTCATTAGGGGCAATTATGAGGATTAAGCAAGTCTAGGCGAGAAAGTCATTAGCGTGTACTTTGCTTAAGACAGAATTCACAATAATCAGTTTAAAATATTTATTTAGGCTTTGGTTTAAACTTATACATATAAAAAGTTTTAGTAAGGTCTGCTTCTTAGATTATATTTAGGTGTTTTTATTTTAAAAGTAGCATGATAATCTTTCTTGTCCTCTGGTGATAATTGGGACACATCTTCTTTTGTCATGGGTAAATATTTTGATCTAGTCATCATTAGATGGTGTTCATACTCTTCTCTTTCATCCGGAGTCATCTTTGCCAAGTCTTTCTCTGTCGGATCGCCCAAAGTTTCCCAGTTATGAAAGAAATTATGTTTAAGCGTCGGTTGTTCAACAGTAGGAGGCGGTGTTACAAAATAGGTTTTAGGTGTAGCAGGGAAACCCCACGGAAGATCGTCAGTTTCTTGCTTTATCTCCGGTGTCAAATTTGGTGTATTTTTCCGAGTTTGAAGATTATCTATTTTTATTTCTGTTCAAAATTATTTTCATTAACTCCATCGGTAATATATGCCTTGGAACACACAGTACAGAAACCAATTGAATGTAAAAAAGATAAGGGAGATCCTAAGTTACATAATTTACAATGATGATTGTTATCCTGATAGAAATCTTTCCATGAACATTTAGGACACTGAAGTAAATATACTACACGTGCAATACTTTGACAGTGTTCACATTCTCCAGTAAGTTCTTCATTTCTCTCCGAGTCCTCCCCACTCCGTTGCTCCGCGTCCGACTCTTCTTGTTCAGTTTCGGAGTCAGTTTCTTCGTCTTCGCTTTCGGATTCCGGCTCTTGATGTTCGTGACGTGCCAGCATGGTCAAAACTTGAACATTTTCAATGAGACTTTTATCAATTTTCAAATTTGCTAGTCCTTTAACAAAAATATCTAAACCAAGGGGCTCGGGAATCTTGGCATCGTATTCTGTTAGACAATATTCTATCAAATCAGTGATATTTGTTCTTGATATAGTTTTTCCATTATATACTATTTCCCCTCTTGAATTCCACGTGAGAAGATTATGGGATATCAGCAAACTGTTTAGCAGAGAAGACACTTTCTCTTCATCGATTTCGTAGTGTAAATGTGATATTATTTGTTGGACGCGATAATTAGCGAGACTTGTTTCTTCCATGATGTTCACGCTTAAACTGACTATCGTAGAAACTTTTAGTTCATTTATACCATTTCTGCGAGTCCTTCTAAAACAGGACCAAGCAACAGGCTTAGAAATCCTTCACCGTTTTGAACTAGTGTTTTCTTTTTTCGTCTAAAACTTCGTCGGGGATCAACCAAAATGTGTAGATCGTCCTGGTAAGGGCTAAGTGTTTCAATCACCTGACGAGGTAGTTGGTAGTGCATTTGCCATAAATTGTGCGCACACTCGCATATACATCGAACCTGCTCAGGGCTCGCAGACTCCAAAACAGCTCGCTGTTGTACCGGTTTTGAAAGACACAAAAACTGAAGAAATGCTCTCTGTTCGTTGGTAAACATCACTCAATGAAAGTAAGGTTGCAAATGATTGAATTCCGCCAGAGCATATCTATATATTTTGAATTTGTGACAGATATCCTTGAGGGGTCTGGGACTGAAACTTGGGGAAATAAGGCCGATAAGAGGAAGATAAGAAGGAAGCTAAGGAGTAGAAAGAAAAAAGAGGAAGAGGATAAGGAAGAGAAACAGGAGGAGGAAAGGGCTCGGAGTTAGGAGCAAAGAGTTCGGAGCAGGAGCCAAAAGCTCGGAGCTATGAGCCAGGAGCCGGGGCCTCGGAGCCAGGAGCCAAGGGCTCGGAGCCAGGAGCCAAGCGCTCGGAGCCAGGAGCCGGGGGCTCGGAGCCAGGAGCCAAGGGCTCGGAGCCAGGAGCCGGAGGCTCGGAGCCAGGAGCCGGGGGCTCGTAGCCAGGAGCCGGGGGGCTCGGAGCCAGGAGCCGGGGGCTCGGAGCTAGGAGCCAAGAGCTCGGAGCTAGAACTCTGGGAGGCTCGGAGCCAGGAGCCAAGGGCTCGGAGTCAGGAGCCGGGGGCTCGGAGCCAGGAGCCAAGGGCTCGGAGCCAGGAGCCGGAGGCTCGGAGCTAGGAGCCAAGAGCTCGGAGCTAGAACCCTGGGGGCTCGGAGCTTGGACCGAGGGGCTCGGAGCTAAAAGCCTGGACTCGAATTCAAGGGTAGAAATATACACATATATACCTAGCATTTGTTTGGGAGAAATCATTTTGCCACTGATAGCCTCCGAAGCAACATGCCCTACGCCTGTGATATTTGCGGAAAGAACTATTCTAAACCCTTTAATTTACGGCGCCATTTGGAAGATGTCCACGGAGAAAGTCACTCGAGGAAAGCAACACCTGTGGTCAATGGATCAACAGTTCTGCAGCATCCTTTTACGTGCATTGTTGCAGGGTGTACTCAGAGTGGTAAAACAGTATGGGTGAAAACGCTTCTGGAAAACGCCAAAACTACGATTAATCCTCCTCCCGAACGTATCATTTGGTGTTATGGGCAATGGCAGCCCATGTATTTAGAAACGATCAAAACAATACCAGGCATCGAATTCTATGAGGGTATACCTTCCGACATTGACTCCAATAATTTTCTTGAAGTCTCTCAACGTAACCTGATCGTCCTCGATGATCTCATGGCTCAATCAGGGGGAGACAAACGTATTGCTAGTCTATTTACTAAAGGTAGTCATCACAGGAATCTCTCCGTGATCTATATTGTTCAGAATATATTTCACCAAGGCAAAGAAACAAGAAACATCAGCCTCAACGCACACTATATCGTACTATTCAAGTCTCCAAGGGATAAGCAACAAATTTCTGTCTTGGCACGGCAGGTGAACCCAGGTCATGTCCATGAATTTATGAAGAGTTACGAGGAAGCCACAAGTCGCCCTCATGGTTATTTAATGCTTGATCTGAAACCGACCACGGACGACGATCATCGCCTCAAGACCAATGTTCTACCTGGAGAAAATAGCTCCAGCCTGCAGCAACAGCTGGGTAGTTTCATACAAAAGCAATCCTATCAATTACCTCCGATTGTCAATGCCATGTACAATACAGAACAAAAAATGCAAGATATTGTACAAGCGCCACAGTTAACACCTGAAGAAAAGAACATACTTTACTCCAATCAGCTAGGACGTTTTCTGACGTTTCAAAACCAACTGCAAAATCAGTCTCAACCTCTGACTAGTCTTCAAACTCAGAAAAATACACCAAATTTGACACCGGAGATAAAGCAAGAAACTGACGATCTTCCGTGGGGTTTCCCTGCTACACCTAAAACCTATTTTGTAACACCGCCTCCTACCGTTGAACAACCGACGCTTAAACATAATTTCTTTCATAACTGGGAAACTTTGGGCGATCCGACAGAGAAAGACTTGGCAAAGATGACTCCGGATGAAAGAGAAGAGTATGAACACCATCTAATGATGACTAGATCAAAATATTTACCCATGACAAAAGAAGATGTGTCCCAATTATCACCAGAGGACAAGAAAGATTATCATGCTACTTTTAAAATAAAAACACCTAAATATAATCTAAGAAGCAGACCTTACTAAAACTTTTTATATGTATATGTTTGAACGAAAACCGAAATAAATATTTTAAACTGATTATTGTGAATTCTGTCTTATGCAAAATACACGCTAATGACTTTCTCGCCTAGACCTGCCTAAGCGCTTAATCTCTTAATTGCCCCTAATGAGTTTTCTCTTTTGTCTCCTGCACGTGCACTGAGGATAAATATTCAAATATCACTGCAGCTATGTGTGCACTGAGCCGCCCCGTAACTAAATAATATTTCGTTTATATACCGTCACTTAAAATGGCTCCTACGGCTTTTTCGAATCACCTAAAATCTTAAGTTCTTACGATTTCTTCACTTATAAACAAAGGTCTAGCTAGCAATGATTCTAGGATGATTGAATACTTAGGTTCTAATATAATATTCATCATATGCTATTAATCTAAATCTATACGAACTCTGCCAATTCAGACACTTCGGCTGCTCAAAACTCTCTATACTCATCGAGACAAGGTTTCAGATAAAAAATATAAAGTGCCTCTATCAATTTCTCTTTAGTTCCTTGTAAAGAACGTCTATTTTGTTAAAGTTTAGTGTACGCATGCTCTGTACGTCTACGTGTCCCACAAGTGTTGGCTATAAGTAGGGTTAAGGGTTTAAATGAAAGTTGGTTTCTATTAGTTATAAAGAAATAAGTCTAGCGTCTTTTGATAATGACGTAACTTCGGAAATCAGTCGGAGACCAATCGGGAATGACGGGGGGTTAAGTAACATCTAGGGTTAGGGGGGAAAAGTTAGGGTTAAGAGGGTAGCATAAATAATGATATTAGGGTTAGGGCTTGCTGACGTAACGCGCCGCTATAAAATGAATACTAATGAGATGAGGGGCTACACACCGTTTGCATACTAATTACTTCCGCCGCCATAGTGGGGGGTATCACTACTTACCAACCCCTTTTCCACACAATTTTTTGACGAACAATTTCTAGTTATGTGATGTGATGTTCACCGCCTAGCGCGGGGAATATTGTCTCACATTCACCGCTCAATGAACCAATCAAATTGCAGCAATCATTACAATCAGCTGTAAAAGCTGATACAAACACGACAATGAGTAGAGAGAATTCGAAAGTTTATGTGAACCCGAATGGTAGGCAAGTGTTTGGGTATATTGAGTACTTTTCATTCTCCCAAATTCACTTGAGTGTTTGAATCAGGTTATATGAAAACAGTGGTAAAAATTTAGAATGCTGCGTATAGCCATTGCTTTGGATGGTTAAACTGCCGATATTTTAGCAACACAAAACTGACATTCCAAGTCAAACCCGGAGTTACTATAAACTACAGTACATAGAAAAGTAGAGTGCTACGTGGACAGTGTTCCAGATAGAGCAAAGTAAAAAAGTGGTAATGTAGTAGAACTACGTTGATATTAAGTTAGTAATTAATAACATTAATATGTAATGAAAAGAAACCTAAAACCACATAATTGATTGACAGTTGGGTGTTCTTGAGTCTAGGACGAGACGAGACTTTGAGAACCCGTCTAGATAAATATGGTATAAGTCTGTATTAAATAAAACGCTCACAGTAGAAAATCGAACGGTTTACATTGTCTGGAGTTTAGTTAGTATCCTGTTACAACTGGAGCCCGATAGGGGACAAGTCCTGAAGCCGAATAGTCTCACTCTGACTGAGATTTTTTTATTCGTATAAACAATGGAGCTATCTAAAGAAGAATGTCTCAGGATTGAGCGGGAACGTATTGTTTCGTTTGTGAAGGTTAACGGAGGTTCAATGACATTCAATTCGATCGCAGAGCCTTACGCATGCATCGAAGTACGAAGTCGGGATGAAGTTCTGGAAAGAAGAATTCGTTAATGTTAAAAGTTATTTTACGTACGGATTTCGTGGTGTGTTAGACGTGTGTGGAGATTCAGTTACCTTGTGTAAATCAACGACAGACAAACCACAGTCGGGTGTCACGCCGTATCTCTCGCGCCTACAATTTTCGCCGTTTTATGGATTTTCTGAGGGCGAGAAGTCAAAGGGAGTATCTTATCGAGTGGGGCGTTTTGAGGTCGAGAGTGCTATAAAAGCAGGGTTTTATGTCGAGGAAGTTATCGCCGAGCAAGTTCGCCGGTCTTTACAGGGAGAGGCAAAGTCGAAAATTGCCGGACTTGCGCCTGGTTCGAACCTTGCTGAAATTCTCGAACGCCTGGATCAGTTTTATAGTGATTCTGGCACAGCAACCGGAGAAGAGTTGTTGACAGCGGCATACGGAATGAGGCAAAGAGAGCACGAAGAGGTTTCTGCTTTCGCCTCGAGGTTAGACAACCAGCTGCGTATGGCAAAAGAAAAGGGCACCGAGCTTATTCCAGATGAAACATCACTGGAAGAGCACCTGAGATTGTTGTTTTGGGAAGGTCTATCAACAGAGATCAAGGACAAAACGCGCCACAAGAAGGACAGTTGTCAAACGTTTCGCCAACTTATTGACGCCGCTCGTCATGGCGAACGCGACGCCGGGTTAACAAAATTGGGAAAACGGGTACCAAGACAACACCAGTCTATCACTTGTGAGACGAAGAAGGAAACGACTTCTCAACCAGGTGACACTGAAGCGGCGTGGGTGAAAGAAGTTTGCGAGTCCGTAGAAAGCGTTTGCAGCACAACTCACAGTCAACTACATGCAAAGTACAAGTCAGCACGAACGTGTTGATCGTGGTCAAGTTCAACGCACCCCCCTGCTAAACCTGGCCATATAAAGAAAGGATGCCGAAACCCTCCTGCAGCCCAGCTACAGCGAGACGAAATACTGCCTCAGATGGGTGGAAATCTGAGGCAGTACAAGGATCCCCACCAACAAAAGTAAATACAAATGCATTGATTGGTACAGCTAATGAAACAGGGACTTTGGTAGATGGAAATCAGTGCATGGCTCTTCTCGATACGGGAAGTCAAGTAAGTACAGTTGCTGAGTGGTTTTATAACAAATATCTATCCAATAAACATGTGCAACTAATTGAGAATCTGTTGCGGGTAGTTGGTGCCGGTGGTCAAGAAGTCCCCTTTAGTGGTTTTATTGAAGTAGATGTGTCCTTTCCTCATTCTGACACTGGTAATGATGATACTGTTGTAGCTCTTGTACTAATTGTCCAAGATAATGAATACAGATCTCCTTGGCAGCGAGCGTATAAAGCCATGTCACTTCAAGAGAACTTTCAAGATAAAGATAACTATGTAAAAGCAATAACTATGCACCAAATTACTATTGGAGCATACCAAACATTTGTGTAGGGTATTGCTCGGGCATCTCCCCAACATACAACTAAAGTAATTTTGGAGCCTTCGAATAACATGAAAGGCTACTCGATGCTGTCTGTGACTCCGGGGCTAGTCTCTCTACCACCTAGAAAAACAACCTGTCGTGTACCGTGGGAATTAGAAATACATCCAGTGAACTTGTTAGACTTCCCAAAAAGATCTCTTCGGCAACTGCACAAGTTGTTGAATGCGAGCAGGTAACACCTCTGCAACCACACCCACCAAGTCCAGTTTCACATGTTAATCTCGATGATACCCATCTGACGGAGGAGCAACGAAAACAAGCAAGTGATCTACTACGACGCATGTCCCATGTGTTTGCTAGCGGTGACAAAGATCTTGGCTGCAGCAGCGGTGTTCAGCATGAAATTCACCTCAGCGAAAATGCCATTTCGGTTACCCCACCGAAGAGTACCACCAGGGCAGTTAGAAGAGTTCCGACAGGCTATCCATGATATGTTATAGAGGCAGGAGTTATTCGAAAGAGCAAAAGTCCGTATGCTTCACCTGTGGTCTTGGTAAGGAAGAAGGATAACAGTCTTCGAGTTTGCGTTGATTTTAGAAAACTATCAAGGATTCTTATCCGATTCCGAGAATCGCTGAAACTTTAGAAGCATTGAGCGGAGCAAAGTGGTTCTGCACACTGGACCTTCAAAGTGGTTACCTTCAAGTACCCCTCGCAAAGAGAGACCAACACAAGACTGGAATGACGACGCCATTTGGACTGTTCGAATTCCAACGAATGCCATTCGGACTAACAAACGCACCGGCAACCTTCCAGAGGCTAATGGAAAGTTGTTTGGACGGTTTGAACTTTCGCACATGTGCCGTATACTTGCACATCATGACGTCATGACGTTATCATGACGTGATCATGACGTCATTGTTTTTGGTAAAACGTTCGAAGAAATGTTGCAAAGGCCGGAAGAGGTACTGAATACTGATTCGTCTTGCGAACTTTGGACTTAAACTGAAACCTTCGAAATGTACACTCTTTCAGAAGAAAGTTACTGTCCTTAGTCATGTCGTGTTGGAAAATGGTGTTGAACCAGATCCCTTCAAGATCTCCGCTCTGCGCGAATGGTTATTACATCCACCAGCTGATAGCAAACAGTTGCAGACATTCCTAGGATTTGCTGGTTATTACCGCTCGTTTGTCGACAACTTCTCAAAGTTAGCGGAACCTCTGTACCACTTAATTGGGGCCGAAGTAACGCAAAACGGGGACGAGCCATTCTCTCACCCTTTGTTTGGACTGAACAATGTCAGAACGCTTTCGAAACCATTATACAGCGATTAACTACGCATCCTGTCCTAGGCTTCCCAGATTTCTCCTTGCCTTTCACACTTCATGTAGATTCCAGCGCTGAAGGCCTTGGGGCAACTCTTTACCAACTCCAGGATGGAAAGTCACATGTTATTGGGTATGACAGTCGGACTCTAAATGCATCCGAAAGGAACTACTCTGCCTACAAGCGCGAGTTCCTGGCCCTTAAGTTGGCTATTGTCGACAAGTTTCGTGACTACCTTTATGGCCAGAAGTCTACAGCATTCATGGACAGTAATCCACTCACTTACTTATCAGCATCCGCTAAACTTAGCCCAAGTGACCATCGCTGGTTAGCCACCTTAGCCCCATTTGATTTTGACATTCGTTACCGACCTGGACCGAGCAATGTTGATGCAGTTGGATTATCGCGGATGCCGCACATATTTGATGCGCAAGAACGACCAGAATCCAAGGAGAATTGCCTTCGTCCTTTCCTTGCGAAATCCAGACCCATTGGCAGCAATGACCAATCGTGTTGCCCAGAAGGTGCATTAAAGCACTTTGTCAGTATCATGGTATCAACCTGAGTGAAAACCGCGTCGAAGGACAGTGGTCGCCAGCTGTTGAGACAGTTACTGCGTCACCAGAAGTTGTGAAAAATGTTGCATAAATTATCGATGGTCCAAAAACCACGAACTTTCCATCTATGGATTCTGTAGCATGGAAGGAATGCCAAGGTGCTGACCCAAGTATTGCTCGCTGTATTCAATACGTGTTACGTGGAAAACCGCCAACCCAAGAAGAGCTAAAGAAAGAATCCCCAGATACTAATCGTCTTCTCCGACAATGGGATCGCTTACTACTGAACAATGGCGTTTTATATCGTCGCATCCAGCTACAATCATGGAATAATTACATTGGGACAACTTGCAACAATGTCACTTCTAAGCAAAGATGCATTTTGCACGGTTAAGTTATCCTCCTCCTCCCCCTCCCCCACCATACAATGTTGGTTCACAAACATGGAATGAGGTGCGGGTAAGGCCTACCCCCAGGGACCAACATTGCATGGTAGGGGGGAGGGTAGACTTGTGGGAGTAGAGGAAGAACTGTGATGGTGGTTTGGAACAGGCGACAGATTTTTTTAAAGAGTTTACGATGCCGTCAGAAATCGCGCTCCGACGGAAAATGTCCCAATTAATTATTCTATGATTGCAGATCAACAGGATCGAGATCAACTGGTGATTCCGATAAGATGGCGAGATCGCATTCTAAAGGGATTGCATGATGATATGGGCCATTTAGGCTGGGACAAAACTTTGGAAACGATTCGCTATCGTTTTTATTGGCCGTCATTGACCAAAGATGTTCATTCCTACGTCGCTCGCTGCGAACGATGTATACGTCGTAAAGTACCTGATCCAGCACGTGCTCCCATGAAGCACATCGTAACTACAGAACCTTTTAAGCTCCTATCCATGGATTTTCTTCAGTTAGAGAGAGGAAGAGGCGGGTTCGAAAATGTGCTGGTGGTCACCGACAACTTTACAAAGTTTGCTTGGGTATTTGCTACCCGATCCCAGAAAGCCAAGGTAGTAACGAAATTACTCTGGGAAAATGTCTTGGTTCATTATGGTTTCCCTCGTCGTCTTCACTCAGACCAGGGGCGAGACTTTGAGAACTTACCGGAATACAGAAATCTCGGACAACCCCATATCATTACGACTGCGTCTTACATTAGAGACCTCCGAGATCGACTGCAATTTGCTTTTGAGCGAGCCGCTCAAAATACCACTAAGTCAACTGGCGCAAACAAGAAGAATTACGATAAGAGAGCTCGAGATACTCGCCTCGAATCTGGCGATCGTGTGCTGATCAAGAACCTTGGCGTACGAGGAAAACAGAAACTGAAAGATCGCTAGGAAAGAGATTTCTATCGAGTGGTTAAACGACTCCAGGATCTTCCGGTGTGCGAAGTGAAGTAAGAAACCGATAGGAAATATCAAGTCCTACATCAATATCAAGTTCTACAGTGTAGTAGAACTACGTTGATATTAAGTTAGTAATTAATAACATTAATATGTAATGAAAAGAAACCTAATACCACATAATTGATTGACAGTTGGGTGTGCTTGAGTCTAGGACGAGACGAGACTTTGAGAACCCATCTAGATATATATGGTATAAGTCTGTATTAAATAAACGCTCACAGTAGAAAATCGAACGGTTTACATTGTCTGGAGTTTAGTTAGTATCCTGTTACAGTAAGTTGCCGAGATTAGTTTTTATAACAAAATACTGACGTTTCGAGCAGAGCCCTCCATGCGAGTAAGGTGATGAAGTGAAGGGCTCTGCTCGAAACGTCAGTAGTTCGTTGCTATATATAGTTATAGTTTGGTGCGGGTGAGCTTTTGTCGTGTATTTAAAAGTTAAGAAATAACAGGCACAAAACATTTTGCAAATTTGCCACAAACATTACCTTCTGTTAACAACATGCCAGTCTGAGGTGTATAACTTTACACAATCCACAACAAGAGGATCTGTATCAGCACTACAAAATCACAAAATATATTCAATTAATCAACATGGGTTTTTTGTAACATCCAATAGAGTCCGCTAATGTCTGTACTGCTTAGTGTCGAGGACTGCTGTAGGCAAGGAAGACGGTTCGAGTCCTGCATGGTGGCCTACTTCGGTTCTTAACCTTTTCTTTTTTGCTGTCGGAAATGTGTTTTCTTCGGATTCTTTTGGTAAATGAAAACCATGGATTTAACAGCTTTTACATGTATAGTAAAGTGTCTATAAAGCAAAAAAACGCGTTGGCATTTTATGTTATTTTTCGTTTACTCTTTATGAGAGTTCATAGCTCGAGAAGTATACACCAGATTCTTTTGAAATTTTCAGTGAATGCTCTCGCCATGCTCTTCTGTTAAAAAGATGCCAACGAGTTTTTTCACTTCATAGACAGAAAGATCCGGTATTTCGTCGCATTTCTCCCTCACTTTCCCATATGCCATAAGCAGTCCGTTTCAAAAACTTTGTTTTCGAAAGCCCAACTAGGCATACCAACTAGCTCCAATTGCGGGGGAGAGGGAGTGAACTGTATGTATTGGATGTACTACCCTAATGATTTTTTAAAAAAACTGCATGTTTAAAACAAGACATACCCGCCCGCGCAACAATACTGAGAATGAAAGTTCGCTGATGGATTTCAATTGTTCCGTAAATTAAAGAATTACGGAACCAACTACAATAATCTTAGTGTCGGCGTCCAACGAGTATACCGCGCGATCTGTTCGCTGGACTTTTCTGCGTTTGCCTAAAAAAAGGTGCCTGGAAGTCGGTGACCTCTAGTATGCTATAGATAGTATTGTTATGACGTTGAAAAATCCTATAATATTTCATAATATTATTGTTATTGGTAAACCCAAATTGAAAGTGTGATCTCAAAGATATTGGGGAAAAACCCTGCAGATATCACTCGAATTTCAAAGTAGTCCAAAGAAGAATATCTATCCGATACATCTACATGTTTTAAATGGGAATGTTTGACTTTTTACGAGCGCTTGTTTTGATTGATTGACCTTCCTATAATTATGATCAACAATCGTTACAAACTGAAATAGAAGCTGAGTCAAATTACGAACCTCTCGCATTCGTCAGAATGCTCTAGCTGACCCAAACGGGCATTCCGGTATACCGGAATCATATAAACAAGCCCTCGAGTGAGCTGGAAAATCGCAATTTTTTACATTCGCCACAGTACACCAATGTTTGTTTCCTTGTTCGGCAATTAATATCCTTGCTACATTACACGTTTCAATTTAAAACATTAAGGTATTAAAGACCCCTAAATGTTACATCAGTATTGTAAAATGTACTTGTTGGGCGAGTGATACATGTAAGTCAACACTGTGTGATACGTCTATTAAGTATTGAACAAAACATTTTGAATTTTTAATAACTTGCACACACTAGCACTGTAAATATATGAATAAATTACAAAATAACAGTCTAAGCGAAATACTGCATAGACTTTCCAAGTATTTCCACAAGAATAACAGTTAGAGCATACACTACATTAAATACACCAAGCTACATGTGCAGTATAAATATCAGCTTACCCGGGATCTTTTGGGATGTACGGATGAACAGTACGATGTTGCCTGTGAATTGTTGTAACTTCAATGTCATCATCTGGAAATTCTAACAATTTGCTGTCAGCATCATTTTCTGCCAGAGGCTGGTTTTCTGAGATGTACTTCTCAAAGTCCAAAGGATCCAGAATTTTCGTCAGGGAAAGCTTTGGAACAGAAGGAGACAATGGACTATATGAGTACTTGTTTCCAAAGTGTGCCGCAGGAGCCCAACTTAATCGTGGCGTGACTGTAGTTTTGAAAGGAAACATGTCGTTCGGCTACATAGAGTGATATTACATATATATATATATATATATATATATATATATATATATATATATATATATATATATATATATATATATATATATATATATATATGTGTGTGTGTGTGTGTGTGTGTAGCAGTCCACAATATGCTAACAAAAATGTTGACCAGTAACAGACTAACAGTGCTTTTCTCCTATAGCAACAGCACAATTGCTTCTGGTTTAAACAAAACTACTGTATATATATTAGAGCTTTTCCGAAATCCTAAATGAGACAAAGTATATGTCAAGAAAAAGCTTGTTAGAAATTAAATTTATTATTTATAGCCTAATTTTAATCACATAAAGGCACCCTGCTAGCATAGTCTATTGTACTGTAGTTTAAGCAAATGCAGAAAAAGAATGATGTAACCTTGCACATTTTATAGTTTAAGTCATGTTTCCAACCCATATATCACTACATTAGCAAATTCCGTTTGCAGATAATGTTTAGTGTTTTACATCTTGATTTAATAAGATAAAACACACTAACACGAATATAAACAGCATCTAAAATCAGCCTAACCAGATTAATAATTTAGGGAGTGCCCCTGATAATGAAAAGCTTTAAAAATTAACAATTACTGTTGAATACATAATGTTAAGGTGGCAAATGTTTGTTGTACTGTATAAAAAGAAATAGCGTATAGGGTAATAAATATAAAAATAGCAAAAAAAATCAAAATTAGTATGTTACTAAAGTGTATTCAGCTTGAAATTGGTAAGAGCTCATTTTTGGTGCGATTTTTCTCCTTCTGTGACATGCGATCGGGTAGGTTGACTCACGAATGCATTGGACTATTTGTTCAGAACTAAATGAGGTTCGATACTTTGATGAGTCATCTGTTCAATTCATCCATTAAAAATCGCACGTGTAAACCTTACACGCAAAAACATACGAAACAAAATTAATATGTTGGCAAAGTTGTGCATGTTTAACGTACTGCACGAAGCAAATAGGACACAGTTGAGAGCTATTATACCCTCGCAAATAATCGTGTAAACAAATATCTATACATTAGTGCAATCTGCCAGTCGGACATGAGAATTATGTGTATATGACTCCAGTGTGATTGTGTCACGCAGTCGCCATTTGCAGTATTTGTGTGGTTTGTTGACCTCATTAAACTTTTGTGTCTCTTCATACTGTAGTTTGCGTTATTAGGCTATCAAGGCTATATACATGTAAGTGTTCTTTTTTCTTTCTGTAAAACACTATATTATCTATATTTATGGCTGAAAAAAGTTAAAAGAATAAATCAAGTGGGTTTGCTGTACTTATTATTAAATCTATAGCTTTATATTGTGCAATTGTCATAGTTAAATAAGATTGCGTGTACACTGCAAGTCAGAGGCCCTTTCCGACCTACGCAGGCTTCGGGTGAAAGTGGACTCTGCCAACAAACTCGGCCTTCACCCCAAGTTTGGGGCGAGTCAGTCAGGTTTTGAACTGGTCAAACAAGTTCTAGTTTATGAGCACCCGCAAGCAGGAAAATAGCAAGTAACGCGTTAGAGCCTGGGCCCAAATTAGCGAGGTTCAGATCAAACTACCACTACCGCTAGCATAAATATAATTAAGCATGTCAAATATTGTGTTTACGTTCAGTAATGCTCGCAGGTCTCAACCCAGTGCAAAAAGAAAGCGTTTTACGGTACTAGCATTAAAACCAACTACGAATACAGGACGAAAAAGCGAACATTACACCAGTTTAACAACATTTACGGTAGCGGTAGCGGTAGCGGTAGCGGTAGTGGAAGTGTGATCTGAACCTCACTAACACTGTAGTATCTCGGCACCCGTTCACGCATGACTCGCAGGATAGATTGCGTGGTGAATGAATTCAAATCATTTAATTAACAACTATATATACTATGTACTATGTACTGTGTACTGTGTACTGTGTACCGTGTACCGTGTACCGTGTACCGTGTACCGTGTACCGTGTACCGTGTACCGTGTACCGTGTACCGTGTACCGTGTACCGTGTACCGTGTACCGTGTACCGTGTACCGTGTACCGTGTACCGTGTACCGTGTACCGTGTACCGTGTACCGTGTACCGTGTACCGTGTACCGTGTACCGTGTACCGTGTACCGTGTACCGTGTACCGTGTACCGTGTACCGTGTACTGTGTACTGTGTACTATGTACTATGTACTATATACTATATACTATATACTATATACTATATACTATATACTATATACTATATACTATATACTATATACTATATACTATATATAGTTCCATGCACATGTTTGCCATGTAAGCAGAAGTGCACTTTACTTCATCCATCTTAAAATAGTTGGACAACAATTCACTCCCAAGGAAAGAGCATTCAGTACTTTCCTATCATGAAACAAGAAGCCCAACAAGGACAAGGGAAGCCTTTAGGAGAAGATTTCCAGGTTTGGACGCAGCATACATAATTTGGACAAGTTCAAATTTTGATATTACCTCTTTAAATAACTACAGGAAGCGAGTAGATAACTACTTAGCTCTGAAAATTTCAGACAACAAAGAAGGAGGGATGGGCTTTCGGCGTGATATAAAAATTTACTTCATGTACGATAATTAAAGAAGGTGCACTTCATAAATGGATGGGGGGCATATTTTTTTGGGGACACCCTGATATATATATATACACTGTAAATCTGGCGGTGTTGTGGGAACACCTAACAGGTGTAATGTTACACGGATTTGGTGTAAAATGAAAGTTAACACCATTCAAGTGTAACTTAACACACCTAACGTGTACTTATACACCGCTCTTGGGTAAGGGTAACACTTCTTTAGTGTAAAATAGAAAACTGTCTTGTTGACACTTATTGGGGTGTAAATTTACTCAAAATGGTGTAATCTTACTTAAACTCAGTGTAATTTCACACACTGTTAAAGTGTGAAAATACACTTGTTGGGTGTTAAAAACACCAACACTAGTGCAGTGTATATTTACACTTGACGCGGTGTGACATTACACTAACGAAGGTGTGCTAATACACTTTTTTGGTGTAAATTGCAATGCAAAATTTCAACACCAATAAATGGCAGATTGACACTTCTTTCGTGTAATTTTACAGTAAAAACTGAGTCATACAATTTTACATTAACACTACTTTAGTGTATAAACGCACCAAAAATGGGTAATTTTACACAGTAATTCTACAACTTGTTAATGCTTTTAATTTACATTGTCGTGAATTGTTTACGCTAGGCCCAATGGCGTATTGTGTCATGCAAAGTAAACACAACATCAAAGTGAAATTTTCCGGTTAAATTTCTGGTTAAAGTTAAATTTTCTGGCAGCAACCAGGTTAAAATACTAATACTATAAGTCCCTCACGAAAAAATTCTATAGGATCCATAGGAATTCCTATAGAAATAAACTTTTCTATGGTAAGTAAAATTTTAATATTTTATAAGAAAATATACCCTAAGTCATAATACGTAACCGGTATAAGGTATTCATCGATCATCATCGCGAAAGCGTGCATAAAAGCCGGCCGCGCCGAGCAATTAAGTAGACTATCTACAGAATCAGGCCGTTGTCTGATTCTTGTATAAATGTGAGAGTTCTAAAAAAATAAATGCCCACAAGTTGTTTGAAACTCGTTTACTTCATCGTTTTGGCTTTTAGCAATAAATTTTGTTCGCCAGTATATATTTTTTCAAACATACCCATGATGCCATGCCGACTGGAAACTAGCGCCAGCGTTGCATTGCATTGCATTGCGGGATAGCGTCGTTTGGATAGCGTTGGTTCGTGGTCGTGACGGTTTGTGTAAATTCTTGGCGAGTGGGCATCAAATTAACTATTTTAAAGTATTCACCGGCATTTTAAATTGTTTGTAAGTTAGCTGGATAAGTTAATAATCAGTTATTTTCACCCAAAAGTGAAGTGGGCCGTGTTTGGATTCGAAGACTTGCCACTGATGCGAAGTTAACGGACAACAATCAACATGGATGATGGATATATTCATAGTGATATATTATATATACACTGTATGGGGAAGACGAAAGTCTGTTCAACATCGACTGGTTTTTATCGACATGGACCTGGCGACAGGCTGACTGAACTGTCCGATATTGAGAGGTATAAATCTTAATTTATTAACTTACAAGAAATACATGAATGCAACAACCCCTCGCCCGCTTTTATTAAATGCTTTTTTGAAACACCCCCCAAACCAAGCCACCCACCCAAACACCCACCCACCCACCCACCCTGATTAAAATAAGCACACCTGATATACAGCTAACATAAAAACAAACAGAATTTACAGATATAAAAACAAATGATAATCCTATGACTAAACTGATTTAACTTATCAAAGCAAAACTAAGATTTCATTTTCATTGTTATTCTGGTTGTACAAAATATGTTTTTAGGAGGTTTCAAAAGGGATTGTTTTTAACAAGCCTTGAATGGCTTCCCTATGCATACATGTTTTGCAAAAGCAGAATTAAAAGTCAACAGCTCAAAAATTACATTTATAATAGAGTCTGAGATAAAAACAATTCTGTAGAATCGGATTCTAGAAAGAAGTATTAAACAGATAACGTTTCAGTCGAAAATTTGGAAATACAGCCAAAAAAATCGCCAAAGCCCATGAGTATTTAATAAATAAGATGCATCCAATGCCAATGCCAATGAAAAACATCGCGTCCACATAAAGTCTAAGGTGGTGTTATAAGTTAGCTTTAGTTAAGGTGATTTATGCTTTGGACGAGCAAAGGGAAAGCACGAAAACGTGAAGCTGTACATGTATATTGTTTAGGACAGTTTAGGTTAAGCGAAAACTTGAAAACAACAAAAATCCTACCGTTTTTGTTTACCATACGGCGTTTGGTTTCTTCAAGTTCTCTGGTTTCTCTTCAAGATATATTAAACGGCTTGTTTGTATCCTTCTTTTCTTCGTGCTCCATTTCGTTTCATTTTAATAAACGAAAGCAAAATACTATTTGTTTGAGAGTTTATACTTTATAGTTTTCTTCGTCGCTAGTCACCAGTGTCCAACTATTCTTACCGCGTGACACCGTACCAAACATATATATATACAAACAAACAAACAAACAAATAAACTATTTCACAGATTTCGTCTCCCTTGCATTTTAACACGCGTGTAAAGTGGACTCCACGCATGTCGAGATTAGCACCCTCACCGGGCTCCGGGCCTTCGGCCCTACGCCCGGCTCGGGGATAACAAGTGTTATAATTTTGCTGTTTTCTTAATAATCCTAAATTTGTTGACTCAGTCACTCCTTACATAATGACATGGTCAGAGTCACCCTCATTTAGAACCAAGTATGTTGTTAACACGAAGATAAAGTTACAGGGTGAATGGGATATTCAGCCTGAAAATTTTACTTTTAGAATATAAATGACTCTTCCTGATACTTGGGCACCTTTGTCATTTCAACCTGGGTTGGGGTTTCAAATGTGAAAATTTAAGAAACAATGATTTATACAAATAATTCACTATTTACAGATAATGAGTTTAGTTGAGCTAAACAGTCTATGGACTGGAATAATTGGTGTGGAACAGTAAACTCAGATGGGGAGACTAATGGTATATGTGCTACTCTGAGCGATGAACCATACTTAGTGATAGAGGAAAACTCTATTCGACCAAGGCTTTCAGATTCAAACTGGCAACTTTAATTTATTAGTCTGACACTCCACTGACTGAGCTGACTGTACCTGTACTTTGCTCAAGTTGGGAGCAGGTTGTGAGATGATGGCACTTATATTTAATATTTAAAATTCAAATCTGGTTTCTTCCATATTGAGAGACTTAACTCTTCATCTACATGTAGTTATGTTGTTGGAATAAATAGCTGTATTGTGGGACAGCAAACTCAGGTGGCAAATAATGATATTCAGTAGGTACTCGGAATGACGAACAATTACTGGGTAACTGGAGAAAAACTTTACTCAACTGTGGCTGGGATTTGAAGCTGTGGCCTTCAGTTTACTAAAGGATTATTTAGTAAATAATCCAGTGATTGTTTATAAATAATTTCAGAATGATTTGATTAATAAGTAATCCAGATTTAAAATTTACTTCTAAATTTTTGGCTTCACCAATTTGATGTTCAGTTTAGTTTGTTTCTCTGAGTTGCGGGTGGAATGAGATGGGCTAGTGGGTAGAGTGGATTAATTACTACATTATCTATGGTTTATTCAAACAGTACATGGATTAATTCTTTGGAAGTTTTCATGGCAATAATGTAATATAAATAAGTTTTGTGGAAACACCACATAAAATATTTCTTTGCTAAGCTTTGCTCTGGTGAAGGCCTGAGTCAACAGGCCGAAAGCTTAGCAAAGAAATATTTTACGTGGTGTCTCCACAAAACTTAATTATAATACATGGATTATTTATTAAGTAATCAAATTATCCTGATTTAATCATATTATTTACAAACCATTCCTGGGTTATTTACTACATATTTAATGGTTATTTTCATACTTGGAAATTATTTACAAACATTCCCTTGAAACAAATAATGTATGGTTATTTAATTGTTTGTTAAATAATCCATAGATTGTTTAGCTCATATACATGTAAATACATTTCTAAATAATGAATTTAGACAAATAATGCTAAGCCTAAAATTAAGACATTATTGCCAGTCATATAATCATTTTTTTAAATTTGGCACCCAAGTATTTCAACTTTGAAGCTCAGGTTTTCATTCAAGTAATTTTAAATTAAGCTTCCTTGTACAATGATTTTTAACTTTAGCATGTAGAATACTGTCTAAGATTTTAAATTATTACATTGTTGAGCACAAGGCTTTCCAATTACTGGTAGTAGTAATTCATTATGTCCACACACTTTGTATTGCAGGACTAATAATGAAAAGATTTTACCTGGTGACTGACAAAGAAATCCAGAACAATATCAAAGCCAAGTTGAATAACATTGAAAGATGCCATAAGTTGAAAAAAATAATTAACTATTGTAAATAGCTAGTTACTGTATTCCACACTACTGCAATTTTTTTTATTTGTAATTCTTCTGAATTTGTTTTGGGTTTTTTTCTTAATATGGGTCAACTAAGAACATAGGCAGTTATTCCAAAAATGCAAATATTTATTAAAAGGAACCACTAAGGTTTTAATTTTTGTGAATGAACTTTTTCAACGAGTTTTTACTAAATAATTTAATGTAACCACAATAGTGATTTCTTATTGTAAATTTTAGTTGTACAATATTGTTAATTTTCAACTAGTAATAAAACCAGTTAACTTTTTTATACTACTATACTTTTTAATGTTTATTCTCCATTATAGGTACTATACTTTTACTCCCTGTCAGTTAAACAAGAAGTTGTTTTGGTGTATTAAGTTTACCCTCCAAGTGTAAATTTACACCAAGATGGTGTCCACACAGCTGCAAGCTAATTTACACTGTATTGGTGTAAAAGAACATGTTTTGGTGTAAGATTACTCTCCAAGTGTAAATTTACACCAAGATGGTGTCCACACAGCTGCAAGCTAATTTACACTGTATTGGTGTAAAAGAACATGTTTTGGTGTAAGATTACTCTCCAAGTGTAAATTTACACCAAGATGCTGTCCACACAGCTGCAAGCTAACTTACACTGTATTGGTGTAAAAGAACATGTTTTGGTGCAAGTTTACTCTCCAAGTGTAAATTCACACCAAGATGGTGTCCACACAGCTGCAAGCTATTTTACACCAATACTGTACAGTGTAAAGACACACTTCTAGTGTAATTTTACACGGCTGAAAGGTTAGATTACACCAGTTTTTGGTGTAGTTTTACACCAAATTATAGTCAATTTACCCTTTCAGCAGTGTAACATTACACCAGTTTTGGTGTTAGTTTACACCTTTTTGGTGTCCACACAGCTGCAAGAATTTACACCGATTTTGGTGTTGTGGCAACACTCCCAGATTTACAGTGTAATATATATATATATATATATATATATATATATATATATATATATATATATAAAATAAATAAATAAATAAATAAATAAATAAATAAATACATGTATATATATATTATATAGCTACTCACTACAGCTACTCACTACAGTATATATGAGCTGTTCTGCAATCTCATTGGTTCTGCTACTAGCAAGCTATCAGCTTATATATCTTTAGTAATAAAAACAAGATTGGTGGCATGAGTTTTTCATTCAATGTGCTTACAGATAAAACTGGCTGTTGATTCTAAACTGCAGCAGTGAAAATACTGAACTGAATAAAAACTAACAGTCAACAAATGAAATAATACATAACTCAGAATAGAAAAATTACCAATTTAACAGAAAAAAAACCTACTGAAAGAGGCTTTACAAAACCTTACCACATTTATTAAATTACCGAATGTTTCGTTTAAAAACCAAAATAACACAAGTCATAAACATATGTATACTTATTAATGTCGTAACCAGAAAAGTATATTTCCTAAAGAAATGAAGCTATATGAATGGAAATTGTGTTACTTGTATGCTATATAAAGACTAAATCAATGAATTGTAGTTTTTTCAAACGTTTTAGGCTTTTTGATAACTTTTTAAATGTTAAATCTTTACATGTCAACAAGTAGAGAACCACTGACTAACCTTTTCATTTTCCTGACCTGTTAAGTCATTATATACGATCTTTCCAATGCTTTTTTAAAACTGTAAGAGCTCTCAAACACATTTTCAAACCTTCATTTTTAAACTGTCAGTTTACTGTCGAGGGAAAACCTTGCCACCAATGTTATGTAACGTGAAAGTTCGATTTTTTCAAGCGATTCATTTCCATTATGAATTAATAGTTTTTCTTTATAAATGTTTTTGCTATATATAATAAAACAATTATACCATTCGCTCTTGCCGTATACAATTAATAGCCAACTCAGTGCTTTGCACCTCATTGGCTATGAGCTCTGCTCATACATGACTTAAGTTCATGGTATACTGTAATTGTTAAATGTATGTTAACTTGTTAAATGCATATTTTTCTTTTATTTAACACCTCTGAAGACATTGTTTCTGTTTAGCAAGGGTGGACATAAACAGCGTTTTCACTTTATATATTTATCTATTTTTACTCTCGCTCATCCTTTTTACACCCCCCTCCTTCTTGCTCATCGACGGTATGAATAGCAAATGTCTTTCGCATCTCATTATTGATTTGTTATTGTCATTTTTATCTGATTGGCTTATTTTTGGTCACGTGATTACCTTTCGTATATTAAGCTCATTGTTTGTTTACACTCTTTACGTTTCTCTCTGATGAAGGGCCTTCGCTCGAAATGTTAGATTCCTACGTTCTCTGTTTCAGCAGTATATCTAACCTTACTATATTTTGATTGTTGTTTCTACACTGCCTACGCAGCACGCTACTTTTATTATTATTATATATATATATATATATATATATATAGCATGAAGTATAGTTACCTTAAAGTCTAGTCACCCTAAACGGGTGAAACCTCTGGTAGTGAAGACTTTAAGGTAACTATATATATATATATATATATATATATATATATATATATATATATATATATATAACAATTAGACAATGAGGCCAAGTTTTCTATGAGGTGATAGTCAATGAGGCAATCGTAGAAAACCAGGGTGACTTGTCTAATTGTTTTAGTATCAACCATAAACAACTTTTCTTTACCATATATAAGTCTTATCAAACATTGTTCTAAATTTTCTGATAGTTTTACCTTTTCATTTGCAGAAGTCTCCCCATTCAAAATATAGAGTAGTTCGATGGCACATGATAAACAATCACTCACAAAAAAACAAGATTGTAATTATTTTGCTTCAAATATGGTGTAGATATTCCCATAGGCATAAGCAAATTCATTTTCTTATTCGAAAATGTCAAGTTGAACAATTTTCCATTAATTTTGGAGCAATTTTTTTCATGATTCCATCACTCGTATATATAAATTTTAGTGGATGCCATGTTTGGCCTAGTTTCCAGGTTTTGCTCGCAGCATGAATATGTTGTGGCTTGTGATTGGTCAGAATAGGAGTATTCCAGCTATAAGAAGGTTTGTCATTGGATAACCTACTAGTGGTCTATCACCAATACTAATGGACCACTAGTAGCTCAGCCAATAAGAATGCCTGATTTGTAATAGACCACTGGTTGGTTGATACTAAATATTAAATATGTCTTGAAATCCTGAGTCTGGCACCTTGGCTATCAAGGAGTTTAGGTGCTATTCACATGTTGACATCATTTATAATATCCAACAGCTCAATCAGATTTCTGCCACTTAGAAAAAGTTAGGCCATCTAGTTAATTTAAGTTGTACAATAATTGAAATATTGGTATTTGAACATTTTTCAATAAGTACAAAAATACTTAGGGTCTTGGTGCTGCATTTATAGACAGTGTTAAAATTGGATAGCAATTACATTTTCACTGGAAATGTCATTAGTAAAAATTTCAGCAGATTACCACTTTTTTTACTTCATAAATAAGCATTCATGACTAGTTCACTTGTTTATTTTGAGACCATTTTTAAGCTATATATTCCATAATTCAGGTTTCATTCTTTAGTAATTTCAGTGCAATTTCCAATTCTCAAGACACATATTTTGGACACTTCTCCCATCACTGTTAACACTAATAACATGGTAAAAATTGATTCGTGCAAGTTGTCAAAACATCTGTCCACAGTAAACTGACATAAAACTTCAGTATTTACATGATGATCTTTTGAACGGTATTGTCATAAAAACATTTCAAAGGTTTGGCCATGACTTTTAGTACAGAGTGTGGTGATGTGTGTTTATATACAGTAGGTCAACCAAAGTCAAAATTAGGTCTGATGCTATTGTTTGACCCATATTACAAGTAGTTTTGACCTTTGATCGACCTAGAGTACGTTCAATCATGATTTACAGTAATTATTGTTAGGTTTAGTTCTGAGGGGAACTATAGGACTGTATTCTTACATTCCAAATAATTGTACAGTAGAACCTGAGTTTTATGACCACCCCTTTTGCCAGGTCAAAGTGGTTGTAAACGACAGGTGGTCGTACATGGCTGGTAGTGATGTGATGTCATAGTAGCCATTTTGGCAGCACCACAGTGGTTCTTTATATAAACATTGTTTAAAGGTTAGGAAAATGCCAATTTAAGATTTACAAGGGAAATGGAAGAAGCAAGAACATTTCAAAGAAGTGCAGTCTTGATTTATTAAGGTTAATATGTTATTTGGTTATTAAAAGAAAAGAATGTGTTTAATATCATGGCCTTAGAGCCATGTTCTCCACATCACAATGGTGTTATTCACTTCAGTTTTTGTGCTGTGTTTTTGTAATGTTTGATTCAATTTCTTCACTGGTTTGGTCTTGTTAAACGCTCTTGGCTTTATTTATGTTCTTTCAGTAGCATTGTTTAGATGTGAACTCTCAGTTTTGGCAATTTCCTTTCTGAATCCAAAAGCAGTTGTAAAATATATAAACTTGTCGTGGTAACGATCATCAAGATCAACTTGTCTACAGTTAACAAATATTATATACTCATTGTTTTGAATTGTTCAGTCATTGTATTAACTCTCAAACATCAATTAAAAGAGTATTTAACTCTAACAACAAAAATTCACACAGATTTTTATCAAATAATGCTCAAAAGAGAAGAAAAATAAGACTAAAATGCAGTAACACGGCAATTGTGCAACACTTCCAGTTTCCTGTTTTCGCATGTGGATGCATTTGCATTTGTTTACTACAAAAAAAACAGTTTTACGTCGAGATGGTCACTCATAACAGGTAAATATCTTATTTAGAACACTAAAAAGTGGTCGCTGGTCACGTCAGGCAGGTGGTCGCTCATTGCAGACCTGTACATTTATATTACAAATCCGTGCCAGAAAAACTGGTCGAAAATAACAGGTGGTCGTAAAGAGAGGGGTCATAAAACTCAGGTTCTACTGTACAGGGCAAAATAATCATAGAGTCAAAAAATCTGTACCAATCAATATTAGTATTGAGTGGAATAATACAGTATTAGAGTGGAAACATCCCCAGTTCTAAGTCACTAACCTAGTTCTAACTCTTAGGTCTTAGAAGCTCACAAATTCAAGATGGTGGAACAATTTGGTTAATGGTGGACAACCTTTGTCTACATTACCCTTTTTGAATTTTTGGATAAACATGTATAATCCCTGTTTAATTTCATCATATTTCAACTCTGATAAAGGGCTTCACTCAAAACATCAGTATTTCATTTTTAAAACTATTCTCAGCAGTTTACCACCTTTTCACTTTGCTCAAATCTAAGCAAAGTTATGGTTTCGAGCCCCTAGTGCCAGACTTCTCATACCAAAATCAGTAATACTGTAAATCTGTCATAAATTCAAAATTGTAGCAAATCTGAAACTCCCATTAACATATTATTGGTATATGTTAACCAATAAGCCTTAAAAATTAGTATAAGCCTAAAATACTCTTTACATTTGAAATCACATACTCTAACTCCTATTTATGATATAACTAAAACAACATGTAACCACAGGAGAGGAGCTGTCACTGACAGTCACTGTCACCTACACTCGGTAGTACTGTAAATAAAGGTAAATATTTTATGTTTTATCTCGCGAAAAATGCCAGACAAAATCCAGCATATCAGCCATAGACATTTTACGCCGAAGTGACCAATTCTCTCCCACACAACCATCCAAGAGGCAAAGGATAATCATTATTTGATTGATTCATAAACAATTTAGTTTACTACAGTCTGGTTTAGCCACAAACTATGGTAAAAAATCATTACCAATTGTAATCGTGAAACAAAACAAACGCTTTGAAAATATACTCAAAACTTACAGTTCCACTAAATATTCCTTGTATCGTATCTTGACTGGACCTGCTATTAACACTTGCCTGGGAGCCAAAGCTACCGGAACGCTGGTGGGAGAACGTGAATGTAGACGCGGCCATTTCTCTTGCCTGCGCGGCCGAGTGCGTCCTAACAAACACATAGGAACCAAAAATATTACGAAAAAAAATCTAAATAGTTAACTGTCTTGACAAACACTAAAATAACAAGTCGCTTACTTGTTTAATTTGTCGGCAAAAGCGCGACTTTTTCTCGCTACTCCACCACTTTGCTCCGCCATTTTGTGTCACTCCTTCCTGCTATTCTTTAGTGCCCAGTCTCCTTAGTGCCCTGCTATGTGCATAAATTTTAAAGTTTTTTTTATTTTCAATTTTTGTATTTTTAACTTTTGTATTTTTAACTTTTACATTTTTAAATGTTTAAATTTTAGTGTTTTGTGGTATTTTGCATTTCAGCATCAATTTATTTATGCGAAAACAATTATAGATCGTTTCCATCATCAAAACAATGAAATGCTGTGGATATGGACCCATTGAACTCTAAAATATTAAGTAAACTGGAACCATGCACGTCAACAGAACCTGTGAAGTGCACAATGAAAAAATGAACAGCCATATCTAGAAAATTTACAATTTTTTAGACTTAAAGTTTGTTATAGATGATGACGAAGGAGCTAGTACGTGTTGGGCTTATGATTATCGGCCTTGTACCTGAACAATTTCTACTAGTCTACCCATGAAAATGGATTGAACGAAGAAATATCTGCCGAACAAAAGGAAAATTCTAGTCCGAAACTCGTACGGAAAATGCAGGTTTTTCTTATTTTTCTTTGTTATCAAACGTTTAAAGGTTGTCATGCCAATAAATCGTAACAAGATAATGCTAAATTATAGCTTTTAACTCAAGTTTTAGTTGTGGAAATGCTAAATCTGACATTTTTCGATACGAAGATTAACTCCAGTCTCCAGAGCTGTAGTAAACACTTGGTAAAATGCATTTTGTTGGGTTTTTCCTACCGAAAATTGAGAAATTTAAAACCCAACTGTTTTTATAAACAAACTCTTCATTTTAAGCCTGGGATTCTTATGTATTTTCTTTATATTTCCCTATTAAAGCATTGCAATTTTGGTTGCGTATTGTTGACTTTCATTTGAGAGCTTATCCCCGAGCCCGGGCGGAGGGCCGAAGACCCGGAGCCCGGGTGAGGGTGCTAATCACGACGTGCGTGGAGTCCACTTACACGCGAAATTACACGCGAAGGGGAAAGAAATTCTGCGAGATGTTTATATGTATATTTAGTATAAATTTAAAAGTTTATAATGCGAATCCTCGAATTTCATTGGCTATTGCAGGAGTTTATAATTGGTGTTGTTATATACCAAAGACTTTCGTTTGCCAAAGACGATATCCTACAATCTCGTTCCCAGAGCCCACGTTCCCAACCCGGGAAACGAGAGACTCTGGGATAATCCGTTTCACATCGATATTTCATTGGCTGATGAACACAGTGAACTCTATATAACTCTTCTTCCGGAAAACAAGAATCCTGTGATGGCGTGAACGGATTATCCCAGAGCCTCTCGTTTCCCGCCCGCTGGGTGAGGGGAACGTGGGCTCTGGGAACGAGATTGGATATCCTATTGGTCAAATCATGGTCACGTGTTGTTCAACAAACTCAATGTTTCTTTCTGCCGAGGGGAACATTCCACTGTTTCCCTCTGACGTCAACAACGAAGAAGGAAACAGTGCAATGTTTTCCTCTGACGTCAGCTTACACAATGTTTATTGCATCAGATCAAGAACTTTGGACTTTTCGGAACATTTTGAAAACAAGAGCTGTTTCGAGCTTGTTTGGTACGAAATAGTCCATTTTCCTAAGGAAAGAATATCTATACATATCTTCAAAGAAGGTCTGAAGAAAACCTGGATAAATTTAAAGCTGTTCTTTGTACTTGTTGAGTCTGGTGTGTTTGTTTAGTTGAATTAAAATTACGAAGACAAAGTCAAAGTGTTTTGGTAAGTCTTTTTGCCGTTTGCAAGTTTCAAAGCAGTTTTATATTTTGTATTTTAAAGGTCTTTGGTATATAACAAAACGCTTGTTGACTTTTGCCTCGGGAAACATCGAGTTTTACGGTCCCTCAGGCTTCAATGTCACCCTCGGGCTAAAGCCCTCGGGTGACATTGAAGCCTTCGGGTCCGTAAAACTCAATGTTTCCCTCGGCGCCAATCAACAAGTGTATAATATAAACCTCTGGGATAAACCAATGAAAGTCATTCATTTAAAAAAATCGACCAATGATAAAATGCGTAGTATAGCACGAACAATGATCATTAGAGCCAGCGGTTGTTCTGTTAAGCAACAATGGCGCCGAAGTTATAACGGAGTGGGCAAATGAAAGAAGAAATTGAACATTTAGGCGTTGCAATACGTTCTACAGAAAACAAAAACGGCTACAAAATGGTTAGAATGGAAATTATTAATGGTAAGATTGTTAAATTGTTTATCTGTGTTCGTTTAAAACGAAGTAACTGCAAACAAAACACACTTCAGAATTACGCTTGCTGTTGACAAGATTTCGTGATGTAAACTATATGCTAAATTGAATGTTTCTTTCAACTTTTTGTCATTTTTACAAATCAAATGAGTGGATATATATTGTTTCAATATTGTACATGAAAATCCATGCTAAATTATGCAAGAAAATTTTACTTTTCCATCGGTTACTGTACAGGCCAAGGAGATGTCCGAAATGACTGTTGAACGTTTGTTGTTGGCAGTCAAAAAATGTATTAAACGAGCCTCAAAGAATATGTTATGTTCGAGAATTTATTTAACTTTTGCTGGTAAATTTATACTAAAACAATTAGACAACTCGCCCTCGTTTTCTATGAGCGATAGTCAACTCGGCTTCGCCTCGTTGACTATTCACTCATAGAAAACTCGGGCTCGTTGTCTAATTGTTAAATATACCCATCAAATCGCCAACTTTCGCGGCTCAAGCGAAACAAAATCTTTGTCAGAAAAATTGGTTTACAAATGACTGATAAAGGAAAGCTAAGAAGAGATGTTGTAGTGGGATGAACCAAACAGTATTAAACACGTCTAGAAACCATTGACTGAAAGCATGAAAAATTGTGATAAAGATCGGAAAAGATGCCGCCAAATGTGACTGAAAAAAACAAAAAGATGTATCTTCGTGTGTCTGTTGAAGCCAGCAAAAGACTTATGCACTGGTATATCTTGGCTCGAGAGAGAACAGTGAATTGAAAGGAACATCAACACAAACAGCTTTTCACATTTTGAAGAGAATTGATTGCTTTTTGCTAAGAACCGAACGAGAAAACCACGGAAACCAAACGCCGTAGCCCGTATGGAAGTGTTTGCAACATCTGAAAAGAGCCAAAAGAAAATTTAACGGTAAGCAGTGATTCGTATTTAACTTACCAGCCGTTTCTTTAGCTGATTAGAGTCTGTATATATCCGAAACCTTTTCAGTATTAAACTCATGCAGTTAAAACAGGAAAAATCTTGTCAAATAATATACATTTTCCCAGGCGTTTTTTTCCATGGTTCGAGTGAAACTTTGCATCAAGTTATAGTTCTTCCCTGGTTAGTTTTTCCTCTCTTATACCTATTGCTTCAAGCTGTTACCTACGGGGGTTTTTTCTGTTCTGATGTTTTTCTTTGAGGTTCAGAATTATATTTGGCATGAGGAATCATATTGTTAAAACAGTTTAATAGGCCCTCTGACATAAGCGTCTGTAATTATTGTTTGTTTTTCCTATCAGTTTCTGGTGCTTTAGGTCGTGACACAAGTTTTTCCTCAGCCACTGCTTTATTATTTTGAAATAAAACATTGCTTTGTAAATTGGTCAATAATAGAAAAACTACATTCATAAAAGTGATAAAACAGGATGTAAAGTTGGCCAGGAGGGCAAGGGTGTTTATATTTGTTAAACAAAAACAGATCAGCAACCTCGTACCCAGGCTCTTTCTCTCGCTAGAGTGAAAAACCCTGGGTACGAGGTTGACAGATCAGGTGCTTATTTTAATCGGGGGGGGGGGGGGGGGGGATTATGTATATTTAATGTGTTAAAAGCGGGCGAGGGGGTTGCGTTTATGTATTTCTAGTATGTTTTTACATTCAATGAGAAATATTGCGAGTGATAATCCCCGAGCCCGGGCCACAGAATAAGGATCAACCAGAAGTCCAACACGCGAAAAAAAGTGTCCCATTATTTTTATGCGCATGCGCCAGTCCGCCATTTTGAAAGTAAGTGCACCCGGGAAATTATCCCCCTCGTCCTTACGACCCTCGGGCTCCTGTCGTCAATTACTCTTGGCCTTCTTGTCACCTTTTAATTAACTTTATATTGTTATCTATATATATAAATAATATTTAGTTAAGTAAATAAGTAATTTACTTTAGAAAACGATTCTTTGGAGATAAAATTCTTTGACCACGAGGTTATTAAAACTTCAGTACGCGGATACTACGGGTAAAAGTCCGTGGCAAAAAAGTCCTGTACTCACGAAGCTGAGTTTTACATTTCTCGATTATGCCGACACATTTGTTTATAGAAGAAGATGGCTAAAATATACGGAACTACGCATTGCTGAAATACATCGGGTACGTATGTTGTTAGAAATTTTATAAGCTTTCATTCGGTATATAGTTCAAATCATAGTGTTACCTGTAACTTTTTAAAATGTTCAAAATGTTCTGACCATTGACCATAAAAGTTTTAATATTTTTTCATATATTCTAAAGGTATGATCACTAATTTGCACCAAAAACGTTTTCAACTTCAACTAGAAATCTGCAAACTTTTCCACTCTTTCATATTTGAATTAGCTTCTGTTCAAGAAATATCTTAGCTTCATGCCAGAAGTTTTTCTGAGGTTATAGCAAACACCAAAACAACAAAAGGCAAAACAAACTTAAGAAATTCATCCATTTCAGACGGTTCACGTCAAAATAATGATGTTTTTTTCATATTTTAAAATACTTCCCAGCAAGAAAATTAAAATTTCTGACATGAATAGCACTTGACAGTATCCTCTGTTTCAAATATGCAGTTCAGGGTTGTGCGTTTAATATTTAAAAACAAAATGCAAAATTCTATAACACTTGTGAGGAGTCCATTTCCATTATATAATTCTTATTTTACGAACAATGGTGAGAACATTTTCAACATTTTAAAAAGTTACAGGTAACATTAAAATTTGAATTATATACTAAATGAAAGCTTATAAAATTTCTAACAACATACGTACCCGATTACGTCATTCGTGTTTGCACAGTACAGAGACACGCAAGCGATTTTCTATTTGTTAAATATATCCATCAAATCGCCAACTTTCGCGGCTCAAGCGAAACAAAATCTTTGTCAGAAGAACTGGTTCACAAATGACCGAAAAAGGAAAGCTAAGAAGAAATGTTGCAGTGGGATGAACCAAACAATATTAAACACGACTAGAAACCATTGAAAAAGCATGAAAAATTGTGATAAAGATCGGAAAAGATGCCGCCAATCGTGACTGAAAAAAACAAAGAGGTTTCTTCCTGTGTTTGTTCAAAGCCAGCAAAAGACTTATGCACTGGTATATCTTGGCTTGAGAGAGAACAGTGAATTGAAAGGAACATCAACACAAACAGCTTTTCACATTTTGAAGATAATTGATTGCTTTTTGCTAAGAACCGAACGAGAAAACCACGGAAACGGCAAACGCCGTAGCCCGTATGACAGTGTTTGCAGCATCTGAGAAGAGCCAAAAGAAAATTTAACGGTAAGCAGTGATTCGTATTTAACTTACCAGCCATTTCTTTAGCTGATTAGAGTCGGTATATTTCCGAAACCTTTCAGTATTAAACTCAGTTAAAACAGCAAAAATCTTGTCAAATAATATACATTTTCCCAGGTGTTTTTTTTCCATGGTTCGAGTGAAACTTTACATTAAGTTATAGTTCTTCCTCTTTTTATATACCTATAGTTTTCAGGCTGTTAGCTACGTTTTTTCTGTTCTGATGTTTTTCTTTGAGGTTCAACAGTGATATTTGGAACATGAGGAATCATTAATTCTTTGAATGTTTTCATGGCGATAAAGTAATATAAATAAGTTTTGTGGAAAATATTTCTTTGCTAAGCTTTCGGCCTGTTGACTCAGGCCTTCATCAGAGCAATGACAACAAGTTGTTGGCTCACGTCATTTATAAGCTAAGCAACTGATCAATTAAATCACGTAAGAATACAATGGCGTATCACGTTAATTTTATTAATTAGAAAACAAAATCAAGAATGTTCTCCGAATAGGGCATGCCACGTGCTATTTAATGGCTGTCCCTCCTGAGAAATAGTGTGATGTTTGGCGATTTCAATGGATTCTCTAGTTCTTCGTGTGAAGTATTGCTTGTCGCTGGCTAAGAGTGATGACTCTTCCCACTTAACACGATGGTCATACTTCCAAGCGTGTTTGGCAACGGCAGACTTTTCTTGTTGCGCTTTTATGCAACATGTCTTGTGTTCCTTCAGGCGAGTTGAGAGATTCCTTCCCGTTTCTCCGATGTATACCAGGCCACACTCACAAGGAATGCGATACACTCCAGGCTTAGATAAGCTATCCACTTCATCTTTATGTGTGAAAAGTACCTTGAACAATTTGTGTTGACTACTGTGAAATACCTTCATACCAGCACGATTTAGAATCCTCTCAATCTTGTGAGATGCTGGTCCGATATACGGAAGAGAAACTGAAGGTGGTTCTTGCTGGGGCTGTGTATTCGGCTCTGGATGTACCGAAGGAGTCATAGAAGCTTGAATCATCTTCCCAGGAAAACCGTTGTTAGTTAAAACCAACTTAAGGTGATCTAATTCTTCCTGAGGATGTTCTTCGTCACAAATTGGTCGCGCTCGATGAACGAGAGTTTTGCACACAGATGATTTAATACTTGGATGATGGAATGAAGTGTAGTTAAGGTATCTGTCAGTGTGTTTTGGTTTTCGATACACAGTATGACTTAAAGTCCCATCTGATTTAACGGAAAGCCAAACGTCCAAGAATGGGATAGATTTGTCTTGATTTTATAAGCTTAGCAAAGAAATATTTTACGTGGTGTTTCCACAAAACTTATTTATATGAGGAATCATATTATTAAAACAGTTTAATAGGCACATTGATAGAAGCGTCTGTAATGTTTGTTTTTGCTATCAGTTTCTGCTGCTATTAAGTTAGGTCGTGACACAAGTTTTTCCTCAGCCACTGCTTTATTATTTTGGAATAAAACATTGCTTTGGAAATTGGTCAATAATAGAAAAACTACATTCATAAAAGTGATAAAACAGGATGTAAAGGAGGACAGGAGGGCAGGGGTTTATATTTGTATACAAAAACAGATCAGCATTTTAATCGGGGGGGGGGGGTATTATGTATATTTAATGTGTTAAAAGCGGGCGAGGGGGTTGCGTTTATGTATTTCTAGTATTTTTAGTTAATTAAAAGGTCACAAGAAGGCCAAGAGTAATTGACTACAGGAGCCCGAGGGTCGTAAGGACGAGAGGGATAATTTCCCGGGGGCACTTACTTTCAAAATGGCCGCGACTGGGGCAAATAATGGGACACTTTTCCGCGAGTTGGACTTCTGGTTGATCCTTATTCTGTGTCTGACGTCTGAGGTAATTTGTCTGAGGTCAGAGGTAGAGTGAGACGCCCACGCAAAAATGAAAGCCAGCTGACCATGATGCTTTGCGCGGCTTGTCCAACCTCCTCTGGGTTCCTATCGGGGCATATCGTTTCCGAAGCAAGCTTCGCTGAGGTTCGGGGCAATACGAGCCCACAATACTATAGGCTGCGGTGTGATGGGTTTGCTTGAATTTTAATACACGAAGTATTTTCTAACTTGCCAAGCCGTACGAGTTGAAAATCCAGCCATCCAGGTTTGTGAATTGATTCATAAGTTGTCAAAGGTAAGACGTTCAGTAAATGTAGCTCATATTTGACTTCTCTGCTCGCTGTATACATCGTTGAAGTTGATTGAACTGAAATCTTCGAAGTTAATACTGAAACAGCGAATAGAAATTATATAGCCAAGTCTCTTAACTGTCGAAATTAAGGCAACCAGTCACACGTTAAGACAACTGCGCATGGACATGCGTCTCGAAAACAAAACAAAAAAGAACTCCACTGATCCGGCACAGCATAAACGAGAGCGATAAATCCGCAGTGGATCACTCTTGATCCGGTACCTTGGAAACATCAATACGAAGTGGGCATGATCGAATACTCTTTTGCAAAAATCCCTAAGAATCTTTGACAAAACATCTCAAAATGTCCTGAAAAGTCCACAAAGTCCATCCCTCAAAAATTCAAGAAAACAAAAAATCCCATCTTGGTCAAAATGTTGATAATTTTGAAATCTCGTACACCTTTCTATGGAGTATATAATGTGGCCCTCGCGCATATGCACGAGTTTTTAATGAACTGATCTATAATTATCAGCTAATCTAGCTCTTCACTGCCAAAAGTACTCGGTTATTCATCAAGGCCTTGTAAATTTGTATACAACTCTTGTGATGGACATTGAAAACATAAGCAGCTTCAGCATACAAACCCGAGCCGAAAGCGAAATTTTGTGTAACCCATATATAAAGATGCAAATGTTTTATGCGGCTTATCAAATTCATGATCACACATTTAATTATTCAGGTTTATCATCAATCTCCAAGCTGTAAACTGTTTAAAGTGCTTATGAAGCGAAAATTAAGTCTGTTTTACTGCTTGGAAAAAAAATGTTTAAATAAAATGGTAACATCTCTTCAGTTTTTCATTTCCTTGCGCTTCGTTGTTGAGATATTTCAGTTTGCTTGCTACGCAAATTAAACATCTTGACATCTGCACACGTATATAATGAGTTTTGGAGGTTATGAATCTCTGCTATTATCTAATAACATAATCACTTAAAAATTTACATGTTGTTGGAAAAGTACACTCGCAGGCTTCCTCCAATAGGAAGTGATTTAAATTTTGTCTTTAAAATTAATTTTTGACAGCTTAATTATATAATAATATTATAATATTAGCCCACGACGCCGAATGATCAAAATTAATTTGTTATACGATATATACATGCAACTCTCTGACCTGGTTTCCAAATTATAAAATCCTTTAAATCACATTTCAAATATTTAAAATACACTACACAACAATGTGGAAAAGAATACTAATTTGTTCATTCTCATATATTCCGGCTATTTTGAGCGTATGAAGAACCTTGATCGGTATATCGGCTATACTCTTCCTGTGTTTATTTGCCACTTCAGAGGGCTGATCGGATATGAACGTTTGAATGGCTTTGAGCTTGATGCCCTTCTTACCACCCATCCTTAGAAAAAGTATAAAAAGTTCAAAGCCCTCAAAGGTTCGTATCAGCTCCCTGGAGTGGGTTTAGCAAAAAATCAATACGGAAAGATAAATAAATAATTAAGCCTTTGTACGTATATACAGTGCATGTAGTTCATTCAAATATAATTGTAATAGTTTGTTAGTTCCTACTGTACAAGCTGCTGTTAGACTTAGATGTTAAAAGTCAGGAAATTCTGAGTTCTAGACGGGACTCAAATGCCAACCTCGTCCCCAGGGCATTTTGCCTCCACGTTGGGAGGTCGGCGAAAATGGCCCTGGCATCGGCTGGTCGATTCTATAATCGGATTGGCCGGTTTAAAAACTTGATTAATTCAGATACAGTGTAATTTATTCATCAAAATATGAATTGCAATAAAACCACTCTGCGAAGTTCATCCAAAGAATTGTAACGATAGCTTTGGTTAAAGTCAAGAACAACATTAGATATATGTTTCTTCCCGACATTTAAATGTATCCTGGATAATCGTGGGGAGTATCATGATGAATAATGCTAGCCAGTTGCATTTATGATAAAGGTTCACATGAGTGATTCGACAGAGCGTTAAATATTTCTTATTTATTATTCATGTATACGTATTATACAAAAACGAAACACAAAGACCGCATAAATTTTCTTGCCAAAACACCCCAAAATTCTGGGTGTCACGTGACCAGCCGATGCCACCATTTTCGCCGACTCCCAACGTGGAGGCAAAATGCCCTGGGGGACGAGGTTGCTCAAATGCGTAGCCTGACGAATACGGAATACCACCCAGAAGCCCTAGCCATTGGGCCTATATATAACTCAGATAGTGGACTGAGGTTGTTTTACGGAATAAATATCTAAGAACTAGTTGTATGTCAGTAAAGCACTTTCACTAGCTTGCAGTTTGTATGCAAAAACATTTATAACTGGCTTGGAAACTAAATGTCAAATCAAACAAGTGTAATTATTGAAGGTTGTCTCATTTCAAGGAAATATTAATTAGGTCTTCGTTTTAAGATTTGCAGGTTCATTTCGGTAAAGCGCTCTCAATTCGTCAGAATTTATGCCACAAAAATAAAATAGATATCGTTAGAAAGCTATTAATTTGAATGTCTTTAATTTTGCGATAAACACAAACCAATAATAGTTGTGAATTTTTTAATTAAAACCAGAGGGCTTCACTCGGGGCGACTCAAGTAAAAAGCGTTTTATTTTGTTAAAAAATCTTTTTTTGCAGTTTAATTCCCGCGAGATAAATTTCCAGCAAAATGGTGTCACAAAGTTGAAAATGCTATTTTTCGACCAACATTCGGACAAAATAAGTCATAAAATCGAAACTATAGGCAATAAATTTAAAAAAAAACACGCACCGTTTTTCTGGAAATTTATCTCGGAATCGAACTGTGAAAGATTTTTTTCTTAAGTCGCCCCGATTGAAGCTCTCTGGTTTTATACTCGAAAAATTTGCAACTATTATTGGCTTGTGTTTATCGCAAAATCAAATACAACATTATGTTCCACATTAATAGCTTTCTAACGATATTATTTTTTTTTGTGCCATAAATTCTGACGAATTGAGAGCGCTTTACCGAAATGACCCTGCAAACCTTAATGAAGGCCGTAAAGTGTCACTGAGACGAAATTTTTACACCTACTTTTTTCTCTATGAGCCTAAAGTGCATGTATCGAAGACTTACCAAACGAAGTTTCATGCTGATATTTGGAAAAGTAAAGCAGATATTGACGAAAGAAATACGCAAATTCGCGGCCGCCATTAAAATGGACGTGTTTATTTGAGACTGGGTCTAGGATGTCTGTGACGTCATAGTCTCAACCCAACAAAATAGTAAACAAGTGTAGCTTGGAAGAATCGCTCATTAAAATGAAATTATTCCGTCATGCCATCATCACGCTTTGTTGTACAAGATTGCAGCAATCAATATGATATTAAAGCAGGAATATCCTTGCATAAGAGCCCAAGGATTCTAGTAATGAATGAGATTATTATGCAGGATAAGATTGCGCAGCATATAAGCCCAATTGACAAATCATACGAGCAAACTGGGTTAGGTCCGTTTGTTCGGAACTTAACGCGCCGACACGCAATTTAAACCAGATGATTCAATTTTCCATGAAGATTTTTAGAGCGACCTTACTAAAAACAAGAGTTTTTCAGCGTGGTAACATGCCTATTATTTGAAAGACTAACAAAACTTTGGAGGCAGAGGAAGAGCAGTCTCGAGCTCCAAGGAAGTGAACCGTTGGAAAATAAGCGAATATTTCTTGTCCCCTGTTCTTATACCATACCATACCATGCTAATCATAGTTCCACTATACTTTTATTTAAGATTATAAAATATATCATGTAAGTAAAGCAAACGACAAGGAAGGTTGAATTTAATGTATTGTATTTGTATATAAAATACATGTATAGCTAAATTGCTAAATTCATTTAGTATTTTAAAACTTAAAGAAAATGCTATTAGATGTTACAAAATAAATAGCACAACTAACTCAATAAATATACAGTCTGATTTGCAAAGCAACAAAGCGTAAATACTAATCTAAATATTTTAGGGGTAGAAAACTTATGAAATTTAACCAAAACAATTCTACAAGCTGAAGCAGTTCAGCACATTATTGATACTTTAGTTATACTTATATGCGTCAGCTTTGTGAGCCACGCCAACAGGCCATTGCAAATTGACAGAATTATATACTGAGGCCAACTAGTTTTCTTTTTGTTTTCTGTCGCTGTATAATTTCCAACAGGAGAGAAATTGCTCTCGAACTTTTGAATTTCTATGTAGTAGTATCAAATGTATCCGGCATCAAATACAAGCTAGAGCCACATTACATATACATACATATTTTTATACACATTCATACCAACATAAAGATAGTGTCTCTAGCCGACTAATACTGTCTTTCTCAAGAAGAAACCACGACGTCAGAATGGAAATGTTGCTATATTGAAAATGTATTGTACTTTTCTTCGGCAATATATATCTTGTTCGTATTGCGCGATTATCAGTCTCGTCAGCCGAAGCAATACAATCATCGTCCTGGCAAATTCCGAAACCAGATTTGTCAAAATGGGCTACCATATACTCCAAACATATAACGGATGATTCCGTTTCGATCCATAGCCAGAAGAACAACTAAATGATGATGAATTCGACTTTTTTGTTGTCAAATTATATGCGCTCTCGTTGTTTCTTCCTTAGTCACGCAAGTTTGGGTTGAGACTATGACGTCACAACCCTTCTCAGGTATCAATATTCACCGTGAAGAAAATTTTAATGGCGGACACAATTTTCAGCATTTCAAACGTTTATAACTTTAAACCTATTTGTTTATATCGGTTTAAATTTTGTACACGGAGTATTTATATCTCAATAAAGTTCGTCGAAGTTAAATTTTCACAAAACCTTGTGGTCGATTTTTCGTCTCAGTGACACTTTAAATGAGACTCCCGTATAAACTAGTGATTAGTTTACATAGATTTTAAAACGAGACCGAAACTGACTTGGAGTTGTCGAAGTTTCGGTTAATTACTGAACTTTTTGTCTGAATGTAATGTTCGATAATCATGATATGTCAAGTATAGTCTCGCAAATATAATGTAAATTTTGTTATGATATTGTTATTATATAGAGTACGTGCAAAAAGACTAGATTAGAATATATGTTAGACTTAACTTGACTATGCGGGTAGTTATAATTTTATGATAATTTCATATGTTCTGGAAACTCGGCGAAATCCTTTAAATTGCATTATTTTTTTGTTCACGCTTTTGCAAACTTGTGCACGGTGAGCACAATGTATTTTGAAATAATCAAGCGCGTTCAACCGCGGGTTTAAATATTAATAAGCGAAAAACAAACGGTTTGTGCATGGTCAAGAATTAAGACCGTCACAACATAAACTCTCACTTCGTTCTTGAAATATTGAAATTTGTTTAATATGGAAATTTAACCCCTTGATGTCACACGTGCATAATGACTGATGACTTACTGAAAAAAATATGTATATCTTTGCAATTACAAAATAGAATCACTTGAAACACTGTATGCTTAGTGTTGTGGGAAACACACATGATAATCGCAGAGATATATAACATTTTTAAATAAGTCATCATGCACGTGTGACGTCAAGGGGTTGAATTTGCATATCAAACAAATCTCAATAACTCAGGAACGAAGTGAGATATGGAAGAGATGTAAAGTAATATTCTTCATTAATTCAAGAGTTCTTTCAAACAAGATCAACCTAATTTTTGCTTGATATAAAATATACTTATTTGCGCCCCTTGTTTGCCCGAGCAGCTGCAAGGAAAAGAGCGAAACCCGAAGAGCAGCATAATTAGAAGACATAAAGAAAATATTTTATTACATTTTTAGAACCAGTATCGCAACGAGAAACTATTTTCACAATTCATGCAATATAAATTATTTCTTTAAACCATAAACACCTAATCTTAGACCAGTTTCATGTGTAATATGGCGGAATATTTAGCACGTGAAACATCATAAAGTTTGTAATAGTTAAGATAAAAATTTAGTCTTTTTCTGCAAATAACATTTTCTAAATGTGATTTGATAAACGTCTAGCTAGGTTGTCAATGCATAAACTATCTTGTGCTGTCTTTTAACCAATCACAAGAGTAAGAATTTCTTTTTAATTTGTGAATATTGTTATGTTATAATTAACTAGGAGTGTAAACACTAAACAGCTATGGTAGCTGAGTGCTACGTATAGGCATTTTTTTTTGATATAGCAAAGCAAAAAAAGGTGATTTGTGGAATTTTTACTTTTAGTGAGAAAAAACTTTTATTGAATTCATCATGCTGACCATTTCGAGAGTTCTTAATTCATCAGAGTGAAACCATAACGTATTAAAGGGCTCGCTCAGTATTTTGTGGCTAAAAAAACTATCGTTTTGCTCAGCTGGTTTAACTATATGTGTTATTGTTAACATTTACATTAACTTATATACACGGGGGTTGATTCATATTATTGCCGGCCGCAATTCCTGCCGGAAGATCTGTATATATAGTTGCATTTTTCGCAACTGGTCCCGGTTTGGTCTTAAAATGTATATATTCTACACTCGAATTTTCCTTCACCCCAAATCCTTAGAACATGCTATGTAATCGAGTGAAATGCCTAATATTACTTATAATATACCCAATTCTCTCCTGGCATTACCACCTTATTATATACAGAACTCGCTATCAAGCTCTCGGCAACGCCCTCCGTGGCTCAGTGGTCAGAGCATTGCACTAGAATCGCAAGGTCGTGGGTTCAATTCCTGCCGGAAGGTCTGTATAGTTGCATTTTTCGCAACTGGTCTCGGTTTGGTCTTAAAATGTATATATTCTACACTCGAATTTTCCTTCACCCCAAATCCTTAGAACATGCTATGTAATCGAGTGAAATGCCCAATATTACTTATAATATAAGCATAATATATATTGTCCAATCATTAATCATTCATGAAGAAAATTCCAAAGAAATGAATGTTTAATCAATATCTGTAAATCGGATAAAACATCATTAATAAAACATGAATGCTTTATCAACGTTAACAGACACTTGTAGCTTAAATCATAGTCCCTAGAATTATATTGTCTGGAGACGCGGCGAACATCAAAGTGATTAACAATGAGCTACAATTTAGGTTGAGGGTTGCAAATAAGTTGCACAATCTTTTGTTTTACGTTCATTAATATTTATAAAGCAACGCTGCTATTGGTTGATTGCTTCATTATACCAAAAATACAATGTGTTCAGCAAGCGTTAAGGTGAAATATAAGGTGCACAAACGTGGAAAAAAACCCCAACTAGAACAAAGACTTTGGTCGCGTTTCCAGACAGTTTATTTCTAGGGACTATGCTTAAATTGAGCTTATCTTGAGTTAAAATTATTTCGTTTTTATCTTTTCTACGACATGCAGTTCCGACACAGTTTTCATCTGATATAGACTCTCGGGGTTTGGCGACCAATCTTTATGGCATTTACAATAGCGGCCTCTCGTATTTTATATCTACTATACTTACGACATAAATCAAAAATACAAGCAATAATACGTACATCATTGATCTCGATTGCATACTATACAATCTCATAAAACTAAAGTCTGTACACTTTTAAGTGTCGATCGATTAAATCCATGCATCATGGCTTCACACACGAGTCTGAATACATTTGCAAATGCCGCGGTAACGTTTAAGATTTAAGAAGCCACGTCGCTAAAGTATATGAATTAACTCTTTTGATAAGATACTTTGATGACGTGCACTGCGCATCAAAGTCACGGCTCCTATCTATAGTATAGGCGTCACTTTCGGAACTATTTGAGAGCCTATATTATATATTGTAAACTTGTGGTAACAAACCAAAGTAAACTTTGCCAGTTAAATGGGATGGTTTCATTTACCAAGGCAGGTGATAAATACTAGAGCACTTATTAAACTTTAACTTTGACACAGCGTTTTTAATTGAGATCGATGAAGTTGTGCTAGTCATGCGTTGTTTTTGAGGTCACTGAGGTGTAAATTTTGTTTTCGAGGCATATATATTGGCCGCGAGTTAAGTTGGACCCATTGGCATTGGTTTGGGAGAAAACTCCGCACGACAAGGCGTATTATTTGTATATCAATACAACATAAAATCATATAGTGTTGCGTATATATGTTGTTTTATGTGGTGTACTACACCGAATAAAGGGAAACGCTACGTACCTGATTATATAAACGAACACTATAGCTACCGGATAACTCAGCGTGATAAGTGCAAGCGTTTTTGTAAATATATGCAGTTCGAAGGATATACTATAGTAGATAAAATTTCTGCAATTACAGAAAGTAATTGTCGTTTCATCTATTTGATAACACAAAGTGAAGTCATAACACTATATGCATGTTTTCTTTCCGTTCCAACTTATACTGTAGCTTGAAGTACTGGGTGTAGCACAGAAGCCACGAACACGCTGCCGCTGGGATTATTAATCCAGTCTATAATATATTATAATCAAGTCCAGTCGCCTTATTTTTTAATTTAATTTTATTTGACTTAATAACTAAGAAATTAGTTTTCCCATTTACTATTGTACAGCAGCGAAAGAAACGGCAAGAATGTCATCTATAGGAAACAAGAAAAGGTCGAAATTGTCAGGTCACTAAAAGGCGTTATTTATTTGACTCCAAGAAAACCAGATAAGCGCCCCATCATGACACAGCACATTTTCATATTTAAAAAAATTGGAAGTCAAAAGTTGCGGGAATCGATTAAAACGACCGAGTAAAAATAGAGTCAGAAAGGGGGGAAAACCCCAGATTAATCAAATTCTTACTTAAAACTCTGCCTTTCTATGACTATGTAGACGGTTAGGAATATAATTTGATTTCGTTTAAGCCATGTTACTTCCCCCCGCGGTGGTTCCTTTGTGTCAATCACGGCTAGAATCAGCGTTGTAACGGCCATCTTGACCACGGCTGACATCGGTTGCTTAATCCCTTTGTGACAAAGCGACATTTAGAAGTAGTGATTTATTTATGACCAGACCACAATCAATACTAAATTTTAATACTCTAGCCCACCAAGCGTTCGTCTTTTTTTCAACGGAAAAAGGGGAGATATGTTAAGAACTATAGTTTCATGCATAAGAAATGTTAACGTGTTTTGGCTGAGTTCTTTCCTTTGACCAAGGCCAAGAGTTTTGGGAAACTAAACAATACTGTCGGATTAAAGACAGCAGTGTTCTGCATGTTTTTGTTTTGAAACCTTATCATGATTTACTTCAGGACCTTAATATTAATTTCAAAGCAGCAGAGCTTTTGGTCGAAACAATGTAAAGATTGTGGTGACGCGCTGGATCTGTACTGCACCGACCTTAATTTTTTCCTATTTCCGATATATTTTTTTACCTTGAGAATTTAAATTGCTATGCGGAAATCGTGCAGGAAGTTGAACTTCTTGGTCAAAAGAAAGCAATGTTCGCAAAACTCTTTATAGAGCCAGTACCGAAATTATTATAACAAAATTCAACAATTATGAAGCCGCGAAAACGACATCAGGACCTCTCATCCAGAATATTAAAGAGTGAATCTTGCCAAAATGGTAGTGTCTTACATGAATATAATAAAATATAAAACTATTTAGGAATTGTGTAATGGAATAAAACCAGGAGGATCTTATCAGCTTGAAAATCAAAAATCCTCACCAACAGACTTGATTTGTTAATGACAGTAAATTACGCTACTGCAACGCAGCTGGTGTGTAACCTTACATGATTGAAAAAGGCGTTATTTAAGACTGCACGAAGAGAGCCGTTGGCCACAAGTGATAGCCTACCGACTATAGTACACGCCGTGGGTTTACTCTTCGTGCAAGCGTCGCTGAAGCACCTCTGACTCTCACTCCGACGACAATAGGATAGCCAATTTTCAACGCCCAAACCGGTTCAGTGTCTCTTCAGGAAGCTAGGATCGAAGCCGCGGTATATTGGTAAGGGTTCTTGTTTAATTTTGTTAGGTTCTCATTAACGGTTAAACAAGAGCGGGACAAAAGGATCCCCCCAAAGTGAATGAATTACATCCATACTTTACTAAACGGAGGACGGGAACGAAGTCGAAATCAGTTACAACACTACGACGAAGGCTGCAGTTAACGCATCAGATGAGTTTCGTCGCTATATAATAATCATTATATGTTATTAATCTGTTGTCATATTCTTTTTCGCTTCATGTATTATTTAGTTTAACACTGTTTGCCTTTTTTCGTAACTCAGCTTCGAACTCACTAGTTCATTTTATATATATACATATCTACATGGAATATCGGTCCACAACGACCGCGCTCTACGGCACCTTATAAAACTGTAGCTAACGATCGAGTTAAGCTTGTTACATTTTTAGGGCACTCGCGTATAAGCGCATAATTCATTTGTTCAGTTTTGATTGTTATATATATGGTTCGATTGTTAGAGTGATCAGACTAAAAAGTCAACCTTTTAAGTAAGGCCTTACAAAAGAGAGAAATGCCGAAACAACACTGTGTGAAGAAAGCTTGATAATTTTATGTCTATATTTTGTATGCTATTTGTCTTCTTGGATGGATGTGGTCCAGGCTAGCAGATAGCTTAGTCACTATTGCGTCCATAAAGAACAGCTACAGTGACAATTTTATAAGTCCAGATAGATATATTGATTGATTGAAGAACCGGACGAAGAGCCAGCTGACCAAATTATATAGATTTGTTTACGACTATATATACAGTATATATATATATATATATATATATATATATATATATATATATATATATATATATATATAGTTATTTTAAAACTAGGTACGTAGCAAGGCTTTCCAAGCTAAAGGGTTTATAAGGTGATCGTGTATTATGCGAAATGAAAGTGAAACACTGTTAAGTCACCAACTAGGACATTAACTTGCTTTATACATTTAAGTTCTAATTTGCCATTGCTTTGGACACTTTTCATGCTCGTTTAGACTTTCCGATGACATGCATGCATTCGACTAATGAAAGCACCCTTTTCTCTCTTTCTAATATCAAAAAAATTAATAGATTATACAACTGAACGAATAGAAAATCAGACACTCCCGTTTGAATCGTAAAAAATATCGCAATAAAGCACGCTATAGCAAACCGAGCGAAGAAGCGATGATTGTCACAACGACAACAACAACAACAAAAAAATATATATATTATATATATGTATGTATATATATAATATATGTTATGAAGAATAAAGAAATGTTATACAGTTTTGGATAAATCGTACAAATACAGAGCTTCCTTGTCGCCAAAAAATCCCCGTGTCATGCAAAAGAAAACTATATGTCAATTTGAACACGAATGTCAAAAATTAGGTGATGTCTTAACCTGGTGATTTAAGTACACCGTTTTTAAAAAGGTTATAGACAGAAAGACAAAAGGAAGAAGGTTTATAGCTGACAGAAATTTTCGACTGAAAAAGGTGAGAATGACGTTCCTTAACTCTTCATGTATAAAAAAAGTGTTATCCTGGTGCAAAGTTTATAAGCATGGGCCATGGCAAAGCGAGCTTGTTCACGGTGGCTTTTCAGTGATTACTGCAGGGTCATATGCATATGTTGTTTATCACGATCATGTGCTTATATATACACATGGCTGCATGTATTCTACGGCGTGTATATACCACAGAACACTTTATGTTTTATGTTTAGTCTTAGTATGGTATACAAAATTGTAAACAAGTTAGCTTTTAAGGCAAACCGACATTAAAGAATCATGATTTGTCTTATACAGAACTTTTATCTTTGTCCAGACTTACACACGCCGACTTACAGCCTCATGCTCAATGCATATGCAAATTTCAACTACTTTGGCATTATCTGTTTGTATATAAACCATTTCGGCTTAAACCAATCCTCATACAGGTGACCCCCTCGTTGTTTATGCACGGAAATTCATCTCCAAGCAGTGTATAGATTAGGTATTGTAATGTCGTTCGTTCAAGACACAGCTGCCCTCTTATTAGAAACTGAAAAGATATTCTATATAGTATATATATATATATATATATATTAGTAAACTCCAAACCGGAAATGATAAATGATTTCCTGGTTCATATATATATATATATAAACATTGAATATTTCTAACATGCGGACCCAAAGATTACCCCATGCAACTGATTTTCTGCTTTATTCATAATTTATCCACCGCGCCAAAAAAACACCATTTGATCTATGAAGTTCGCACCGCTAACTAACCGCACTCACAACAAGCATATTTATATACATATATACTTGTAAGAACCGGCAGCTGATGACAGATGGTCAAGTGAACTCCAATAACAATATGAATAAAAAGATATTGATAAAAATTAAGGGCGCTTGCGCTAATAAATATATTGTCTATCGTTAATTTTACGCCTAAAACTTAAAGTCGTTCGTCGTGAGAACTGCAAGAAAGTATGTTCAAGAATGCATGCCTGCAATTATACATGTACTAAACTTTATTCTTCTGAAGTTGATATTTTTTTTTTAAATATCTTCAGATAATCTTTAAATCGCTCCCTGTGATACAGTTAACGATAGTAAGAAATACCATTTTAATTGTTTTAGCTAGGGCGACCCCACAGTGCAGTACATGTAGGGGGGAGGGAGTTTAAATTAAACGACAACCAACGTTAATCAGATAATGCGAACGTATTAGTTAATACAATTTGTTTGTCATCATCTTATGAATTCGAAAATGTTAATTCTATAATCAAATCTCATACATGGAGTAAATGCCCTCTTTACGCCAACTGATGACAAGCTGACGAAAGCCCATATTTCGTTTCCACTGAATCCAAATTACGCCGGACTAGACAGATTAAGGTCACCAAATTAGCAATATGTATATGCATTTATTATACAATTGCATTAAAAACTGTCCAAATAACGCTGAAAATGAGTACAAATATACAGCGATATTTGGATAGTTTTGGCAATAGGTTTGACAGATTTTGTTAGCCAATCAAATTTACACACGGGAGACTACTTCATGTATGCTTATTATTTTGTCTTGGTTTTGTCCTGGTGCAAGTCATGCTACTTCTCTGGCCTTTTTAGAGTTTTCTTTTTCCATAAAAATTTGTTGATCAGAGCAGTTGTATAATAAATATCTTATTAGATGTTTTGGTGTGTAGTATCGCTGTATATTTTTACTCGTTGTTTGTATTTTGACTCGCCCTGCGGGCTCGGCACAACTCGTAAAAATATACAGCAATACTACACACCAAAACAGCTAATAAGATATAATATATCAACAACGAGTTTGAGTGTTTCATCAGGGGATCCAAACACAAGAAAACATGATGAAAGCACGAGGCCGAAGGCCGAGTGCTTTTATTGTTTTCGAGTGTTTGGATTCCCCTGATGAAACACGATAAACGAGTTGTTGATATGGCATCTCAATCGAGTGATTTCAATCGAAAAATGCAATTAAAATAAACCCTCATGAGATTTTATTCATGATGTGTGTAAAATTTATTCATAATCAACTTGTTTATTTTGGATAGATAATTAAGATCTTAAGAATTAGATGAAAACCGGTTTTCATCTAATATCTAGAGTGGTATACGATTTTAGCGTGTTTTCCTGGCGTATCCAACGTCAATCAGGTGATTGAATGGACTATTGTAATTGGCTGATTATCTCATGAATTATTAATGAGTTTGATATATATATATATATATATATATATATATATATATATATATATATATAGTTAAAAGCTTCTAGGACAGCGTCGGCCACGGTTGAAATCCAAATATTACCAGGGTTAAGTCACGTTGGCCTGAAAAAAAGAGAAAAATCTTCTCGACGTTTCGAGCGAAGGCCCTTCGTCAGGAGAAATTAGTAAACAACTCACATGTGGTCACGCGTATTTATAGCAGAGCTACAATGGGAATCACGTGAACACATGTAAGCCAATAAAAACAAAGTAAACAAATAAATTAATATGTACTTTTAGCCTGCGTGCAGGTGCTGACCCAATTAGTGGGTCAGCTACCTGCAAATAGGCAAAGAAACAGGTTATAAATTACTATTTAAATCATCGGAAAAAGGTTAAGGAAAAGGTGTGGAATGTGGTGGTGGAGTGAGCTAAATGAAAGAGAATCGCTCATTGAGGCCGTGAGGGTGAATGGTACCAAGTTTGTAAATGAGACGTATTTCTTGTTTACGACGAGTATCGTTACAACCTGTAATGGGCTGAATGGCACAGATTTTCATGTTGGAAAAGGAGTGGTTGGCACTGTTGAAGTGCCTGGCAACAGGTTTGTTTTGCACATTGTATTTGACATCACGAAGGTGTTCAACAAACCTGTCACCTAAACGTCTTCCAGTTTCTCCGATGTAAAGCATGGGACATTTACTGCAAGAGATACAGTAAATGAGGTTGGAGGAAGTGCAAGTGAAACTGTGGGTTATGTTGAACCTACATTTTGGAGCCGAAATTGAAATTGAGGAGTCTAAATATTTACAGGTGTTGCACCTACCACGACAGCAAGAGCTGGTGCCAACATGTGATACCAAGGCTTGCTGCAGTGAGCTGTGAACAACGTTTTCCCGGATGTTTTTGCTATGCCGAAAAGATACTAGGGGTTTCTCAGAGAAAATGGAAGATGTTTCTGGGTCATTTTTAATGAGGTCGAAATTGCGGTTAATGATGTCCCTTACTTTGAAATTGAAGGGATGAAAAGTGAGAACTAGAGGTACTTTTTCATTAGAAATGGTAGCCAAAGGTTCGCTTAAGGTGTCTGAACGGGAAATGTTGGAGACCTTGTGTAAGGCAGTGTCTAAGAGGTGGGAAGGATAACCGCGATTAACAAAAAAGTTTCTCATTTCCAAACATTTGGCATTGAAATCGTCATCTTCACTGATATATATATATATATATATATATATATATATATATATATATATATATATATATAGACCAAAGTCGGGGTGAATATCGGTGAATATTTGCCGAGGCGAAGCCGAGGTAAACATACTCACCAATATTCACCGAGACTGAGGTGACTAATTGTTATAGTATAATATTTCGGAGGTGAATATCCAAGAAAGTTAAAACACACGTTTATAAATGTATTAGTTTATCTTGTCTTGATCTTGGAAATTGAATATTGAATCTTTTCTTCGGTCAGTCACTTTCAAAAGCACGGCTTACGATCAAAACTCTTCCAAAATTAAAAAATGATTACGACAAAACATTTCCTTACGGATATGTTCGTTTCAAAAGTACAGTCGCCATTTTTAAAAAAAACTCCGCCATTTTGAAAATTAACATTCATTAAAATCATAATTCCGAGGGGAGACTGGAACGAGTAAACTTAATTTAGTTGCAAAAAAGTCCCAGACTCCCCTCGAAAACCTCTTTCTAGTGATGTTATTTTGTGATGTTATATTCACTGCCTTGCGCGGTGAATATAATGATTTATGAAGAAATTTTTAACCAATCAAATGTCCGGAATCTTTATATTCACCTCTGAAAGTATACTATATATATATATATATATATATATATATATATATAAACTTCAAGTAAACGACAAATTTTTTTAATGTAAACATGTTTCGGCAAACTTATGCCATCTTCAGTACAAGATATGAAAGAATAATTATTTTTACAGGCGGTATATTTATATATAAATACGATATGCTAATTGAATAACAAGGATAGACGCATCTAATAGAATTATATTACAGTGGTGTGAATAGTCTTAGGTTGAGATATCGAGCTAATGATTAATTACTGACAGAAAATAGGATAGAGAAAGGAAGTATTAGGGCGTGTGACTAGTTATAAGCTAAAAATTGTGTTAACATGATGAACTTGGATATTAAGATCAGGCTTATTCTTATTAATGTACAAGGCTTCTTTATGTCTAAGTGAAAACAAAGATTTAGCGGAGTCTAAAATTTTGAAACATGATTGAGAGTATTTGTTCTTACAGGAGGATGATTTCTGTAGGTGCTTAAGGATGTTTTTAAAAAAAATTTGTCGTTTACTTGAAGTTTAAAGTAACTTTAGTGCTATTAAGAACATATGGAAATATATATATATATATATATATATATATATATATATATATATATATATATATATATATATATATATATATATATATATATATATTTATTTATTTATTTGGGGTTATCTAAGATATATACAGTATGTCATTACACTGTGTTTCATACCAAAGGCAAAACACAGAGAAAATCAATACCGTGTCGGTTGTTTGGATATTGGAGGAAGAAATTACATAAATTAAGCAAACTGTTACCCCGATTTTCTCTTAAAATACTGATTTGTTTGAGATGCTATATCATACACTCGGAGGAGTGTTGATCAGGATATCCAAATACTTCGAAGTTTGTTAAAAAACCTCGGCCTCGCCTCGGTTTTCAAAAAACGTCTCAGTGTTTGGATATCCTGATGAAACACCGTAGCCGACGCTGTCCTAGAAGCTTTTAACTTATATATATATATATATATATATATATATATATATATATATATATAGTTAAAAGCTTCTAGGACAGCGTCGGCCACGGTTGAAATCCAAATATTACCGGGGTTAAGTCACGTTGGCCTGAAAAACAGAGAAAAATCTTCTCGACGTTTCGAGCGAAGGCCCTTCGTCAGGAGAAATTAGGGCCTTCGCTCGAAACGTCGAGAAGATTTTTCTCTGTTTTTCAGGCCAACGTGACTTAACCCTGGTAATATATATATATATATATATATATATATATATATATATATATATATATATATCGCAATGGATGAACCAGGCGGAAATCTAATTCTGGTAAGAAATATTATTGTTGCCCAGCATACTGCTTTAAACAAAACCATAACACAAAATAATTTTGAAAATATTTACTAACGTTTCGTTACTACACGTAACATCATCAGAGTGATAAATATACATACATGAAAGTGACTTAAATAGCTTAACTAGTTAAGTGACAGACAAGGTGACAGAAAAGGTGATGTAAGACAAATGAATTGTCAAATGGGTGAAGAGACACCACACCGTAAAGAGAAAAAAAACCACCTCTAAAAGAGTGCTAAGGGAAATGATATAATGTTAGCGTTAAGAGAGGGTTTAAACTTAGAAATTAACACTGAAGCTTTCTCCAAGAAGAACATCTAATTGGTTAGAACCTGACGATATAATCGAAAAGTCATCAAAAGAAATATGGTGTCCTGTTTTTATCTTGTGTGCCAATTATGACTTTTCGATTATATCGTCAATGTATGACTTTTCGATTATATATATCGTGTTCTTCCAATTAGATGTTCTTCTTCTGGAAAGCTTGATTTCTAAGTTTAAACCATCTCTTAACGCCAACATTAGATCATTTCCCTTATAGCACTCTTTTAGAAGTTTTTTTTCTCTTTACGGTGTGGTGTCTCTTCACCAGTTTGACAATTCATTTGTCTTAGGCCTACATCACCTTTTCTGTCACCTTATCTGTCACCATTTCACTTTCTATTTATGTAACTAGTTAAGCCATTTAAGTCACCTTCATGTATGTATATTTATCACTCTGATGATGTTACGTGTAGTAATGAAACGTTAGTAAATATTTTCAAAATTATTTTGTGTTAAGGTTTTGTTTAAAGCAGTATGCTGGGCAATAAGATTTCTTACAAAAATTTTTATATATATATATATAATATCATACACGAGGAGGAGTGTTTCATCAGGATATCCAAGTACTGAGACGTTTGTTGAAAACCGAGGCGTATATATGTAATATATCATACATGAGGAGGAGTGTCTCATCAGGATATCCAAACACTGAGACATTTGTTGAAAACTGAGGCGAAGCCGAGGTTTTTGAACAAACTTCGAATTATTGTCAATAACTCTTACGATTTTTTCGTGCTCTCCCAATTTCCCGCGTGCATCACTTGAGACAGTAATTTCTAGTCATATGTTATATTTCGAACAGGGGTTCGCAGATTTTGGACATTTTAACGAGTTTTACTAACGGAAACCCGAACTATATATCAAATGAAAGCTCATTCGACATGTGATAAAATACGTACACACACAATATATTTTAGTGACGAGTAGTATTGAAATTACTCCATCCTGCTCGAGCTCCACAACTGACAAGATGCCGCTTGCAATATGCCATGCCACTTCACATACCTTTTTACCCTCAGAATCATTCAAAATTTGTCAACATGAAAGCCCATCGGCATCGGAGTTCAAAATATCACAGCCCTGCATTAAATAACTATATAAAAGCCATAAAAATACCAAGTTGAGAGCGTCTGATGCGATATATGTCAGAAACACCAGGCCTAAGTTACTAATTGAAAGGGATTAACCAATGGGAATTTTGCGTACATTCTGTACGCATTCCGCCCACTCCGCGTCCGCGCCTCCCAGAGAGCCTGCTTCGCAGGCAAAAGATAACTTATGTCAACGATTAAAGCAACAGGAATGGTTATCTTCATATTCATTTTCACTCCATGCATCATTCAAAAGCTGTCTCATACAAAGTTCTCTATTTGTGTTGCTGTTCTTCGAGGTTTATAAAACCAAAATCAGTCAAGTTACAGATACAGATACAACACTCGAGTCGATCAACCTTCACACAAGCACATCACTGCAGGGCCCTCGCGAAGACAGCGATACAAACTGCTGTGGGCAAATGATGACCAAACCAAACCTAATAACGGTATTATTCCAAACCCTTGTCAGAGCAAAAGCCATTCAACACGTTGGCTCACCGTGATATAAACAAAACAACTGAACACAAGATCACAATGAGAAAAAAATAAATAAAACAAATGTATAAATTAAAATTAAAATAGAAAATTGCGAGGATTTTAAGAAAAGTGTTTGAGACCCTAAGGCTTATACTACAGGACCTAGCTTGTTCTCGAAGAATATACCCGATGATAAATACTGATTAAAATGACAATAATAATTATAAAAAAAATTAGAAGATTGGAATCAAGGTGAAGATTGAGCAAATCTAAAAAAGCGTTATTACAAGGAACAGCAAGGATATGCTACGGAAAACATCAGAAAGTTAAATTATTCAGTGTCAGTTTAGTCTGTACGTGACGTGAAAACATAACCTCCAGCTGGCGACGACGATGATGATGATGATGATGATGATGATGATGATGATGATGATGATGATGATGATGATAATAATAAGAAGAAGAATAATAATAATGGAAACTTTAGTAATGATTTTTTTCTAAACAAATAATTGTAAATCTCACTCATTGAGGTAATTTCCAATCGGCTACTTGAATCACAACTAAATTCGTCCATTCCTTATTTCTACAGCATAGATATAATTTTTCTGACACAATAATTTTGATGCTTCACATAAACTCCTACATCGTTTAACATTGCTATAAAGGAGGTACACTCTTTGTGAAAACACCGAGTGAACTAATCGAGAGATAATAACAATAACAATAACAATAACAATAACAATAACAATAACAATAACAATAACAATAACAATAACAATAACAATAACAATAACAATAACAATAACAATAACAATAACAATAACAATAACAATAACAATAACAATAACAATAACAATAACAATAACAATAACAATAACAATAACAATAACAATAACAATAACAATAACAATAACAATAACAATAACAATAACAATAACAATAACAATAACAATAACAATAACAATAACAATAACAATAACAATAACAATAACAATAACAATAACAATAACAATAACAATAACAATAACAATAACAATAACAATAACAATAACAATAACAATAACAATAACAATAACAATAACAATAACAATAACAATAACAATAACAATAACAATAACAATAACAATAACAATAACAATAACAATAACAATAACAATAACAATAACAATAACAATAACAATAACAATAACAATAACAATAACAATAACAATAACAATAACAATAACAATAACAATAACAACAACAACAACAACAACAACAACAACAACAACAACAACAACAACAACAACAACAACAACAACAACAACAACAACAACAACAACAACAACAACAACAACAACAACAACAACAACAACAACAACAACAACAACAACAACAACAACAACAACAACAACAACAACAACAACAACAACAACAACAACAACAACAACAACAACAACAACAACAACAACAACAACAACAACAACAACAACAACAACAACAACAACAACAACAACAACAACAACAACAACAACAACAACAACAACAACAACAACAACAACAACAACAACAACAACAACAATAACAATAACAATAACAATAACAATAACAATAACCATAACGATAACGATAACGATAATGATAATAATAATAATAATAATAACGATAATAATAATAATAATATTAATAATAATAATAATAATAATAATATTAATAATAGCAGTAGTAATAATAATAATAACATTGATAATAATAACTTTGATATTTTTGTTAATACCTCAGTTTCTATTATTCATTTATAGACAATTTTTATGCTCCCTATCTCAGTAGCTGGTTCTAATACGGAAAATAAACCCACATAAAATATATTTCTCTTGTTTCATTTGCAGAAGACAGTGTATAGCACAAGGTCCCTTATAAATGGAACCAATCTTACAGTTTCACGGATATTATCGTCAACTGTTCAGCCAGTCAGATGTAGACAACAGCCTCTACGGTTACGTTAAATCAGACATAGAAAAGCATGGCCTTTCTTATGCCTTGTCTGGGAACTGGCAGAGATCAGACTCGCGATTAGGTAAGTTCCACTTTAATATCATTAAAATTAAGGAAGTGTCCTGCTGGACTCGTAGTTTGAGACTATGTGCACACGGAAGCGTTTCTCTGCGTTTTTGTATTGTTTACTGTTCTCAAGGGAATCAAGAACAATCAACTCATTACTTGAAACAATATAAAAACGCTCGGAAACGGCACCGTGTGCACATAGTCTGAGATTCTCCCGTGTAACCAGGCCTTCTTCAAAATGGCTGTCAGCGAGATTATCTTATAATACAAAGTAGGAGCACTTGAAATATAATATACATAAAAAATGTACAGTCCACTGACAGTGTATTTTATTACGACGTCCACAGTACCCTTTTTGCCATGCATCCACTCCTCGTATATTTGGTTGTTTAAAAACGCTTCCCTTGCGCATACTCCACCATTACTTGAAAAAGTTTATCAAAGCGAATCTTCTAGAATCATTGTACGTATATTACTTGGCAATACTAAAGAATAATTAGCTTCACAATTGAAGGAATTGTCCTTCGCTATTTTCCATTAGTAAAATTTTAAAAGTGACTATTGCATTTCTCATCCTCTGATTGGCCGAGCTGAACTGCCTATTTCGCGATAGTTACCTCGCGCGAGGTAACTATTACTAGAAATTGTGTCGGAAAATGTCGGAATCATCATTTTGACGGATGGTGTCTAATCAATGATGTAATTATTTTTGAAAATGGCGACTGCAGCGACTATTAATTTAAATCTACCAAATCGTCAAAAAACTCAACAGATAGAGACTGTATATACAAAAAAGCTCTAAATTGGAACTATTTGAAGGTGAGAAAGTGTTTAGTCATAAAATAATTTGAAGTTTGGGTCAGTTTTAATCACTATGTGGAATTGAAGGCTTAGACAGCTGTCCAAACGTGAAGTTGAACAATTAGCATTATTTAAATTTACGTGACAAAACTACGACAGTTAAAGACGTTTGTTTGTTTTAAATTTCCTGGTTTGATTCTTCTCAGGCCTGAAATTTTACTAAAACAATTAGTCACCGTAGTCTTGGTGATTGTCGTTTATTATTCAAAGATAATCACCTCGACTTCGGTGACTGATTGTTAACTAACTTTGTACATTTTAGGCAGGAAAGGCCTGGGTAGGAGAAAAATAATTAATCAATAGAGAAAATAGAGGAGCAGATAGAGTGTTTAGACGTGAAATTGACAACGTACTGCAATTACGATGACGAGCTACGGAGACGATACCATTTCGGTAGGCAAACCATCGCCTATATAATCCATCTTGTACAAGACGAAATAAGTCCCGAAACTAATCGCAGCCACGCCGTTTCGGCCACAAATCAAGTGTTAATATTATACTTCGATTTCTGGTGTCAGGAAGCTTCCAACAAGTGACCGGAGATACTCTTGCGAGCTTGGATAAGTCCACTGTCTGTCGAATAATACGTCGTGTGATGTTGCTCTCTCCCGTATTAAAAGTTAACCAATTTCTTCAATTTCCCCATGCAATTGCAAGAAGCCCGTGACACGGTAAAATAAGGTTTTTACGAGATCCCCAATTTTACCGATATTTTCCTCAGCAAGCTGAAGAATTAAAGCGTGGTTTTCAATTCTCACTCTTTTATTTTCCCTTTGAAATTTACCACGCTCGAGCTGCATAGCAACACACAGCAACCAACGAGAATAACCGGTTTTTTCCTGCTTTCCCTGGTTAAATTTGAGCTCATCCGACGGATAGTTAAACGCAACGCTAAACGGCCTTCGTACAACACAAATTTATCCACTAGATAACTATCCGTCGGATAGTAAATTTATCCGTTGGATAACGCTAAACACCGTTTAAGTTAAACGCCTTTCGTACAACTGGGCCCAGTATAGCACATTTATGTTTCTTGTCCACACGTTTGGGATTTGTGGAAATTTAAATGTATAATTATGGAATCTGCTGTCCTCGTTGACTTTGAGGTTGTACTTTAATACAAATATTCGATCAACAACAGTACTATGATTGACGAACATTATAGATTAGCACTGAAGACTTTCTACATGTATATCTACATTTTATTAAGTCGGTAAAATTCATATACGAATATCACACCAACTATAAAAATCAATAAAAATAGTAAACTATATACAAATATAAAATAATCAATTACTTAAAAATTAGATAAATTAGACTTTAAAAGATCTAGTGAATTGATATCAACAATGTCACTAGGAAGGCTATTCCACTGTCTGATTGTTCTTGGAAAAAAAAGAAGAGTAAAAATAAACATTCTTGGTAGCCTTGTCAAGCCTATACTTATAATTATGGCTACCCCGAGTTCTTCGTTCGGTGTGGGGTTTAAATTAGATTCGGAAAGTCCAGAAACCGAAATATTAAACACAGCTTGCTTGCATAATAAAGCAAATATGTTGTAGTGTAGACACTTCTTACTAAAGATGGTCATTAACTGATTTTATAAATTTGTTAAGAGAATGTCTTGTTATTTGTATGGTTTTTGTTATTTTTGGTTGCTTAAATAGTTCGCTGAATAACAAACCAACTATACTTGTTTATCAGTGACTGTACCGCGCCCCCCGGTACAGTGTGAGTCACTCATCAAAATATTCCAAAATTATTGGTGTTACGTGACCAGCCTTTGCCAGGGTGCTCTCCGCCCGCCATTTTGAGAAGGCTCTGGGTACGAGGTTGGGCCGAAGCTTGATGAACACACGCAAAACAATAAGTGAACTCTCCATATATAGCCAAAAACAAAATCAAGACAAAGAAAAAATCAATCATTATCTGATAGTTGAGATCTTTATTCACCCTCCATAGTTGATTGGGTTTGTTTTATGTCAACTCGTCACTCCGTCAGTCGTCAAATATACTAGTCCAATAGTCCACGACTGATTCCAATTTTAAAATCCGATTTAAAGGCCAGTAGTATAGGACTTGGGGGTACCGGCGCATTTTTTAATTTTTTTTTTCAAAAACAGCCTCAGAATGTTAAAATTTAACGGGAAAGGATGTTTGAAAGGGATAACTTTTTTTTTCCACTTTTCAAAGTATAACCAGACGGGAAAATGGGTTTTGGGAAGTGCGGAAAATTTTTCCCCTTTCAGAACATCTCATATTGTTGGATTTGATATGAAAAACACAACCGGTCTTTTGCAGGTGGCAGTACGAAAATGTGGTTAGAGCAAACGACTTATTTAGTCAAATTATGTGCAGGTGGTAAGGTGATGACGGCCAATCATCTTTTAACCCATAAATTAAAGTTTTGGTTTTAGTTTTGGTTTTGGTTTTGGTTCTGACACGGGGTTTAGTTGGTTTCCGGTTTCTGTTCAGATACTTTTGTTTTATGTTGGTACACATGTTTTCCCACAGTTACACCACCAGATAACAGTCCGAGACATGGTATATACGGTGTGATCATGGCCACAACTTTACCAACGTCACTCTTTAAAAGTTTGTCTTTTTGTAATTCATTGTCTAGCGCCTCAGAGCTTTCTACGGCGTCCAAACCACCGAGAACATTAGAGAATCTACTGATTAAAATATCAGTCAGGAATTCGTTAGCTCTTTCCATTCTTCTAGCCTCATATTCAGCGTACAGCTTATCCACAACCTTTACCGACGCTTTTCTGATGTAGCTGACTGACTGAGTTACCTCACCATCCTCTGATAATTTTATCAGCTCACTTCTCTTCTTATTGGTGTCATCGGTTGGTGGGGGTGTTGGGTTGGTTTCCTCAGTCTTTTTCAGATCATTGACGAGCTCATCGACGAGGTTGGGGATTTCAGTAGGTATCTCCGTTTCTAGCTCCTCAACAGATGCTCCGACTGGTTCTGGAGCGGATGCCCTGATTTTTTCCCCAACTTTCACCGTCTTAGTTTTCTTTTCGGCCATCTTACTATAGATCAGATTTTGGGATAACTACCTTATACGCGTACGGATGCCTTAACATAATCTCAAGTCTAGCGTATTTGTTCTCTTTTAACTTTTCGGTTACCTCCATAACCTCATTACGGTCTAAGCCACCCAGGTAGTCATCAGTGATGACCTTCATATCGGTTTTGTTGGGGTTGTAGAACGTTACCAGCTTACTGATATTTTCCCTATAAGGTTTTGTGATAGCTGTTAGCTGTTGTGTGATTACAATAGTTGAGAGATTGTAGTGCCGGGCGCTGAAGGCTAATTTAACCAACTCACTTGTTCTGTTCTTTACGGGTTGTCCACTGGCACAGTCGTCGAGGACTATCAATGTTTTGGATACCTTGAATATCCTAACAATATACTCTAGTACAATTTCAACGTCGTCCTGACTACAATCCACAGCGATGAAGTCCGGCTCGGAGGTGTATTTCCAGGTAGTGTAGGTTTTATTCCAGCTGAACGTTGGACAGAGCAGAACGATGTAGTCGAAGAACCCGAAGTATTCATCTTCTAGCATCTTTAGGAGATACCAGGTTTTCCCACAAGCTGTCATACCAACGACCAACATATTGAATGGGTGATCCATTTAATACTGAATTGATTTTAGGTTTTTGTTTACCATGTTTACCAAACCATCACTCAACACAAAGATTCGACAGACTATGTCAGCCACAGTCACCTTTTTGGTAATCTCAATCAGGACTGTGTATTAACGATTCTTTTCCCGGTCCCAACACTATCGCGATCCTCAATGCTTCTCAAGTCAATCGCTAGAGCGAAAGCGTCCTTGTAGAACTTCTGGATTGTCATAAACTAATCCGTGTTTTCCTTTCCACCAAATAGTCTTTTAGCTTCGTCATAGAACCGGCTCTTTGGGATCCCGTGACTGAAGACAGCGTTGGGTACACCCTCAATTGTTAGCTTAACACTTTCGATGTTTGGATAGACGTATTCCTCACTATCAGTCCGGGTTTTATTTGTGAACATCATTACGATTCCTTTCATAGACTTACGTGGGAGGTTAATGTGTTCGTTGATTAGGGTTGATCCAGCCGTACATTCAGTTGACTTCATCAACGTGACGTGTTCGTAGGATAACGGTCGACCAACCGTGTACAGCGAGGCTATCTCACTGGCGATGTCGGTGTTATCAATCGTCTCATACTCCAGTTCAAGGTTTTCCAGTGTGTACCCATCAACAGATTCACTTGACTGGGCCACCATAACGTCAGAGGCTTTCGGTAGGCTAATGACATAGCGGAAGTTGTTGTACATTTCAAAGGGAGCATATAGTCCATGGTCCCCGAGGATCTTATCCAATCTCACCCTCAGCTTCGTCCCATGGATTGTGAGCATCAGAGCGTCAGCTACCTTCTCAGCGTCCCCAGAGGAAGCCCCACTGTCGTCCTTAGACATCAACTTTCTCAGGTTCTCTGGACCAATCCCATATCCAACCATCTGATTCCTTACACTCTTCGGTAGCCAAAGATCTCTGTACACACCGAGGACACTTTCACCTGTGTTGTCGTAAACAGTTTCACCGGCTAGCTTAACAACCAGCCTTTCAACCAGAAGCCTGGAGAGATTGTTTAGGAACCACGACTTGGTATTGACGTTCTTGAAATCGAATAGTAAGTGAAAACTACCCGGGACCAAACAGCTATCAGGTTTTAGCTTTGGTATGTCGATGTAAAGGTCCTCACCAGGGTTGACTTTGTTGGGATTCATGGTGATCGTATGTCTTATTCTGCTTCCCTTGATTTCCGACATCTTAGCCCGTCTAAATCCAGGTAACAGCTCTGTCTGACTTCTGTTGGTCATATACTACATAACAGAATTTATTTTCTGTTTTTCCAGTAGTCATACAACAACCACGCCATAGCTATAGCTAAAACCCACAGATTGTTGGCTAACCATGCTATCCCTTTTGCTCCCCAAGTCAGAACCTGTGCTACTAGGCTGAACAGTGGTGCCAACAGAGGTCCTAAACTCTTACCCAGGTTAGCGAGTGCCTTAGCGAAACCACCAACAGCTTTTGCTCCTCCCGAAACAGTCCTTCTGGCGGCAACAACTATTGTGGTTACAATCCCAGCTATGGTGATGGCTATAGCAGACAAACCGACCATATTTTTCTTAGCCCATTTCTTAAACTTTTCTAACCTATTTAGGTCATTGTTCTCCACTTCATCGTTTAAAATAGACATGGCTTCTGTGTGTTCAGGTCTTTCATTAATCCTGATTCTTATACTGTCTGCCTTTAACTCCACCATTCTAATGACGTTATCGCAGAACTGTTTTTTAAGAGGATCGGCTTCATTATCCGCTTTCGTTCTGTAGTTGTCGGCTTCTATTTCAAGATAATCAATTATGTCCGTATCTTCACCATGTATGTTGACTACCCCAGAGATTTCTCTTACTTCCTGTTCAGATATAAATATTTTTCTCACCTGTTCTTGCGCTTCTTCCTCCATTTCTTCAACCCAACCGTTGATCGCTGAGCTGGACCGTGAGAGTATATTAGCCACCACTTCTTCGGAGAGTAATGGGTTGCCACTGATTTCCTCAACCGCTCCCTCAGCTGTATTGTAATGTTCGGTTCTGGCTTCCTCTAACAGTTCTTTGAAACGATTACGGTACTCGACTACCTTTTTTGATTTGTCATCACTGTACCTAATTCCGTCACCATCAGACACTATGATCAGTACGTCATGAAACCGCGCTCCATTGACGCGACCCTTTTTAAATCTGAACTCGGTCCATTCTATTAACTCATACATCGCGGAACCTCTAATACATCGCGGAAGGCCTTCTTTTTATCATATGTGACAGACCTTTTCATTGACCCGACGTCACTACCATTGTCGGGCACCCTATCTTCAATATGGGTTACACTGCCAGAAGGTTGGAACAGATCGCTCAGTTCGGAGCTCTCACTGTCATCATCTATGAAACTCGTCTCGTCGATACCATCTTTCCTTTCCTCTTCTCTACTCTTACCACGCTCATCCATTTTGATATCAGCTCCTTCTCCAGCCATTATATACTAACCTATGTACAGCTCAAGCAGAACAGCTCCAATCCCAGCCGGCCGACCTACTGACTGATTATTATTCCCACGAACCCTAAAGGTCATCTTACCATAAACACCCTTACGGATCTCAGCTTTCGACTCAATGTCTGTGTAGTGCTGTACGCTTCCTTTCAGACTCTGTTCAGAGGTTATTGGAAGAGTGCCAATCAGATTACTCCTCCTCCCATTGTCCAGACTTTTTTCACTCTCAACAGCGTCACACGAGATCCTGACATACCTCAGTCCTTTATTAATGTCCACCTGGTTTGGACTATTTGTCCACCCACCACTAGTTATCACATCGTTTACATTGAACCCTAAAAGAAGACCCATCTTTCCAAATTCTAACTTCCCCGACGTCTTTATTCTAGAGGTTCCATAAACATTCTTTCCGAACTCAACCACCCCGCTGTGGGTCCCGGCCAAGAGTCTTAACGAACGTTCCCAACGCGTCAAAGTTCAGATAACCTTCAGGAGCAGATGCCTCCTTACCATCAAACGACACTGAGTTGTTTTCATACCCCCTTACGTTGTTATAGTTCCAGTATACCGTCGCTTTCTTCAGCATTATTTGTGGGGCCGAACCCATCACCATGATAGGCTGTTCGAAGCAGACAGTCTTCTCACCGTTTTCAACGAACAATGTTAGCCTCATCCTCAGAGTATACATTAACCTAGGTTTTGTACGTCACTTTCAGGTATCCATGAGTTGTGCCTATTATCATAACCCAACCACTTGACCAACACCATCTTCCTTCCCGCGACTCTCTTCCTCCTCAACACCTTCTCAACCCTATAAACATCATCCTTCTTATCCACCGGCGACAGCTCTTCCTCATAAAACTTTCCGATAATCGGTTCACCCTCAGCGTCCTCTATCTCGTAAACGTTTGGATCACCACGGATGACCTTCGTAATCCTGAAGATTTCCTCAGTGAAGTTAGCCTCATAACCCTTCGTAAATATACTCTTGTACTTGGACACCCTCACAGTGTCTCCGATTCGGAACTTGGGTAAAGGATGATCACCAAAATGATGACCGAACAACGTATTCCAAACCTGATTCTCGTTTGACTTACCGACGTCCTTTGGCTTCAGAAGGGTAACACTATGTTTTGTGTTGTTATAACCCTCAACGAGATCGCCCAGGACATCAATCCACCTATAAGTCCCCTTGGTGTAAAAATACTTCCACATAGCAGTCTTAAGTGTTCTGTTGAACCGTTCGACGACTGCTGCTTTCTTGTCTGAAAACGTACTGAAGTACTCAACACCACGTTCCTTCAGTAGACCTTTCACACCAACGTTATAAAACTCCTTTCCGTCGTCGAACTGAGCCAGGTCGGGGTAGTCACCAAATCGGTCTTTGAACTGTTCCAACAGCTTATCCACAGCCCCGGTCATGTTTTTCGTGTCCTTCCTGTAAACGGGAACGGCGAAAGCGTACCTACTCAGAATCTCAACAGCTGTCAAAATCCAGTAATAGCCTTTATTCTGGTTCTTGTACTTTCCCATATCAACCAGGTCCATCTGTATCTCTGTTCACCGAGGTGACTAACGAACGTCTGTCTGAACTTATGCTTTCTCACAACCGGCCTATACCTCGTGTACGTGTCCTGTGTTTTCAGCCAGTCCCTTACCGCCTTCCTACTCACATCAAGACCTTCCTCCAATGCTTTCTGATACAACCGTTCAGCTGACTGATATCCTGTTTTTGGGTTGTAGTAGATATCTCTTAGTTCCTGTTCCAACCCAACCCCGGCGTCCATATAACCTAACCTATAATATATGGATACCAACAAACTTTATCACAAGTATTATGGGGAAAACTATGGGAAGGTAATGGAGAATATCAGAAAGGGGAATAAGTCAGCTAAGATCAATTTACTCAAGAGATACCCCCATGCCACGTTATCCAGATTCACCTTTACAACAACTCTTAAAAAAGACGGTGAAATCGAAAGAAGTGACGTATGGTTTAAGAATAGTGACACCGTATCAACGAACGTAGATAGCAGCACTTTTAGGAATGACGAGTCTATGTGGATTTGGCTACATAACTATAAAGGGAAGCAGAGTTTGGTTGAGGGTGGGTTTCCTAAGATATGGTTAAGTAATGGCACCGTTTTCCCGTTGCCAAAAGGAGAGGGGCACTTCTTCACTAGGTTTGGGAGAAGGCAGGGGTATTATGATGGGTTCCCAAGTGAAAATGTGTTGGATTACCCAATAAACAATTTCAGAGTCTACGTTAACGGTGAAGACTATTTTATGTCGAGGCTGCCCGAACTTAAGATCAGCTTTCCGGGTAAGCCATTTGTTTGGGACGATGAGGGTTCGTACTTCATAACAATCCTTTCAGTTTATTGTGCCAGCTATTGCTGTGGGATCAGTCTGCAGCACCTAACACAATCAGACCATGTTTATCCTGTTATAACAACCATTGCTCGTTACCATTTGTATTTCACTGTGAGGCGATTACTAAGACGGATGGTTGGTGATGAATCCATGTACGCCATCTCAAAAGAATTCGGTGCATCGGAGTTATATAGGCAAGTGGAAAAGTTGCCTTGGACCTTTAGCTATGAATCCTCCACAGACCACGCGGGAAGAAAGGGAGTACGTAACGTGAAAGTCGTAAGGTCTGGGTATAAGGGCCATTATAGAAGGTACGTGCCGAGAGAAAGCGATGGGCTGACTAACGTAGGTCTTCAGTATTTGAATCAATCTATTGAGGCATACACTTACAGCGTTCTTGGTGCCCAAGCAAAAACCCGAGTGTCAATAGTCAATCATGGGGGCGGCTCCCTTGAAAGTCAACAAGAGTTCCGTAACCTGACTAATGATGCTATACTCAATTACTCTGTTAGCACTTGGATACTAAATATGAACAAAAGCATAAAAGACACTTTTGTGACTCAGGATTTAGCTATCACTCCGGAAAGCTATCACTCCGGAAGGGTGGTTAGTCCCTAGTAAGATGGTTATCCTGAAGAAACCCATAATAGGTTATAACAACTTACTTAAAACAGCTAGTCAGTCTATGGTTTTTGGGGTTAATTCTAAAGTCAACTACCAAGGTGTTCACAAACAACCACCAAAGACACACCAAGACAGCGGTCCACATCTGGAAACACTAGACGACAGTGACGGACAAACCGACAAATCAGCCGTCCATACACCTGACAGACCAACCATCCACACACCTGACAAACCAACCGTCCATACACCTAACAAACCAACCGTCCATATACCTGATAAACAACCAAAGCCAGACAATGAGTTGGGGATTCTGTTAGTCATAACAGCTGTGTCTGGGTATTTGTTCAGTAAATACGTCTTATAGTATATGAGTCTGTTTTATGGTTACAACAGACTGGACACGGTAACTAAGAAACAACTCAGCGATAGGCTAAAGGAGGTCCTTAACACAAAGGTTCGCGACTACAAGATCATCTTTGACCTGAACGTAACCAGATCCAGTAAAAACGCGGTCTCCAAACTCCCTCCTTTTGTTGACTACATAGAGGATAGGGATGGTGAGATCCACTCAACCATGTTTTGGAGACCCCCAAGTGTCAACCCACAGCTAAACACCACCGGTGACCACCACTTCCTTTACCCTGAGACAACGATAAGAACAGCCTTCCACGCTAACGTACCCAGATTCATGTTCACCGATGTTTCGGTTTTTGTTGTGGTAAAGAGGAATAGTGTGAGATCGGCGTCGGGTACCTGGGAAACAATAGTTTCCAATGTCAATGTTAACGATGGTAGAAGCCTTGGGTTTAAAGCTGGGGTGAATGACAAACTGGTTTTCGGTGGGATGACACCGTCTAGGTTTCGTGAGTGTACAATTCCAGCGAAGTTTATCGGAAAGAAGGCTCTGGTATCTGCCCACTGGCTATCTGGACTTAGAGTGTCACACGTCAGGATAAATGGTGAAATACTAAGAGACTCATACTATATGTGTGACATCGGACAATTAGGAACACCTTATCTGAATATCCTCGGGGTAAACAGCTTAAAAAGTTTTTATTCAGACATCAGCTTTTACGGTATGAGGGTTGTGGAGGGTCGTCTAGGGGAACCTGAGATCGGGAGGATTTGTAAGGAGGTTATGGTTGAATATGACCTGTAGTCGCGTCTGGGTATCTGTTCAGTAAATACGTTCTATAGTATATGAGTCTGTTTTATGGTTACAACAGACCAATCACTAATAAGCAACTCAACGATAAACTGAAAGCTCACATAAAGGCTTATGACCACAGAGTTATATTTGATTTAAACGTAACCAGGGCCAGTAAAAACGCGATCTCCAAACTCCCCCCCTTTGTTGATTACATAGAAGACAGGGACGGTGAGACCACAACCAACTCAACCATGTTTTGGAGACCCCCTAGTGTCAACCCACAGCTTAACACTGCTGGCAACCACCACTTCCTTTACCCTGAGACGACGGTAAGAACAGCCTTTCACGTTAGCATACCCAGACTCATGTTCACCGATATTTCAGTTTTCGTCGTGGTAAAGAGGAATAGTGTGAGATCGGCGTCGGGTACCTGGGAAATGATTGTTTCCAATAATGACAATAGTTTAGGTAAAAGCATTGGGTTTGAAGCTGGGGTGAATGACAAACTGTTTATAGATGGGTCGTCACCACATAGGATTCACGAGTGTACGATTCCAGCGAAGTTCATTGGGAAGAGGATTCTGATATCTGCCCACTGGCTATCCGGACTTAGAGTGTCACACGTCAGGATAAATGGTGAAATACTAAGAGACTCATTTTTTATCAGTAACATCGATCAGATAGGAACATCTTATATGGATGTCTTCGGGCTAAACAGTTTTAAAAAGTATTACTCAGACATCAACTTCTACGCTATGAAAGTCCTAGAGGGTCGTCTGGGGGATCCTGAGATTGAAAAGATTTGTAACAGGACCATGGTCGAATATGACCTGTAATTAGAATGAGAAAAAAAAGAAAAAGCGTTATCAGCTTTAACCACATTGGTAAAAACCTACAATCGGCGGAAGTGGACAAACTACAAAGACTTTATTCGTATTACCATACGCTAGCGACTTGTTACAAGTGGAAACACACCCGACTGAAAAGACTGAAAATGATCCTCGAGACGGTTAGTATTGGGTTGACTGTGATTGGGGGAATAGCCGGTGGTGTTACAGCTAACCCACTGATCCTCGGAACTATAGCCGGTCCTGGCGTCCTGATTCAGGGGTATATGACCAAGTCGGGAATGCCTGGCAGACTGGAGAACTGTGAATTCGCTCATATCAACTATCACAAGGTTCTGACACAAATCAGAAGCTTCCTACGTGGGGCTTCCTACGACGAGAGTATCTTCCTATCCGACGTCCGTGTACTCGACGACATTGTGACTGAGGTCTGTCCACATTTCGACAGTATGATCACACGGTATCACAAGAGGTACGACTCACCTGAGCCTGCCGGGCCTGGCTAACGGTTCTGACTATCTCTGGTATGTAAACGTCCCGGTCACCCACACGAGCCATCCAACCGTGAAATCCATTAGGGATCCCATTGAGGGTACCGACTACCTCCGACTCATCCGGACCGAAGTCTTCCCAATCGAGGGTAATCACCTTAGTCCCCTTAAGGGCTATGTCCTCAGTCATCTCCCTCATATACCTCTCTATACACCTGAGGTAATCCTTAGTTACACCGGCTTCACATTCCCGACCTCTCCTGAGCATTCGGTTATGACAGGTGTCAACTGAGGCTTCTAGGAATAGTAGGGCATCAGGGGTTGGGAGTAGATTGTTTAGTGAGTGGAAGACCTGGGAATACTCAGAAAACTGTTTGCTGGTTATCCACCCATTACGCCAACAGTTCTTAGTGAAAACCAGACAGCTGTGATGTGTTCGCTCTATAATCACATTCTCCCCCTCGTTGATTAACTCCAGAGCCTTCAGGTAAGCGTCGATTCTCTCACCGAGGAACCAGGTCTCCATCTCATACGTCCACCTCCCGGGGTCAGCGTAAAACCTTTCTAGGTATGGATTGTCTTCAACTGGCTCTTCGATGAGATGGTAACCATTTCTCCTAGCGAATGGTTTCACGAACGTTGTCTTCCCCACACCAATGTTTCCGTCGAGGGCGATCAGTCGAGCACCGAACTTTGGGTTGGTCATTATACCCCAGGTGTACGGTATGATCCTAGACCTTCCGTATTTTATATGAAGATTCCAAAGAGACTTAGACGACCCATACTGATTATCTTCCACACCCTCAGAAGAGCTATCGGGGTGATGAGACATTGTGTTAGAAGAAACCGTAGGGGAGAGTACTACGTGACTGAATCTGTTGTTGTCTGGCCGACAGTCTCAGAGATTCCTACAGATGACCTCACAGACTCCCTACAGATGACCTCGGAGATTCCTCCCGGTGACCTCACGGATTCCTCACAGAATCCTACAGACGATCCTACAGATTAACTGACAGACAACCTCACAGATTCCCTACAGATGGAATATAGGTTAGTGTATAGATGGCTGACGAAACATCTGAGAAAACCCTGGAAGTCCCTAAAATAACATCAGTGGTCAAGACGGAGAGAGTCAAGGATCCGAAACGGGTGGCTGCTGGTAAACGACTGGCTCAGATATCGAAGGCAGCCAAGGAGAGGAAAGCCAGGGAGCGGTTGGCGGTTGACTTCGGGGTTGGTGGGGGTCGGTCAGCTTATTATGGCTACATAATCGGAACCGTTGGACTGATTATCGGTGGGGCTTCACTTTATTACACTATGAGGCAGGAGAGAAGGGAGGTTCAGAGGCTGAAAACCGTTGATGAGGAGAAGGTAATGGAAGGATCCGAACCACAGAACCCCGTTCGGACTTCCCCGGTTTTAGACACCTTCGATGAATGAAATATGTGTTAGTATAATGTCAACCCCCGACCGAAAAGAACTGCTGAACGAGCTCTACGACGCTCTCCTGATTACAAGTGGAGCTGTGGCGATTTCTATGGTTTCGAAGAAAGTGTTAAGGGAACCTTTAGGTACTCCTGAGTCTGTAAAGGGCACCGTCAAGCTGGCTCTAGCCGTTGGAATTAGTACAGTTGGGATTAAATATGCCCAGTCGAAGGGGTACCTACCGGTTGACCCTTTTTCAAAACCTAAGTAGCCTAAGGAAGTTCCATACCCGGTGGTTATTATGGAGGTCGAGACACGTTGGCTGCCCCCTATGTCTAGGGGAGAGAAAGACGTACAGAATGCTTTACGCGCTAACAGAATTGAAGCAATAAGGGAGAAGACTTTTGATGGGTTAGTGGGGTTGGGTGGTGGTCTTTTGAGGTATGACTTCGCGATACCTCTGGATGACGGTATTTTCATACTGATTGAGTATGATGGTGAACAACATTTTCACCCTTCCACCGGGTCGGGTAAGATAACTCAGGAAGAGGCAGAAAGGCGCTTTAGGGTACAGAAGAGACACGATCGGATGAAAGATAGATATGCCGAGGACAACGGTCATTACCTAATCAGGATTCCGTATTGGAAAAGATGTGATATCCATTCTATTATCGGATCTTTGTAATGAAGTGTATTATCTCTAGTTATATATATGGCTAGTGTAGTTGCTGGTGGACTGTTTAACGCCTTGGCCTTCGCAGGTGCTGGATTCCTGTTTTCAAAGTTAAATCACAGCGGATATGAAGCTGAGATTAAGAGACACAATCACGCCCTTGAGCAGCTGGCTAAAGCGAGGGAGAAATGGTACGAGAGTGAAGTGGATAGGAAGGACAGAATACAGAGGTTGAGACAGGAACTGTCTGACGCCAACGCTGACATCAACACAACGAATCACGCTCTGGATCTGCTGAAGGACAGGTTAAGACAGGTTGAGGCCGTTGGGTTGTCCCAGCCAAAGCCTGAGTTGTCTGACTATTACAAACCATCGGGTGAGATGAAAGATTATCAGACCCTGTTTATTGGGTCTGTTGGTCTGGTTGGTGGGTATCTGATGTCTAGGTTTGTTTTGTAGGGGTTAAGGGGATTTGTTAGGGTTTAGTTATAATGTCTGTTTCCTGGTCGGACTTACCAAAAGGGCTGAAGGATTTACCGTCTTCAAGCGTTGAATGGGTCTGTGAGCAGATGGGGATTGAGTTAACACCCCCGACCTGGGATCCACCCAGATGTAGTACGAAACTGTGGTGTGGGGATTGTTCCAGATTCTGTGTGAAGGTGAGCACTGAGATGTATTCCTGTCCAGGATGTGGTGACACAGAATATGGATATGTTGTCGGGAGATATCGGGCGGCTGTTGGTCATAGAAGTGAGCATTCGAGAAATCATTGGATGAGGAAGAGACTCACCAGAGTTGTCAGGGATACAGCCGTTGATATTGTTTTAGCCGACTTTTCCAAGGTTCTCCAAGTGATGGACAGGAAGGGTCTGATAAGAGGTCGTAACCTATCCAGATACAATTATTACATCATCAGATTGTGCTCAAGAAGAGGGATTAAGTTACTGGGTAACCTAAAGGATCTTAAAAAGGGGAAAACGAAGGACCTATTCGATAACAATCTGTTTGGGGTTGTGTATAAGGAACTTGGTTGGGATCGTACCCCGGACAAGTTCTACACCAAGTGGTTGGGACGACACCTAACGGAATGTGATCACCCCTGTTATAACGATGGATCCAGATGTCATGATCCACCAGGATGACGACTATTCCGACGAAGACCTCCGTCTCTACGAGAGACTAATCGGTTACGACATAAATCAGTTAGACAGAGCCCTGAGGGGTAAGACCAAGTCGTTCAGTTGTGCTGTAGTAAGTCAACACCCACTGGAACAGGTAAACGCCCTCAGGAATGATGTGGTACGGTTACTACGTCGGGAGCTGGCTGAGATGAGGGGGTTGAAGTTCGCTGAAACGCTGGTTGTAACGCTTGAGAAGGAGGTGTCCGGCGGAACAACTTATAAGACGGCTCACTTCAACAGCCACATCAAGACTATAATCAACGGTAATGAGATCGGTCAGGACGTTGACACCGCGAATGAGGAGGTGGTGGCTAGGATAGCCCGGTGGATAAGCGAGGGATCTGGCTGGACAGTAAACTCAGTAGACGGTCACTACGTTAATCTGACTGTGTACAGTCCACTGGAAGGTTCGTCGTATGTTGACCTCCCTAAGGAACTGAAGAATAGTCGGAAGGGGTTGATCAACGTTAAGAATAATGATGATAGGTGTTTTATGTGGTGTCATCTGGCTCATAAGTTTCCTGTCCCAAAAGACCCACAAAGGGTCACAAAGTACCGGGACCATGTTGACGACTTGAATTATAGTGGAATCAGCTTTCCAGTGAGTCAGAAACAGTACAACCGGGTGGAGAAACAGAATGAAATACGTATCAACGTCTTTGGTTATGAGGATGGGTCAACCTTTCCGGTTTATGTATCAAAGGAAAGGTTTACCGACCTTATGAACCTCCTGATTATAACCAACGGAGAACAACAAACATTACGTCCTCATCAAGGACTTTGATAGGTTTATGTACAACAAAACAAAACATAAGGGAGAGAAAACACTACTGTGTTTACTGCCTACAATGTTTCAGTTCGGCGGAGGTTCTGGACAAACATCAGACTGTGTGTGTCAGTGTAAATGGTAAACAGGCTGTTAGGATGCCTGACCCCGGTAAGAACGTGTTGAGGTACAATAATTTCCACAAACAGTTAAATGTTCCGTTTGTTGTGTACGCTGACTTCGAGGCGATCACGGAAAAGGTCGACAGACCGAAGGTGTTAGTCAGACCAAGAGGAGAAAGATAAGAGACCGTACATGGAGAAGTATCAGAGACATACTGATTGTGGTTATGGGTATAAGGTTGTCTGTTGTTACGACGACAGATACAGCAAACCCGTTCAGGTGTATAGAGGTCCCTGGTGCTGTCAACAAGTTTATCGGAAAGATGTTGGAAGAAGTGGAGTACTGTAAGGGTATTCGGAAAGAGCACTTCAACCAGGATATGGTTCTGAGTGCTGCTGACAGGGCAGACTTTAGGGACGCCAGAAAGTGTCACATCTGTGGTCGGGAGTACACAGCAGAGGACGTTAGGGTCCGGGACCACTGTCATGTGACAGGAAGGTACAGAGGATCTGCCCATCAGCTTTGTAACAGAAATCACAGAATGACTGATAAGATACCAGTCATCTTACACAACCTGAGGGGTTATGATAGTCATCTCATCATGGGATGAAATCGGAAAGTTCGGACAGGAGATTAACGTCATACCGAATAATATGGAGAAGTACATGACCTTCATGTTAGGTAAGAACCTTGTGTTTCTGGACAGTCTTCAGTTCTAGAGTAGCTCATTGGATAGGTTGGTTGGGAACTTACCGGCTGACGCCTTCAAGTACACAGCTGAGGAGTTTGGTGACCGATTGTATCTTATGAGGGCAAAAGGTGTTTATCCTTATGACTACATGGATAGCTTCAATCGGTTTGAGGAAACAGAGTTGCCTCCGAAGGATAAGTTTTATAGTGTGTTGAATGACGAACCGATAACCGATAAACAGTATTCCCATGCTTTGGAGGTCTGGAGAGCTTTTGAGATGAGAACGATGGGGGATTATCATGATGTGTATCTGAAATCGGATGTTCTGTTGTTAGCTGACGTCTTTGAGAATTTTAGGAAAACTTGTGTTCATTACTACAAACTGGACCCCTGTCACTACTTCACCTCACCGGGGTTGGCCTGGGACGCTATGCTGAAAATGACTGGAATTGAGCTGGAGTTAATGACTGACATCGACATGTTCCAATTCATTGAGAAAGAAATGAGAGGTGGAGTCAGTTATATAGCCAACAGATATGGGAAAGCAAACAACCCATACATGAAGGGGTATAGTGAGGATGAGGTTGTGAAGTATATAATGTACCTGGACGCTAATAATCTGTATGGTTGGGCCATGAGTCAGTGCCTTCCGACTGGTAAATTCAGGTGGATGAGTGAATCTAAGCTGAGAAACCTGGCCTGGGAACTTCCGGAAAATGACAGTCGAACTGGAATGATACTTGAGGTTGATCTTGAGTATCCTCCCGAACTCCACGATCTACACAACGACTATCCGTTAGCCCCTGAGAAGATGGAAATACGGGAAGATATGTTGTCGGAGTATTGTTCTAAGATTAAGAGGAAGTTCGGCGTCAGCGTTGGTGGTGTCAGTAAGCTGGTAACCAACCTGATGGGGAAGGAAAGGTATGTCGTCCACTACAGAAACCTGCAGCTGTACGTCAAGCTTGGGATGAGGGTGAAGAAAGTTCACCGGGTTTTGCTGTTCAATCAATCCCCTTGGCTGAAGCAGTACATCGACTTCAACACGGTGAAGAGAACTGCCGCCAGGAACGCCTTCGAAAAGGACTTCTTCAAGCTTATGAACAACAGCGTTTTCGGTAAAACAATGGAGAACCTGAGAAAGCGTGTAGACGTCCGGTTGGTCACCAGTGAAGAAAAGCTGTTGAGGTTGGCTTCCAAACCAACCTTCGTATCCGCCAAAATATTCAACGAAAACCTTGTTGCCGTTCACAAAATTAAGGAAGTTCTTACGTTAAACCGACCGGCTTACGTTGGTATGTGTATTCTGGATCTATCGAAAACCCTGATGTATGATTTCCATTACAACTATGTGTTAAAGAAATATAATAGGGCTAAGTTGTTGTTTACGGATACGGACAGCCTGACATATGAGATTGAAACAGAAGACGTTTACAAAGACTTCTGGGCTGATAAAGATATCTTTGACAATTCGGACTATCCAGAGAGCTCGGAGTACCACAACAAGTCGAACAAAAAGGTTATTGGGAAGATGAAGGACGAAGCGGCTGGCGTTCCCATAATCGAATTCGTTGGTCTCAGAAGTAAAATGTATTCGTATTTAAAAGACAACGGAGCAGGTGGCAAAACCGCGAAGGGAATTAAAAAGAGTGTCACTAAGAAACAAATCAGACATGAGAACTACAAAGACACATTACTTGGTAAGAAACAACTGTTTCAAAAAATGAATACAATCCGAAGTGTAAAACATAAGCTGGGTAGTTATGAAATTAATAAAATATCACTCTCATGCTTTGATGATAAGAGATACCTGCTGGAAGATGGGATTAATTCCTACGCGTACGGACACCTAAACGCCTCAAAGGCAACTGCGCATGTGTAGTGTCACGCGTGGGACTGAGCATGCGTAGAAGCTACTACCTGCTGGAAGACGGGATTAATTCCTACGCGTACGGACACCAACGAAACGCGTGACACTCTCAGAGGTAACTTGTGCGCATGTGTAGTGTCACGCGTGGGACTGAGCATGCGTAAAAGTTACTTAGTCTCAGGGTCCACAACAGCTGAGCAAAATATAATAATACAAAATAAAATAAATACCCATAACCAATTACAATGATAATAATTATTATCACAATTATTTACGATGGTTGGCGACCACCTGCAAAAGACCGGTTGTGTTTTTCATATCAAATCCAACAATATGAGATGTTCTGAAAGGGAAAAAATTTTCCGCACTTCCCAAAACCCATTTTCCCGTCTGGTTATACTTTGAAAAGTGGAAAAAAAAAAGTTACCCCTTTCAAACATCCTTTCCCGTTAAATTTTAACATTCTGAGGCTGTTTTTGGCAAAAAAAATAAAAATGCGCCGGTACCCCCAAGTCCTATACTACTAAGGCCAAGTGGGTACACAAATATGCCAACAAAACAACCCGACTTCTTTTGGGGGTAGTTAAGCTAACGGCCAACAAACTACAGATTTTAGTCCTTTTACATGGAAGTTTACGATACTAGATCGCACTTTGTTCTTCGTCTAATTTTCCCGCCACATTTGATTTCAACTCAGGAAATGCTTGACATCCTGCAATATCCCTAGTATCCTCTTTAACGGATCCATTATTGTAGTTTATCTTCCTAATTTTCTTATATGAACCCACATGTATCTCAACGCTCCTTCGCTCCTCATTTATCTCGCACCAGCCTTGTTTGATCTCGCGTGTATTGATGACGTTTACACGCAAGATATTCGTTCTACGCATGCGTAGCTAATATGGGTCAGCGCATATTTCGCGAGCCCCGACACCCGCAATTTCCGATCGTGGTTGGCCCCTCCCGCTCTATCGCCTGGCTTCCTACCGCCTGGCTTCCTCGCGTGTCCCCATTATCCCTTACCGAGCGTCGAAAAACCTCTGGCACCAAGGGTAAGACAATAGCGGATTAATCACTAAACAAATATTTGGAGGATTCGTAGGTTTTGAATGAGCAACGTCGAACCGTAGGTTTGGAATGAATAATGCCGAAGACGATTGGAAAGCACTTGAGAATTAACGAATTTCCAGATTTTAAGAAATTCTTTTTAAATGAAGGCAACCTCGTACCCAGGGCATTTTGCCTCCGCGTTGGGATTCGGCAAAAATGGCCCTGGCATCGGCTGGTCGTGTTTAGTCACTGACATGTACAAAACAAGTAACTCTTTGTTAGCTTATTATCACATATAAACTAAATTAGTTCCTAAATCCCATGCATTGAAAGTAGCTTATATCACATGCTTTAAAAGTAGTTCTCTATATAATAACTATTGCTACAGGTCGGTTCTACATTCTGGTTGGTCAGTTTAAAAACTCAATTAATTCAAACTAGTCCTTAGAGCGTTAAATATTTCTCATTTATTATTTATGTATACGTATTATACAAGACGAAAACACAAAGACCGCATAAATTTTCTTGCCAAAACACCCAAAAATACTGGGTGTCATGTGACCAGTCGATGCCAGGGCCATTTTCGCCGACACCTCCCAACGTGGAGCCAAAATGTACTAGGTACGAGGTTGAAAAGAAGGCTCTTTATTATTTCTTCTTGAAATTCTGTAAGTTTCTATTGAATATCCAAATACCTTTTGCTTTTGATCAAAGACCATCGTCTATACAAACATTCGCTATTTTGCCGAAGATTTAACATGTGACCGCCTTAACCAATCAGCACGTTACCTGCGAAATCGTGCAGGCTACATTTCTATTGGTTGAAACTAACAATCGTGTCGACAAGCCGGGGTGTGTGTGTGAGGCGCAGGAACGCGGCCTCTCACCACAGCTGGAATCGAGCCAAGTATATAGAGCAAAAATAAAAGCACAAGTATTCAAATGCAGTAAAAATACAAAAAAAAAAAATCCAACAGATTGCGCTATGCATTCCTGAAATCTGAAATGTTCAATTATAGAATCAACGTTATTTTTCGAAAGACCCGCGGATTTCCATCCAGAAGTAGAAGATGTGAAAACCGAAAGAAATGTCAAACGAAACCCAAGCGTTGCAGATACCAAGAAAGGCGAAGATAAAACAACAAAAGCCAACCTGGAGAAAAGAAGTTTGCCCGAAGGAATTAAGATCGTGGAAACGCTATTAATGGGCGTGTCTCATTACGGCGTATTCTGTTCCGAGAAACACGAGATCAAAAAAGGTACACGCTTTGGACCATTCACTGGTAAAACCGTACAGCCCATGGACATATTCATGTTGAGTGATAGTGCATACACATGGGAAGTAAGTATAGCAAGTTAGATTGTATATATAAAGTAAATAATTCAGTTTAACCGGGATAATCTTGTAATAAGATCAAAACAACTAGCCATGCTAATGTATACAATAATTAATAAAAGCGTACTAAATTATTCAAATAAAATATTTGAAAAGATAAATTCTGTACATCCTCATAGCCTGAAAAATTCAGAGTATGTTTATGTCCCAAGACCATAGACTGAAGATGGAAAAAACAGCTTTCACTAGCAACAGGCTTTTCTAGAAAAGTCTATCAAGAGACGCAAAAATTCAAGACAGTGTATCATACATCTTTTAAAAAAATTTGTGTTCTGATTTTCCTACTCCGCAAATCCAACACCATTAGACTAGTATCCTCATTAGTTCTACAAACTAGTTCCATTTGTCATCAAGAAATGGGGGTCACCGAATATGCGACATTTAAAGTAAATGGTTTCTACCTGGATTAGTATATGTTTGTAAAAATTGATCTTCTAGGTTAGTGTAGTTTTGAGAAAGACTCTTGTTGATGTTAGTGACTGACGTTTCGACGGCCTCAGCGGCGGTCCTCTTCAGAGTCAAGTGAAAGCTATCTGTCAGATTCGCCTATATTTATATGTCTGGTTCATTATGTCGCGATTGCGGGCACGTCGTAGGTGAGATGGATGTTGTTCGTGGGAGGTGCTTCTGTATTTGTTTGTCGGTGTTATCGAGAAAAAAATTGTCTATTTTTTATTGTTTGTAAAGCGTTATGGATAAGTCTTCTGTAAGGTGCTGCTAATGTTCGTGGGTGGTGCTGTTGGTATTTGTTTGTCGGTGTTGTCGAGATAAAAAAATTGTCTATTTGTTTGTTCGTTCGTTCGTTCGTTCGTTCGTTCGTTCGTTCGTTCGTTCGTTCGTTCGTTCGTTCGTTCGTTCGTTCGTTCGTTCGTTCGTTCGTTCGTTCGTTCGTTCGTTCGTTCGTTCGTTCGTTCGTTCGTTCGTTCGTTCGTTCGTTCGTTCGTTCGTTCGTTCGTTCGTTCGTTCGTTCGTTCGTTCGTTCGTTCGTTCGTTCGTTCGTTCGTTCGTTCGTTCGTTCGTTCGTTCGTTCGTTCGTTCGTTCGTTCGTTCGTTCGTTCGTTCGTTCGTTCGTTCGTTCGTTCGTTCGTTCGTTCGTTCGTTCGTTCGTTCGTTCGTTCGTTCGTTCGTTCGTTCGTTCGTTCGTTCGTTCGTTCGTTCGTTCGTTCGTTCGTTCGTTCGTTCGTTCGTTCGTTCGTTCGTTCGTTCGTTCGTTCGTTCGTTCGTTCGTTCGTTCGTTCGTTCGTTCGTTCGTTCGTTCGTTCGTTCGTTCGTTCGTTCGTTCGTTCGTTCGTTCGTTCGTTCGTTCGTTCGTTCGTTCGTTCGTTCGTTCGTTCGTTCGTTCGTTCGTTCGTTCGTTCGTTCGTTCGTTCGTTCGTTCGCTCGCTCGCTCGCTCGCTCGCTCGCTCGCTCGCTCGCTCGCTCGCTCGCTCGCTCGCTCGCTCGTTCGTTCGTTCGTTCGTTCGTTCGTTCGTTCGTTCGTTCGTTCGTTCGTTCGTTCGTTCGTTCGTTCGTTCGTTCGTTCGTTCGTTCGTTCGTTCGTTCGTTTGTCAAGCGTTATGGATAAGCATACAAGGTCAAATGCGCCGACTGCCAGGCTACATATATCGGTGAAACCGGTAGAAACGTAAAAACGAGACTACCTGAACACGAATGGGCAACAAAAAACGGAGACGGGACTAACCACATTGCCGAACACCACCGACAAACTAAACACACTATTGCCTGCATGGGACTCAACACGGAGTGCGTTATTTATTGCACTAACTACAGGCAACGACTTACACTGGAAAGTTGGTACGCAAACTTAGAACAACAACCATTAAACCGATCACAAACAACACCCAACTCCCCGACAACACCCACCATAGATTCCACACATACCGCAATCGTGACATAATGAACCAGACACATAAACATAGGCGAGATAAATAGAAACCTTTCACTTGACTCTGAAGATTACTCTACTTTGTTACTTTTACACTCTACCCGCCTCGGCTCCTACTCTACTCCAATTCTACTCTACTCTACTTCTACTCTAGACTCCTACCCCACGCCTATAGTCCACGCTCACTCCATGCCTATTCTACTCTTACTCCACATCTATACTTTAACCCCACTCTACTTCAACTCTACCACGACACTACCCCTACTCTATCCCTCTACCCAAACTCTAACCCTAATCTGCACCCTTACTTTAAACCCTACTCTATCCCTATTCTACTCTACTCTACGCTACTCCATGCACTCCACCCCTCTACTCTACTCTTCTCTACTCCCTTCCCCTCCGCTCCACTATAGTCGATTCTACTCCTTTATTACACAACTCTACCACTCTTTCTTTTTTCCACTTCCTTCCTTTTGATATACAAAGTAATATAACTCCTATATAATGCGTTTCTTATTCCATTTATATAGGTTTTTAAAGAAGGTGAAGTAACTTACTTCATTGACGGCAAACACGACCCAAACAATTGGATGAAGTTCATAAACTGCGCTAGATACGAACGGGAGCAAAACGTGTTCATGATGCAAGACGAGGATAACGTTTATTTTGAAGTGTCAAACGACATAAGCGAAGGAACAGAGTTGTTGGTTTGGTATGGGGACTCCTACCTTAAGTACATGGGGATACCGATTACAATGAAAGAAAAGATTCCTCCGCAGATGTTGTCCAATCTTGGTAAGTACTGTACAGATTGCTGTATGTTTCACTTGCAAAGTTTAGCTAAAACATATAGTGCTAACATCGGCCGAATTCTCCAACGAAAAATCATGCATGCATATAAAGCCAAGAACCAACGTTCGTGTAGTAAATAATGAGGAAAAGTCTCCCTGTTAAGCAATAATCATCAAATATATTTCCCATTTTATTGGTTCCTGTATTTTTTCCAAAAGACGTATCACTCCCGCAAAAACGTGCGAAATATTTTTTGATTTTATTATTTAAATAATAATATATTTTGGATGTGATGGTCCTCTCGCTTTTCCCATCCTCTAAATGTTCTATGGTACACTAAACTGAGTAACATTTTTCTTTCTTTCGATTCTCCTTTGCTTTATCTATAAATTTAGACTACAGTCGACAACTTTAAAGAATACATAGAAACTGAGTGTATATATATATATATATATATATATATATATATATATATATATATATATATATATATATAACAGTACTTAACACATGCCCAGTTTACCTCAGAGAAACCTACAAAAAGATGAGGCACCTGCAGTGTCCTAATTACTGGAAATTCCATAACTCTGAATAGTGGAAAAATCTGGGAAATAAAATCGACAATGGGTTGCAAATCAAAAAACGTGATATATGCTGCAAATGTGACAGCTTCCACGTGGGACAAACTGAACATTCAAGGAAAAGAGGCACCCTACACAAGGAACAAATTACACACGAGGAATATAGACACTTAGGAGTTAGGAAACACTTAGCGAAATGTAGCAAAGGGGATTTTAAAATCATGCCGATATACCAATGCAAAAACACAAGCCGACTTTTTAGAGAAACAAAGGAACAAGAAATTATAAATATGAAACCCGATTTAAACTGTAAATAACAGATAGAATTTAAATAAGGACATGTTTTTCACATATGATAATTAGGTATGTAAATATTAGATGACTCATAGCCTTGTTATTCACATAATTAACATAATAATAGCTGTTGGACGTAATCAACATGTAAATATACATCACAATATTTTAGTTCAATCTACAAACACGTGTTTCGCTGTACTAAGCTTGAGAACATCACTTATCTATACCCAAAGGTATTAGCAGCGACAACCGCTTGTGGGATAGTATAAGTGGTGTGCACATCTAGAGAACAAGAGGTGATGCTCAAACTGCCGCAATGGTAGTGAGCGTTGCATATATATATATATATATATATATATATATATATATATATATATATATATATTTATTCTTTGATGTACCGCGGGCTGTATATAGCATACAGCCCTTGAATGCTAATTAGAAAAGAAATGAAGAAAAAAACTAGGAAAATCTTTGTCCAAGGTAGAAAAAAAGGCATAACTTTATTGGAAAACCTCCTCAATCATGAAATAAGTCAGATAAAGCCCTCGAACGTCGGGATGTATGCGATATACAGCCCTCGGACGCTTCGCGTCCTCGGGGCTGTATATAGCATACATCCCTCGTTCTCGGCTTTATCTCTTACTTATTATATGGAGAAGAGTATTTTACTGGCAGCTAAAACACTCGTGGAATCCATATTTCACTACATCCGGGAACCGAGTGGCGTGTTTCTCATATGTAACGCACGCGAGTGACATATCGACAAGTCAAAATTCACGTCTTTTTCCGTAAGTTCCGAATCAAGTAAATTTGAGCCAGTAACTTCTCTTTAATTCAGTTTTTCACGTAAAATGACGTGTTCGAATAAGCTGTTGTATTTTTCATTTGTATTTTCTAAAAGTTTTAGGTCAAGCGGTTGTAGTTTTTGCATTAAACCCAGTTTATCAACATCACATCCACGTATAATTTTATTTCATTGCCCATATAATAAATAGAACATTACACGGTTGCTCAAAGATATGGATTTTATGTTCTTGTGGCAAGAGCAATATCTCACTCGTTCGCTACGCTCATTCGTGAAATATTGTCCTTGCCACTCGAACATAAAATCCATATCTTCTCGCCACCGTGGAATATCCCCTTTATATATATTTGTGAAATTCATTACTAATTCATGAGTTTTGCAGCCAATCCAATTTCAGAAATTACCTCACATGTATACCCCTGTAAACCCTATACAAACTAAAACCAATGATGCTAATTAGTTACAACCACTAGTGGATGTATACTCTTCTGATACAACCACTAGTGCTTGTAACTAATTAGCATCTCAATATCCCAAAGGGATTTTTACTATTCATTCATTTCACAAGTTGTTTCGGCTCGTGATTGTATATTCAATACAACACGGCCGCTCGTGTTGTAAACGTTACATATATATATATATATATATATATATATATATATATTTGTGAAATTCATTAATAATTCATGAGTTTTGCAGCCAATCCAATTTCAGAAATTACGTCACATGTATACCCCTGTAAACCCCATACAAACTAAAACCATTCATGCTAATTAGTTACAACCACTAGTGGATGTATACTCTTCTGATACAACCACTAGTGCTTGTAACTAATTAGCATCTCAATATCCCAAAGGGATTTTTACTATTTATTCATTTCACAAGTTGTTTACAACACTCGTGTCCTTGTTGTATTGAATATACAATCACTCGCCTTTGGCTCGTGATTGTATAATTCAATACAACACGGCCGCTCGTGTTGTAAACATTATATATATATATATATATATATATATATATATATATATATATATATATATATATATAACTACAGACGGTACCGTTTCGGCCTTTTGGGCCTCATCAGTGTAGTGCTGATGAGCAGGATGAAGGTAACTGCTATTTAAGTCACCTTTGGTGCCTCACAAATTGTGGGACATCAAAACCATGCCAGAGCGCTCAAACTGCAAGCAGTGAGCGTGCGCACAATGCGTAAGCAGCAATGGCTCATCCTGTAGAGCGCTCAATATGACCTAAAGGCCATAGAGCGATATCTAACTACAGACGGTACCGTTTCGGCCTTTTGGGCCTCATCAGTGTAGTGCTGATGAGCAGGATGAAGGTAACTGCTATTTAAGTCACCTTTGGTGCCTCACAAATTGTGGGACATCAAAACCATGCCAGAGCGCTCAAACTGCAAGCAGTGAGCGTGCACACAATGCGTAAGCAGCAATGGCTCATCCTGTAGAGCGCTCAATATGACCTAAAGGCCATAGAGCGATATCTAACTACAGACGGTACCGTTTCGGCCTTTTGGGCCTCATCAGTGTAGTGCTGATGAGCAGGATGAAGGTTATGGAGGGTGATGCCCGCCAATATTAATATTAACATTTTGTGTTCCAGTTTCACATTTAGTTATTTAATATTTATATTTTGTGTTATAGTTTTTACGTTTAGTTATTCTAGTAATGTATTATGACATTTAAGAGTCGAATTATGGTATCCACGCTTTGCATTCTATTCTTAAACATTCCATTGTGATGACGTCACATGATGCCTGGCACTCAGAACACGAATTCCAAACGTGAAATTAATGATAATTTATTTCCCGCAAAAAATTGTAATTATTTCGTTCTTCCGAACGACAACATGGCGGAGGAGAGAGAAAGAACAGACTTTAAAAACCTTTTTCGAAGTTGCATTTTAAATTGTGTATCAGAATTGGAATCAAGGGATCCCGATCGAGACTATAACTATTTTCGTCTCGACACACTGTATCAGACTACACTACGATACGGGGAGTTGTTCGATATAGATGAATCCTTGGTTCAGTTGATTTGGGATGCGCGAAATTTGTATTCTGAGTATGATGGCTCCCAACACGGCGCATTTGAGTGCCCAAAGCTATTCACTGGCCAACCTGGACGACCGAAATTCGAAGTGCCTGAGGAGATCTTACAGTTTTTGTTGGACAAGCGCTTTACTGTCAAAGATATTGCAACCCTTCTCGGAGTAAGCAAACGAACTGTCGAACGGAGAATGAACACATTCGGTTTGCGAATTGGTAATTATTATTCCGACATCGATGATCATGATCTTGAAGAAACAGTTAGAAGCCTTATACAACAATTTCCAAACACTGGGTACAAACGAATGACAGGATTGTTGTTTTCTCGTGGACTTAGAGTGCAACAAAACCGAATTCGTGAAGTGATGAGGAGGGTCGATCCCGCTGGAACTTTGTTCCGAACCTTGTCATTGAGGGTCGTACATCGGAGAAGTTACAACGTTTCAAGTCCATTAGCACTTTGGCATGTAGATGGCAATCATAAACTGATAAGGTAGGGTTATATTATACAGAAATCATAAACTTATCAGGTACATGTAGAGTTACAGACTATTTCAGTATATAAAATACAATAATTTGTTTGTGACGTCATCCAAATTAATACAATGTCTTCTATATCTTTTGAGAATTACAGAAATGTATATCTTTTAGATGGAGGTTTGTTGTTCATGCAGGAATTGATGGGTACTCAAGGATGCTTGTATTTATCCGGTGCAGCACCAACAACAGAGCTGAGACAGTTTTTTCCACTTTCTATAATGGTGTTTGTTCCTATGGGTTGCCATCAAGGGTAAGAACAGATAAAGGAGGAGAGAATGTTGTTATTGCCCAATATATGTTGAATCATCCTTTACGAGGTCCTGGACGGGCTAGCCATATTACCGGAAGAAGTGTACACAATCAAAGAATTGAAAGGTGATCCACATTACTTTTTCGTTATACCATGATTACTGTACCTCCAATTCTATTGTTTTCTTGAGAAGATTTTTTCTCTAAATTCTCCTCAGAGGGAAAATTTCTAATTTTTCCCCTACTAACATGCTTCAAATTGATTCAACAGCACTAATAGACCTTTCCACATGAAGTGTGTGGACAATGCATTGAGTGATTTGATTGGCTCTCGCAAAACTTCGGACATCCAAAACATTGGACAAATATTGAACATTAGCCAATCAGATGTGTCAAAAAGAAAGACACATAATCCATTCACTTCATGCGGAAAGGTCTATTTAAAGGAAATATTAAGGAGACTCAATCATTATAATGATTAGGTACTGTACTTTCCAATTCTTGCCAAAGTCACTCTCAAGTAATAATTGTATCACTGTACATGGTACATTCTGTAAACACAGAGAAATTTCACTTTCTATTTATTTTATAACAGAATTAATGTCTGGTTACCTGATTAGCTTTATCATAAACACATATAATTAAAACAATTGGCTGTAAATGAAGAGTTTTTAAGGAATTCTGGCTTGTACAGTATTTGTGTCTTTAAAGACATTGAAAAGTGGGTAGTTGTTAGCCTGGTCTTAAATAGTGTAATTTATTTTGTTCACATTTACTCAACAAGTTAGCTTTTAAACTTGTGATTAAATTAAATTCCAGGTTATCTATTCTTTTTTAAAGGTTTTGGAGAGATCTGTTTACAGGCTGCACAGGCCTATTTTATCATCTCTTTAATCACATGGAAACCTCTGGTATATTGGACCCATCAAATGAAGCACATTTATTTTCTTTACATTATGTCTTTCTTCCTATTATAAACCGAAATCTGGCTGTATTTCAACAAGGTCACAACAGGTCTCCTATTCGAACAGAAAGAAATTTATCACCAGAACAACTGTGGATACAGGGTTTTGGTTTGTCAGGTCCTACATGTAGGCTGTCACAAGAATTTTCAGCAATGGTAATTATAAGTGATTTTTTCATTTGTAGTAAAATGTAATTAAAATGCTGGTTACAAGTCATTCTCTTGTACTCTACACTATGACAATGTGATGACCATGGCTTATAGACTTCTCGTTTCAATTAAGTTATTACTTATAAAACCCTTTTTTTCATCAACTTAAATAAACATGTAACCTTTAACACCCGCAAAATATGCTTTTCTATGATGCATAGAAGTACTTACTGGTAGTGCTTATGTTGTTTTTTTACCACAGAATGACCAATCATACAGATTCAATTTACATGTAGATGAAAGTGTGGTTGAAATCTGTGAGTCACAGCATGTGACAATTCCAGAGACCAGCATTGCATTGGATGAAGGACATTTAATTGAACTCAGAGAAACTATTGACCCACTGAGGCC